>OY821519.1:208398901-209598901 GCA_963682025.1 Cordilura impudica | reverse complement strand
ACATTAACATATTTAATAAACATACACACAGCATATGTATAATTTTATGTATGTGTTAGTAGCAACTTTAAATGCAATTTACTCAAAATAAAGGAAAAAATTTAAAAATCTTTAAATCTGCAAAACGGCTAAAAAGAAATACCTTTCAAATAACATACCTTTGGTCAACATCGGGAAAAAAACGTTTGAACAAAATAACGGTCACAAGAAATCGCCTAGCCTATTAACGTTATAGATATTGATTTTTTTGAATGGTGCCTGGTAGAGAAATTCATAACTACTCTGTATTCTTAATCCGACCGGCTTCTGGCATTTCAGCCTTCATCAATGATTTTACTGAACATTTGTATCTGGTCAAATAAGAAAAACACATTGTAATAATTGTTATAATGTTATAATTGATTAAATTGTTTCTATATGACATTTTTCGACTTAGAGCCCTGAGGTTTGAACTTTTGTCTATCTCACATACGCTCGTTCCTGCACTTTTTGGTCATGCGCTTTAATACACTCGCATAAAGTCAGGACTACGAGCAGTGTGGTTAAGAATCAGTTTTCATACCGTACAGCTTTCACTTCGTCGTAATCTCAGAAGATACAACTCTGTCCAAACAAACAATCGTTATTTTTGAATTTTTTAATATTTTATGCGTTTTCTTTGTCGCAAAAATGTTAATAATATTTTTTAATGAAAAAAAAAAAGAAAACAAAACCGAAAAATGCTTATTATCTCTGAATAAATAATTAATGAATAAATGACTTCTAAGGTGCTAAATGTTGCATAAATGGGGCAGTTCGATTACCATCAATTTGAATTTCATTGTTTTTTATACCCTATACCACTATGTGGGTTGGGTATAATGACTTTGTGCTGCTGTTTGTAACTACCAAAAATATTTGACCTAGACCCATCTTTAATTATACCGATCGAATCAGAATCACTAACTGATTCGATTTAACGATGTCCATCCGTGTGTCCGTCCGTCCGTCCGTCTGTGTGTCCATGTAAACCTTGTAATCAAACTGCAGGTCTCAAATATGAATATATTTTTATGAAATTTGGTATGTAAGCATAGGATGAACGCTATTGAAATTGGTGAGCATCGGTCCATGTTCAGACCTAGCCCCCATACAAATGAACCCTATGAAATCGACATAAATTGCCATAAGATTCAAATTGTCATATAGATCTTACTCAAATTGGGTTTGTATGCATTTATTACAGCCATTAGTAAGTAGTCTAAAAATGATCCCTGGAACAAATATTAGTCATAGGCCCCATATAGAGCTGCTTCCCGATCTTCACTTAAATCTATCAAAAAACAAAAATATTGCACTGATTCTTCTCAAATTTTGTTTGTATATTTTTTTTGCAAAATACAAGAGATTTTACCGAACATAATCAGGATCGTTCCATTTTTGGGCCTAGTCCCCATATAGATATAGCATCCGATATGAACTTTTTCATATCTGCAGCCAAAAAAATTAATAAAAATCCCACTCAAATTTGGTTTATGCTTATTTTCTATTTCCAGTTAGTTAGGCCTATGAGATAGGGTCTCTAAACGCATAGTATAGGGTTGCATATAGTCGGTCTCGTCCGACTATAATTTTCTTACTTGTTTATTTTTATACTAGTAAGTTACTTTGGGAAAGAGTGCATTACTCATCTTACAAAACGAATTCTTTCTTAACCGATTAAGCTGCTTTTTACACATTTATTGATGAAATTAAAAATGGTAACTAAACCGATTATATAAATTTTGTCACACACATATTTATACCCTATACCAGTGTGTCTCTGTCAATTTGGATTTGTGTATGTGTATTACATGCATTTATCATTATTCCAAAAATAAACCCCATAGGACAATTCTTTGTGATAGCCCCCATATGAAGCTGATCCCCGATCTTCACTTAAATCTATCAAAAAACAAAAATATTGCACATATTTTTCTCAAATTTGGTTCATATATGTTTATGCAAAAACTAGTCAACCTAGTCCCCATATAAATGTAGCATCCGATGTGAAGTTTTTCATATCCGAAGGGAATGAAATTAATAACAATGCCAGTCATGTTTGCCTTATGCTTATTTTATGTATCTAATAAGTTGGAGATAGGGGCTCTAAATGCATGGTATAGGGGATCGTACAGTTGGTCTAGACCGACTATAATTTTCTTACTTGCTTAAATTCAAAATCATGTCCCTTTTTTTTCTGTTTTTTATTTGCCACTTTTTAAATTTTTTAATTAATTTTTTTACCAAATAAGTTGTCATAATAATGTTAACATTGTAAAAAATTCAATTGAAAGACCAAATAATAAACCAAATAAGAAAGAATGATTTTTTAACTTTGCACCTTAGCCAACTTCTACGGGATCTTTGAACGTGTTTCGATAGTTGTCTATAATTTTAGACCAGATGTAGTTACTCTAGCCGCGGTATGCCATGACATACGAGTACCATGCCACTTGTTAATTGAACAATCTTGTGATTTACCATATACGCAATTCAGAAAAAAATTTAACTACTTATATGTTGCATGTTTTTTGTTTTTTGCTTTCGGTTATTTTTTTTTATTTGAACAACATTTTCAATTAGTTGCTCATAAGTAATTGTAGGAATTTGTTTAATTTTTTTTTGTATTTTTTTATCTTAAGAGAATATAATTTAAGTTTTTAATGAAAAAAAAAAAAAATCGTAAAACACGTAATTTTTTCTACTAAACATAGTCAAGCAAAGGTTAATAATCATTTATTTATGTGTTACACATTTGTTGTTGTTTTTATATCACCTGCATTTGTCAATACCTGTGGAGAGGTTTGTAGTTTGTGTGTGTGTATATAAAAAAGTAAAACATAAAAAATTAATTAATATTTTATTGAAAGTATAACGAACTTAAATTCACTTCATTAATTAATAAAACATAAATATGCGAATATATGAATTTTTTATATATATTTTTTTTGTGGTGAAATAATTTTATGAAATATTCAAAGTATTCATTTAATGAATTAAATATTATATTATTCTGATAAGATTGATGTTGTGTAACAGTTTCTGCTATACACGTGATGAAAATTTATGTTGTTTAACATACCTGCAAAAATACATTCGAAAACAAGTAAGAATATTATACAATAACCTATACCATGAATTTCGAGAGAGGGTCTTGGATTCAACTTTTCTGTTTATAGAAAATAAGCATTAACCGAATTTTAGTAGTATTGTGGCGTGCATATATGAAAAAGTTCATATATGATGCTATTTTTACATGGGGACTACGTCAATAAATAGACCGATTATGACCATATATAGTAAAGTTACTTACATTTCTCAAAAACATATACATACCAAATTTGTTTTTTGATAGATTTAAGTGAAGATCGGGTATCAACTTTATACTAGCAGATTCCAGCCCTCGAAATTCGAGCGCAAATTCTAGGAAATTTTATCTCTTCATTAAATAAAGACCCTAAAAGTATGCAAACCAATTATAGCCAATTCACAAATCAACACAACAAACAAACTCATTTTTATTACAAACACATTAAATGCAAATTACTCAAAACAAAATAAAAAATTTTAAAATCGGTAAATCTGCAATTCGGCTGAAAAGAAATACCTTTCAAATAATATACTTTTGGTCTAAATCGGGATAAAACGGTAGAACAAAACATCAGTCACAAGAAATCGCCTAGCCTATTAATATTATATATATATGCGATAATCTGGATTTTACGACCATATCTTTCGGCCTTCTAGGGGTTATTTCTATGGGACTAGGTCTAAACAAATCCCGATTTTCACCAGTTTTACCATCGTCTGTCCTATGGTCGGCAAAAGTTTATACATTAAATTCATCAAAATATATTCATATTTGCGAACTGTAGTTTAATTACAAAGTTTACGTGGACACACAGACAGACGGACATCGTTAAGTCGACTCAGAAAGTGATACTGAGTCGATCCGTATAATAGAAGGTGGCTCTATGTCAAATATTGTTGGTAGTTACAAACATCGGTACAAACTCATTGCACTCTCACCACATAGTGGTCGAGCTTAGATGAAATGGCGACTTTTCTTATAAAATGACAAATCTTTATTTATTCTTCCAAATCGATTTCTTTGCCTTCATCGTAATCCACCACCAATACAATGAATTTATGTCAATGCTATTTCTAATCCTAAAAGCAGTTGTTAAAGGCGGTTTCCGAAGTGGCATTTAAAGCGGTGTCCCCAAGTGGTATTTTGGGTTTATTGAATAGCCAGAATTCACACGGTACTATATCTAGTAAATACGGTTATTGTGGAACAATATCAGTTGATTTTTGTGCAAAATGGTTTCGAAGAAGGGGCTCAGAAACCAAGAGTTGTCTGTCCATAATCTGGCCTCTTTTTGCGAATAGCTTCACGTAAACGATGCATAAAACTTAAACAATATTCCTTCTTAACAGGAAGGAATTCATAAAACCACGATATTCGAAGGAAATATGACCTTGATTTTGGAACGAACGTAGTTTCGGATATATTAATGAAAACTTTGTTTCCAATAAAATTATGTTTTTGGAAGTTATCGAGATTTGAGGCATTTGAGGCATTTGAGGCCCAAAACATCTTTTAAAATATTGTTGGCCGATCCTTTTGAAATGTCAACTGTATCAGCAAAAGCGACAATTTTTTAGTACCAAATCTTTAATTTCCTTCAGTTTATGCTTTTTTCGTATCAAGGGCGCTCTTTGTCTTCAAGAGCTATGTGATATCCCTTAATTAATGAAGAAATTTGGATTAAATACACAGTCCTACAACTTTAAGATATTTGTTTTGAAAGTAGCTTTAAAACGTGATGATATGCGTTAATTTGACAATTTGATTAATAAATCTACGGATGTGCATATACAATGATATCAGTAAATATGACTAAGACTTACTGAGACTTATTGACATGAATGGTTTCATAATAAATTTTTCCTACGAAGTTATATTGTCTAATTAAATCATTTTATTTGATTTATTTTATATTTTTTTTATTTCAATGCTTGCTTATATACAATATTTTTGTTTTTTCATTCGATATTTTGACTCTGGCCTGAGCTACGCATAGCTCCCCATGAAAAAACATGAGTTTTTCAAATGGCGCAGAGTACTTACATACAGAAAACAGATTCGTTGTGTCTACTAAATTTATTGCCAACCGAATTTCAATGAAGTTAATAATCGAATTTTGAGTTGATTGGAATTACAATTCTATTGTCTTGACAGTAATAATTGTATCAAAATAAAAAATGGTTTGTTGTTATAAAATTTCTGTTGATACAAACGAAAATTTAGTCATTAATCGTTAGTCGATGAAGAATATGATTTTGTATTTATTGAACTTCCTTGTGACGTAAGCAAATGTCTCATAGGTGTTTTATATAGACCTAATGATTCACTAGATATTTCTCCGGTTGTTAATTTGTTAGATGAAAATTGTTTATCTTATAGTGATATTATTCTTTCTGGAGACCTAAATGGAAATTTGCTCATTGATTCTGATCTAATTTCACTTTTCCAACCGATTGGGCTTTCATCTGTAAATACTACTATCCCCACTCACTTCACTTCAATGAGTAGTACCCTTATTGACGTGTTCTTTGTCTCAGATATTAGAAAAGTTCTTTTGCATGACCAGTTTTCTTCTCCTAATTTCTCAAAACATGACGTCATTTATATGACCTTTAACCTTTCTTATTTTAAACATGAAAAACCACAGCATATTACTTTCCGTGATTACAAGAATATTAACTATGATGCTCTTTTAAATGAAATTAATATAATCAATTGGACCAGTATCTACAGTAATCCTGATTTAAACCAACAGATATCCTTTTTTTATGAAGCTACCACATACCTATACGACAAATACGTACCGGTTAGAAAGAAAACTGTTAAATCTTCTACTAAGCCTTGTTTTAATCAAAATATTTGTGATTTAATAGTTAAAAGAAATTCTGCTTACGATAAGTGGAAAAGATATAAACGCTATTATAGTCGTGTATTTTCAGAGGCTATGGATACTAAAAATATGTGGAAAGAGATAAAGAAAATTGGTTATAAAGATGAAAGTGAATCGGTAAATCTTTCCACTTTTGAACTAAATGAATTGAATAGACAATTTACTTCAAATGACTCAACTCTTCTTCGTTCTGACTCTTATGCAAATCTACCAGATTGCAATCTGGATTCTTTATTTAGTTTTTCCTGCGTTAACCAGGAGGATGTTCTGGAAGCTTTTCTTTCCATAAAGTCAAAATCAATTGGTCTAGATGGTATGAATCCAATATTTATTAAAGCTATTTTACCACAGGTTTTACCCTATATCACTCATATTTTTAACACTATTTTTACAAAATCTATTTTCCCTGATTTGTGGAAATGGGCAAAAGTAATTCCCTTGCCGAAATCTAATAAAGAATACAGGCCAATTTCCGTATTTCCTTTTCTTTCGAAAGTTTTCGAAAAAATTATGAGCAAACAAATGAATGAACACATATCCAATAATAATCTTTTATCATCTAAGCAATCAGGTTTTCGCAGGAAAAGAGGGTGTATCACTACTTTAATTGATGTATCGGAAGATCTTCGTTATATCGTTGACAGTGGTAATATTGCTTTTTTGACTTTATTGGACCACTCTAAAGCTTTTGAATCAGTGGACCATGATATTCTTGTTAAAAAGCTTAAACATATTTTTGGTTTTTCTGAAACCTCCTCTAAATTGATTAGCTCTTACCTTCGGAATAGGGAGCAAGTAGTTGTCGCTAAAGACAAGTCGTCTACCTCTGCGTCTTTAAGTAGGGGGTGTTCCGCAGCGTTCTATACTTGGCCCTCTTTTGTTTTCTATTTACATAAATGATCTACCACGCGTAACTAATTCATGCCAAATGCACATGTACGCTGACCACGTTCAGTTATACACATCATATAACATACGAGATGTGGAAAATTGTGTACAGAACCTGAATACTGAACTGAACCACGTATTTCAATGGGCTAGGTTGAATTGTCTTACCTTAAATCCGAAAAAATTTCAGTGCCTTGTTATTTTTAAAAAGATATATGATACCTCTTGTCTTCCGAAAGTTAGTATTAATGGAGTGGATATCGCCTACGTTGCGAATGCTAAAAACCTTGGAATGATTTTTAATAATACCCTAACGTGGAATGATCAAATTAACAAAGCTTCTGGAAAAGTTTATAGTATTCTCCGTAGTCTTTGGTCTACTTAGTACTTCACACCGCAGAAAATTAGATTTGTTCTTGCAAAATCGTTTATCTTACCTACGCTTTTATATGGTTGTGAATTGTTGTCAGGTTGTGATAGTGCAGACATGGGTAAACTTACACGCGTCTTTAAAAGTGTAGTTAGATATGTTTATGGTTTACGCAAATATGATAGTATCTTCGCTTTTCTAAATAAAATTTATGGCATTTCATTTGAAGACTATCTTAAATTTAGAACTTTACTTATGGTTCATAAAATTATTTTCACTAAAGAACCCGTTTACCTTTTCGAGCGATTACTATTTACAAGATCTAACCGTAATAACTTTCTTGTACCAATATTGTACAATCGACTAATATCCGAAAGACACTTTTTTGTAAATGCCATACGTCTTTGGAACTCGTTACATACTTTAAATAATCAACTTCACAAAATATCAAATACAACATCATTTAAGAAAGAACTATTTAAACTTTTTCTCAATTGATTTTTAATACTTCATTTTAATTTCATTAGTTAATTTAATTTTAATTTCTATATAATTTTTACCTGCTATGCAGGATATTTTTACACTTTATTTTTACATTTTTATTTTATTTTTTATATATTTTATATTATATTTTATTTTATATTATTCTTCTAATTTTAATTATAAATTAAACTTATATACATTCTTCCTATTGAAAATTAATTTGTTATGACTAATGTTGTTTTATAAGATTTTAAATCTTGTTACATTAGGATTTTCATTAATAAAAATTAATAATAATAATAAAAAAAAATCCCCTTCCAAAAAAAAAAAAATGAATTTACGTGCCAAAAATTTGTATGGGATTCGGGGATTTGTTCATGATGAACAAATGCCCCAATTTTTGTGTTTTTTGGGGGATTAATTTTTTTTTTATCCCAATTTGAAATATTTTGGGGTATTTGTTCATTTTTAATTTGAAAGTTTGGGGACTAAATTCATTTATTTTACAAGTTGTTTTTTTGTACTTTATTTATTTTGCAAACATCAAAATTGTAAAAATCGAATTACTTCATTCAATAAGTGTTCATCATTGAGCAGTGACGTAGTCAAATTTATAGAAGTTTTAAAAATGAAACATTCTGAACTTACTGAATCCGAAAGTATTTGATGTATGCAACGTTTAATATTATGCCGCAAGGTTGCTTTAGTATATGTGTGGCCTATTTGGATCAACAGGTAATTATGGCATATACGTAAACAAAAAAAAAAATTATCATAAGGCGCCGCTTCCGCGCGTTTGGCAGCCACGCCCGTGCTGCAGCGCAGTTGTCGTCAACTTATTTTAATCGCCCAAAAATATATTTTTCTCAGATCATTCTGAATTTTCCATTATGATGGATAAGAGAACGTAAATTTCTATTAATGCAATCGTGCGTTCTTTTTTTACCGTGCAAACAGTGCAAGATATGTTATGTGGTTGTGAGATAAAGCATCGAAACGATGCTATTGGAAAAGAAACAGATTTTAAATGCATTTACTGAAGGACAACTGCTGAGAGCAGTATGTGAAATTTTCACTTAAATAAATATTTTACGAAAATTTATTAAATAAAACCAAGTAAGAAAATTATAGTCGGTCTAGACCTACTATAGGATACCCTATACCATGCGTTTAGACACCCTACCCCATAGGCCCAGCTAACTGGACATAGAAAATAAGCATAAACCAAATTTGAGTGGGATTTTTATAAATTTTTTTGTCTGCAGATATGAAAAAGATCATATCGGATGCTATATCTATATGGGGACTAGGCCCAAAAATGGACCGATCCTGACCATGTTTGGTAAGGTCTCTTGTATTTTGCAAAAATATATACAAACAAAATTTGAGAAGAATCAGTGCAATATTTATACCCTATACCACTATGTGGTTTGGGTATAATGACTTTGTGCTGCTGTTTGTAACAACCAAAAATATTTGATCTAGACCCATCTTTAATTATACCGATCGAATCAGAATCACTTTTTGAGTTGATTTAACAATGTCCGTCCGTTCGTCCGTCCGTCCGTCCGTCCGTCCGTCTGTGTGTCCATGTAAAGCTTGTAATCAAACTGCAGGTCGCAAATATGAATATATTTTGATGAAATTTGGTATATAAGCTTTTATCGGCCATGGGATGAACGCTATTGAAATTGGTGAGAATCGGTCCATGTTCAGACCTAGCCCCCATACAAATTACCCATATGAAATCGACATAAATTGCCATAAGATCCAAATTGTCATATAGATCTTACTCAAATTGGGTTTGTATGCGTTCATTACATCCACTAATGAGTAGTCCAAAAATGATCCCTTTGACCCCATATAGAGCTGCTTCCCGGTCTTCACTTAAATCTATTAAAAAACAAAAATATTGCACTGATTCTTCTCAAATTTTGTTTGTACATATTTTTGCAAAATACAAGAGACTTTACCAAACATGATCAGGATCGGTCCATTTTTGGACCTAGTCCCTTTATAGATATAGCATCCGATATGAACTTTTTCATATCTGCAGCCAAAAAAATTAGTAAAAACCGCACTCAAATTTGGTTTTTGCTTATTTTCAATGTCCAGTTAGTTGGGACTAAGAGATAGGGTTTCTAAACGCATGGTATAGGGTATCGTATAGTCGGTCTAGACCGACTATAATTTTCTTACTTGTTTTGTTTTTTAATAGATTTAAGTGAAGATCGGGCAGCAGCTCTATAAGGGGCCTATGACTAAGAGTTGTCCCACAGGGATCATTTTTGGACTACTGATTAATGGATGCAATATAAACATACAAACCCAATTTGACTAAGATTTATATGATAATTTGGATCTTATGACAATTTAAGTCGATTTCATAGAGGTCATTTGTATGGGGGCTAGGTCTGAACATGGACCGATTCTCACCAATTTCAATAGCGTTCATCCTTTGAGTGATGAAAGCTTATATACCAAATTTCATCAAAATATATTCATATTTGCGATCTGCAGTTTGATTACAAGCTTTACATGGACACACAGACGGCATACACCGACATTTACTCTCTTACTTAACCCTCTGCATTTAATGATTATTTTTTTAACAGCCAACTTATATTTTCTTCACCCTCTAACGGGCGAGACTGCCAAAATGAACAAAAATGCATCTAATATGTATTTTTTTATCACTTAAAAGTTAACCACGACTTTTATTATTCTTCGAAATGAAAATTTTAATGAAATTTGCAAAAAACACTATTTAAAAAATTAAAAAAAAATTATTTCTGATTGATTTCATAAGTTATTCGTCTGTAGCGTGCTTACTTCACTAAGATTAAGTGAAATTTGAAATTATAATTTTAATGAAAGCTCCGTCTAAAGTCGGGTTTTCTAAATAACGTGCTTATTTAACTTGTTCTGCTGATTTTAGTCAGACTATTGTTTTGTTTATCTCTTATTATCTATTGATATTGGTTAAGGAATTTTTCAAATAAAAACAAGTATTAAATTCTATGGATTATGGTCTAACTAGACTAGGTCATAAATCGACATAGAAACTAGTCATAAGGCAAATTCCAAAGTTAAGTCATATATTTGTCATATTTGGTGTCCCTCAAAATATGTTAGGGGTCATATCGGCCGTGATGATTATGGGCAATTACCAGACTTAGAGGGGTCAATTGTCAATTATGTGTTCTTTAAATAAAAGTCTATCGCTTTTGTTATTTGATTCTAAGTCAGTTAAGGTTTTAAGCTAGTTGATAGATATAAGTTCCGAATACGTTCTACGGATCTGTTGATGAAAAAACAGGTTCTAAATCAGATTATGTTGGTACTGGTTTGTGAGAAAATTAATAAAAGTAATAATGCGAACAAATATGTATGTATTTAATGTTTGAAATTAACTTTATTGCAAATATTTAAATAAGAAGACCACATTTTAAAAATGGTCTTATTTTTGCAGGGAATTCTTATGATATTTTGTGGCTTGACGTTGATGTAATTTGAAGTTTTTAATCTTTTTTGGTTTATCTTTTATTTTCTGGCCACCACCTGTATATTGGGGTATTTCAACATCTATTTCAACACAATTATATTTATAAGAATTTTACACAAATATTTTAGTATTTTTAAATGCTACAAAATTTATGGTTTCTTAATCACTCATAATTGGAAAAAATAACATTAAAAACAATAATTATTTTATTCTAACTGTAATTAAAGCTAGTTAGCGAACATAAAATGATTATGAAATCTTTAGAACGAAACATATTTTAAATGTGAAAATATTTCATGTGCAATATGTTATTTTAAAACTGTTTTCATATATATTGATTGATAATCAATTGATTTCATTTGAACGGTTCTTTTCATTTTATGTTTTTGTTATATTTTTTGAAAGGTGTTAATTAACGATTTGTTTTGTTAACATACTCATATACATAATAGCAATATAAAGACGTATTACTCGTATGTACGTAACATATCTATAAATAAATATGTATGTATGTCTTTTCTATGTCAAAAACATGTTAACAGACATAACAGGATCAAGACATTGACATAATGTGGGATTGAAATGACTATGACTAAATTGACTTCATAGAAGCATGATGGAGAGACAATTAAAATTGAAATTAATACTAGACATGCAAAATATGCACGAGCAATATTCTTTAGAACTGTTGTATTGTATGTAATACGATATACATATATACAAACAAACATTCTATTTATGTATATCGTTAAGGTAACGGTAAAATGTAGAGCTAAATTTTATGAATGTTCTAATGGTAAGGAAGGTTCAAACTTGTGCACGGGGGGAAATATGTTGGCTGCTGATAGGATATTTTTATTATTTTTTTTTTTAAAACAAACTTCAATAAATAGAAACAAAATGAATAAATAATAATTACTATTCCTACAATTTATCACTAACTCGCTGACTGACTCTGCAAAGCTGTATGATTAACATTTAATTTCATAAAAGAATGTGTTTTCTTTAATAGTACTCTATCTCAAACAAGTTACTTTTATTAGAAAGAACCATTCCTTAATAAAGTATCTTTCCTTAAAACAGTACCTTTTCTTAAAATAGTACCTTTTTTTAAAAAAGCACCTTTTCTTAAAATAGTATCTATTTTTAAAAAAGTACATTTCCTTAACAAACTAAATTTTCTTTAAAAAGTACTTTTTCTTAATTAAATAAATTTTCTTGAAAAAGTAAATTTAAAAAACATTTTCTTAAAAAAGTTAGTTTTTTAAAAAAAGTACATTTTCTTAAAAAAGTACATATTCTTAAAAAAGTACCTATTCTTTAAAAAGTTTTTTTTCTTACAAAAGTAAATTTTCTTGAAAAAGTGAATTAAAAAACTTTTCTTAAAAAGGTACATTTTCTTTAAAAAGTAAATTTGCTTTAAAAAGTACACTTTATAAAAAAAGTATGTTTCATAAAAAAAATTTTGCTTACAAAATTACCTTTTGTTAAAAAAGTAAAAGTTTTTTTCCCTTAAAAAATACCTTTCCTTAAAAAAGTAATAATCCTTAAAACAGGAGCTTTTCTTAAGAAAGTACAATTTCTTAATAAACACCTTTTCTTAAAAATTACATTTTCTTAAGAAAGCACCTTTTCTTAAAATGTACTTTTTCTTAAAAAACTGTTTTTCTTAAAAAAACACATTTTCTTAACAAAATAGTTCTTTTCATAAAAAAGTAAAAAGGTAAATTTTCCTCAAAAAGTACCTTTCCTTACAAAAGTAATCTTCCCTAAAAAGTAGTGTTTCTTAAAAAATAACCTTTTTTAATAAATACCCTTTCTTAAAATTAAATTTTCTTAAGTGAAGAATCATTCATTATAACAGTATGTTTTCTTAAAAAAGTATTTTTTCTAAAAAAATTACCTCTCCTTAAAAAAGTACTCTTTCTTAAAAAAGAAGTTTTTCGTAAAAAGTACATTTTCTTAAATAAGTATTTTTTCTTAAAAAAGTGCCTTTCTTTAAAAAGTACTATCTCCTAAAAAAATTGGATTTCGTAAAAAAATTTTTTTAAAAAAGTAAATTTTCGTAAAAAAGCAAATTTTCTTAACAACATACATTTTCTTAAAAAAGTAAATTTTATTAAAAAAACCCTTTTCTTAAATAAGTTAATTTCCTTAAAAAAGTGAATTATCTTAAAAAATAAATCTTTTCTGTAAAAAATTACCTTTTCTTAAAAAGGTACATTTTCTTACAAAGTACCTTTTCTCAAAATACCTTTTCTAAGAAGTAAATTTTCTCAAAGAATTACATTTGCCTAAAAATAACTTTTCTTTAAAAAGTACGTATTTTTAAAAAGTACCTATTCTTAAATAGTACTTTTTCCATAAAAAATTCACTTTCAAAGTGTCTCTTCTTAAGAACTACATTATCACAGAAAAGTATATTTTCCTAAAAAATTATATTTTCTAAAAAAAGTACCTTTTCTTAAAAAGCATCTTTCCTTAAAAAAAATATTTTTTCTTTAGAAGTATTATTCCTTAAAAACTTAACTTATTTTAAAAAACTTTTTCATATAAAATTACCTTTTCTTAAAAAAGTTATTTTTTTTAAACTTTTATTTCCTTAAAAACTTTTCTTTTCTTTAAAAATTTCCTCTTATTAAAAAAGTTCCTTCTCTTGCTAAGTACTTTTTCTTAAAAGTACCTTTCCGAAAAAAAGCAGTTTCTTTAAAAAATGCCGTTCGTTAATTGAACCTTTTCTTAAACATTATTTTTTTTTTTAAATTACATTATCTTAAAGTGTATCTTTTCCTAAAAAAGTAAATTTTTTTGAGAAATTAAATTTTCTTGAAAAAGTACTTTTTCTTGAGAAAGTAAATTAAAAAAAAAAATTATCTTAAAAAGTTAATTTTTTAAAAAAGTACATTTTCTTCAAAAAATAAATTTCTTAGAAAGCCACCTCTTTTTTAAAAAGTACATTTTCTTTAAAAAGGACATTTTCTTTAAAAGATAAATTTTCTTAAAAAAGTGCTTTTATTAAAAAACTAAATTTTTGCTTATGAAGTAACCTTTTCTTAAAAATACATTTCTTGCAACAGAACATTATTTTACAAATGTACCTCTTCTTCAAAACGTTCCTTCCTTAAAAAAGTACCTTTCATTAAAAAAGTAATTTTCCTTAAAACAGTAATTTTTCTTAAAAAAGTGGCTCTTTTTAAAAAAGTAAATTTTTTTAATAAAGTACCGTTTCTTAAAAAGTATTGTTTCTTAAAAAATAATTTTTCTAAAAAATAATATTTTTTTAAGTACCTTTTGATAAAAAAAGTAATTTTACTAAAAAGGTGCCTATTCCCTAAATATGTATTCTTAAAATAATACCTTTCCATAAAAAAGTATTTCTTTTTTTGAAAATTAGCTTTCTTAAAAAAGTGGCTTTTCGTGAAAAAATAGTTTTTCTTAAAAAAAGTATATTTTCTTAAAAATATCTTTTCGTAAAAAATTACCTTCTTGGAAAATTTCAGTTCCTTAAAGAAGTACTTTTTTGAGAAAGTAGCTTTTCGTAAAAAAATTGGTTTTCTTAAAAATTTCGTTTTTGCAAAAAAGTACCTTAAAACAATACAGCACAAGTAACTTTTCTTAAAAAAGTAAATTTTCTTTAAAAAGTACCTTGTCCTAAAAATGTAGATTGCCTAAAAAAGATTTGCTTAAATTTTTTTTTGCGAAGATATCACCTTTTTAAAAAAGTACATATTCTTAAAAAGAAAATTTTCATAAAAAAGTACAATTTTCTTGAAAAAGTACAATTTTCTTGAAAAAGTACCTTTTCTAAAAAAGTACAATTTTTACAAAGTACATTTTCTAAAAAGTACCTTTTCTAAAAAAAGTACCTTTTCTAAAAAAGTAGCTTTTCTTATAAAAGTATTTTTAATTATTTTACATTGATATATTTTTATTAATTAATTCTGTGTTTGTATCGTATGTTAAATGTTGTACAAAAACGGTGTAATACAATTTAAAGTAATGTAAAATTGACGAAAAGACTATATGTAAGTGTAATTATTTTATTGTTAAATTTATGGTTGTTTGTTATTACTATCGTTATTTTCCTTTATATATTTATGTGGTTGCCAGATTCAATAAAATTAATCCCTGAGGAGGTCGGAAAAATACCGACGAAACGTAGGATTGGAGAAAATGAAATAAACTAGTCTTTTATTTATTATTTTAAAAAAAAATACCAGACCTTGGAAGCCCAATTTAGAAAATTCTGAAAAAATCTAACAAAATCAAAATATAAAAAGGTCGATAAAAATTAAACATTTCATAGTAACTGACTGTAAAAAGTACATTTTCTTAAAAAAGTACATTTTCTTTAAAAATTACCTGATTTTAAAAATTACCTTTCCTTTAAAAAGTAAATTTTCTTAAAAAAGTACCGTTTCTTAAAACGTTCCTTTTCTTAAAAAAGTACATTGTTAAAAAAAGTACCTGTTACTAAAGAAGTAGATTGTCTAAAAAAGATTTGCTTAAAAATTTATCTTTTATAGAAAAGTAATTGGCGAAAAAAGCACCTTTTCTTGAAATCAAAATGTTCTTAAAAAAGTACAACTTCCTAAGAAGTACATTTTCTTAAAAAAGTACCCTATTAAAAAAGTACCTTGTCAAAAAATAGTAAATTTTCTTAAAAGAATACCTTTTCTTAAACAAGCTAATTTTCTTAAAAAAGTACCGTTTCTTAAAAAATGTACAGTATCTTAAAAAAGTAACTTTTCTTAAAAAAGTACAGTTTCTTAAAAAAGCAGAAAAACATATTTTCCTAAAAACGTAATTTTCGTAAAAATAAGATTTTTAAAAAAATATCGTTGCTTAAAAAGCACAATTCCTAAAAAAACCCTATTATTACAAAAGTATTTTTTATTAAGAAAAGTACTTTTTATTACAAATCTTTTGTTAAAATAGTACCTTTTATAAAAAAATCACTTTTTATAAAAAAGTACCTTTTATCAATAGGTAACTTTTATCAAAAAAGTCATTTTTATTAAGAAAGTAGGTATCTTTTATCAAAAAAATATATTCCATTAAAATTGTGGCTTTAGTTAAAAAAGTACCACATATTAAAAGAGTACGCTTTCCTAAAAAAGAGTTTTTAAAATTTTATCTTTTCTAAAAATTATATTTTTATAAAAATTCACATTTTCTTAAAATAAAACTTTTGCAAACAATGCTTAGTATATTTTCTAAAAAATCACATTTTTTGACGAGGTGTATTTTCTAAAAAAACGTACCTTGTTTTTTAAAAGTACATTTATTTAGGAAATTAACTTTTCTTAAAAAAGGAATCTAAAGTAGTACCTTAAAAAGTATCATGGTAATTATTTCAAAACATCTTCATTTAAAGAGCTTGTAATATTGGCTAATATATTGGAAATTATATTAGAAAGGCATAACATAATTGGGAATTAGTCTACGTGCTGTTAATGCCCCATTCCAGCCAAATGTAGAGGTTTGTGAAAAACAAACTATCAAATTGATTATTTAGAAAAAAAATCAGAATCATTCTAACATGTCAGGACACTATAGTTAACATTTTTTTTTAAAAAGATTTATAGTCATAAACATATAATTTTGAAAGCTTAAATACAAATTTCTTATTTCTTGCATGTGAAACAAAAACTTGTTGCACTTAAATTTCAGTTCAGTTAGTATATATTTTTTTTAGTATTTATTTGGATAATTAATTAACATGTCTACTAACTGGTTACTCCATACTGGAAAATGAAAAAAAAAAACACTTACATATTGTGGTGCATACTCCATCATTTCGGCTTCGTCCCCGTCTTCGTCATCCTCAACATGTATGGGTTGTAAGTTAACTGATCGGGCGTAGATGGCAAATGTAAGTGAAATTATTAGCAATTTATTTAACCACTTATATGTTATCTGTTGAAATAAAAAAAAATATATATATTGTATATAAATTGTAATAATTTGTTTCCAAGCAAAGTTATCCCTAGTCTGAGAAAAATCCGCTGTGTGCATGTGTATCTTTATAATTTAAATTTTAAGATTTCATAAAAATTTTTGTATCATATGGACTTCTTAAGGCCACAAATATATTCATTGTGTTGCATTAGATTGAAAATACCCTGCACTTAAAATTAAAATGTCGGTGATAATAGGCCTATTAAGAAATTTATAATATAATTTTGAAATGATCGATAAACCCTCTAAATACCTATTATCGATAATATGATTTATATCAAATCCAGTATTACCACATGTAAAGTTTTTAAAGATAAGAGATTTCGCTGTTTATTAAATTATAACTTTTTCTATATTTTGTTAAATTTAATACAAAGTAATTTGAAATATATTAAACGTGTTGAATACGGTTAGTATTTTTCAAGCCATGGGTAATAACACAACTGTAAATGATCAGAATAAAGATTCAACGTAGAATTATTTTTACCGCAGGTATATGCACTCGAAAAAGATTAAGTCTATGGGCGACAATATAATTTAATAAAAAATAAATAAATTTTGTTGGACCTCGAGCTTAAGCTGAATGAAAAATTATAAAATATTAACAATCAGTTTTGATCTGATGCTTCTCTACTTGTTACGTTAGTTAGGTCAGACCAAAATCTGGCTCCAACTATATTTCAAATAGCTTGGCAAAAATGATATACGTCATAATTGGCTTTATTCCGCAATAACTTTTTGATTGCAAACTTAATTAGGCCGTACGTAAGAAATCACACGAAGAGTACACGAACAAATATTCAGAATTACAAATTTTAAAAAAATCGCTCGACCAAGTACAGATTTTTTTTTATTGAAAACAAGTAAGAAAATTAAAGTTAAGCCACATCGATTATAGTTACCCCATACTCTGCTGGATATAAATAGAAAATAAGCATACAACTTATTTTAGTGCTATTATTATTAATTCGTGGAGCGCAGGTATGAAAAAGTTCATATCTATGTTACGTTTATACGGATACTAGGTAAACAAATTTACCGATAATGGCTATATTTAATAAAGTTACTTACTTTTCTCAAAAACATATATAAACCAAATAAAAAAAAAAACTTATCAAAGTTTAAGTGGAGATCGGTAATCAGCTTTATATAGGGACTATGACTAACAAGTAAGAAAATTATAGGCGGTCTAGACCGTCTAGATACCCTATCTTTTAGGCCCAACTAACTGGATATAGAAAATATGCATAAACCAAATTTGAGTGGGATTTTTTTTAATTTTTTTGGCTTCAGATATGAAAAAGTGCATATCGGATGCTGTATCTATATGGGGACTAGGCCCAAAAATGGACCGATCCTGACTATGTTTGGCAAAGTCTCCTGTATTTTGCAAAAATATATACAAACAAAATTTGAGAAGAATCAGTGCAATATTTTTGTTTTTTGATAGATTTAAGTGAAGATCAGGAAGCAGCTCTATATGGGGCATATGATTAAGAGTTGCCCCATAGAGATCATTTTTGGACTACTCATTAATGGATGTAATAAACGCACACAGACCCAATTTGAGTGAGATCTATATGACAATTTGGATCTTATGGCAATTTATGTCGATTTCATATGGGTCATTTGATGGGGGATAGGTCTGAACATGCACACATGCACCAAATTTCATCGGTAGATATATGGTGATTTGGATCTTACGTAATTTTAGTAGCTCTGAAAGGATTATTTGTATGGGGGCAACGACTGAACATGCACCATTTTTTTCAAATTTCACTAGCGTTTCATCAAAATATATTCATATTTGATTACAATATTACATGGACACACACTCAGATAGACAGACAGGCGGACGGTCGGAAATCGCTTAAACGACCCAAGAAGAAATTCTGACGATTAGTGTAATAAATTGTGGGTCTAAATCAAATATTTTTGGTAGTTACAAATATCAGCCCAAACTTATTACACCCTGAAAAATCGCCCAAGTGACAAAGAAAATCGTATTCTAGGGATCAAAAGAAAGAAACTTTGCCCGAGGAACCATACCTCTAAAACGATTTCTGATGTCCCGACTTTTGACCTGTCTGTCTGTCTCACTTTGACCCATTTAGAGTGCCCCAATTGAGTCCAAATGTATGATTGAACCCCACCCATGCCAGTGCCACACCCCCTGGGGGGTACCCCATATAAACATTTCAAAAAATCACCATTTTTGTTTAGAATTGGGCTGACTATGTTTGATTTAATATTAAAATTAACACTCATATGTAACGTATCTTCTATTCTGCTAATAATAATCATACGCCTTCACTATGTTATGTTATTCAAAAAGATCGATCGGAAGAGGGTAAATAACTTTTAGATCACTCCGTGACTATGCGTGACTCTACGTGACTTCCCAAAAATTAATCTGTAGTCACAACAAGACTATGGTCCAAGTTTCAGATCAATTGCATGAGAGGGAATGGGGTTGCCCCATGGCAGACAGATAGACAGACAGACAGGTCAAAAGTCGGGACTTCAGAATTCATTTTAGAGGTATGGTTCCTTGGGCAAAGTTTCTTATTTTGATCCCTAGAATATGATTTTCCTTGTCACTTGAGCGATTTTTTTGCCTCCCTACAAATCGACCCGCCCTACTGACCATGTAGTGGTATGGGATATGACAAATAAATTGCAAATTTTAAAAAATCAATCAATTAAATTTTTTAAAAGTCATTCTAACAACTAAACAAATATATATTAGCTAATAAATTTGAATAAAAACATCACTGGATATATTAAAAAATCACTTATATATATTTATAATTGCAAACTATTCACATTAGCAATTAATTCCAATTCTTAAAAAAATTCACGCACAAATTTTCATGTTAGCTGATAACAAATACACATTCTTCAATAAAAAGGAAAAAAATTTAAATTCTTAAAAAAACACAAATATTTATATGTACTAGCAGATTCCAGCACCCGAAATTCTAGTGCAATTTCTAGGCAGCTTTATTTTTCAATTTAGCCAATTCACAAACCAACATTTCTATGGTTTATTATTATTGTGAATGAAGATAACAAACTCATTAACAAACACATTAACAAATTTTATAAAACGCACATAGCATATGTATAGTTTTATGTATGTGTTAGTAGCAACTTTAAATGCAATTTACTCAAAATAAAGGGAAAAATTTAAAAAACTGTAAATCTGCAAAATGGCTAAAAAGAAATACCATTCAAATAATATGCATTTGGTCAAAATCGGGATAAAACGGTGGAACAAAACATCGGTCACAAGAAATCGCCTAGCCTTTTAATATAATACATACTAGCTGACCCGGCAAACGTTGTTTTGTCATATAACTTATTTCTAGTGAATATTTTTGTTGTTAATTAAAAAATAACGAATGTATTGCGAGATATGACAGAAAGAGGAATGGAGCAGGGTAGACCATGATCGCCGATGAAAACAAAAAGAAACATCAACCATTTATTTTCTCAATACAATGTATTTCTTTAACATTGAAATAAGAAATTAAACAAAATTTTTTTTAGAAGGTTTATTTCCTACACTTCGTGGAATGAATATAGGAAATATTTATTACAAAAAATTGATATTCACGACAGCTTGCACTATAATTTTTTTTCGTGGAATGAACATAGGAAACATTTATTACAAAAAAATTTATATTCACTGTAAGTCGTAGCGAAGCAAGCCATTTTTGGTACGACTACTTACATTAACAACCAAATGACGTGCAGAAAATTTCATGTATTCGAGGTACCATTCCCACTGGTTTGATCGTGCCCATTTTTCACACTCATTATTCGTGAATTCACAGCTGGTTTCAATACTCTCGGGTTTATAATACTCCAGATAATTTTTTTTGTATGGTAGGTGCCACACCCAATAACCCAATTCCGCCCATTTTTGGTACGACTACTTATATTAACAACCAATTGACATACAGAAAGTTTCAAGACTCTGGCCATCATAGTGCTCTAGATATATGATGATATGTATTTACCATGTATGGGAGGTGTCACACCCACTTGTTTGATCCCGCCCATTTCTAACCCGACTTCTCACATTACTAACTTATGCACTCCTACAAGGTTTCAGAACTCTTGTTATCATAGAGCTCGAGATATATGATGTTAAAATTTTTTTATATATGGGAGGTGCCACGCCCACTTCATATATTTAAAAAATATAGCCTATTTTACTTTTCCGATACAAACTTATACATTGTGAAAATTTCAAGAAGATCGAACCTATGGTTTAGCCACCTATTAATGTCGAACCAACAAACACACAAACAAATTTTTATTTTTATCTATCTAGAATATTAATAGGCGATTTCTTGTGACCGATATTTTGTTGTACCGTTTTATCCCGATTTTGACCAAACTTATACTATTTGAAATGTATTTCTTTTTTATTGTTTTACAGCTTTACAGATTTTAATTTTTTTTCCTTTATTTTGAGCAAATTGCATTTAAAGTTGCTACTAACACATACATAAAATTATACAATGCTATGTGTGTATTTATTAAATTTGTTAATGTGTTTGTTAATGAGTTTGTTATCTTCATTCATAATAATAATAAACCATAAAAGTGCTGGTTTGTGAATTGGGTAAGTTAAAAAATATAGCTGCCTAGACATTGCACTCGAATTTCGAGCGCTGGAATCTGTTAGTGTATATAGATTAGCTAATACTACAAATTTTTTATTAATATCAATCGAACATATGTGTATTCTTCATTCTACAATAAATAAATTGGAAATTAAAAAAAAATCACATTATATATATTACGGTTGCGCAAATAAAACATTGATTTTACATTTTTAAGGATACACAAAAGAATAACAAAAATGTAAAAAAAGTTTACGTAAATTCGATTAAATGAAGTACAACAATAAATGTTTGCTAAATATTATATTGAAATTTTAACGGTTTTTATTTTCAGTCAATCAGTTATTTGATTACATGACGGTAATCTTAATTTACAAAGAAAGGGGTATAACAAAAACTTGGGTTTTCTGCTATAGTTTTTTTCGTTTTCAATCACAATTTTCATACAATACTGACAGTATTAAAAAATTAAAGAGTAGGAGTCACGGCTTCACAATATATTAAAAATCAAACCACATTACACTTGATGCATAGAGTACTTAACCAGGAAAAAAAAAACATTACCAAATAATGGGTTTTAGAAGGAGAAGTGACTGGTTGAAGTTTGCGTGACAAGCTCATTATTTTAACACGGGAAAGTCATTGGAGGTAGCTAGTTGTCTAGGAACTCATTATTTTCAATTGGAAAGTAATGTAGTATGCAAGGAGCTGGCATGAAATGTAAGTAGCAGTATAACACATTATTAGTAGCGCCTTATTTTTACTTTAGAAGTAATGCAGTGGGCAGGGGTAGGTTATTGTTGGTAATGCAAAAATCAATGAGCTGCTATTACTTAATTTTTCCTGGGTAGAGCATTAGAAGTATTTACTTTACAATGAAATCTTCATATGCTATTGGGTTTAGATCTTAGCTTATGCTAAGAAGAATTCGTGTAAGGTATTCCTTTGTCGTCATATATTTTCTAAGTGTAAATATTTTCCATGAATTCGGGTTTGCTTATACTAAAAAACTTTGGAAAAATTATGACCGATCGTAATACGTCTGTATGTTTGTAAGTATATTTAACGCAATATACAAATTGAGTATGTAGTAATAACGCACAATTTGATGCTATGGTGGATAACAGGGACTAGTTATAAAAATTCATTTACGAAAATATTGAATTTATGCTCTGAACTCGTTTTAGGATCATATTAGTTTTTGTTGCTTTTCTTTTAAGAAATAACAAATTACAGTTTTCCAGTTTCGTTTTTAGGTGGTTGCACTTCTTATTTAAAATTTCAACTTGTTTTGTTTTGTCTCTATGATTATTTATGTCAATTAACTTCAGTAGCTATGTTTTGTTGTGGTATTTGCACTATGTGGGATATGTTTGGAAATCAATCAAAACATTTTTGTTTAATGACTGGAGTATGAATTTTTACATAGTTTTGGAAATTTGAGTTGGTTAAGTAGTTTTTAATGCATGTTTTACAAGTTTTCGAAACACAGCTTTTTGTTGCCCAGTCTTATATTTTGGTTTTTATTTTTGTTTTAGTTTTTATTTTAACAATTATCATGTTATACTTATATATTCATCATTGTCTATAATTACTTTTGCAAATTTATTAAGATTGTGGGGTATTTAGTAAGGCATTTATCTAGTATTTGCCTTAAAGTGTTTGATGTATCACCAATTTTCTGTTCACACCATGTCTATGGCCTACATTTTGCATAAATTATTATTTTTTTCATCTTAAATTTAATGCAATCATGGAAATTTTCAAAACCATGAAGTGTTGAGCAAACTTTTAATTTTCAATTTTTTAATTTTTATGCTGCCATATAAGACAAAATGCAAAAATCTCTGAACAAAACTTAGAGTAGATGTCTGATATTATCAGAAATCACTTATCTAAAAAAAATAAAGAATTGTGAATTTCAATGGAGGAAATTTTGTTGTCTCTTATAACCAATATGAAATCAAATAATTTAAAAATCCATTGTGGTGGTAGGGTAATTTTATTGGAGTCCACAGTTCCGTGGAGATATTATAATTTTTTTTGCGAACAACACCGTCCGATTGGTGCGATGTATAATAGGGCTAAATTAGGCAATCTCAGTTGTGCATATCTATTTTTAAAAAAGGTTTTAATCCATTTTAGACCAGAAAAATATATTAATATATTAATTATATTAATTTGCATAATTCTATTGAAAATAGAAATATTTCTTAAATATATTTTTTGTTTCATAGTTATCGTCTATGGACAAAACTTTTAGTTCAGCTTTTAATTGTGGTACATCAGCGAACCCAGGATATGCATTTTGCAGATTGATAATTAGGAAATTTATTTGCAAATTCTTCATATTTTAGGTGTCAGACAACCTAAAAAGTTAAAAATTTGGTAAAGAATTTAATCTGTTATTAAAATTCTGAAATAATTTGTCTCACAATGACTGTTAATAGATCTTGAACTGGTTTTTTGTTTGATAAATTCGAATCGGACATTTAGTTTAAACAAACGTCCATATCGGAGCATTTAGCATGCGGAAAAAAGGATTTAAAAAGCAAAGCGGAACTATGAATTTTTTATCTTTCAGGACCATATATATAAAGATTGAGTTTTGAATGTTTGTTTGTACGTTTGTTTGTTTGTGGTTTGTAGGAGATTACACCACTGGACCGATCGTCCGGAAGGAAAAATAGACACTATATTTTTTGAATTTTTCAAGTGGGCATGGCACCTCCCATATAAAGTGAATTTTAACATCTAATTTTATAATATAATATCTGGAGTACTACGATAGCAATAGTTCTAAACTATGTACATGTACATATTAAACTAATTTTAGGAGTTGCGGAAAAAATAGGAGGCATCAGACTGATGGGGGTGGCACCAAACATACAAAGTAAATGTTCAATGTCATATATCTAGAGTACTGTAATAGACAAAGCCTTGGAACTTTGTGTGTGTTCATAAGTTGTTAATATGAGTAGTCGAACAAAAAATGGACGGGATCAGAATAATGGTCGTGGTGCCCGCCCCCCCTCCCTTGCAAACTAAATATATATAATGTCATTTATCTGAAGTACTGTTATAATGAAAGCCTTGCAGCTTTGTCCGAGTTCATGAGTTGTTAATGTGAGTAGTCCGATAAAAATGGGTGGGATTGGACTAGTGGGCGTGGTACCCGCAAGCACAGTAAGTATTTAATATCATATAACTGGTGTGCTATAATAGTGAAAGCCTTGGGACTTTGTGTGAGTTCATGGGTTATTAATGTGAATAGTCTGGCACCTCCTATACAAAAAAATATAAAGTACTTTGAAAATAATAGTCTTACCATTTTTGACAAGTGCCTTAATTACCGATGTGAGTAGTCGTGGAAAATTTGGGCGGAATCGCCAAATAAAAATTGCAAATACTGAAAATCGCCGAAATCAAAAATCGCAAAAAACAAAAATCGCTGAAGCCAAAAATCGCCTTAATCAAGAATGGAAAAAAAGAAAAATCGCCAAAATCAAAACTAATAATCGCCAATATCAAAGAACACCAAAGATCAAAAATTGCAAAAACCAAAAATCGCCAAAATCAAAAATCGCAAAAAACAATAATCGTCAAAGACAAAAACCGCCAAAACCAAAAATCGCTCAAATCTAATTTCGCAGAAAAAATTTTATCAAATTAAAAATGGCCAAAATTTTCTACAAAATGTTTTCCCAGTTTTTATTTCATTGCGATGGGTGTAGCGTGGCGCATCAGATTACAGCCAGTATATAATAAACCTTTAGATTGTAGAATAGCTTCATTATCCCAATTGCTTTCATTATCAATTATATTTTCGAAAATAGCTATTAACTGTTCCTTTAATTCAAATGTTAGAACAACTCGTCCGTTATATTCCATCCAGTATTACTGTAGGTAGTTTTTTTTAGTACAATTTTATTTAATGTAACCGATCTTTTTGAAGAATGACTAACAAGCAAATTTATTTATTTTTGAGACAGATTGAGAAAGAACAAGGTCTTATTTATGGGCAAAACAATGAATATAAGAGCATTTGGAATCACTTCTTTAACTTTTATTTGCAAACCATTTCAATTTCCACACATAACACCGGCTCCATAATAACTTTGACATTTTCAAATACATTTTCTTTTTTAAAAAAGGAATAGTAAAATTATAACAAATCCCGAGCTGATCTACCAAGAGAAACATCAGCAAAACAAAGAAATCTTTCAACAAGAAAGATAGTCTTTCTTAACATAAATATTAAATATTTTCCGATATTTGTTGACTTTTACATTATAATATCTAATGGATAATGTACGAGTAGAATCAATTAAGTTCTCAATGCGAACTCGACCAAACATTTTAATTAAAATCAGTGCCGTTAAATGCGAACTACATTCTATCCCATGCCTTTTTGCGGCCTTACTTAAATTGTTCATATCGCGAAATCCAGTGCTATTCCAAGAATTTTTTTCTTTTGAAAATAAAAGACACGGCCAGCAATATAATGCATTTGGTTTTTTGCAACCCATTAACCAGGAACGGTTTCATAAAATCGCATTGAAAAGTGTCATACATCGTTTGATATTGATAACAGTATTTATTTCTTAAAATGGAATTGGTCTGCCACCATCTATAACACTTTTTGTATCATCGAATTCTCTTAAAGAAAAACACTTTTCCAAAACTTGTTCTATGGTACAAGTATTCATTATCAAAAATTTTGGGGTTTTTAAAAGTGGAAAATTTTTATATAAAAATATTAATTTTTATGATATCATGTTAAAATATTAATTATAACTAGCAGATTCCAGCGCTCGAAATTCGAGTGCAATTTATTTTTCAACTTAGCCAATTCACAAACCAACTCTTTTTGGTTTATTATTATTGTGAATGAAGATAACACACTCTTTAACAAACACATTAACAAATTTAATAAACACACACATAGCATATGTATAATTTTATGTATGTGTTAGTAGCAACTTTAAAAGCAATTTACTAAAAATAAAGGAAAAAATTTAAAAATCTGTAAATCTGGCAGCTAAGAAGAAATACCTTTCAAATAATATACATTTGGTCAAAATCGGGATAAAACGGTAGAACAAAACATTGGTAACAAAAAATCGCCTAGCCTATTAATATTATAGATATTAATGCGTTCAGAATATAAATAGTTTTGGAAAGTTTTTTTTTGAATTGGAATATTTTTTGTGGTATGCGTCTTATCATTACAGTTAGACCTATTATAAACCATATAATATATCACTAATTTAACAATACTAAATAATGGTGACACACTTTTGCAATACATACTTTTCAGTTCTTTGAACTTTATTAATTTGCATTTCTACATATATACGTCAAAGAGAAAATTCAGTTTTCGTGTGTTAAGATTTATTGATCGTGTCAACATTTATTATTATATGCAGATTAAGTATAAAACAAAAATTTAATAAAAATAAAGTTAGTTGTTAATTGACGTGAAAACTAAAAAGCTGTATTTTTTTTTCATTTACCAAAAGTAAGAATATATTTCGCATATGAAGTTATAATAAATCCTCTTACATTATTTTTTTCTTTCGTGAAACAACAGGTATGGAAAATCAACAAATGTTTTAATCAACTGGAGATAGCAATCACCATTCGCACATCATGAAGCCAATGTACCAAATATATCCAAGGCGATGAGGCTTTTGAATATAGGAAATGGGATGTCAGATAACACATTACCAGATCAGTTCTCTCATTATTATCAGAACATTGTATTTAAATATGAATATACATACATTTGTCTAAATAGGTTAATATTAATAATTACCATAATTATATTCTATAGAAAATCCCTGATAAATGTCGCCTAAATCCAAATGTAAACAAAATATGGTAGTTTTCAGTCACACACCCCTTATAAATTTATTTTTTTAAATTTTTAAAATCTTTTTTTAATTATAATGCTTTTTGAACTTGTAAGTATTTAAATATATGTATGTATATGTTCAAAATAAATTATAGAATATGAAAAACAAAATTACCTATGGGTTTTTCAGCTGTCCAATCGCATATTTATAATATTAATGGGCAAGGAGATTTTTTGTGACTTCTTCTATGCCTTTAGTTATCAACCGATTTTGCCAAGAAGTATACCATTTGAATGGTATTTCGTTGCAAATGTGCGCCATCTTTACATATGTGCACCATCTGGTACTATTTTTTGGAGCAATAATCATTTAAAGTTGCTACACATAACGCTGTGTTTGTTATTGTGTTAGCAAAAATAGTATATCAAAAGCCCTCTGTTGCATTGTAAATTGACTACAATTGATTAGCATACCTATAGGCTCTTATAAAAATATTTATAAACTTGCTTTACTTTTCTAACTTCGTTCTGGACAACTTCTGTATTCTAAATAAAAAGATTACAAAACATTGTTGCTGGTTATTTTTTGAGAATTTATAATCATTTTTCTCCGAAATCTGACGAGATGCAAACAATAAATTAATTTACGTTATTTGTTTTAGAAAAGTCATTTCTCTTATTCTGAAAACATGATCTCAAGTCAATTTTGAATTAGCTTTAATTTCTTGTTGTTACATTAATTTTTGATTTCTGTTTTTAATTATAGTTTCAAAACTGATCGGAAATTTAACAGAAGTTCACAAGAATATGAAAGGATTTACACTTTAAAATGATCTTTTTTAAAAACCAATAAATCAAAATAAAAATAGTTTTCATTTCCAGCGATCGTCCTGTCTAATTTGATACCCATATTGATATATGGATGGAAATATTTCTGTGTTCACAAGCATTGACCGCCTAAGTCGAAAATCATGCTGTCGAAAAAAATGAATTTTTATATAAATGTAATCGGGGCTTCATAGCGACTTAATCAGTATATTTTTATTAATACCTTTTTAAAAAATAGTGTTAGAGAAATGGGGGTTTCATAAATATAAAGCGTTGTTAGTAGAATATGATTTAAATTAATTTATACAAATTTTTATATCGCTAGAACTTTGAAGTCCTTTAAAAAGAAGAAAAAGAGCTGAAAATGCGAAACTGATAACGCAGTTTTTCTTTGCGCGATTTCTAGTTTCGCATCTATATGGTTTTGTTGAAGTTCAACAAGTACTGTCCAGTAGTTTTCTATCTTTTATTGCTTTACCATTAAAATTTTTTTTTAATATTAGACTAATAAAATGATTTTTTTTATGGCTTAATTAATAAAGCTGTCAAAGGTGAAGTATGTGATAAAGTATACATAAGGTTTCAACATATACTTCTTTGAGAAAAATATATTGGAAACTCTCAAGAATATGAAATGACTAGCTGAACCCGGTGTGCTTCGCTACCCCTCATCGTTATAAAATAAAATAAAAAAAAATATTTATACATTAACAAAATATTATTTTTTTAATTTAGAATTAATTATTGCAATGCTTTAGGATATACAATATTTTTAGTTTGTCCATCTGGAGCATAAACATATAAGTCGGTCGGTTTCCATACAAGTGAGCATGCAATATAAAGCTGTCCATGCGAGAAACATGGATTTGCTAAATGTAAGCCGCAAACTTGAAGAGATTAACCTTGAGCTTTGTTAACAGTCATCGCAAACGCTAATCAAACAGGAAACTGTAATCGTTTGAAGTCGAATGGTAAATCAGTTGGAATCATTGGAATGCGTGGCAAAAGTACATCTGTTCCTTTATATTTTCCTGTTATAATGGTCGCTTCTATTAAATTATTTAGCATTTTTTTTACTGCAAGTCGAGTGCCAGTGCAAAGCCGTGGTGGATCGATATTGCGCAGTAAAATAATGGGCACTCCAATTTTGAGTTGTAGCACATGTGGTGGAAAGCCTGGCACATCGAGTGAATTCAAGAACTCAACAGGATAATTAACGGCATCTTCTGCTCTCGTAACAGTATCGATAGACTTGTACGTTGTTGCAGTTTCGTTGATTTTGTTCAAAATGGCACTGTTTATGGAATTAACATCAATATTTTTAGCGGCAAGTAACGGTCGTTCACATAGCCATTCCTTGTTTTTGAAATTGCATTCAATATTGGGAAATACACTATTGAATAATTCTTCAACAGATAGTGCCATTTTACAAAAATCAGGTGGAAATGTGATACAGTTTGTTGTTGGATCAGTTAGCATTTTTCCGTTTCCTAAATCCAGCAACTGCTTTGAAAGTCGGAAAGCTGATGCATCGCGTTGTAGTTGCACAGAATATACAAAATTGGGTGTAGTGAGTGAAAGTTTCATACTGTGAAAGTTTAAGGAAGAATGGTGTACATGTCTGGCTTCCTGCAAATGGGAAACAGAGGGACGTGGCCCGCCGACTTACCTATTAAAGAAAACACCTTATTTAGCAAATCAATCCATGCCAAATATTGAGTTATATGGGCGGGGCCTCGCCCCTTTGTCCACTAACAACTTTATATAGTCAAGGGCTTAATAGAACTTATTATGGATTTTAATTTTCCAAAAAGGTCGTGGCCCCGCCTTTTAGTACTATTTCTATTAATTTCAATACGATATATACCAAATATCATCGCCGTAGGTTAAAAAATGGCCGATATATAACGATTTTAAATTTTGGGTTACATGGGCGGGACCACGCCCCTTTGCCCACTAACAATTTTATATAATTAAGGACTTATTATTTCGCAAAAATATCCTTTTGTGAAAATATCATGACGATCCTTCCAGTAGTTTAGAAGATATTAAGATTTTTTATTTTTCTAACAAGGGCGTGGTTCCGTCCACTTTTCTTCTGGTATGTATTTATATTCATGCCAATACCATATGTACCAAATATGACCGCTTAGGTCAAAAAATTTCCGAGATATGACGATTTCAAATTTTGGCTTATATGGGCGTGGCACCGCCCCTTTGTCCAATCAAAAATTTATATGCCTTCCAGAGTCACAGTAACACACTGTGAAAATTTCAGGAAGATCGGTTCAGGGGTTTGGCCTCCTATAAAGCACAAACAAACACACATTCATTTTTATATATATAGATTGAAAGCAGATTAATTATAATTTAAGGTAAAATGGGGCGAAAAAGGGGGATTTGGTAATAAAAAAATGTATGGCTGCCTTACCTGAAGATAAAAAGTGTATAAAACTTTAGGTAAATACATATTACAGAAAAAGTATTTTGTATAGCAAACATTGTTAGTGGTATAAGTAAGTATCTGAATTAAAAAAAGGGGGCGGTGAAGTGGGCGTGGTTCATAGTTATATGGCGACGTTAACAGTATTAAGAGCAATATACTACCAAATAAAAAAAATCTGTTGGAAGGAACAAATTTGTACAGAAAACAAAAAGTTTAAAACTTTCAAACAAAATTTGGCATGAAAAGGGGCGTGAAAGGAGGCGTGACGTAAGAAATGTTTATTTCTATCTCGCCTGGAGTATAATGTGTATACAATTTGAAGTAAATCTGTCAAAAACTATATGGGAGCAATTACATAATTTTAAAAAAATGGGCGTAAAAGTGGGCGTGGTCTAAAAAAAGTTCCCTATTAATCATGCCAGAGTCCCACATTCCATTTTATATATATAGATGTATAGATAATATTTTCCAAGGACATTACTTACAATTTTTCGCCCTGAAAAATTTAAAAAAAAATTGTTTTAATTTTAAGATCCAAACTATCGTAAAGATCTCGATAAGGTTTGACCTGTATATGTGTATTATATAAATTTTTATTTATAGACCCTATATATAGCTTCGGGCGGGAGGCAAAAAAATCGCTCAAGTGACAAGAAAATCATATTCTAGGGATCAAAATAAGAAACTTTGCCCAAGGAACCATACCTCTAAAACGAATTCTGATGTCTCGACTTTTGACCTGTCTGTCTGTCTGCCATGGGGCAACCCCATTCTCCTCATGCAGTTGATCTGAAACTTGGCCCATAGTCTTGTTGTGACTACAGATTAATTTTGGGGTAGACATGCAGAGTCACGCATACTCATGCATAGTCATGGAGTGATCTAAAAGTTATTTACCTTAATCTGATTGATCTTTTTGAATAACATAACATAGTCAAGGCGTATTATTATTATGTATTATCAGAGTAGAAGATACGTATACGTATGAGTGTTAATGTTAATATTAAATCAAACATAGTCAGCTCAGTTCTATACAGAAAATGGTGATTTTTAAATGTTTGTATGGGGAACCCCCAGGGGCTACCATGGGGTGTGCCACTGACATGGGTGGGTCGGCCGTCCAAAGTTAGAGGGGGTCGATCATACATTTGGACGCGATTGGGGCACTCTAAATGGGTCAAAGTGAGACAGACAGACAGACAGGTCAAAAGTCGGGACATCAGAATTCGTTTTAGAGGTATGGTTCCTCGGGTAAAGTTTCTTATTTTGATCCCTATATTACGATTTTCCTTGTCACTTGGGCGATTTTTAAATCGACCCGCCCTAATATAGCTGCTTCCCGAGCTTCAATTACATCTTAAAGGAAGTATATTGCATAGATTTTGCACAAAATTTCTTTTATATGCATATTTTTGTGAAAAATAAATAACCTTATTAAATATGGCCATGAATAAAATAGCATAAATTTGGTTTATGATTATTTCATAAAAAAAATTACATTGTTTCGAATTTTGTTTACTATTTTAATGTAGGCGAAAACCACTACTATTTTCTGTCACATCACGTATACATTTTATTTGCTAATATCTTAGGACCGTTCCTTCCAAAGGTCCTAGCTTTTACAGTAAATATAGTGACATCAAAGTGCTCTCACAAAATCAAAACAAGAGGAAGAAATTTAATTTAATTAATTTTTTCATCATATTGCAGACGAATGCTGAAGTATGACTGCTACGTGCATAATTATGGAAATGTCCTTATGTTTTCTAAGGCTTAAAATAAATTAATTCTTTTTTTTGCATTGATGTGTTGTTTTAAATCACAATCCATTTTATTCCTGCACTGTGTGCGATAAACATAATTTATTTTCGTTAAAAGATTGAAAGTTCAATAAAATCTGAAGGTAATTTATATATTTTAGATATAAAGCAAAAAGCTCATTATGGAGTAACACAACCAGCCAACTTATGGGTTATAGCATTTTACCTTAAATACAAGTATGTTACTAATTGCCTATTGGCAATAGTATATGGATTCTTAAAGTGTGACGTCGTCGATTAGTTATAATAAATAACTTAATTGAATGGAGTAGTATGGTAAACTTCGACTCGAGGAATATCAATTAAAGCAAAACTACAGAACAGCACATTCATTTAGTATAAATACTAATTAACAAACCAAAATTATAACATTTGTGTTAAATACATCGAATAAACAACATTACCTTAAAAAATTATGATATTTTTCGCATTAAGCGCTTTTTTGGGCATTTATGGTGTGACTGCAGTTGCTAATTTACATTATCAAGGCGCCAAGGCCACTAGTTATGCCATAATAACAAGATACCATCCATCTACACGTGGTTGGGCGAAAAAGTCTTGGGGACATCGTAATGATAATTGGTCGGCTGCTGGTGCTAATCACTTTACAAATGGATGGCAGAAACATGATTATGACAAAACACATGCTAAATATGCATTTGATTATGGTGTGAAGGACTTAAGTACTGGTGATATTAAAAATCATTGGGAACGTAGAGATGGCGGTAATGTTAAAGGTAAGTCATGATAATAAGGGAACTAATATTAAAACTTCTTATACATTAGGTGTCCCCCATTAGGCAGTTACTCTCTAAAAGAAGCTGATGGCACTACACGCGTTGTTGAATACACCGCTGATGATCATAATGGTTTCAAAGCCGTGGTAAAGCATATTGGTCATGCTCATCATCCGCAGATGGCTGTCAAACCCTCTCATTATGCTGGCTGGAATGGTTATAGTACCTATAATCACAATCACAATCGCAATTACAATCGATATCACAATCACAATCACAATCACAATCAAAATGACAATTACAATCACAATCAAAATCACAATTACAATCATAATCACTATCAAAATCACAATTACATTCACAATCACAATCATAATCATGGCCATGCTCAAGCTAAAAGCTATATATACGTCAAACGTTATTATACATGATAATTTTTTGTTTTAAGTATTAAATATGTTTAGCTAACCGTTAGTTAGAGTGTACCTGAAATCGGTTTCACCTATTATCTCGATTTTGTTCCTGCTAAAAGTGTGACAAAATTGTGTTAATGAATGTTTTTATTAAATTGTAACTGTAAATAAAAATGAAATCAGTCTAATCATCTCGAAATTTTGTTGCAACTACTTCAAAAATGTAGTCTAGTGGGGATAATTTTTAGGGATAATAGCTCACTCAAGTGTTTCTTTCTCTTTACAGGACTAGAATTCAGCCAAATAATTTCTATATAGACTTTGCTGAAATTGTGCGATCGTTTTCTTTTTAGACTTTATGAGAGTTAATTAAAAAAAAATTAAAAAAAATTTTGTGAAAATTAAATTTAAATTTTGAACATACCCAGTGAGCATTTGGAAGAAAAACCACCTTACTGAGTTTTCTTTGAGCCCTTTTGATGATTGAAAACTGATGAAGTTCATGCGCGATATAAAAACGACTCGAAAATGATACCCATTAACGCTAAAACACTGATTTGGGGCAAATACAATAACAAAATGTACAGCAATCGCAAATAGATCATGCAGACGATGTTAAATATGATTGTTTTGATCGTTATTTGGGGAAGATGAAAAACTGCTTGTTATGCTGTTGTTTTAATTTATAACGGGATAATGTTTTAATATTTTTGAAACAAGTGTTCAATACTTGAATATCGTGAATTTTTGTTCATTAATATCAGACGACTGTGGTGTGAAGTTAAACTATTTACAAAGTATACAAGCGAACAAATTTAAAAGTGAAAAGTGGATAAATGTGAAATGTGAAACAATTTCAAAATGAAAAGTAAAAGTAAAAGTTTAATAAAAAAAAGTAATCTCAGCCAAAGAATTAAAAAGATTTTCTAAAAAAGAAGTCGAAAAACTAATATAAAAAAAAGATAATTTCGGAACAGATGGAGCCAAGCAAACCAAACAATGCAAGTAATTTCCATGATGACAGTGAAGATAATTAATTTAATTTATGCGAAGGAATTTTTTGTAGGTATTTTTTCAGAATTTTAATTATAAATGGATTTTTTAATAAACAATATCATTATTTTATTCATGTTTCTTAAAAAAAAAAAAAAAAAATAAAACGATTCTGTTCATAATAATCTGTGGTTATAAATATAACTTATTAAATGAACTTATTTGAATAATATACTTAAATTAAAGATGTTATTTTTTGTAGTACAAAAGATTACAATATTAAAATATTACTGGAACATGACTCGAAAATGTTCGAAGTCGATCAGAAAAGCGGGTAATAAAATACTCTTCCAGAAGGGACATAGATTCTTCAAGGAGAGTCATAAAAGACTTCAAGAAGAGTCACGGAAGGGTACAATTTTCACCCGACACAAGAATCTTTTAGGATCAGAAAAGGAGTGCATTTATGATTGATTTAATAGCGTAGAAGAGTCGAAAAACATTCGAATATGATCATTAATTTCATAAAATGTCGACTGGTTATATACAGATAAAAAAGCACAAAAGTTATTGTCATAACAATTTGCAACAATTTTTTTTAAATAACAGGTTCATTGACATATTTCAGTTGTTGAAAATCAATTGAAATATCGCATTAAAGAAACAGAAAAAAGAAGTAGTCTCTGAAATACAGAATAAAATTTCTTTAGAAATTATCATTTTAGGAATTTTAAACACCTTATTTTTTATATAATCTTCAAGTATTAACAACACTTTTTAAACATCTCACATTCACTAAAACAAAAATAACAAAAGCATTATAAACGAAAGCAAAAAAAAGGTTTTGTTAAAACAGAATTGAATTTTATTAAATGAAAAGATGCAAAGAAAACATGAAACAAGTAAGAAAATCATAGCCGGTCTAGATACCCTATATCATACGTTCAACTAGCTGAGTGTAGAAAATAGGCACAAACCAAATATGAATGGAATTTTTACTATTTTTTTTGCTTGCATTTCTCAAAAAGTACATATTTTTATGGGGAGTAGGCAGAAAAATGGACCGATCCTGATGATATTTGACAAAGTCACTTAATTGTTGCAAAAACATATACAATCCAAATTTGAAACAAGTAAGAAAATTATAGTCGGTCTAGACCGACTATACGATACCCTATACCATGCGTTTAGAGACCCTATCTCTTAGACCCAACTAACTGGATATGGAATATAAGCATAAACAAAATTTTAGTAGGACTTTTATTAATTTTTTTTGCCTGCAGATATGAAAAAGTTCATATCGGATGCTATGTCTATATTGGGACTAGGCCCAAAAATGGACCGATCCTGGCCATGTTTGGTAAAGTCTCTTGTATTTTGCAAAAATATATACAAATAAAATTTGAGAAGAGTCATTGCATTATTTTTGTTTTTTGATAGATTTAAGTGAAGATAAGGGAAGATCAGCTCTATATGGGATCTATGACTAAGAGTTGTCCCATAGGGATCATTTTTGGACTCCTCATTAATGGATGTAATAAACGCATATAAACCCAATTTGACTAAGATCTATATGACAATTTGGATCTTATGGCGATTTGTGTCGATTTCATAGGGGTCGTTTGTATGGGGGCTAGGTCTGAACATGGACCAATTCTTACCAATTCAAATAGCGTTCATGCTGTATCCGATAGAAGCTTATGTACCAAATTTCATTAAAATATATTGATATTTGCGACCTGCAATTTGATTACAAGGTTTACATGGACACACAGACGGACGGACGGACGGACGGACATCGTTAAATCGAATCAGATAGTGATTCTGATTCGATCGGTATAATTAAAGATGGGTCTAGGTCAAATAATTTTGGTAGTTATGAACAGCAGCACAAAGTTATTATACCCAAACCACATAGTGGTATAGGGTATAAAAAGTCTGTGCAAATTTTTTTATACCCTATACCACTATGTGGTTTGGGTATAATGACTTTGTGCTGCTGTTTGTAACAACCAAAAATATTTGACCTAGACCCATCTTTAATTATACCGATCGGATCAGAATCACTTTCTGAGTTGATTTAACAATGTCCGTCCGTCCGTCCGTCCGTCTGTGTGTCCATGTAAAGCTTGTAATCAAACTGCAGGTCGCAAATATGAATATATTTTGATGAAATTTGGTATATAAGCTTTTATCTACCATGGGATGAACGCTATTGAAATTGATGAGAAGCGGTCCATGTTCAGACCTAGCCCCCATACAAATTACCCCTATGAAATCGACATAAATTGCCATAAGATCCAAATTGTCATATAGATCTTACTCAAATTGGGTTTTGTATGCGTTCATTACGTCCATTAATGAGTAGTCCAAAAATGATACCTTTGGCCCCATATAGAGCTGCTTCCCGATCTTCACTTAAATCTATTAAAAAACAAAAATATTGCACTGATTCTTCTCAGATTTTGTTTGTATATATTTTTGCAAAATACAGGAGACTTTAGCAAACATAATCAGGATCAGTCCATTTTTGGACCTAGTCCCCATATAGATATAGCATCCGATATGAACTTTTTCATATCTTCAGCCAAAAAAATTAATAAAAATCAGACTCAAATTTGGTTTTTGCTTATTTTCTATGTCCAGTTAGTTGGGCCTAAGAGATAGGGCATGGTATAGGGTATCGTATAGTCGGTCTAGACCGACTATAATTTTCTTACTTGTTTTTTTTTGTAGATTTGAGCGAAGATTAGGAATCATCTTTATATTAGGGCCATGACTAAGAATTGTCCTATAAGGTTTATTTTTGGACTACCCATTAATGGATGTAATAAACGCACACAAATTCAATTCGACCGAAATGATCGATATGATCACTAGGATCTTATGAAATTTAAGTCGATCTCATAGGGGTCATTTGTATGGGGACTGGGTCTGAACATACACCGATTTTCACCAATTTCAATATCGGTCATTGTATGGCCGACAGGAGCTTATATACTAAATTTCACCACAATATATTCATATTTGCGATAACAAGGTTTATATGGACACATAGACGGACGGACGGACATCGCTAAATTGACTAGGAAAATTATTCTAAGTCATCAGGTATAGTAAAGGATGATATAAGTCAAATATTTTCGGTAGTTAGAATCATCACCTCAAATTCATATAGCCTGACCACATAGCGGTGTAGGGTACATATAATTATAAAAACAATGTATTTTCGTTTTTTCTTATTTCGCTAAATTGGCCTAAAAATTTTCGAATTCTATTCAGTATTGCAAATATCTTCAAAATAGAATTATCTACTCAACGATGTATAACAACTCTACTGAATATAAACAACTTTCATACAAACAGCTTTCCACTGGTCAAAATTGAGCTATTGTTATATTTTTTCCATATAAATGGTCATTAACTAAGTAAATGGCATATTTGTTTGCAGCTTCCTATAACTCATTCTGTAAGATTTTGAAAGTCTATCGTTGACTAAAATCGGGCCTAACATAGTAGGAGCTGTACATATGTTAACTTTAACCTAAAAATTTAACTTATCTATCTTATAGGCTAGGCGATTTCTTGTGACCGTTGTTTTTTTCTACCGTTTTATCCCGATTTTGACCAAACGTATATTATTTGAAAGGTATTTCTTTTTAGCCGTTTTGAATATATAGGGATTTAAATTTTTTTTCCTTTATTTTAAGTAAATTGCATTTAAAGTTGCTACTAACACATACATAAAATTATACGTATGCTATGTGTGTTTTATTAAATTTGTTAATGAGTTTGTATCTTTATCCAGAATAATAATAAACCATAAAAATGCTGGTTTGTGAATTAGCTACCAAACGTATATTATTTGAAAGGTATTTCTTTTTAGCCGTTTTGCATATATACAGATTTTAAATTTTTTCCTTCATTTTGAGTAAATTGCATTTAAAGTAGCTACTAACACATACATAAAATTTTACGTATGCTATGTGTGCTTTATTAAATTTGTTAATGAAATTGTATCTTTATCCAGAATAATAATAAACCATAAAAATGCTGGTTTGTGAATTGGCTAAGTTGAAAAATAAAGCTGCCTAGAAATTGCACTCGAATTTCGAGCGCTGGAATCTGCTAGTATGTATATAAAAAAACCTTTAACATCATGTTTTACGATTATAAAAAAGTCCGATCTTGACTAAATTAAGTAAACGAAAAGAATTTTATATTTTATTTTGTTTACATCTGGAAACTAATAACAGTAAAAATTATAGTAATACCACAAATTAAGAAAGTAGTATTAAAGTTGAATTAATTACAATTATAATCACAATTCGTTACGAGCTACTCTAATTTTCATATTTTAATGCCAAACCTTTTACTAAGCTTTGGACATTTTTTCTTTCGACTTTTCTAACTGAATTAGTCAAAGTTAGGTATAGTTACTTTTCTAATTTTAAAATATTTTAGAGCTTTTCTTTGGAATTATTTAAAATTAGCAAAATTACAATAAACAATGAATTCAGCTCTGTCCAAAAGTCTTTCTATGATTATAAAAAAAGGAGACTGGTTTCGTTACTCTACATACATCAAAAGAAATCTAACAATCCCAGATGAAAACAATGAAAATAATAGGGAACTGGTCGATTCAATGATAATCACGCTTAGTAACACAATATCCGATGCTATTAACCATAGTGTTCCAAAAAGAATCGCTGCAGTCAAAACACAAAAGTTACAGGAGAAACTGGAAACGATATAGAGATATTCGTGATAACAGTCAAATGAAAATATATAATTTTCGTACTTCAGAAGAGATAAAGAAGTTTAAAAATAATACTTGGAATAAAAAGCTCTCATCACTAGACAAGGGCTCAGCTCCTTTTTGGAATATATCCAAACTATTAAAGAAAAAATTTACAAACATCTCCATACTAAAACTTAACAACACCAGTTACAACACACAGCAAGAGAAATGTGAAATCCTAGCGCAAACATTCAGCCAAAACCACACAATTTCAGCACATTTAAGTGATCCGTCAACCATTGCAGATGTTAACAGTGCGATAAATAACCTTTACTCCAGCAGCTACATCCCTCATAATGATTTATATATTTCTATTAACAAAATACTGGACATTATGAAGAAGCTCAAACCTAAAAAATCCCCTGGAAGAGATGGGATAACCAACAAATGTTTAAAAAATCTGCCAAAAAAGGGACTCAAATATTTAACAACAATTATTAACTGCTGTTTAAAATTGCATTATTTTCCTAAAATATGGAAACTTTCTAAAATAATTCCCATACGGAAGCCAAACAAGCCGCTCGATTGTCCTAATTCTTATAGACCCATAAGTCTTTTATCGTCGTTAAGTAAAATACTTGAGAAAGATTACAGATTTTATTGATACTGAAAGCTTATTACCTCCACAACAATTTGGATATCGCAAGGAACATAATAGAGTTCAACCCTTAGTAAGAATAAGAAACATTGTAAATTCCAACTTCAATTCCGGCAAGTCCACTGGTATGATATTAATGGATATGAAAGCTGCATTTGATTCGGTCTGGCATAATGGTCTCATTTTCAAAATGATCAAATTAAATTTTCCTGTTGAGCTCATAAAAATAATACATAGTTTTCTCTCAGAACGCTATTTTAATGTTTTTATTGGATCCAGCACCTCGACTATTAAAGAAATTACTGCTGGTTGTCCTCAGGGATCCTGTCTCTCACCTATTTTATATAATATATACACAGCAGGCTTTCCAACTATACATTGCTGCGCTACATCAATTTTTGCTGATGACACCGCCCTACTTAGTTCGGGTATACTCGCCGTCGATATAATTAACAACTTAGAAGCCGCACTGATCGAAGTAAATTCATACTTTACAAAATGGAAAATATTAGTTAACCCACTAAAGACACAAGCTATTTATTTCTCGCGAAGACGCAAACAATATTTTCTACCTCAACAACCTGTAGCTTTTAATAATAGTCAAATAACTTGGGAGAACAAGGTCAAATATTTGGGTGTGTTCTTAGATCCCAAACTAAAATTCAAAGATCACATCCCTTATATCATAGACAAGGTTAATAAACTAACAAGATTGTTAGACCCATTGATAAACCGGAACTCCAAACTTAATATCGTCAACAAAACCCTTATACTGAAGTCCGTATTTCATGCCATAATGTTTTATGCTGCTCCAGTTTGGTCCAGTGCTGCACAGTGTCACATAAAAAAATTACAAATTGCGCAAAATAAACTTTTAAAAATGATGCACAATTTGCCTTGGTACCACTCTACTCGACGACTTCATTATATAGCAAACGTCGAACCAGTAAATAATAAAATTCAGAAATTAACATTAAACTTCAATATCAGTTGTCTCAACTCAGATTTAAACCATATTAATGAGCTCGGCTCAACATAATTTTACCCTTAACTTTTATTTTATCTTAACTTAAAATTAACACAAAGGGTTTTTGAAAATTTTTGCCTCCGACTTATCCGATATTATTTAAAACTTTAATATAATATAAAAGATTGTAATTAATATTTAAGTAGAAAAGGAAAAAATCCTAAACTCTTTGTGAAAAAAATTGTTAAACAAAATTACATTTAAATATTATGTAAATAAAGAATTGAATTGAATTGAAATTTAAAATTAGCAAAAAAATTTATCTATCAAACGGAACTGTGGAGCTTTTATAGGATTCTAATATTATTTTTTTGTTGTAGAAATTTAATAAACTTCATTTTGCAAAATCTGCCAGACTATTGGGGGAATATAACGTTTCCCATACAAGTACCACAATATAGGCAGCTTGATTGCAAATGACTTTGCTGAACCAAATATCTTGGACAATTAAACCACTTTTTTGTACTTGCGTATTTTTTTTACACATCCCTAGAACTGCCTGAAAATTGCTAAAAGTGTTAACATATGATTCATCGTCTAGTATGATACACGCTTTAAAATTGTGCAGCATTGTTTTTTGAAATGTTCTCATTATTATTTGCCCTTTGCCCTGGTTATCGTTTAAGTTTGGTACTTTTTAACAGCTTATATTTGATCATACTATGGTGGACAAAAGTATTATGACAAAACTGTGCGCAGAGTATTATTGGTTATCTTCATTAACTGAAAAAAGTAACGGTATCCATCTAATTTTTAAGCTCTTTATAGCTCTCATAGTGCAAAAGGTAACGGTGGTTACTCTGTGCATTTATTTTGTATAGAATTTTGTGTGTGCCACTAATAGCATGTTCAGATGGCAAAATGAACCACTTGATTCGCTCTCTGAACCACGATTGCGAACCTAGGTGTTCAAACGAGTATTCTTGTTTCATTTTGGCGTTTATATATTTTGTGCAAATATTTGAAGACATCCTTTTACACTTTACGTTTCACTATTTCAGTTATTCCATTTTTATTTGAATATATATATGTAAATATGTACTTTTTAGTTGTTAAATGTTTTTATTTATTTTATTGCACAAATAAATTTTTTGTTTTTTCTTTGTTTATATATTTTTGACAGCTAGTTCAGATAAACTAGCGATAATTTCTTATCAAACTTGGAGATGACACTCAATGTTTCTAGGTTCACAACTAGGTTCATTTTGAACCAAGTAGATTCGCTCTCAAAATTTTGTATGGCGAATCATGTAGATTCAATCATGATTTGGGCACGAACCATGAACGAGAGAGCGAACCGCGAATCTAGCTGTCTGTGTGAACATAGCATAAGCGTTTGTGGGTGGACAAAAGTATTTTAAAATTGCATTCTGTTAGTTATTCTTAGTTTCGTGTGCGGCACAAACATCTCTTTGCCATTTGAAAAGGGTTTTTATTAATTATTTGTCGATTTTATTGTATTTTGACCACTTTTTTCTCAAAAAAATGGGTTATAATGTATAATGCAGGTATTTGAATACAATATCTCAGCAAATGCGACAAAGAGACTCGTCTATCCGTTTATTATTAAATAAGTAAACATAAAAAATTTAATTCAAGAAACAACTTGGCTAGATCAGGTCGGCCACGCAAAACAACTTCCAGAGAGGACCGCATAATTCTGGGAAAAGTTAAAGAAGATGCCCTGATTACACCAAAAGCTGTATCAATTTCGATGGCTGAGGAGTATAACAAATCAATTAGCAGGAAAAATATTGAAAGACGCCTAAAAGAGGCCAATTTTGCAACATATGAAGCGCGGCAAGTACCCTATATATCACAAATAAATAAACTCCAATGCTTGGCATTTTTCAACAATTTGTAAACAGGCCTCAATTTTTTTGGGAGCAAATATTATGGACTGAGTATCATGGATCGAAAAGAAAACCTTCAACAAATTTCAAAAGAAATTTCGAAAAAATATGGCGCCTTTATGTGAACGGCTTCCACATGGTGGAGGGTCGGTTATGTTTTTGACTTCGCCAATTTGGTTCCAATCAATGGTACTATGAATGCAGGCAAATATTAACACATTCTGACTGAGCACGCATTGACTTCCGATGTCAAACTAATTGGACAGTCCTTTATCTTGCAACAGGATAATGCACCATGCCACAAAGCCCGAATGATTACTAATATCCTGAGAGATGTGGATGTAAATACGTTAGATTGGCCACCTCAGAGCCTTGATTTAAATGTTACAGGAGCTCACTAGAACGCGCGACGAGACAGTTCCTGAGTTAGAAGGACTTTGAAAGGAGTTTTCTTTGGAAACCGTTCAAAATATGGTAAATCGATTCCTGGGCGCTAGCAAAAGGTCATCGACGTTAAAGGAGGATAAATTTTTTATTAGTCTTTCTGTTGTTATTATACATTTTTATTATTTTCCTTTTTTTTGTACTAATAGTATATTGTAAAAATACTTTTGTCCACCCATAGTTGCGAAAAATATTTTTTTCCTTGACACTGATATTGATATTATTTTATGTTTCTTGAAAATCTTAATATATCATTATAATCTTCAAATTGTTTCTGATTTTTCTATCAAATAAACCACAAGAAACAACCAAATCAAAATTAATTTATTGGTGTCAAAATACTTTTGTGCACCATAGTATGTTTAATTATACCCTATACTAGAGCTTAGTGTGAAGCTCCTTTACTCTAATTACTCAAGCTACTCGAAGAGCCCGAACACTTCCATTAAAAATGTATGAAAATACGTATAGATGTTTGAAATAATTTTACAAACAACAAGTAAGAAAATTATATTCGGTATAGACCGACTATATGGTACCCTATACCTTGCCTATACCTATCTCTTTGGTCCAACTAATTAGATATAGAAAATAAGCATAAACCAAATATAAGTGACATTGGTGTTATGAAAAAGTTCATATCGGATGCTATATTTATATGGGGCCTAGGTCGAAAAATGGACCGATCCTTACAATATTTGGTAAAGTCACGCCAAAATTGTGGCGTGTGAAAATATGCCTTGTTTGAAGTTTCCAGAAAATTACCCACAATGACTTAAAACAAATTATATTGCTTAGAGCTGTATACATAAAGAGAATATTTCCATCAAGTTCTAAAGTATATCTCCAGAAATTTAAACTTGGAGGAACTATGCAATCGTTTTGTTTTTTTTTTTAATAAATTTAAGTGAAGATCGGGAATCTGCTTCATATGGGGGGCTATGACCAAGAATTGTTCCATAGGGTTAATTTTTGGACTACTGATAAATAAATGTAATAAACGTACACAAACCCAATTTGACCGCGATCTATATGATAGTTTGGATATTATGGCAATTTAAGTCGTTTTCATAGGGGTCATTTGTATGGGGACAAGGTCTTCAATAGCTTTCACTTATATTACTCTAAGATTGAAATTAGCATATAAATCTCGGCCAAAAATAATCCATGTAGAACAACTTTTAGTCATAGTGCCCAAAATTACTAAAATCAGTCTTATATCTAAAGTATTAAATAGATTTTTCTGAAATTTTGTTTTTGTGTTTTTGCGCGCAACAAGTTGAAGTCCATTTTTCTACCAAGTTCTCATATTAAAATGGCATCCTATATGAATTTTATAATTTCTGCAGGCAAATTTGATTTAGGCTTATTTATGTATCCAATTTGTTAGGCCTAACAACATTTCTCTCAAATTATGGCATATGATATCGTTATGACTAGACCGACTATAGTTTACTTATGTACGTACTTGTTTTTTGAGAGTTTTTGGTATGTTTTTAATCTCTTAAATTTATTTTTTTTCCTAATTTACGATCATTAAATCCAAAATATCGTCCAGATCCAGGTCTTTGCAGCGATTTGGATATTCAAAATTGGATGAAAGCATTACTAGTTGCTATCTGTACGTCATGCAATCCTCTAGCAGTTAGATTTCCAACAAATTCCAACCATTTTTTTACTTTTTTGAAATTTTGGTGTTGTCTTTTTTATATTCTTATAAGAATACAGAATTCGAAAAGTAACAAAGGTTTCTCAGTTGCTTAACTCAGACCACGTTGTTTAATATTAAATAAAAGTTTCAGGGATCAAATAAAGGGTTATATGTTTCATTTCAAGAAGGTCTATTACCCAAATACCTTAATGTCTGTAAAAAAAAAAAACAAATTGAAAATCCTTTTTATAAAATATACTAAAATACTTTCACTATTAGTGAAAGTTATATCAATGTAAATTACACACACATTTACAACAAGTAAAATACTTTCGTTTTCATTTGACTTTTTTTGTTTTAATCAATGAAAAAAATACACACAAGGAATTTTCCGTTATTAAAGTTTAATAACTTTTTATAAAGAGAAAAAAAAAAAACACTTACATCAATTGACATTATGAAAACACAACAAAGAAAAAACACGATATTATTTAACCAACGATCGCAATGAAACGACAAGAAGAAGACGCTTGCGATGTTGCCACTTTACGATTAAAACAAGAAGAAAAACAAACTGCGATTCACAACACGATATGTCAATGTCAAGGACAAATTTACAATTAAACAAGCAGTGTATTGAACGCAACGTATTTATACAGTTAGATCATGGAAAATAGTCAACAAACGAGATGGTGGCATAAGTAGACATGCACATGCATGCATCATAGATTTTAACAACCGGCATTTGTATTGTATGTGAATTCAATATTGATCATTGAACAAGATGAGAAGTTTGGTGAAGTGGTTTCAGTGTTTTTTTTTCTAGCTCTTAGTGCTGTTGGCAGTTTCTACGTGATTTTCCAGCTTGTTCAAGAAAAATTAGAAAATTTTTTAAATAAAGTCGACATGCCACAAACCACAAAGAAAGTTTAAGATTATATAATTAGTATTGTGGGTAAATGAAAATAATACTTTTCATTTTCAACTTCGTGAATTTATAGAATTTTTGTTTGTATTCTAAATTTTAATGGAAAAGGTATGAAACCAAAACTCCAGGGTAAACTCTTGCAGCTCCCCTATACAACCATTGCCTTCGCAAGGGAGGTTAGGGTGAGCTATTAAATTTGTAACCTTAAAACTAAACTTAACATAAAAACACGTGCAAAAAGTGCATTTAATCTAATTGTGCGTGAAGTGGCAACCACTAGGACCACATAGCAAAAAACTGACACGTGTTTTCTCTTATTCAAGACATTATAGAAGCAAAGAAGCGCCCTTTACCCGATGGTTAGCAAATTCCCACTGGAATTTATCGAATTGGCCAACAGATGTGCTGAATTTTATCTCGATATCTGCGTAGGTTAAATAGGGATGCTCGTTTCTGCAGACAACTGTGAATTTGGATGTTTTATATTTTTATATTTTCATCTTATATATAAAAATGGAGTTTTGTATGTTTGTACGTTTGTTTGTTTGTGGTTTATAGGAGACTACACCACTACGATAGCAAGAGTTCTGAAACAATGTACATTTACATATTAAACTAATTTGAAGACTTGCGAAAAAATGGACAGGATCTGACCAATGGGTGTGGTCCTGTAATAGATAAAGTAATAGATACGTTAGTACACGAAAAAAATTGGCGCGATTAGATGAGTAGGCGAAGAACCCCCCATACAAAGTGAATATTAAATCTCATATATCTGGAGTACTGTAATAGTGAAAGCCCTGAAACTTTGGCTAAGTTCATGAGTTATTAATGTGAGTGGTCTGACAAAAAATGGGCGGCATCGGACAAATGGGCTTTGCATCTCCTATACAAAAAGATTTCAAGTACTATGGAAATGACAGTCTTGAAACTTTTGACAAGTGCGTTAATTACCAATGTGAGTAGTCGTCAAAATCAATAATCGCAAAAAAAACGATTGTAAAAATCAAAATCGCAAAAAACAAAAATCGCAAGAAGCAATAATCGAAAATATCAAAAATCGCCAAATCAAAAATCGCAAAAACAAAAATCGGCCAAATCGAAAATCGCCAAATATAAATAAAATAATTTTCTACAATATGTATTCACAGTTTTTTATTTCGCTACGATGGGTGCAGCGAAGCGCATCGGGTTACAGCTGGTATTTTTTACTTTATATTTTTATATTTTTAATTTCTATATTTTTATATTTTTTTATTTTTATATTTCTATATTTTAATACTTTTATATTTTTATACTTTTATACTTTTATATTTTTATATTTTTATATTTCTATATTTTTATATTTTTATATTTTTATATTTTTATATTTTTATATTTTTATATTTTTACATTTTTATATTTACATATTTTTAAATTTTTATATTTTTATATTTTTATATTTTTATATTTTTATATTTTTATATTTTTATATTTTTATATTTTTATATTTTTATATTTTTATATTTTTATATTTTTATATTTTTATATTTTTATATTTTTATATTTTTATATTTTTATATTTTTATATTTTTATATTTTTATATTTTTATATTTTTATATTTTTATATTTTTAATTTTTTTTTTATATTTTTATATTTTTATGTTTTTATATTTTTATAATTTTATATTTTTATATTTTTCTATTTTTAATTTTTTTTTTATATTTTTGTATTTTTATTTTTATTTGTTTATTTTTATTTGTTTACTAGCTGACCCGCAAACGTCGTTTTGCCATATAACTTATTTCTAGTGAATATTTTTATTGTTAATTAAAAAATAACGAATGTATTGTAAGTGTCTGGGGGTGAGATCTATGAATGGATGGGATCGCCGATGAAAAAAAAAAAAAAAAATGAAACACCGACAATTTATTTTCTCAAATAGATCTCTCAAAAATAAAACATGAAGTAAAGTAAAAAAAAGTAATATATTTTTTATTCTAAAGTAGGAAAGGTAAACAAAGAAAACAATATTCATTTGGCGATTTTTGTAGATGGCCGATTTCGCCCATATCTTCCACGACTAATCACATTGGTAATTAATGTACTTATCAAAAATCTCAAAACTAATCACGTCCCGCCCATTTTTTGTCCGACTACTCACATTAATATTTGAATGGACTGCTACAAGGTATAGTAGCCCAGCTATACGATATTATATATGTAGTTTGCATGGTCGATGCCACGCACACTGCTCCGATCACACTTATTTTTCTTCGACTAATCACATGAATAACTGGTGGGCTCACGGAATGTTCCAAGGCTCTCATTGTTGCAGTACTCCAGATATATAACATTAAATATTTTCTTTACATGGGAGTTGCCACGCCCATTGAACTGATCTCGTCCATTTTTTATCTGACTACTCACATTAATAACTGATGGACTCGTAGAAAGAGTCAAGGCTTTATTTTTTTATATTACACCAGTTATATGATATTATATATTTACTTTGTATGGGTGATACCACGTCCTCTGCTTCGATCACGCCCATTATTTGTTGGACTTATCCCACGAATAACTTATGGGCTCACGAAAAGTCACAAAACTCTCACTTTTACAGTAGTCCAGATAAGTGACGGTTAATAATTACTTTGTATGGGGGCTGCCACGTCCATTGGCCTGATCCCACCCATTTTTTGTCCGACTACTCACATTGATAATAGATAACCTCAGACAAATAAGCAAAGCTCTCTCCAGCCCATGTTCGGTATGGCTACTAACATTAATAATAGATGACTTCACATAAATTTGCAATGCTCTCCCCGTCATTGTACGCAATATATATTATATATGTATGTGGTGCCACGCCCATTAATTCGATCCCGCCCATTTTCTTCACGGCTACTAACATTAATAATAGATGACTTCACACAAATTTGCAGTGCTTTATCTATCACAGTACTTAATATTCAAAATTCGCTTCGTATGGGGGGTGCCACGCCCATTAGTCCGATCCCACCCATCTTTTGTCTGACTACTCACATTAATAATGGATAATTTCAGGCAAATGTGCAAAGCTGTCGCTGTCACAGTACTCGAGATATATGACATTTAATAGTTACTTTGTATGTGTGGTGCCACGCCCACTGATCCGATCCCGCCCATTTTCCGTATGGCTACTAAAATTAATAATAGATGACCTATAACAAATTTGCAAAGCTCTCCCTATCATAGTACTCAATATATATGATATTAAAAATTCATTTTGTATGGGGGGTGACACGCCCTAATCACCTAGCGATAGAAATATATGAAGAATTTCATAAATATCGCGACACAAGAATTTTATATATTAGAAAGATATTATTATATTTTTTTATATATTTATATAATTATATTTTAGTGTTTTCATTATATATATTTCTCTTTATGTTAAGGTCTTATATACTAGCAGATTCCGGCGCTAGAAATTCGAGTGCAATTTCTATGCAACTTTATTTTTCAACTTAACCAATTCACAAACCAACACTTTTGTGGTTTACTATTATTGTGAATGAAGATAACAAACTCTTTAACAAACACATTAACAAATTTAATAAAACACACATAGCATATTTATAATTTTATGTATGTGTTAGCAGCAAATTTAAATGCAATTTACTCAAAATAAAGGAAAAAAAAATCAAAAATCTGTAAATCTGCAAAACGGCTTAAAAGAAATACCTTTGAAATAATATACGTTCGGTCAAAATCGGGATAAAACGGTAGAACAAATAATCGGTCACGAGAAATCGCCTAGCCTATTAAAATTATAGATTTTTGTATTATACATTCACCGAATTAGCGAGTCAGTGATGAGCCTTACTATATATTACGATTTTGGACAGCTAAATGTTTTCTGCATATCTTTTCCATTGTAATTATTAATATGAGGTGTGTAAGTATATAAAGGTGTTTGTGCAGAAAACTAACGCGACGGCTTTTAATCACATCTTAATAATATTTAGCAATATTCGTTCTTTTGGTGGTCCATTGTACATTTTATAAGCTGGAAAATGTTGTAGGTTGTAGTTTGCAGACGCAATTCTATTTTATTAGGGCGTACAACTGCAGTCACTGAAACAAGACGTTCCAGTTAATAGAGAAGACTTTGAATATTTGGATGCACGTTTTTTTTTTTTTATTGTTTTTGTTTTAAAGGTGTTGTTACAATTGTTTAAATAAATTGCTCATTGAACTCCTGTCTTTAAATAAAAAAAAAACTCGATTAACCGGATTAATATATGTTGCAACAGTATATTGAAGCTTGACAAATGATGCTGTTGATATTCTATTATTAGTGGTGAAATAAAAAAACAAAAACAAATAAAAAACAAATCTAATATTGATCGGTGTGGATCTTGATAAATGACACACGAACTGTTGTTTTCTTACATGGCTAAAAAAAAAACAAAAACATGTTTTAGCATGTTTAGACATATATCAATTTGACAGCTGGCATACGCGCTTCATTTTGCTAACTCCTCCTTAAAATATAAAACGTATGTGTGGGAAATTCAAGTTTCAGTTTTAGTTTTTAACATGAACAAATTTAGTTTGAAATTCATTGTGACTTTTCTAGTTTTTTGTGTGTTTCTTGACCAGAGTTGTATGTTACATACTTATGGAAAGTAAAAGTTGTTGCATCGCTTGTTTGAATATTTTCTTCGATTAAGTCGAATGTAAGTTTTGGTAGATTTGCTGTTTTGTTTGTTTTTGAAATGTGAGTGGCGGGAGTTCGTTATATCTATTTTTATGAAAAACATATTATTTTTTGTTTTATGTCAATTTAGATCCATTTATAGTATTTAAGGAGCATACATAATATGTGAGTCAACGAATTGCAAATAGATTATTGCATATGCAGTTTATGGTAAAATGAAAGTTATTTGGATTAACTTTTAATATTAAAGATTTGGATTTATATGATTTATGCTATCCAGTTAGAGCGAAACCCTTATACTTGATGTAGATATATCATAATTTTCGCAGCATGCTCGAGTGGTACTGTCAGAATTTCCACATAATTATAAGGTTTGTGTTGATGTTGGTACTATCTTTTATATATGTGATACACTTTTTATTACACTGATTCCAATAGAATGGCTTTCTCAATTTAGCCAGTATGTATATTAGGATGAAGTATTTTGCATCTTGCCTATTTTTATGCCATTCTAAATTGATGTTAAAACGGTACGTATTTTATAGTACTATTTCAAAATCTCCAATGTTGCTTTTTCAAAAATTTTGTTCAAAAAATTTTTCGGAATCAACGATTGGACATTAAGGTCTTATTAACAAAATATATGTGATTAAAAATGCCAAATATTGTAGGTATGCTCTTCTTAATTAGGCGACGGCAGCGTTTTTATTTCAGCGGATTTGAAGAAAAATGTGATTTTTCATACTTTTCCAACTTTTAGGGTACATCTTTTTGATGTTTTCACATTTCAAATATCTTTTGTCAAAATATTATACTACTTGATATAATTTCTGAATCTTATAAATTAACGTTAAATTGAAACACTATAAACTGTTCCTCTTTAAGGTCAAAAGTCAAATTTAAAGAGATTTACAATTTTTTAAAGCAAAATATCGAAATAATATATATTTGTGGAAAGATTTCGATAAAACTTGTTGATAATATTTTAATAATTCTAAAAAAATAATATTCTGGACTTATTTTCTAAAATTAACCCGTGGGGTAATCAAAATGTGTCCTAGTTTTAATTTGTTTTTTCAGAATTATTATATTCATATAAAGGTATATCGAGGGCTTATATTCAAAAAGTGCTATCTCTAATGACGCATGATAATTTAGGGATCAGGCGAATGCAAAAATGTTGTTGTTGTAAATTATTTCAATGTGTTTAAAAATCTGAGCTCAATTTTCTTTATCAAGTGGTTTGCGACGCATTTATTGCCTGGGGAACTTGATATAACTTGGCTGTTTGTCAACCGATAATAGATTTTTTATACCCTATACCACTATGTGGTTTGGGTATAATGACTTTGTGCTGCTGTTTGTAACTACCAAAAATATTTGACCTAGACCCATCTTTAATTATACCGATCGAATCAGAATCACTTTCTGAGTTGATTTAACAATGTCCGTCCGTCCGTCCGCCCGTCCGTCCGTCCGTCCGTCCGTCTGTGTGTCCATGTAAAGCTTGTAATTAAACTGCAGGTCGCAAATATGAATATATTTTGATGAAATTTGGTATATAAGCTTTTATCGGCCATGGGATGAACGCTATTGAATCGGTCCATGTTCAGACCTAGCCCCCATACAAATTACCCATATGAAATCGACATAAATTGCCATAAGATCCAAATTGTCATATAGATCTTACTCAAATTGGGTTTGTATGCGTTCATTACTTCCACTAATGAGTAGTCCAAAAATGATGCCTTTGACCCCATATAGAGCTGCTTCCCGATCTTCACTTAAATCTATTAAAAAACAAAAATATTGCACTGATTCTTCTCAAATTTTGTTTGTACATATTTTTGCAAAATACAAGAGACTTTACCAAACATGATCAGGATCGGTCCATTTTTGGACCTAGTCCCTTTATAGATATAGCATCCGATATGAACTTTTTCATATCTGCAGCCAAAAAAATTAATAAAAATCCCACTCAAATTTGGTTTATGCTTATTTTCTATATCGAAGTAGTTGGACCGAAAGATAGGGTCTCTAAACCATGGTATAGGGTATCATATAGTCGGTCTAGACCGACTATAATTTTCTTACTTGTTTGTTTTATTAAAAAGATAATTTACTCTAGATTATGGTTTATTAATTAATTTAATTGAAACCCAATTATAAATATCACAATTTTTGTGAAAAATGATTTTTTTTTAAATTTTTTTTGATTTTTACATATAAATCTATATTTGAAGTTTGAACTCAATGCGCGTCCAGAAAGCATTGTCCGATTTGGCTCAAATTTTGCGCACTAAAGTTTTAGATCCAGTGTCACAATAATCCGACCGGCACGTATTGAAATTCCAAATGAAAAAAAAAAAAATGGCTGTCACCTTAATACACTTGCTAGCAAAGTTATTCGTACAGCTGAAACTAAAATTGTCATACTACTTAAAAAAGAAAGAAAAAAATTATATAAGCTCACTTATTTTAGATTCGATACAAATGCGAAGTGCGCTGTGTAGAGGGTAGATGTCAGTTAAACATTCCGTTTGTATCACATCTAAAAATGCTTATGCTACCCCATATTTCTGTGGTCACAAGCATTAACCGCCTAAGTCGAAAATCATGCTTTCGAGAAAACTAACTTTTTATATAAATGTAATGAGGTTTCATTACGACTTAGGTCAGTTGTTATTATTAATATCTTTTTAATAAACAGTGATTTAGAAATGGGGATTTCACGTGAATATAAAGCGTTTTTAGTAGAACATGATTGCATGCATAACCCAAATCGTCGAACATCATGCTTTTGAGAAAAATAACTTTTTATATAAATGTAATGGGCCTTCATTAGGTCAGCATGTTTTCATTAATAACTTTTTAATAAACAGTGATAGAGAAATGGGGATTTCACATAAATATAAAGCGTTTTTAGTAGAATATGATAGCATACATAACTCAAATCATTCTTAAGTCGACTTAGGCGGTTATCGCTTGTGACCACAGATTTATACTTATACATACTTATACTTATATTCGATCCTTATAAGAACTCGAGTTGATATATCAATGTCAGTCTGTCCATCCGTCCGTCTGTCTGTCCAAGGATGAAATCACTAATCATCAAAATGGCGAGTTTGAGGACCTTAAGATCTCCCCTTTTAAGTTGGGCTACTATTTGCTACCTTATCCGCTATATTGATTTGTTGATTTACCGGTGTAATATAAATATTATTGTCTAAGAATTTCAAGCTAATATCTCGTATACGATTTGCCTCAAATTGGTAGCCTAGACAATAAAATCCAACTGTTTTTTTTTTGGATTTATTAAATTCTTTGTATGAAACAATGTAAAATGCAAATGATTGAAAAACACGATGCCTGTGCGTTTATCACTCCATCCATCCGTCCGTCTGTCTGCGTTTCCATGTAATCCTTGTAATCAAACTACAGGTCGCAAATATGAATATACTTTGATGAAATTGGGTATATAAGCTTTTATCGCCCATAGATAAAGACTTAGTCCCCATACAAATAACTACTATCAACTACAATTACCTTAAAATCCAGATTATCATATAGAGCTCGATCAAATTTTGCTTCTGTATGGATGGGTGTAATGGATGTAATACAACCCAATAATCAATAGTCCAAACATAAATCCTGTAGGACCATTCGTCGTCATAAACCTCATATTGTTCTGCCTCTCTATATTCTTTTTTTTTCATAACAAATTTTATTTACAATCTATCTATTTAAAGATAATAAGCAAATTAGAGACATTTAAAACTTTTAATTTGTTGTTGGACTCCATTGAGAACAACAACATATTAGTAATAGGAAATTGGAGTTACAAGGTATTTACAAATGTCTTAAATAATTATATACAAAAATATACTAGAAAAGAGTATTAAAAATAAAAGAATTTTAATAATTTTACAAGGAATTACATTTTGAGAGGGGGGTAAAAATCTATTTCACAATATAAACGTATAACATATAACTCAACAAGCCCACAAGCATAACGGTATTACTAATATAAAAATTACTTCAGCTAATTCAACAACCCCAAATATAATAACCAGTTCAAATAATATATAATAACTAGCAGATTCCAGCGCTCGAAATTCGAGTGCAATTTCTAGACAACTTTATTTTTCAACTTAGCCAATTCACAAACCAATACTTTTTGGTTTATTATTGTGAATGAAGATGACAAACTCATTAACAAACCTATTAACAAATTTACTAAAACACACATAGCATATGTATAATTATACCCTATGCCACTATGTGGTTTGGGTATAATGACTTTGTGCTGCTGTTTGTAACAACCAAAAATATTTGACCTAGACCCATCTTTAATTATACCGATCGAATCAGAATCACTTTCTGAGTTGATTTAACAATGTCCGTCCGTCCGTCCGTCCGTCCGTCCGTCCGTCCGTCCGTCCGTCCGTCCGTCCGTCCGTCTGTGTGTCCATGTAAAGCTTGTAATCAAACTGCAGGTCGCAAATATGAATATATTTTGATGAAATTTGGTATATAAGCTTTTATCGGCCATGGGATGAACGCTATTGAAATTGGTGAGAATCGGTTCATGTTCAGACCTAGCCCCCATACAAATTACCCATATGAAATCGACATAAATTGCCATAAGATCCAAATTGTCATATAGATCTTACTCAAATTGGGTTTGTATGTGTTCATTACATCCACTAATGAGTAGTCCAAAAATGATCCCTTTGACCCCATATAGAGCTGATTCCCGATCTTCACTTAAATCTATTAAAAAACAAAAATATTGCACTGATTCTTCTCAAATTTTGTTTGTACATATTTTTGCAAAATACAAGAGACTTTACCAAACATGATCAGGATCGGTCCATTTTTGGACCTAGTCCCTTTATAGATATAGCATCCGATATGAACTTTTTCATATCTGCAGCCAAAAAATTTAATAAAAATCCCACTCAAATTTGGTTTATGCTTATTTTCTATATCGAAGTAGTTGGACCGAAAGATAGGGTCTCTAAACCATGGTATAGGGTATCATATAGTCGGTCTAGACCGACTATAATTTTCTTACTTGTTTTATGTATGTGTTAGCACCAAATTTAAATGCAATTTACTCAAAACAAAGGACAAAATTTAAAAATCTGAAAATCTGGAAAACAGCTAAAAAGAAATATCTTTCAAATAATATGCGTTTTGTCAAAATTGGGATAAAACGGTGGAACAAAAAATCGGTCACAAGAAATCGCCTAGCCTATTAATATTATAGATCAGGGCTATTCAACCTTTTTGGCTCGCGTACCACAAAATTCACAAAACAATTTCGCGTACCACCAAAAAAAAATATTATGTATATGAAAAAAATAGGCACAACACACAACCAAAAAAATTTAAAAAAAAATTTTTATGTGTTTTATTTCTTGCATTTATTAATAAAAAAAAGTAAACAGATAACAATAACATAAAAAAAAATATATATTGTAGTGAGATCTCAGCGATTTCATTTGCTGTTTAACCAACTATTTAAAAATAAATAAAAATTAAAGAAAATTAACATAAAAAAATATTTAAAATTAATAAAAACGTAACAAAAATATACATAAAATTCATTTTATAAATATGTTTCACAAATTAATGAGATGGCTGACACTGCATGTTGGATATTAAAGATTTTATGTCTGGTTCAATTGTTGATAATTTCAATCTCATACTGGGCTCCAAATTTAATGATGTTCGATATTTATTTTTGATTATTACCATTGATGAAAATCCTTTTTCACATAAATATGTAGAGGTGAATGGTAACAAATATTTAACTGCTTCATGATATAACGATTCATATTCAGTTTTCTGTTTTATCCAAAATGAAAAAATATTGGTGTTTTGGAAAACAAATTTTTGTGCTGGATCACATGATAAATCAATTAATGATTCCCTGTCTTTTAGGCTCAATATGGAATGTTGTTGATCTAAAAACGGATTTTGTATCCATAAATATTCTTCGTGACTTTCAGGAAAATATTCATTAAAAGTAGCTATTAACAGTTTACAATGACTGGTAATGCATTTTTTTAATTCAATTGTGGGTTCAATTTCATTTTCAAGTAGAAATTGTTCCAATTTGCAAAATGATTCGAAATTGCTATTTTCAACAGCACTGACCATTAAATTTAATTTTTTATTCATGGCTTTTATTTTTCCTTGCACTTCAAATGGAGTTTTTGATGAACCTTGTAAACTTAAATTTAAATCATTTAAACGCGAGAAAATATCTGCTAGATATGTTAACTTTGCTAACCAAATTGTGTCTAAGAATTTATCGGAGAAATCATTGTTCATTTGTGATAAAAATATTTGAACTTCCGATCGTAGCTCCACAAGACGAGTTAGCATTTTTCCTCTTGACAACCACCTAACCTCAGTATTTAAGAGAAGACTGGTATATACACTGTCCATTTCAAAACACAAATCTTTGAACAAGCGACAATTAAGTGATCTTGATTTTATAAAATTAACAATTTTTACGGCGTCATCAAGAACTTCTTTAAGGTCACTCGATATTCTTTTGGCAACCAAAGCTTCCCGATGTATAACACAATGAGTAAATTTACAATTCGGAGCAACATGTTTTACTTTTGTGATTACCCCATTATATCTACCTGTCATTGCCCGGGCACCATCAGTACAAAGCCCTGCACATCGCTTCCAGTCTAAATTATTTTCCTCAATAAAGTGATTTAACTTTTTAAATATTTCAGTTGCTGTAGTATAAGTCGGCAGGGCCTCACAAAACAAAAACTCTTCCTTAAACTCCATTTGAAAAATATATCGAATGTATACAAGTACTTGTGCACAATTTACTACATCGGTGCTTTCATCTATTTGAAGAGCAAAGTATTCGCTTTGTTTAATCTGATTTATAGCTAATTGTTTTACATATAACGCCATATCATTTACCCTGCGACTCACTGTAGTATCTGACAGAGATAGTGATGCAAGTTTTTTTACTTGGTCTTCTCCTAACATGCAACTCACTATGGACTTTGTAGCTGGCAATATTAGTTCTTCTGCAATGGTAAAAGGTTTGCCGCATTTTGCTATTTGGTAGGAGACTAAAAAAGATGCTTCTACTGCTTTGTTTGAAGTACCAGCAAACGATTTAATATTAGTTTGATTGGCTTTCATTTCACTTTGTTTTTGCAAAAAAAAATCTTTTGGTTTGTTTTCTAAACTAGGATGCTTTGTTTGTATATGCCGCTTTAAAAGTGATGGCTTCATGGACTGATTGGACAGAACTTCGTTACATATAACACACTGTGGGCGATCATCCGAAAATTCTGCTACAAGTACACTAAAACCAAATTTAATATACTCCCCATCATATCGTCTCGTACTTTTGTATTTTTTTGGAGCGCTGGTGGTCGGAGGAGATCCGGGTCTTTCAACTTGTTGTACTTGTGAATAAGTTTGTTGAGGTTCATTCGAACTAGCTGGACAATCATTATTTTTATCTTTATTCGTTTCTTTCTTTCTTATTAACCACTTATCCATAGTAACAAATAAAATATAGAACAACTGCACCTGTATATGGAAATATGTCAACTAAAACTAATATCCATCAATATGTACAAAAATAAATCAAACGCAAATTTACAGTATTTTCTATGAAAATTTTGTTACAAAAAAAAATCATAGCAAATAACAAAGAGCGAAACGTTTTTAAAAAAAGGGAATTTTTTTTATTTTTTTGCGATTGATATCAAGAAATATTTTTCCTTTGTCTTATTTAAATAAAATAACGTTTAAAATTGTTATAAAAAGTGTAACATATTTAAGAGCTTGAAAATTTCCCCAAAAATAAAAAAATATCATATAGCAACACAAATCAATACAAATGGTGTTTTTTTAGTTGTTAATTTATAGTACAGATGGCGGAATTTCGGAAAAAAAATTTCGAAAAAAGTATACTTTCAGGATGGAAAACAAAATAAAAACGTTTTGGGGAAAAAAGCAATAGTTAATGAAAAAATTGTTTAAATATTCAAAGATTTCGCGTACCACTTGGAGAAGTCTCGCGTACCACAAGTGGTACGCGTACCACAGGTTGAATAGTGCTGTTATAGATAATAAATAATTTTTATATTAGCTGAGCCCCTGCAGTTGTTTGCTATAAGTGATACATAGATGACGCTTTCTGTTTGATTTTAATTTATGTGTAAATAGATCTTTACACATCTGCCTTGTGATCGGATTCACATAGTTTTTTTTTTTAACGGAATGGTAAATCAAGGATATGATGCCGTTTAAGTCTTCTTACTTCTTCAAAGTCATCAAGTAAAGATATAACAAATGGGTTGCAGTGATCACTTAATCTGTTGATTACATCTTTCACCTTTGGAACAAGTAAATAATTACGTATAGTTTTATTAGCTACAAACCACGGGGCATTGACAATTGAACTTATAGTTTTATTTTGACTAGTATAGACCAGCACTCGAAATTCGAGTGCAAATTCTAGGAAATATTATTTTTTCATTCAATTTTTGTCTTCCAATATTTTTTTAATCTATATATATATAAACAATTTATGAATATTTAAATAAGCCTAAAGGTATGTTAATCAATTTTAGCAATTCACAATTCAACACAGAGCATCTGATATATAATTTAAATCATTCGCATTAACAGGGTGTAACGAATTATTTTAAATATTTTATTTTATTTAATTTAATATATTTTTAAAACAGACTAAACATAAATTTTATTAAACTCAGCTTCTCCTCCATATGATCTATACCTATGCCAATTTGCACACTCCTCCGTGCCCGCATATTGCTTAAAAATGGAACTAAAAACTTACCTTCACGTTCTAATATTTAGATTAATATATAGATATCGTTGTAATATCTCAATATTTGAATTGCTGGCTATTCCCTACAGCTGTAGGGCTTACATTCATACTGGCTTAATGATAGTTTTATATATCATTACTTTGGTTTCAAGATTTAGTCGGGACTTGGGGCCTAATAACCAATAGAGATGAATAGTTTTTCATTTTAAATGTTCTTTTTTGGCTTCGATGTGATCTTTCCATGTTAGTCTAAATTACACTTTGTTTTTGAGGAATTTGAGTACTGTTAATACACAAACTTGGAGAGCCACCCTTGCGTAAAGTGAATATAACATGAGTCGATTCTTCAGTCTTGATTTTAATGTTCCATTTGTTTAGCCAAATTTCAATTTTATTCAGCTCTATTTGTAAAAGATGTGAAGCTTCAGTTGGACAAGTGCTGGAAGCTAATATTGCTGTGTCATCGGCGTAAGTTGCAATTAAATCGTTGTCAGTAGTAGGCATATCTGATGAAAATATTGTATAAAGTATAGACCGCTGCCTTGCGGAACGCCTGCATTAATACTATAAATTTTGATTTTGATTTCTGTCTTAAATACGAATTAATCCGGGAAAAATTTCGTAATAGCAGCTCATTGATTTTTGCATTACCAATAATGACCTACCCCTGCCCACTGCAATACTTCTAAAGTGAAAATAAGGCGTTAATAATAATGTGTTATACAGCTACTTATATTTCATGCCAGCTCCTTGCATACTGCTTTACTTTGAAAGTGAAAATAATGAGTTCCTAGGCCACTAGTTACCTCCAATGACATCCCCGTGTTAAAGTAATGAGCTTATCAGGTAAACTTCAACCAGTTACTTCTCCTTCTAAAACCCATGATTTGGTAATGTTTTTTTTCCTGGTAAATCTATACTAATATTATAAAGAGGTAATGTGTGTTTGTTTGTTTGTTTGTAGGAGGTAATCTCCGTAACTACTCATCTGATCTTCCTGAAATTTTCACAGAGTCTTACTGCGGATATGGGAAGTGCTATAGGCTATATTTTTTTTTTATATTTATAGTGGGCGTGGCACTTCCCACACAAAGTAAATTTTTAATATCATATACATATATTGAGTACTATGATAGGGAAAGCTTTGCAAATTTATGTGAGGTCACCTATTGTTAATATTAGTTGCTACGCCAGAAATGGGCGGTATTGGATAAGTGGGCGTGGTACCTCCCATACAAATTAAATATAAAATGCCATATATCTGGATTACTGTTATAGTGAGAGTCTTGGGATTTTGTGTGAGCCCATAAGTTATTCATGTGATTAGTTAGACAAAAATGGGCGTGATCGGAGCAGTGGGCGTGGCACCGCCCGTACAAAGTAAATACATGATATCATATAACTGGTGTACTAAAAATGGAAGCTTTGACATTTTACACGACCCCATCAGATCTTAGTATGAGTATAAGGACAAAAAATTGGCGGGTTCAGACCAATGGGCGTGGCACTCCCCATGCAAAGTAACTATTTAATGTCATATATCTGGAGTTCTGTAAAAGAGAGAGCTTTGCGGCTTTGCGTAAGCCCATAGGTTCTTTGTGTGATTAGTCCAAAAAAAAGGGCGTGATCGGAGCAGTGGGCGTAGCACCGCCCATGCAAAGTAGATATCTAATATCATATAACTGGTGTACTATAAAAGAGAAAGACTCGACATTTTGCACGAGTCCATCAAATTTTAATGTGAGTAGTCCAATAAAAATTATGCAGGATGGGATTAGTGGGCGACAGTCCTTTGACAAGTACATTATATATCGCCAAAATCAAAAACGCCAAACCCAAAAATCGCGAAAAATAAAAATCGCCCAAAACAAAAATCTTCAAAATCAAAAATGGGCAAAATCAAAAATCGCTAAAAATAAAAATTGACAAATGATATTTTAAGTTCAAGGCCAATAGTTAAGTGTTGCCAAATCTAATTTGGAAAACCCATGTTCTTCTCATGGGCAGCTACATGTACCTCCAGGGTAGAAAAATCTGATAATTGTTGTACCGAATGAAAAAGCAAAAAACATTGTATATCAGCAAGTACCGAAACAAAATAATCTATACTAATAATCTATACCAGCATAATAAAGAGGTAATTTGTGTTTGTTTGTTTGTAGTTGCTAATCTCTGTAACGACTCATCTGATCTTCCTGATATTTTCAAAGAGTCTTACTGCGGATATGGGAAGTGCTTCAGGCTGTTTTTTTTAAATATTTTTAGTGGGTATGACACCTCCCATACAAAGTAAATTTTTAATATCATATATAAAGGGTGATTTTTTAGCTATTATCTTTTTGGCAACACTGTTTAAACAGCTAACGCACGTTTCGTGTTTAGTTTCATTGTCAAACATATTCAGTTTGGTCTATAATTTAACCATGAATCGTCTTACAAACGAACAACGCTTGCAAGTTATTCAATTTTATTATCAAAATGCGTGTTCTGCTAAAAAAGTTCATCGCGCGCTTCTTCCATTTTATGGTCAGTTTAATCGACCCACTGAAATAAGCAGAATTGTCGATTTTGGAGTGAATATCAGCATTGGAAGAGCTACCAATGCATCCAGAAAAAGTCACAGTTTGGTGCGGTTTATGGGCTGATGGCATTATTGGACCGTACTTCTTCAAAGCTGATGCGAATCGTAACGTAACTGTGAATGGTTAGCGCTACCGAGAGATGATATCCAACATTTTTTTTACCCAAAATGCAAGAGCTTGACTTGCATGACATGTGGATTCAACAAGACGGTGCCACATGCCACACAGCACCCGCAACAATGGACTAATTGAGAGGCGAGTTCGGTGAACATTTTATTTCACCTACGGGACCGGTCAATTGGCCGCCTAGATCGTGCGATTTAACACCTTTAGACTATTTTTTGAGGGGCTATGTTAAAGCTCATGTCTATACAGTCAATCCCGCTTCAATTGACGTATTGGAAGACAACATTGAAGCATTTATTCGTGAGATACCGGCCGAAATGTTGGAAAGAGTATGCCAAAATTGGACTAATCGGATGGACCATTAGAGGCGCAGTCACGGTCAACATTTGCATGAAATTATCTTCAAACATTAAATTATATGGACCGTACTATCGATTCAAGTAAAGATTTCATGCAGTTTTCTGAATTTTATGTGTTTTTTTTTTTTTGGAAAACTTTCCTATAGCTCTTAAAAATCACCCTTTATTAAGTACTATGATAGAGAGCTTTGCAAATTTGTCTGAGGTCATCTATTATTAACGTGATTAGTTAGACAAAAAAAAATGGGCGGGATTGGACAAATGCGCGTGGCACCCCTACATAAACTTAATATTAAATGTGATATATCTGAATTACTGTATTAGTGAGAGCCTTTGGACTTTGCGTGAGCCCTTTCATAACGATTCGGGGGGGAGGGGGAGGGTGTAGCGAAGCACACCGGGTTACATCTAGTAGCAAATAAAATGGTATTGGAAGTATTTTTTAATTTTGAAAAATATGCCATTATGCCAGACTTTATCAGGCCACTATACAATGGCATTGGTCTGTTGCACTATGATCATGCCTGAAACCAAATTGGAAATTCAGGTATGATTTTGAATTTTTCCATGATTGATGACAATCTTCTCATTAAAATTCTTTCAAATATTTTGCAGAATGTGACGAGTAAGATAATAGGTCTGTACGATGTAACAAGATTCTCTGGTTTACTGTGTTTAACTAGCATGATTATCACAGCACACTTCCATTGAGACGGAAAATGGCTAAGTTGAAGGATAGAAGTATAAATCAATGTCAAATATAGAGTTCCCTTTTAAGGAAGAGACTTAGCTACATGTGATATCCCGGTGTTTTTCTTAAACTCCTTCTTTTAACTCATATTCTCTGTCTGTCTGTCTGTCTACCATGCAGCAAGCCCATTCCCCCTTATCCAATTGATCTGAAACTTGGCCCATAGTCACGCATAGTCACGGAGTGCTTTTAAACCCATTTATCCTTATCCGATCGATTTGAAACTTGGTCGATAGACTTGTAGTGAAAAAAGATTAATTTTCACATAATCACGCGCAGTCGCGCATAGTCATGCACAGTCATCACTCACTTTCCCTCATCCGATCGATATGAGGCTTTTTCCATAGACTTGTTGTGGCCAAAGATTAATTTTAAGAAAGTCACACACAGTCACGCATAGTCACGCACAGTCACGGAGCAATTTAAATCCTATTTCCCCTCATAAAATCAATCTGAAACTCGGCCCATAGTTTTGTTGTGCGCAAAGATTAGTTTTAAAATAGTCACGCAAACTCACGCACAGTCACGGAGAAATTCAAAATTCATATATGTACATAAGGAGAGAAAGAGTTTTAATAAAAACTTTGTTTTTATGGGTTAGATTATTTACAATTTAACTTATTGACTTCTTCTTGCACTTCACGAGGATATATGCGTTTGATTGGACACTCCATTGGACATGGGATGTCTGAAAAATTTGAAATTTCATCAGCATTAGGAGAAAACAAAAAGTTTTCAAACTTTCGGTCGTACCCCCTAGAAATATGCGGATAGCAAAAAAACTGAGAAATGCAACGTTTGGGGCCAATCAAAAAAACATTTAGAGGTGGGGGAAATATGACTTTCTTTCAGATTTTACGAAAATTTCGTTCTATAGTTTAATTTTTCCGACAAATTGTTATACAGTTAGGGATTACTACTGAATTATCTTTCCCAAAAGCTATGAAACTTCAAAATCGAATAAAAAGTCGCCAAGAAGTAGCAAATGCCCCAGACCACTTTTGTGGCAAAAAAAACTAGGTCATGAAATTTGATGGCATTTTTTTCAACTTTAAGAAATTAATTAAAGCCAACAGTTTGTTTTAGTCTCTATACCTGTAAGTACTCAGATGTGAAGTATTGTTTTATTACCACCTTATTAACCTATTAAGCATTGCGACCGAAAATGGAAAATTTTTTGATAAAATTTTGAAAACTCCTTTTTCAAGTTTTGAAAAATTTTCTGAAACAAAATTTAAAAAAAATTGATCGAGCTCTTTAAGGTCTTGTTAAATGCATGTTAGAGATTAAGTTGTGAATTTTTAGGTAAATCCCTGTGCCAGAATTTTTTTGACAAGGATTTTATTTTTGCGGATTTCGAAATAAATGGGATTTTTGTAAAATATTTTGTAAATGAACTATTTCTAAATACTTTGGATCAAAAATTTATCACTTGTCTATTTTTAAATGTTATATTTTATCTTAATAGCCTAGGGTTTCGGAAAAAGATAATATGACCCTATTAACCCTTTTGGAATTGGGGTCACATATGACCCCAACCTAATAAAAGACAATTTATTCAAAAAATTCAAATATTTTGTAAGAGCTATTGAATTTTTAGATGCGATGCTTAAAATATAATAACCAAATATGTCGAACTTTCGTTCTTAAAATTTGGAATAAAGCCGAAAACGTTAACCCATTATTTGCCAAGGCCAGCTTTGGATTTTAAGATATTTTTAAATAAAAATTACGGAAAACGAATTTTTCTATTAAACTCGATGAAACCACTATTTCGAATTTAAGAAAAATAATTCGGTTACTTTTATATATATTTAAGGCTTCAGTGCTTCTGGGATCAAAATAATCCATTGTGATATATCTTTGGTGCAATTATCTGCTTATTGCTCGCGAATATAAATTAAAACCACTTTTAACCAATTTTGTTATAAAATTTTTTATGTATAAAAAGTATCCATATTTTTCTAAACAAAATAAGAAGACCCACAAATGACCCAAAGCTAATAAAGGTCATTTTATTCAAATGCTTCTGCTATACTTTTATCAGTTTTGCACCATGAGCTATTAACATCTTTTATTGGTATATTCCTTTTAGATGGACGTTTTAAATACCTTGTTGCTTTCCATAGACTAAATTATCGATTTCGAAAAAAATAATCAAGCTCTTCATTTTTCAACTCATATAGTCGTTTTTCAGCTCTTTAGCTCCGATATTAATTGATGAAAAGAAATATAAAAATTTTTTTTTTTTAATTTTATATGTGTATGTTTTTTTTTTTTTTGCAAAAAGTAATATCTGTGGAATACAAATTCATAACAATGCCCCCAAAATTTGGTTTAGTTTATTTTCTGTATTCAATTAAATAAGCCAAATTTCTGTATTCAATTTATTAGGACGAATATAACAAAGCTGAACAGCTGTGCCAGCTTCAATGTTAAACATTATTTCAGTTACGAAAATGAGAAACATATGTATGTAGTTGTAAATCTTAGATTAAAAGATTTGTTATTTAATATAATTGGCGGTACTGCCTCAATTCATTCAATATTTATATCTTCTTTTGTAGCATTATTGAAATTAAAAAAATTCATATTCTTTCACTTACATTTCCTTTGTGTTTGCAAATATTTTATTTTTTTTGCACATTTTCTTTAGTATAACAATTTTTTTTTACAACATTAAATAAGAGCTAGCAAGTACAGTTATGAATAGTATTTGGTCGTTTATATCCTGGAACAAACTTTGTTTATAAAACTCAGGGCACCTAAAGCCATAATTTACAATTGTTTAACATTAACATAGCTGCTAGCATGACCATGATGACCAAGACCATGACTATAACCATAGTCTCCACCGTAGCCATGATCCAAACCATTAGCATAGCCATAACCACCATAATGACCCTTGGTGGCATAAATTTGTGGATGATGAGCATGACCTAATTTCTTGACGACAGCATTAAAACCATTATGATCATCAGCTGAGTATTCAACAACTCGAGTTGTGCCATCAGATTCTTTCAAAGAATAGCCACCTGTGGAAAGAATAAGTGGGAAAAAGGAGATTAAATTTTTTGTTTTTAAATACAGAAAAACCAGTAGTCAAGGATTAAATGAAACCGTTAGTGAATATAAGGAATTAGATATCAGTCATATTCAACTTACCCTTAACAAGATCACCATCTCTATGTTCCCATTGGTTCTTAATATCTCCTGTTTTTAAATCCTTAACACCGTAATCAAATTGATATTTGGGATGTTTGTAGTAATCATGTTTGTCATAATGTCCGTAGCCATAACCATGACCATGATCTATATAACTGCCATAGTGTTCACCACCGTAATGACCACCATATCCATGATAAATGGGAATATCATGTTTAACTACACTGGCATAACTGCTGCCACCATGTGAATAACTCGCTAAGGCCAAACCGCAAACAGCCAATAACACAGAGCTGACACTTAGGATACTCATTTTGTTCTTCTTTAATCGATTATTTGTATAAGTTAAGAACTCAAAACTGAACTGATACTAATTTTCAAAAATTTCCTACTATTTATACTTTAAAACTAAAAAGTTCTAAAAAGTTAAAAATAATAAATTTTAAGTTTTACCACAGAGTTGCAATTACTTTGCAATTGCGTGTTCTTTAATATTAAAGTTATGTAGATGTTATGTTGTGTAATTAATTAGTAATTGTAGCAATATAATAAATAATAAAATAATAATCGATTTTAACACTTTGTTATAGGAGATCGACTTCCAACAACAATAAATAATAACAAAAACGTAAAAAAAACTAATTAATTTTACATTAACGTTCCCTTCAACACAGACAGTTAACACTTCGGTCAGTGAACACTGGGCTGTATCACACTTGTTTCTGCTAAAATGATTTTATTAGGTATAAGCTTCTAGATTATTAAGATATTGAATATAGCCGTTAACTATTTACTTAGTACTTAGAATATTCGAAATCTGCAAATTTTTGATCTAGCGGATAAAAATTATAACTCCTCTATATCTATTTGGTCCAAATGGTTTAAAATATTTTTTTTTTGTGTTTTACTTAATAAGAAAAAAAATTTAGTTTAAGTTAACAAGTAATTCATTTAAATAACTAATTTATATTTATACAATATCTTTTAGCTGACGCGGCATACTTTGTTATGCCTAAAATAATTATATTATTCCGAGATTAGTTTTGATATGTATGTAAGAATGAAAATGTTTTATAATTTTATTTTAATATTTTTTGTTTGATTTTTTTTTAAAAAAAGTTAAGTTGTCATTTAGTTTTTAACTTCAAATTCAAAGTAGAATATTACAGCTTTTCAACCGACTGCTTCACCTGACTTCTGTATACTGCCGCCCTCCTTGTTGGAATATATTTTGAAAAATCTTTTTTGGTAACTTGATGTCTGACATCTTATTCTACGCCTGATACTAGCTTTACATTCGGTCATCCTACTCTTCATCTGACTTAGATGATAATAAATCGTTGTTTGTTTCGGCAAATCTCCACAACTTCATATTATCACAGCTTGTAGATGTTCTGTATGGCCCATCAGTAACTCCAACCTTCTCCACATCATATCTGTTATTTCTCTTTACCTCAGTGACCCTGTAGGGTCCCAAAAATTCTCTGGCAAGTTTTTTACCAGCTACAAACTGTGTACGTTTTATAGCAACCAGATCACCAACTTGATATTCATTTCGTTGTTTACATTTTTTTATCGTAATTCTTCTTGTATAGTTGCTGAGTTTTAATAACTTGTTGTTTTACTTCTACGCGTAGACTCTCCCTTTCTGTGTTAAAATTGTTAATTAGCTCTTCTTGAAGTAAATTTAGAATATTATTGCTAACATTGGAGTTCATCCTAACACCAAACATAATTTCAAATGGAGACGATTTTATTGTACTGTGAACAACATGAATTTATAGCCTGCTGCACTTGACCAACATATTTATACCACTTTGATGTATCATCTGATGACAGCTTTGCAATAATGGAGATTATCGTACGGTTAACTCTTTCTATCTGACCGTTACCACGAGCAACACCAGTTGTAGTCAAAACTTGTGCAATGTTTTTATACCCTATACCACTATGTGGTTTGGGTATAATGACTTTGTGCTGCTGTTTGTAACAACCAAAAATATTTGACCTAGACCCATCTTTAATTATACCGATCGAATCAGAATCACTTTCTGAGTTGATTTAACAATGTCCGTCCGTCCGTCCGTCCGTCCGTCCGTCTGTGTGTCCATGTAAAGCTTGTAATCAAACTGCAGGTCGCAAATATGAATGTATTTTGATGAAATTTGGTATATAAGCTTTTATCGGCCATGGGATGAACGCTATTGAAATTGGTGAGAATCGGTCCATGTTCAGACCTAGCCCCCATACAAATTACCCCTGTGAAATCGACATAAATTGCCATAAGATCCAAATTGTCATATAGATCTTACTCAAATTGGGTTTGTATACGTTCATTACATCCATTAATGAGTAGTCCAAAAATGATCTCTTTGGCCCCATATAGAGCTGCTTCCCTATCTTCACTTAAATCTATTAAAAAATAAAAATATTGCACTGATTCTTCTCAAATTTTGTTTGTATATATTTTCGCAAAATACAAGAGACTTTACCAACCATGGTCAGGATCGGTCCATTTTTGGACCTAGTCCCCATATAGATATATCATCCGATATGAACTTTTTCATATCTGCAGCCAAAAAAATTAATAAAAATCCCACTCAAATTTGGTTTTTGCTTATTTTCTTTGTCCAGTTAATTGGGCCTAGGAGATTCGGTTTCTAAACGCATGGTATAGGGTATCGTATAGTCGGTCTAGACCGACTATAATTTTCTTACTTGTTTTTTTTTTTTTTTTTGTTAACCAACACTCAGGGGATGCCCCCTACAAATGCAGTGCATTGTGTTGATTTAAGGAAAATAGGTTATGGGAAGGAGGAGAGACGGAGTAGTGTTTATGGATATTTGACTTAAATTTTATTAGATTATAACTGTCAGGAAACACCTCTGCGGGGAGCTTATTCCACATACGGCTAGTTCGACTGATAAACGAATTCTCTCTGTAATGCGTTGTGCGGTCAACTGGACAATAGACTACAAACGGATGTGATCTACTAGAGAAGCGGGTAGAGCGAACCGAAACTCGTGCACTTGGAATAAGTTCGCTAATCTCAGAAGAACATTGCCCATGGTAATATCTATAGAACAGTGCTACACAACCCACATTCCGACGGTGTTCCAATGAATCAATAGAATTGGAAACCCTACTGTCATTGATGAGCGCCAACGCCCTCCTTTGCACACGGTCCAGTAGCTCCAAAATAGACTTCGAAGCCCCTGCCCATATATGGGAGTTGTATTCCATTTTCGGTCGGATGTAAGTGGTATAGATTTTAAGGAGATCAGAAGGAGTGAAGTAATTATTACACCGTTTTAGAAAACCAAGACACTTGAATGCTTCTTTCGATACTTGAAAAACATGCTCGTTCCAACGAATATCACATTGTATTCTCATGCCTAGAACATCAAGAGTAGCCGATTTCTCAATACCTATACCACCCATATATATATAGATGACATTGTTGATTACATGGCCATATGGGTCAACATACAGCATTGAGTCTTGAGCGCATTAAAATCAACCCTATTCGCTTTACCCCACTCGGAGATTGTTAAGAGGTCTTGATTGAGTGTGTCATTCATTGTCCGCCTTTTGCCCCCAACCTCCAAGAGGCTTGGCCTACTATTAAAGGAAAATGACTGACAAATGCTGCTGTCATCTGCGAAAGAGTATATAGAGTTAAAAGTTTGGCCAAGAAGGTCGTTCAGAAAGATAAGGAAAAGAGGAGGAGAAAGAACGGAACCTTTGGGTACCCCTGAATTAAGCTGAAACTCATTAGATGAGACCCCATCAATAACAACACGTATTGTTCGGCCTCTGAGAAAACTCGATATAAATCGAGAGAACTCATTACCGACCCCAAATGCAATAAGCTTTGATATCAATGCACCGTGCCATACACGGCCTTGGAAATATCCAGAGCAACCACTTTACTTTCGCCAAAATTGCGAATGGATCGATTCCAGCGCTCAGAAAGTAGAGCTAACAGTTCTCCCGTGGAACGATTTCTACGGAAGCCATACTGTCGATCATTAAGAAGTGAGTTGGCCTCTAGGTAGTTCACAAGGTGGAAATTGAGTTCGAGCAGTGGTTGATCGCTATCCGGCAAAAATGAATTTTTTGCAAAAAGTTCAGCTAAAAGGTTGGCCTTATCAACCGGGTGTCATTCATTATAAGAGTTGGGATACAGAACTAGCATTATTCTTTACTCTTTTAACAATTGACCAAAAGCTCTTGCTTCCCCGAGGAGCAGAAAGAACTTTAGCACGAAGACGCTGATCGTGAAGAAACTTTTCGCGCCTTAGTACTTTGGCACATTCATTTCTCGCCTGTTTGCGTACCAGTTCAGTGACGGAATTTTTATTTTCACGCCAAAGTTTGAATGCTTCCTCTCTGGATCTGACTGCATCTCTGCAAGTCTGGTTGTTTTCGTTACAAAAATCAGCAAAAGCATTGGATGTGAATGCAGCTCCTTTATCGCTTATTATTCTCAATGGATATCCAAACACATCTGACAAAATTTTAAGGTTTCTAGCAACTTCTTCAGCACCAGTAGACTTTGTTGGGAACAACCATAGAAATTTTGAAAAGGCATCTACAGCTGCAAAAATGTATTTGTATAGTTTTGATGTTGCGTCCATTGGGCCTAAGTGGTCCACATGAAGATTATGTAGCGGTACTTCTCCTTTATCAATGCAGTTTAAGAATCCTTCACGTTTTCCAAGGTTTTTGTTGTGGATTATACATTTAATACAATCGGATATAAACTGGTTTATTTTCTTCTCTAAATAAGGTATAAAACACTGCTGTTGTATGCGATGCATAGTTTTTTGCGCAGAAAAGTGACCTTGTTCGTAACCATTTTGAATTACCTCGACTTCCATCGACTTCGGAACTAAAAGTAAATCAATACCACCAACATTTTTATATACCACACCGCCTTTCATTTTAAAATCGACATAAGGACCAGAAGTAAGTATTACGGAAATAGCTTTTACACCCTCATCCTCTTGTAGAATATTACCATAACATCTACGGGGTAACGACTAAGGCCATCAACATGATTTAATCTATTTCCGGTACGATGTTCGATAATATACGTGAAGTCTTGAAGGTACATTATCCACTGTGCAACATCTCTTGGTACGTCTTTTTTTGAGGTTGTTTGTTTAAATGCAGCACAATCAGTTACCAATTTAAAATTAATTCCCAGAAGATAATGGCAAAACTTTTTGAATGCCAGATATGCAGCCTTAACTTTTACTATATAACTGTGTTGGCTTTGTTCTTGTGGAGAAGTTTTTTTTACTCCAGAAGAAGACTGGGTGCAAACGATTTTAATTCATTTGTAATAGTGTTGCACCAAAACCATATTTCGAAGCGTTTGTGTGCAACTCTGTTACAGCCATTCTATCACAAATCTTAAGAACTGGTTCCTTCACGATAGCCATCTTCAGAATATGAATCGCTCTCAATTCTTCTTCACCAATTATAAATTTAAAGTCTTTTTTTAATAAATTCGTTAGCGGTCGAGCAATATGGCATATCCTTCGATGAATCTTCGAAAATAGCCAGTGATGCCTAAAAATGATTGAACATTTTTGATACTTTTTGGCTGAGGAAACTTATCAATAGCTTTACCAGGCCGAATCATTCCACTTTCTACAATATGACCAAGAAAATCAATTTTGGATTGCATAAACGAACATTTTGACCATTTTATTTTCAAATTAAACCGTGCAGCAGTATTCAAAACTATTTTAAGTTTGCTAAGACAACCTTCAGGTGTTTCATCATATATAACGATATCATCCATGTATAGCTCCATTACGTTGTTATTAATAAGGGGTTGAAATATATAACTTACATACCTTTTAAATTTCGCAGGGGAATTTCAAAACCGAAAGGTGCTTTATTAAACTCAAATAGTCCATCTTTCGGTACAAATGCAGTAAAATGTTTGCTTGATTCTTCTATCGGCACGTGAAGAAACCCGTTTTCAAGATCCATTATTGTAAAAATTTTGAACTTTGAAGCTTTTCCAATACTTCATCTATCAGCGGCACTGGAAAACAGTCTTTCAACACCATTTTATTTAATTGACAAAAATCTACACAGACTCTATTGTCTCCACTTTTCTTTTTAACCACCACAACTCTACTTGCTACTGGAATAATTTTCATTATGACTGGAACATTTTCTGGAAGTGATGACGGCTTATAACTCGATACTAATTCAACAACTTCTTCTTTATATTTTAAAGGGACGTCTAATTCAGCTGATGTTATATTGTAAACCGAAAAATCATTACCGTTTTGTAAATCGATTTTATATTGGAATTCATAACCGTTAGCATTTGACGAAAATTTAAACTTGCTTATAAAATCGTAACCAAGAAGTGCATTATATTTTAGTGTTTTGTCAGGCACAACGAGAAAATTATGAATCGTTTTTACATATTCGACACACACCGTGCCTGTTATATATCCAAGCGATTCAGTCGAAACATTACCGATACCAAACAATAAAGATGAACTTTGTTTCAACCCACAATCCTTAAAATTTTGTTCACACTTTTTCATAAGGGTCACATCCGACCCTGTATCAATTAAGCAATCGATTGATTTATTGTTAAAAACTATGTTCTTTATACGTCTTCTGTCCATAACTAAATTTACGGTTTCGTAGGAATTGATTTTTTGAATTTTTAAAGCACAATTCTACGCCTGATACTAGCTTTACATGTATTTCAATTACATAAGGATTTTTTTAAAATAATAATGAAATGCAATTCAATATGTTATTTTAAATGCAGATTTTATTTTCGATTTAATAAATTTAATATTGTTACACATAATACCGTCTTTGTCTGATCTTATTAAATAATAATTTATTGTAATGCAAACGTGTGAACAATATTTTTTATTTCTCCATTTTCGGCGTATACAAACAGATCATTTGGCTTACCTACTCTGGAGCAGGCTACATATAATTGACCATGATCGAAACATGAGTTTTCCAAATCCAAGCCGCAGATTTGCATTGGCTGGCATTGAGATTTGTTGATTGACATTGCATATGCCAGATAAATTGGTAATTATAAGACTTTTTATGAAATTGGAAAATCTATTGGAATCATTGTAATTCTTGGCACAATACTATGTTCTCTTGTGAATTTGCCGTTACTCAATATTTTTTGGATAAAAAACCGCGTTCCCTTATATAATTTTGGTGTATTTAGGTCTCAAAGCACTATAATTGATGATCCAACTTTCAAGAGTAAATTATGTGGTGGAAGACCTGGTAAATCGAGATAATTTAAAAAGTCAGTACAAAAATTCACTCATTCATCTTTTTCTATAATAACATATGACATGATAAAAATTGGCATAACTGTCCCTGTTATAGTATTCGAGATATATGATATTTAATAAATTATCCGATATTGATAACAGATGAAGTCACACAAATCTCTTCCAATTGTAGTTTTCGACATTTATAATATGGAATGTTTGCTTCGTATGGAAGGTGCCACGCTTACTGATCCCATTTTCAGCAAGGCTACTCACATATGATTCATATTTGCATATGAATATATTTTGTTGAAATTTGGTATATAAGGTAAAATTTTCCATGTTCTGACCTAGTCCCCATACAAATGACCCCTATGAAATTGACATAAATTGCTATAAGATCCAAATTATCATATAGATCTCCGTGAAATTGGGTTTGTATGTGTTTATTATATTCATTAATCAGTAGTCAAAATATAGTCCCTATAAAACAATTCTTAGTCATAGGCCCCATATAAAGCTGCTTCCCGATCTTCATTAAAATCTATCAAAAAAGAAAAATATTGCACAGATTTTTCTCAAATTTGGTTTGTATATGTTTTTGGAAAAAATAAGTGACCTTGCCAAATATGGTCAGGATCGGTTAATTTTTCGACCTAGTCCCCATATAAATATAGCTTCCGATATGAACTTTTTAATATCTGCAGCCAAAAAAATTAATAACAATGCCACTCAAATTTGGTTTATGCTTATTTTCTATATTCAATTAATTGGACCGCAGAGATAGGGTCTCTAAACCATGGTATGTGTATCGTATAGTCGGTCAAGGCCGACTATAATTTTCTAACTTGTTTCAGTATCATTTGTTTGTTTCAGCTATTGTAAATTGAATTTTTTGTTTGTGTTCTGTACCCTCTACACAATGGAATGAAGGGGATAGGATATATCATATATAGAAATTAATTTACAACCCCATAAATATATGGGGGGTTTCATGTCAAATGCACCAACTTTTGAAACCGATGTCTTCCGATCGGGATGAAATTCGCACCAATGTTAGTCCTATTGGATAGTAGTTTAGACACAATTTTTCAACTTGATCGGTCAAGATCTCTCTGAGTTAGAGGGGATTAAAATTTGACATTTTGGCCAAACAGGTGTTTTTTCTCATCCATGTAACTTATTACATATTGTTCTTAGAAAATTTTCTCCCAAATAGTTTAAATTGCTATTTCTTCAATATTTCGGAAAAAAATACTTAAGAAAAAAAAAATTTTTCAGACTTCTTTTTTGCTAAATTTTTCAAAAAGGGGTTTTTTTTTTTTGCTCATAAGAAAGCATCGGATTTTCCCTTTAAGAGCTTTTTGGTCGCTTAGTGGCATGGGAGTGGGATATCTATAAAAAAAAAATGTTTTGTAACTCAAGGCAACGGTTTTTCAATTTTTCACAAATGCACCGTTTTGAATTTTTTCCTATTTGTGTGTATAACCTTACAAATAAAACTTATACTGATAAACTAGACAAATTAACCTTTCCGAAGGTAAATATGTAACATACCTAACTAAAATTTCATACCCTCGATACTGTAATACCCAGAATATGTTAACCTCAGGAAAAAAAAATCATATATAATAATAATATCTATACTAATATTATAAAGAGGTAATGTGTGTTTGTTTGTTTGTTTGTTTGTTTGTTTGTTTGTTTGTTTGTTTGTTTGTAGGAGGTAATCTCCGTAACTAGCCATCTGATCTTCCTGAAATTTTCACGGAGTCTTACTGCGGATATGGGAAGTGCTATAGGCTATAATTTTTTTCAATATTTTTAGTGGGCGTGGCACCTCCCACACAAAGTAAATTTTTAATATCATATGCATATATTGAGAATTATGATAGGGAGAGCTTTGCAAATATGTGTGAGGTCACCTATTGTTAATATTAGTAGCCACGCCGGAAATGGGCGGGATCGGAGAAGTGGGCATGGTACTTCCCATACAAGTAATAATTCAATGTTATATATCTCGAGTACTGTGACAGAGAGAGCTTTTCAAATTTGTCTGATGGCACCTATTATTAATGTGAGCAGTCGGACAAAAAATGGGCAGGATCGGACCAATAGACGTAGCACCTGCCATACAAATAAAATATAAAATGCCATATATCTGGAGTACTGTTATAGTGAGAGTCTTGGGACTTTGTGTGAACCCATAAGTTATTCATATGATTAGTTACACAAAAAATGGGCGTGATCGGAGCAGTGGGCGTGGCACCGCCCATACAAAGTAAATAAATGATATCATATAACTGGTGTACTAAAAAAGGGAATCTTTGCAATTTGCACGAGCCCATCAGATCTTAGCATGAGTAGTCAGACAAAAAATTTGTGGGTTCACACCAATGGGTGTGGAACTCCCCATGCAAAGTAACTTTTTAAAGTCATATATCTGGAGTACTGTAAAAGAGAGAGCTTTATGGCTTTGCGTGAGCCCATAGGATCTTTGTATGATTAGTAGAACAAAAAAAATGGGCGCGATCGAAGCAGTGGGCGTAGCACCGCGCATGCAAAATAGATATCTAATATCATATAACTGGGAAAGACTCGAAATTTTGCACGAGTCCACCAGATATTAATGTGAGCATTCCGATAAAAATTGGGCGGGATGGGATAAGTGGGCGTGGCACCTCCTATATAAAAAATATGATGTACTACGAAAGCAACAGTCTTTTGACAAGTACATTAGTTATCAATGTGATTTGTCGTGGAAAATATATCGTCGAAATCAAAATCGCCAAACCCAAAAATCGCGAAAAATAAAAATCGCCCAAAAACAAAAATTTTCAAAATCAAAAATGGGCAAAATCAAAAATCACTAAAAATAAAAATTGCCAAGTGATATTTTAAGTTCAAGGCCAATAGTTGAGTGTTGCCAGATCTAATTTGGCAAATCCATGTTCTTCTCATGGGCAGCTACATGTACCTCCAGGGCAGGAACGCCGAAAAATCTGATAATTATTGTATCGAATTAAAAAAGCAAAAATCATTTTATATCAGCAAGTATCAAAATAAAGGAATCTATATCAATGATCTATACTTTGCATAATAAAGAGGTAATGTGTTTGTTTGTTTGTAGGAGGTAATCTGCGTAACGACTTATCTGATCTTCCTGAAATTTTAGTGGGCATGGCACCTCCCATACAAAGTAAATTTTTAATATCATATATACTAAGTACTATGATAGAGAGAGCTTTGAAAATTTATCTCAGGTCATCTATTATTAACGCGAGTAGTCAGACAAAAAAATGGGCGGGATTGGACAAATGCGCATGGCACCCCTATACAAACTTAATATTAAATGTGATATATCTGAATTACTGTATTAGTGAGAGCCTTGGGACTTTACGTGAGCCCTTTCATAAGGATTCGGAAGGGGGGGGGGGAGGGTGTAGCGAAGCACACCGGGTTACATCTAGTTAAAAATAAAATGATAAATAATTTAATAAAATTTAGAGTGCGAAACTGAAACTCTATTAACCCAGTTTTATCAGCGAGATGATATGAGTCGCCTGATGCCAGGGTTGAAAAACTATGCGTCTGTACGAATCGATGGCAAGAAAGTTCAAATGCAGAAGAGAATGGTTCTCTGTAACCTGAAAGAGTTATTTGCAACATTTCAATCTGAACACGAGGATGTCAAAATTGGTTTCACAAAATTTAACCAAATGAGGCCAACACATTACGTTTTGGCAGGAAGCAGCGGAACTCACACAGTATGCGTTTGCATTTACCATGAAAATGTTAAACTGATGTTGAACGTAATCAACTTAAAGTATTTAACAGATGATTCGCCAGTAGATTTACACGATTACCGCGATTGCCTTAAATTGACTATGTGTCCTAATGCAACAACTTCTTGTCACTTAGGTGAATGTACCAATTGCCTAAAAACCACATTCATCAAAGAAAATTTAATCAACTCTTTAGATCGAGAATATATAGAGGAGGTCAAATTTGATTCTTGGATTCAGACTGACAGATGCACATTGAAAACAATCATTTTAAAGGTGGATGATTTTGTGGAAGAAATGTGTACAGGATTGCTAAACTTGAGAACCCATGACTTTTTAGTCAAAGAGCAATGGTCATTCTTCAAGGATTTGAAGATACATTTGAAATCTAGTAAATTCGTTATTTCATATGATTTCGCAGAAAACTATAAATATGTTCTTCAGGATGCCATACAAGCATTCCACTTCAATTACGACCAAGCAACTATATTCACAGTAGTTATTTACTACATGAAAGATGAAAAAATGGAACACAAAAGTATGGCAATCATATCCGACGATTTAAAACATGATACCGTTGCAGTTTATGAGTACGAGAAGATAATACTAAAATATCTAAAAACTAAATTTACAGTAAAGAAGGTATACTACTTTCAGACGGAGCTCGTCAACTTTTTAAAAACAAAAGTAGCTTTTATTTAGTAGCAAAGAGGATCATCAGGAAACTTTGAAAACACTGAAGAGCAGATTCGATGCTGCGGTAACAATCGATGACACCGCTCAATACCGCTCAATGCGATTTCTTTCCAAAGCCAACAAATAAACCAGCAGCGAAATCAACAGGTGAGCCTAGTAAGGCCAAGAAAGGATTGACCAAAAAACGCAGTAAATAAAGGCGACAAAAAAGCTGGATGAAAGACTGGGTATTTAAAAATTTATAAGACTTAAATACTTCATCAGCTACAATAAAATAAGTATAAAAATAGTTATGATATAAGTTTTATTTGTAAGGTTATACACACAAATAGGAAAAAATTCAAAACAATGAATTTGTGAAAAATTGAAAAACCGTTGCCTTGAGTTACAAAACATTTATTGATGTGTAAACATCTATACGCGCAGGGGGGTAAATTTCTATTTCACAATACAATCACAAAAACAGCGTAACTCATATCGGTGTGAGCTGAAGCAGATAACGCTGTGTGACTTATGATTGTATTGGTGAAAAAATTATGATATAAAATTGTTTTTCTATGCCACTTTTTTAAAAGCGTCATCTATGTATCACTTATATACGTTTATATTAGGATATTTTTAACGTTTTACAGCAAACAGTTGTTGAATTAGCTGAAACAGTTTTTGCTATAAGTGATACATAGATGACGCTTTCAGTTTGATTTTAAAAAACGACATAAAAAAATCTTTAATTACTAGATGTTTACACATCTTCCCTGTGATCGGACTCACATGATTTTTTTTGATAGATATCTCACTCGCATCCCATTAAGCGACCAAAAAGCTCTTAAAGGAAAAATCCTAAGCTTTCTTATGAGCAAAAAAAAAATGCCCTTTTTGAAAAAAGGCAAAAAATGCTTTGATCTAGCAAAAAAAGTCAAAATTTTTTTTAAGTATTTTTTTCCGAAATATAGCTATCTAAACTATTTGGGAGAAAATTTTCTAAGAACAATAGGCAATAAGTTACATGGATGAGAAAAAACAACTGTTTGGCCAAAATGTCAAATTTTGATCCCCTCTGACTGAGAGAGATCTTGACCGATCTTGTTGAAAAATTGTGTCTAAACTACCCGATCGGAAGACATCGGTTTCAAAAGTTGGTGCACTTGACATGAAACCCCCATATATATTCTTGATTTTGTAACAACTTAAATGGTATAGCGATTTTTATCTCTCCATCCATCCGTCTGTCCGTCTGTCTGTCTGTCTGTTGAAATTACGCCCATGCTTACAATTAATCAATTACCTAGGTAGAATTAGGAAACATTGTTTGTCGTTGTTTCGAGCTGGTTGGTATATAAAATAGGGAAAAGCATCTTACTTGTTTTTACTGCTTTTTCCGTTTTGTACTTTCTTCTATCAATTTCAAAAAATATTCTTATTCATTCTTATATTCAGTGTTTTGTTAAATTACAATATTGTTTTATTCACGTTATATATATTTAGATAAATTTAAATTATGTGTAACACAGCATGTTGCACCAATAAATGTTAAAAACATAATAGTAATTTTGATTCTGCTATAAAAAAATAATAATAAAAAACAAATACCCAAACGCCAATCGCTTTTTTATAGGCCTGCAGTGATAATTCTGTCATTAATTAACTCGATTTGTTAAATATTTTTACCGCTTTGTCAGATGTTTTTTGTTGTTATATGTAAATGAAAAAATATTTTGAGTCTATAGAGATTGATCATAAACCCTATTTGGGTGGAATTGTTATTAATTTGTGGCCTGTAGATATGAAAAAGTTAATATCTGATACTAGTTTTATATGGGGACTAGGTAAAAAGAGATCGATCCAGACCACCTTCCTAAAAGTCACACATTTTTCCCAAAAATTATTTTAAAACAAATTGAGAAAAATCTATTCAAATTTTTTGTAATTTGATAGATTTAAGTGACTAGGGACTAACATAAAATCCCTCAAATTTTAGGGTTCTATTATAGAATGCGAGCAATTAAGCATGCCTTACTAAATTTCGAACGTAAAAAATAAATAAAAAACTAATAAAAAAAAATTCCTTTCAAATTATTTCCAATTTGATTTATTTAGATTATACGTGAAAAATTTGAAAAAAAAAAATTAGAAACAGCAATTTTTTTGGTACCTTTTTTACCGCAAATTTCGAACGTTTCATCTATAATATTAATAGGCTAGGCGATTTCTTGTGACCGATTTTTTGTTCTACCATTTTTTCCCGCTTTTGAGCAAACGTATATTATTTGGAAGGTATTTCTTTCTAGCCGATTTACAGATTTACAGATTTTTAAATTTTTGCCTTTATTTTGAGTAAATTGCATTTATACAATGTGTTTGTAATAAAAATGAGTTTGTTTTTTGTGTTGATTTGTGAATTGGCTATAACTGATTAGCATAATTTTAGGGTCTTTATTTAATGAAGAAATAAAATTGCCTAGAATTTGCGCTCGAATTTCGAGGGCTGGTATTTGCTAGTTTTATCAAATGTGCTAAAATTTATGTTAATAAACAAAACCTCTGATCCCATTGTTCAAAGGTTTGTTTTTGGTTTTGGTTTTGGTTGATTGGATGTTTATTCTATCTAAAAATATTGAATTATATTGTTTTTCATAGTATTTTTTTTTCTTTTATAAATTGTTTTGTCTCAAGGTCATTGCAATTCTACTACAATAATTTATTACTGTTGTTTTTTTTAGCTCTCTTTTTTGGCCAAAAATTAAATTAAAATTCTTCTTTAAACAACTCACCCAAACACCACCCATTTGAACAATGGTATACACATACAAAACAAAAACATTGCCACAAATTTTTTGTTGTTCTTGTTTTGTTTATTTCAATATTACCACAGCAGGTGCTTTTTGTGCTTTACTTTAGTTAATTTATTTTTCTTATGGTATTTTTTGTTTTCTATTTAATTTCGTTTCTCTCTTTAAGCTTCGATTAAACATTATTAATACTTATTTATATTGAAATAACACTCATCGCTTTTAGATATTAAGGTGAATCACTTTATATTGGAATGGCTTTAAAAATACTTCTGTTAAGCTAATAAAATTAAATTGTTTTAAAATTTTGTTTTATATATTAGCTGGCAAAATTCATTATTATTTTAAGAGAATCATGTTTAACTCAAGTATAAATTAGAATTCACCCCAAAAACCTTAGTTTCACATAAAATAATATGGTCATATAAACGAAATACGAAAGATTGTCGTGAATAGTTTAATATGCCACCAAGTAGTTTGTTGATCTGGTAACAGATAGAGTTTTATCCCATTTTACATAGAAATTTGGTTATTGGAAATTAGATGGCTGCGAAGGCTAAATTTGTATTGCTGGTGTTTGAAAATTTTTGAATGAATCTTTTAGATATTTGTCCTTGATATGCGAGCTTTGATTAAGTTAGTAAAATTTCGAGAATTCATGTGAGATATAAAAAATTAATGGAATTCAGAAGCATTTTTATATCTTCAACGCCAGTATGCAGAGGATATATATAAGTTTGACATTTCCTTTGTAATAATTATGTTTATTACAAGCGAAGTTGATATGACAATGTCCGTCTGTCCGTCTCTCGAAATCACGATCACGCTCTTACCAGGTCAACTGAGTTGATTACTCATATTGAAAATGATTTACTGACATTCTACAAAGGTTGCTGTTTAAACTTAAAAGGCTAGTAAATATATGATTCCCCTATATTGTACTTGTTATCGTTGTTTTTCTAATTTCTTTATTTTGTGTCATAGCTGTAGTAGTTGTTGCTTTTTATGAACATTGTGTTGTAGCATTTGCTTCTTGAGTGTTATACTGCACGTGTCTAATTAGCTTAGAGCGGTATTACCTCAGTGTGTTTTTATACCCTATACCACTATGTGGTTTGGGTATAATGACTTTGTGCTGCTGTTTGTAACAACCAAAAATATTTGACCTAGACCCATCTTTAATTATACCGATCGAATCAGAATCACTTTCTGAGTTGATTTAACAATGTCCGTCCGTCCGTCCGTCCGTCCGTCCGTCCGTCCGTCCGTCTGTGTGTCCATGTAAAGCTTGTAATCAAACTGCAGGTCGCAAATATGAATATATTTTGATGAAATTTGGTATATAAGCTTTTATCGGCCATGGGATGAACGCTATTGAAATTGGTGAGAATCGGTCCATGTTCAGACCTAGCCCCCATACAAATTACCCATATGAAATCGACATAAATTGCCATAAGATCCAAATTGTCATATAGATCTTACTCAAATTGGGTTTGTATGCGTTCATTACATCCACTAATGAGTAGTCCAAAAATGATCCCTTTGACCCCATATAGAGCTGCTTCCCGATCTTCACTTAAATCTATTAAAAAACAAAAATATTGCACTGATTCTTCTCAAATTTTGTTTGTACATATTTTTGCAAAATACAAGAGACTTTACCAAACATGATCAGGATCGGTCCATTTTTGGACTTAGTCCCTTTATAGATATAGCATCCGATATGAACTTTTTCGTATCTGCAGCCAAAAAAATTAATAAAAATCCCACTCAAATTTGGTTTTTGTATATTTTCAATGTCCAGTTAGTTGGGCCTAAGAGATAGGGTTTCTAAACGCATGGTATAGGGTATCGTATAGTCGGTCTAGACCGACTATAATTTTCTTACTTGTTTGTTTGTGTGTTTAGTGGATAAATATAATTGTTGTTTGCTTGTTGTTTTTTTTATATATGTGAACGCTGATAAACATACAAACAAAAACCTAGTTGTCTGCACTTCAATTAACAACGATCTAAAGTATCTAAAATTTTTATACCTTATACCACTATGTGGTTTAGGTATAATGACTTTGTGCTGCTGGTTATAACTATCAAAAATATTTGACCTAGACCCATCTTTTATTATACCGATCGAATCAGAATCACTATCTGATTCGATTTAACGATGTCCGTCCGTCCGTCTGTGTGTCCATGTAAACCTTGTAATCAAACTGCAGGTCGCAAATATGAATATATTTTGACGAAATTGGATATATAAGCTTTTGTCGGCCATAGGATGAACGCTAATGAAATCGGTGAGACCTAGCCCCCATACAAATGACCCCTATGAAATCGACATAAATTGCCATAAGATCCAAATTGTCATATAGATCTTACTCAAATTGGGTTTGTATGCGTTTATTACATCCATTAATGAGTAGCCCAAAAATTATCCCTAAGGGACAACTCTTAGTCATAGGCCCCATATAGAGCTGCTTCCCGATCGTCACTTAAATCTATCAAAAAACAAAAATATTGCACTGATTCTTCTCAAATTTTGTTTGTATATATTTTTGCAAAATACAAGAGACTTTACCAAACATGGTCAGGATCGGTCCATTTTTGGGCCTAGTCGCCATAAAGATATAGCATCCGATATGAACTTTTTCATATCTGCAGCCAAAAAAATTAATAAAACTCCCACTCAAATTTGGTTTTTGCTTATTTTCTATGTCCAGTTAGTTGGGCCTAAGAGATAGGGTCTCTAAACGTATGGTATAGGGTATCGTATAGCCGGTCTAGACCGACTATAATTTTCTTACTTGTTGTTAATTATCTTATTGATCTTAAACATCATTGTAAAAAATCACGCCATTATAATTTAAAATCCTACCTTTTTATACCATTATACCACTATGTGGTCAGGGTACCATGACTTTGTGCTGATGTTTGTTAATACCACAAATATTTAACCTAGACTGATCTTATTTTATACCGTTTAACTCAGAATCACTTTCTGAGTTGAGTTGTCCATGCAAACTTTGTAATCAATCACACTACAAGTCACAAATATGAATATATTTTGATGGAATTTAGCACATAAGCTCAATCGGACATAGGCCATAGACTATAATGAAAAATTGTTCTATAGGGTTTTGTTTGGATTACTTATGATACATATACGGTAATCAATTTTTTTCTATATGTATATGATAATAGAGATCAGACGACATTTTTCAGTTGGGCCGATAGAAATTATTTTTCACCAGTTTCAATAGAGTTAATAATATGACCGATAAAAGGTTATATGCTAAACTTAATCAAAATATATTCATAGTTGCGACCTTTAGTTTGATTACAAATTTACATGGACAGACAGACAGGCGGACAGACGGACAGACAGATGAACTGACGAACATCGCTAAGTCAAAAATTTTTGGTAGTTACAAACGTCAGCACAAACTCACTATATCCTGACCAATAGTGGTATAAGGTATAAATATCAGCGATGCAAATGGCGCAAAACAGTCCTCAAAAAGAGCTAGAAGGCACTAAATTTGTAGTAACACGATGTTACTTTTTAGTGTTATTTTCAGAGTGTATATCAATAATATAATATATAAAATACGTGAAAATTTTTTATTACAATTTTTATTTTGAAATTTTGTAATAAGCAATACATTAATCTATAATATTAATAGGCTAGACGATTTCTTGTGACTAATGTTTTGTTCTACCGTTTTATCCCGATTTTGACCAAACGTTTATTATTTGAAAGGTATTTCTTTTAAGCCGTTTTGCAGATTTACAGATTTTAAAAATTTTTCCTCTATTTTGAGTAAATTGCGTTTAAAGTTGCTACCAACACGTACATAAAATTATACAATGCTATGTGTGTGTTTATTAAATTTGTTAATGTGTATGTAATAAAAATGAGTTTGTTTTTTGTGTTGATTTGTTTTTTGTGTTGATTGGCTATAATTTATTAGCATACTTCTGAGGTCTTTGTTTAATGAAAAAATAAAATTTCCTAAAATTTGCGCTAGAATTTCAAGGGCTGGAATCTGCTAGTGTGTATTAAAATATTAACGGAAGAAAAACAATTCGAAAAAATTCATTGTACTCAGCGTTTGAGTATAGAAATGCCAATATATTTAGAACGGGACTTGATAATTCATATGACTTACTTTTTGAAGTGATGTCTCGATTTTTCCATTTACTTGGTTTTAAATTGTTTACACAATTTTCGCACTCTTCGATTTCTTTTTAAATGTTTTATTTTTTTTATAAAAGAAAAACCATCTTCAGATTTTTTTTCAAATGATGAATGAAATGTTTTTTTTTAGTTTTTAAAAATTAGGTTAGAATTTAGCTCGTAATTATCTTATAATAAGATATTTTCTGGATCCTTATAACAGGATGACCGCCTACACGTGAGTCTGTTTAAATCAGAGTTCAGGAAAAAACACACATTGAATAAAAAACTCGGTCATTTCGGTGTTTAGTTTTAATATTTCGTTATCTACACTAACATTTTTTTATCACGTATTTTTTGTTTCGAACACACATAAACCACACAGATTCGTGTGTAGCTTTATTTTAAGTTCGTGTTCTGGTACGTGTACAGCGAAAAAATAGAACATGAACAATAAGCATGTTCGAGTACAGTTATATTTTAAGTTCGTGTTCTGGCTCGTGTACTGCGAAAAATTAAAACATCAATTCGCGATCTGATACACCCCGATAGAAACGACGACAATTGTTTCAACCGAATTTATTAAAATTTTATTGACCCTATTTTATGATTTACGTTGAAATTGTCTACAATTGTTTACAAATTGTTTACATTGAGAAAAGGATTGTGCATTGACACTACTTGGTTCGCAAATTAAGGGTGTGTGATTGTGTTAATGGATGCAAAACATTCTAACAACCAGCAAGTGTTTTTTATGATGCAAAATTGTGTTTGTGTCTAAAGTTATTTGTTACAACAAAAAAAAAAAATGTTTACAAAAGATCCTGACAACCAACATATGTGTATTTTATGCCGCAAAAGTCGGTTTATCGTCTACGAAATGAAATGAAAGTTACGAAAAAAAAGTAATTGTAAACAATTGCAACGAAAATCATAAAAAAGGATCAATTGAATTTGGAAAAAACCTATGAAGCCTTAACTTAAAAAAAAGGATTGTAAATATTTTTATTGACACTCATTGGTTGGCAAAATAACAGAGCGGGATTTGTGCTAATGTATGCCAAACATCGCAAAAACCGAAACAATAACAAGTAAGAAAATTATAGTCGGTCTAGACCGACTCTTCAGTCCAACTAAGTGGATATAGAAAATACGCATAAATCAAATTTGAGTGGCATTGTTATTAATTTTTTTGGCTGCAGATATCAAAAAGTTCTTATCGGATGATATATATATGGGCACTATGTCGAAAAATGGACATATACTGACATTACTTGGTAAAGTCACTTATGTTTAAAAAAAATTAATACAAACCAAATTTGAGAAAAATCTGTGCTATATTTTTGCTTTTTGATCGAGATAAGTGAAAATCGGGCAGCAGCTTTGTATGGGGGCTATGACAAAAAATTGCCATATGGGGTTTATTTTTGGACAACTGATAAATGGATTTAATAAACATACACAAACCCAATTTGACCAAGATCTATATGATAATTTGGATCTTATGGCAATTTAAGTCGATTTCATAGGTGTCATTTGTATGGACACATAGAACATAGACCGAATTTCATCAATTTCAATAGCGTTCATCCTATGGCCGATAAAAGCTTGCGACCTGTAGTCTGATTACAAGGTTTACATGGACACACAGACGGACAGACGGACGGACGGACATCACTAAATCGACTCAGAAAGTGATTTTGAGTCGATCGGTATAATAAAATATGGGTGTAGATCAAATATTCTTGGTAGTTACAAACAGCAGCACAAACTCATTATACCCAAACCACATACGATATAAAAACAGTATGTAATTTTAGAAAAGGATTGTATTTTTTTTGTAATAGGCTTCATAAAATCTTTTCTGAAGAAAGTTACAAAGTGTAATTTTTATGATGCTAAAACACATACAGGAAAAAAACAATTGTTTAATACATGATAAAAATGGTCAATATAATTTCAAAATTAGTTCTAATTGGTTGTGAAAATAGGGATGGGTAATGTAAAAAAAAACCTAACAACCAACAAGTGTAACTTTTATGATGCTAAATACTGTTTGTGGTTTAAGGCTTTTATTACCGTCTTTTATTGAAATGAAAACCAGTCAATAAAAACAGTTTTAAACAATTTCAACGTAAATCATAAATTCGGTTAAAACAATTGTCGTCGTTTTTATCGGGATGTATCAGATCGCGAATTGATGTTTTAATTTTTCGCAGTACTGGCACGAAATTAAAATATAACTGAACTCGAACATGTTTATTGTTCATGTTCTGTTTTTTCGCTGTACACTAACCAGAGCACGAAATTAAAATATAACTGAACTCGAACATGTTTATTGTTCATGTTCTGTTTTTTCGCTGTACACGTACCAGAACACGAACTTAAAATATAATTGAACTCGAACCTGTTTATTGTTCATGTTCTGTTTTTTCGCTGTACACGTACCAGAACACGAACTAAAATATAATTAAACTCGAACCTGTTTATTGCTCATGTTCCGTTTTTTCGCTGTACACGTACCAGAACACAAACTTAAAATATAATTGAACTCGAACCTGTTTATTGTTCATGTTCTGTTTTTTCGCTGTTCGTACCAGAACACGAACTTAAATTAAAGCTTCACACGAATCTGTGTGGTTTATTTGTATTCGAAACAAATAAACGAAATATTAAAACGAAACACAGTCATTATATATTCGGCACCGTACAGAATTTCGAAACACACGTAATTTATATGAAAATAAATATATGTGTTGGCTGCTTTAGAACAGAACATGGTGTGTTTCTTGTGCGTATGTTCTGCACCTTGGTTTAAATCACGATTATACTCTCAATAACCAAGCCATAGACTTGGGTTTTACATATCGTTAACTAACATCCTGATTGAGTTGCTGTTTAATATTATTAAAATCGGTGCAATGGGTCACGATATATGAATGTGAAAAAACTCTTAAAAAAATATTCAATGTGTTAGTTGAAATGTGTTGTAATTGTTCCTATTGTTGTAGTCGTTGTAAATAGTTGTGGATTTTCTTCATAAGGGTGTATGTATGGTTATACTGCATGTGTCACATTTTCTTAAGCAAAAGTTAACACTCTTACTTTTTTACGTTATTGCATCGATTAATGGAAGAATTTTAACAACTCGATCGGTTGATCTACCAATAAAAATTTTGTTGAACGATTAATCGACCAAAGCTAAAACCGGAATAATTGACAACCCCAGATAGTAGGAATGAGCGTTCACTGTATATGTTCCAAAAAAAATATTTTATATTGATACAAGATTAACTTGAGCTCACATACAGACGGAGGGGAGGACGGATATCACTAAGCATACTTTTTAGCTGTAATCAGCCGCTTAAAAATCATAGACCGGTGTAACGAATAAGAGAATCTCCTCTTAAAAATTGGGAAAAAATTTATTCATTCAACTTTAGCAGACAACTCAGTGTTGGAATCAACAATTTCCTAAAATGAACTGTTTGGACACTGTTTAAATAACAAATCATAAAGTATAGATGGTTAGTGAACCCCCTAAATAATTTTTTGACCCAAAATACCATGTGGGCAATCTTTAATAATTATTGATTGTTTTGCTGTTAAGTTTCGCTTTTTATTTCGTAGCATTTTTACAATATTTGTGTACATTGTTGTTTTCTTCTTTATATTGTAGCAATGGCTTTTGCATTGTACAAGTAATAAGTTATGGGTTTAAATATCATTTTAAGCTTTGGTTTATAGTCTTTGGCAAGCTTGGTGTACGAATTTGGTCACTATTACTCCACTAAATAGTTGTTTGATAAAAATTGTTTTTGTTAAAGTTATTGGTCAAAATGTATATTATATAATTCGTAATATGCCATGCCATGCCGTAAACTTTTTAAAATTGAGTTATAGTTTATGGTAGTTAATAACTTAATTTATTTGTTAACATTATAGCCTTAAAGCTTAAACTTATTAATAGTTTGAATTTAACGCTTATAATTGTTATGTTAAAAGGTGTGAGAATTTATGTTCTTTTGAGGGGGTTTAAAATATATGTATCAGACACCAATTATAACGAAAAAAAAACTGTAGCAAATAAGATGATTTATATCACATTAGAATAGCGAGGCATATTTGCTATAATCTGCTAAAGCAGCTGCAACTTTAACACAAACAGAAGAAACAATATAAAATTTCCGGCATTTTTGAGCTGTATTCTTTATCTTTGATAAGCTATAAATTTAAACAAGTACGAAAATTATAGTCGGTCGAGACCGACTATATGATACCCTATACCATGCGTTTAGAGACCCTATCTCTTAGGCCCAACTAACTGGATATAGAAAATAAGCATAAACCAAATTTGAGTGGGATTTTTATTAATTTTTTTGGCTGCAGATATGAAAAAGTTCATATCGGATGCTGTATCTATATGGGGACTAGGCCCAAAAATGTTTGGTAAAGTCACTTGTATTTTGCAAAAATATATACAAACAAAATTTGAGAAGAATCAGTGCAATATTTTTGTTTTTTGATAGATTTAAGTGAATTCGGGAAGCAGCTCTATATGGGGCCTATGACTAAGAGTTGTCCCAGGGATCATTTTTAGACTAGTCATTAATGGATGTAATAAACGCATACAAACCCAATTTGAGTAAGATCTAAAGGACAATTTGGATCTTATGGCAATTTGTGGCAATTTCATAAGGACATTTGTATGGGGGCCAGGTCTGAACATGGACCGATTCTCACCAATTTCAATAGCGTTCATCCCATGGCCGATAAAAGATGGAATACCAAGTTTCATATTTGCGACCTGCAGTTTGATTAGAAGCTTTACATGGACACACAGACGGACGGACGGACGGACGGACGGACGGACGGATGGACATCGTTAAATCGAATCAGATAGTGATTCTGATTCGATCGGTATAATTAAAGATGGGTGTAGGTCAAATATTTTTGGTTGTTACAAACAGCAGCACAAAGTCATTATACCCAAACCACATAGTGGTATAGGGTATAAATATAATGAGCGTAGGAAAACATATTCAACTAGCCTTTCATTAATTAAAGAACAAGGAAAAATACTTTAACCAGCTTGACGAACGAGCTTAAACCGCTGGAATATTTTTTTCTTTTTTGAGAATTAGTACTCATGGATCCTATATTTCTATTATATAAAAGAACGTATATGTATGTCCCATTGATTGTTAATGGTCAATATTAGTGAACAAGCATACACTTTCATCAAAGCAAGTATAGTGTTTACACCCTAATCACTATGTGGTCGGTAGGGCGGGTCGATTTAAAAAACGTCCAAGTGACAAAGAAAATCGTATTCTAGGGATCAAAATAAGAAACTTTGCACGAGGAACCATACCTCTAAAACTAATTCTGATGTCCCGACTTTTGACCTGTCTGTCTGTCTCACTAGAGTGCCCCAATCGAGTCCAAATGTATGATAGACCCCCACTAACTTTGGAGGGCCGACCCACCCATGCCGGTGGCACACCCCCTGGAACCCCCTGGGGGTTCCCCATACAAACATTTAAAAAAATCACCATTTTTTATTTAGAATTGGGCTGACTATGTTTGATTTAATATTAAAATTAACACTCATACGTATTCATATCTTCTACTCTGCTAATAAATAATAATCATACGCCTTGACTAGTTATGTTATTCAAAAAGATCGGTCGGATGAGGGTAAATAACTTTTAGATCACTCCGTGACTATGCGTGACTACCCCAAAATTAATTTGTAGTCACAACAAGACTATGGGCCAAGTTTCAGATCAATTGCATGAGGGGGAATGGGGTTGCCTAATGGCAGGCAGACGGACAGACAGACAGATCGAAAGTCGGGACATCGGAATTCGTTTTATAGGTATGGTTCCTTGGTTAAAGTTTCTTATTTTGATCCCTACAATATGATTTGCCTTGTCACTTGAGCGATTTTTTTGCATCCCTACAAATTGACCCGCCCTAGTGGTCAGGGTATAACGAGCTTGTGCTGATATTTGTAACTACCAATAATATTTAACCTATGCCAATCTTTAATTATATCGGTCGACGCAGAATCCTTTTCTGAGTCGATTTATGGATGTCAGTTCGTCTGTGTGTCCTTGTAAACCTTGTAATCAGATTACAGGTCGCAAATATGAATATATTTTGATGAAATTTATTATGTAAGCATTTGAAATTGGTGATAGTCGGTGCACGTTCAGACGTAGTCCCCGTACAAGTGACCCCTAATCGACTTAAATTTCCATAAGGTCCAAATTATCGTATAGATTTCATTCAATTTTCTTGGTGTATGTTTATTATATCTATTAAATAGTAGTCCAAAAATAAACCCTTAATCAATGCCTCCATATAAAACTGCTTCCCGATCTTCACTTAAATCCTTTATAAAACAAAAAAATATTGCACGGATTTTTCTCAAATTTGGTTTGCATTTGTTTTTGTCAACTTTAAGTAACCCTGACAATAGTGGTTAAGATCGGTCTATTTTTTGGCCTAGTACCCACATAATTATAACATCAGATATGACCATTTTCATATCCGAAGGCAAAAAATTTATAACAATGCTACTCAAATTTTCTACATCCAATTAGTTGGACTTAAGAGTTACGGTCTCTTAACGCATTATATAGGATATCGTATAGTCGCTCTAGACCGCTTATAATTCTCTTACTTGTTTTCGTTTTCATTCTTTGCGTTAAAAACTTTCGTTTTTATTTGGTTATTGTTGTGTAATATTAGATATAATCATAATGATTTGATTTTTACTGTTCTTTTTAAACTCTTTCTTTCAACTCATACTCTCTGGCTGTCTGTCTGTCTGTCTGTATTTCTGTCTGTCTGTCTTCCATGGGTGGACGCCATTCCCCCTTCTCCAATTGATCTGAAACTTGGCCCATAGTCTTGTCGTGACTACAGATTAATTTTGGGGTAGTCACGCACAGTCACGCATGGTCACGCACAGTCACGGAGTGATATAAATGTCATTTCCCCTCGTCCGATCGATCTGAAACTTGGTCCATACACTTGCTGTGAAAAACGATTAACTTTGACTTAGTCATGCGCAGGCACGCATGGTCACGCACAGTCACGGAGTGATCTAAATGTTATTTCTCCTTATCCGAAAGATCTGAAACTTGGTCGATAGACTTAACATAGTCACGCACAGTCATGGAGAGATTAAAACCCCACTTCCCCTCATCCGATGGATCTGATACTTTGTCCATAGACTTGTTGTGGCCAAAGATTAATTTTAAGATAGTCACACACAGTCACGGAGATATTCAAAACTCATATGCATAAGGAAAGAAAGAATTTTAATAAAAACTTTGTTCTTATGTGTTAGATTATTATTCCCTTGAAAATAAAAATTGTCAGGAAACATTTATTCAAACATTGATTGCAGTTACTGAATTGAAACGTAGAACCAAAAGGAAAAAACCACAAGAAAAATTGGCAAAGAAAACGTTCATGAATGCAGTTTTTAAAGAAATCATTGTATTAAGGATTGGGAGAGAAAGAATAAATGTTTGTAAAAATGTTTTTTTTTTTTTTTGTTTGAAGATTCATGGCATTATACAGAATAGGTTAGAGCGAATTTGTAAGTTACTACTAGAAAATAAGTCACCGGAAGATAGATGTGGCCGAAATAAGACTATATGACTAAGTTTGAGGTGAAAGAGGCACATTATAGAAGGAATCGGAAACAATATTTAGATGTCCGTTTGAATCTTACTAAAATGCGTCAAATATTCATTGATGAAAATTCAGCCCTAAAGGATGTTTTTAAATATAATTTTTACTTTTCTTACTTTAAGAAAATCTTTTGCTACTCGTTTGGCAGACCACCGGTTGATGTGTGTAGCCAATGTGAAGCACTTAATGCAAAATTGAGGGACAGCAATTTGAATGACAAAGCTAAGTGAAGTGCTGCGGCAGAACTTATGGTTCATAAGAGACGGGCTAAGAAGTTTTATACTAGCATGAAAGAGGCTTCAACCGGCTTCAACTATAAACAAAATTTACCGATGCGAAATATATTTATCCATAAAATATTTATTATGACGTAGCTATGGGAAAATGTTTTCAGTATACCCAATTTGATAACAAATTCATCTAAAATCACCTGACGAAGTATGCAGTATTTTACTGAACTACTTAAACACAGAGGTACCGGATACATTGAGGAAAGTAGTACTTTACAGTGATGTTAGATTCTTCATGAATCTATGTCGCAATGGAAGATTGGATAGTATCATACATGGGAAAACATTGACCGCATATACACTGCAGAACAATATGCAGAACTTATACTGAAGATTTATATGAAAATTTTTTTAATGGCCCACATCGGAAACAGAATTCACAGTAGAGCGAGTGTATGAGGACGAATAGTCATTACAGAAAATATGGGTATCTATTAAAATGATGTTAAACTCTTTAAAGAGTTAATTTTTCCTTTTATTCTTGAAAATATCTTTTAAAATGATGTCAAACTTCGATGTAGTGAATGTTTTCATACATTTGTATGGAAAGTGGTCGAGCTTTTTCGAGTAGTGGTTCGTCCACCCACAATTATTGTCTGAAAGGTTAGAAATTAATAAAAAAAAAACTCTTCTTACATTTTCAATTCTAAAAAATATAACTTTTGGCTGTCAAGAAATAAGAGCAATTTTCACACTTTTGTATGGAAAGAATTTGATCTCTTTCGAGTAGTAGTTCGTCCGAGCCACAATCTTGGCCGGATTAGTTTGAAATTTCGTGTATATAATGTACTCATATTTCCAACTTTAAAAAGCATAAACTTGTACCACGTGTGCCTTAAATATTTTTTGTAAATCGATGTCAAACTTGCATGAAGTGAATTTTTTCATATATTTGTATGGAAAGTGGTCGAGCTTTTTCGAGTAGTAGTTTCGCCAACAGCAGAATTATTGTTGGAATACTTTGAAATTTTAAGAGGATTATCTCGATATATTTGCAACTACAAATAGTAAAAAATTTTTGCAAATGCTAACGGAAATTTTCTTTAAGTTTCATCAAACTTGAAATAAAAGCAAATTTTCACACATTTGTATGGAAAGTGGCTGATCTCTTTCGAGTAGTTGTTCGCCCAAAGCACAATTTTAATTGAAATGACCTAATTATACCCTATACCACTATGTGGTTTGGTGCTGCTGTTTGTAGCTACCAAAAATATTTCACCTATATTTGATTTTTAATTATACCGATCGAATCAGAATCACTATCTGATTCGATTTAACGATGTCCGTCCGTCCGTCCGTCCGTCTGTGTGTCCATGTAAGCCTTGTAATCATACTGCAGGTCGCCAATATAAATATATTTTCATGCAATTTGGTGTATAAGCTTCTATGGGCCATGGGATGAACGTTGTTGAAATTGGTGATAATCGGACCATGTTCAGACCTAGCCCCCATACAAATGACGCCTATGAAATCGACATAAATTGCCATAAGATCCAAATTATCATACAGATCTGAGTCAAATTGGGTTTATATGCATTCATTACATCCATTAATGAGTAGTTCAAAAATGATCCCTATGAGACAACTCTTAGTCATAGGCCCCATGTAGAGCTGCTTTCCGATCTTCACTTAAATCTATCAAAAAACAAAAATATTGCACTGATTCTTCTCAAATTTTGTTTGTATATATTTTTGCAAAATACAAGAGACTTTACCAGACATGGCCAGTATCGGTCCATTTTTGGGCCTAGACCCCATATTGATATAGCATCCGATATGAACGTTTTCATATCTGCAGCCAAAAAAATTAATAAAAATCCCACTCAAATTTGATTTATGCTTATTTTCTATATCCAGTTAGTTGGGTCTAAGAGATACGGTCTCTAAACACAGGATATAGGGTATCGTATAATCGGTCCAGATCGACTATAATTTTTTTACTTATCTGTGAATAAGGCTCATTAGGGGCAGTGAAAAAAAATATTTTTTTTTTTTAAATTTTTTTTGTTAGTTTCTGTTTTTTGCCGAGTCCAAGCTTAAATTTTGGGCGGAATGCTTTCAAACTTGAAGAAAGTGTTCTATTTATAAATACAGCTCTAACGAACGTAATGTTTTGTTACGTCATTGTGGAAAATTTTCTGGAGAATATCATCAAAGGGCATGTTTTCACTCATTTGTATAGAAAGTGACCAATATCAGTCGAGTAGTGCTATACCGACGCCACAATTTTGATCCGAATGGTATAAAATTTTTTATGAGCAATCTATGAATATAGTCAATTACAGTGAAAAATGCTTTGAAATTTTTAAAACATATTCTCTACATTCTATATTCAGATTAAAATGCTAAGAGCTTTTTCCAATTGTTTTTGAAAAATTTTGTATAAATGGCATCAAACATATACGAAGATCATATTTTCATTCTTTTTCGAGCAGTAGTTAGTCCACTCCATAGTTTTTATCAGAATCTTTTAATATTTCAGGAGGGTAATCAATCAGTACAACTGACTTTAGACTATTTTGAGAAAATTTGTTTAAATGAAGTCAAACATCTATGAAGTGAATATTTTCGTACATTTGTATGGAAAGGCGTCAAGCTTTTTCGAGGGGTAGTCTGCCTACGCCAGTAGAACAGAAGTCTCTTGTGTTTTACGTGAGTACCTGTCTCGTGGACATAACCTCACGGTGCTCTGAACACTGCATCGGAATATGCGCCGACCACCGCCCATTGTGTAGTTGAACTACACACCGGTACCAATTCAAGATTTTTGCATTTGGGCAAGCAATCCCACTCTTTGGTGCGGAGTCGAGGCCTACCTTACAACCTCTGCTGTTCTAGGGTCACAGCACCCGGTTGAGTGCAACTCCACATCGAGCTATGCTCTACCCGCAATTTTGGATATAAACCGCAAGTCAGCTGGAATCAATGATTCCACGGGCACGCCAGTGGGACAGTCCGATTCAAGGATTTAAGGATGATATTCTTGGTACTGGAATGTTGTACTACTCGTTTTATATAGTTTACAAGATCTTACCCCACTATTCCCTTGACCAAAGCTGATACCGTTTCGCAAAATCTATTAATGAATGGTTTCTTTGCCGGTTGTCTAGCAAGCAAATTTGCTTAGACGGCGTGTAATGTGAAGTCCAATAAAAGCACCAATGTAATTATTTGTGCAACGCGCAACGTCCACTGTCGTCCTTCGTGGGTCGGTTTCGATCAATTTGCAAGTGAAGTCATGATACAATACGGAACACAGTGTATTTATTTACAATTAAAGGTCCAATTTCACGTATGGATTTCCCTTTCTCTGCAATAAAAGCTATTTTGCTATCAGTTGACAACAGCTTCTAACATAAAATTAGTATTGTAAAATTTTTTTAAGAAATTTTTTTTTGGAAAGGAGTAATTGAGTTACTTTTACTGTTAATGCACTACGTTACATTTTTTTCCTCCCTAAAATTTGTCAGTTTTATAATTAAATATACAACGTTAATCTCTGTGTAATACAAACTAAAATGGAATACTGGTAATTTGCATACTCTCAACTTTAAAAATAAACAGCCCACAGATGAGATGAATTGACTACCGTTATTTAGAACGCAAATGCATTCAAAGGTCAGCGTTGCATTCCCTATAATTTTTTTTGGCTTGTTTTGTACAAAAATTTTTGAATTTATAAATTCAAACCAGTGGAGACTTATAATTGGTTATAGGACCAGTGTGGTTAGGAATCACTTCGTACACTAACAAAGGAATTTTTTCTTTATCATCTATTTAAATTTAAACTAATGAGACACATCATTTCAATTATAAAAAAATATATTTTAAGTGGCAACAGTATTTTAGTAAAAAAAATTAAATTATTAATATAGATTTAGATTATCTTAAACATTAATATAAAGGAACTATCTTAGTTCATAAAAAAAATTCGTTAGAAGTCTTTGGGAACAAATGCTAAATAATCAGCAATTGATTTAGTTATGTGTACAATTAGAGCTTAATGACCACCATGAATTTCATGTGTCTCATGACCATGACCAACAGTCTTAACGACAGCTTTAAAACCATGTTCGTGATCGGCGGTATATTCTACAATACGGAGGGTACCATCGGCATCCTGAATGGTGTACGCACCTAGAAAATAAGCATAAACGCAAAGTTTATTAAGAAATACTAAAAACCAAATTCTATAGCTTAATTTTACCTGTGACTTTGTCACCATCCCTGCTTTCCCAATGTTTCTTAGCATCACCGGTCTTTTCATCCTTAACAGCATAATCATACTCATACTTGGGATGAGCATGGAAGTCATGACTTACCTCATGACCATGCAACTCAGTATGTCCACCATCACCACCACTATGGCTCCATTCATGTTTTGCAACGGGTTCCTCATGTTTGCTGACCACAGCATAACCACTGCCATGATGGTCGCCAATATGATGATGCAAAGGTCCTGCCGCAGCCAAACCACAAATGGCTAACAAAACAACAGATGAGCTTACAGAATGCATAGTTAAATAGTTTTATTTTAGTTTTTGGAGGGCTTTATGAAAGTGTTTAAAACAATCGAATGTACTTCAAATACTGATACAGGTTCGTGGTTTTACTTGGTTATTTATAGTTAACTACATTAACTTACAATGTTTAACTAATTAGTTTTCATTTTCGGGTTTTGTTTAAGTGTAACACTTTGGTATGCTTCAGTTTAGAAATTTACATTCTCTTATTCAAAATGAAATTGGTTTTTGTTTGGCAGTTGCACTGTTGGTGGGTTTTTTTTTGTCCAAAGCAGTTTTATAACTGTTGGCTACATCATTTTGTATTGCACATCATTTAAGGTCAAATATGGGTTATTGAGGAGCTTATACAAAATTGATAGAAGAGAGTAAAATTATCTCAATTCTCTGGACTCATCATTTATCAGAATTTCTTAGATGTATGTAAAGTACGGTTACGAATGTGTAGCAATAGCAATTTTGATGCAAGGTGCACATTCTCAGTGTGTTTGCTCTCTTTAGATAAAGCCAAGATAATTAGAACCACTTTCTCCAGTGAAGTTTCACTTTGAGCATGGCGGTAACGGCTCAATGACATTTGTCATCATAGGTTTGGGCCAGTCTACCAAAAAAAAAAAAACACCCTTAGATCACTCAAAATCATAATCGCTATATTTGGGGTTTGCGTTGCAGTGTTGTGATACGGGCCTACAAAACATATGTAAAATTTGTTCTTAAAGTTTTAGTTCCAATATGCTCTTATATTTGCTTGAATTATCGAAATATTTTTATATTCGTTTGTCGCAAACAATCGTCAGTGGCCTGGATTTTATGCGGATAGTCTTTGGTTGTTCCCTTTGTTGCGACGTTGTGCATGTAAGTTGGTTTAAAATAGTTTATTTTTGAAAATTGATTACAATAAAAGCCCAAACTAGAGCTAACTTGGAAATTTCAATTAATTAATAAATAATTAGCAGATTGCAGCCCTCGAAATTCGAGTGCAAATTCTAGGAAATTTTATTTTTTCATTAAATAAAGAACCTAAAAGTATGCTAAACAATTATAGCCAATTCACAAATCAACAAAAAACAAACTTATTTTTATTACAAACACATTAAAAAATTTAATAAACACACACATGCATTGTATAATTTTACGTATGTGTTAGTAGCAACTTTAAATGCAATTTACTCAAAATAAAGGAAAAAATTTAAAAATCTGTAAATCTGCAAAACGGCTAAAAAGAAATACCTTTCAAATAATATACGTTTAGTCACAATCGGGATAAAACGGTAGAACAAAACATCGGTCACAAGAAATCGCCTGGCCTATTAATATTATAGATAAGCACCCTACAAGAAATGAATGACTGAAACTTACACATAAACCATTTTTGTACAAACACACTTGCAGTTTTTTTCTATTAAAAACATATGACTGTCATTGTTGCTGTTGTAGAGTTGTTTTTGTTAAGGTTTAGGAAAGGTAAGTAATTAATTAAATTAAAAATTCAAGTTAATTTTTGTTGTTTCTTTAGGATTCTTCAAAATATGTCAGTGAATTCGTTAGTGCCATTCTCAATTGTGGTGGCACGTCCCTCCATTATACCCTTCCACGATTTATTTTTTGCTGGCGTCTTGTGGCCTATTCCTGTTGGATCGTTTACTTAAAGATATTGCTGTAGAATCTTCACAAACTTTCAATCTAGAAGCTTTTATACCTCTTAGGAAACGCATTTGTGTAAAGAATTATATTGTGCGACAATATGTTATATCCTGGATTTCGATTGTGAATGCTGTACCAGAAAATAATATGGTCATCTATTTGATATTATTGATGGACTTTTTATGATGTTTGAAGATAATACACAAGAAATACAATTGTGTGAAACTACGCTGGCACAGTTTATTCAATCGATTCGTAATGATTACAGTTCATGCGCATGGAAGACACTATAAATATATTGTTAATACATGCGCAATCACCAAATGAACTTAAGGTAATGCACTGACATTTTATTAAAAATTCTAGCTATAAACAAAGTAAATCTTCCTTGCAGTATTTTACACTAATCCTTATATCTATCTTTCAGTCTGTTGCCATAACATGGATATGGGAGTTTGTTTTAATATTTGAATGTTTTAATTTATGCCATTCTGGAATATAGTGTCTGGAATATGATGTTGATAATATGAAATGAAATTAGTTTCTTCAAAAGAACAAAGATCTCAGAATATAGAACAAATTGATTTATGGAGGTATTATCACAATATCTCTCACACCGTTCTGTACAAACAAAGGTAGCAGTATTTGAATGGATACATCATTTACTCATCAATTTTCCAAATGAATTGTATCAGGTTTGGCCGAAATTGTTAATTCACAACACTCAAAAGGTAAGCTTTAATATAAATTGTTGATATATATGTAAGTGTTATAATAAATTGTTTTCTTTAAGAAACTACTGATTGCACTAAGGCCTATTACCGGAAATTTGTATTGAGTTTGGGGATGTTTCGAGTGAAAAGTTGTTTAAATATCTGTTTTAAGTTAAGCCCATTGTCCTGTTTTAACATTGTCTCAAAGTTATCACCACGTTTCGGAATTAGTGATATTGTTGTGTTTTTGATATTTAATGTTTATTTTGAATTTGATTTTAAATAAAATAAATAAATAAAAAAAAAAAATAAGTCGTGTTTCATTATAATCAAGCGTGACCGGTCAATGATGATGTATATATCCATCAAATGTGACCGGTCAACGATGATATAAATAGCTATCATCGTTGACTACTAAACAGCGGTAGAGTGAGCAGTTCAGAGATATATTATATGGTTTACATACTTTCATAGGTTAGAGTAAGATGCAAAATCACATGTACATAAAAGTTTCGGTCAGTTTTGGCATATTTGCCTTAATAAAATGATACAAACTTTGTTCTACGCGATGACCGACACTTCAGTCAGTAGTGACGGTCATATCATCGGTCAAATGACCGTCACTGTTCTTGTAGGGCAGCTTGTTATCATTTGGTGGGTTTCACGTCAAGAACCCAACTTTTGAAACCGATGTCTTCTGCTCGGGATGAAATTTGCTCCAAAGTTAGTCTTATTGGATTGTACTTTACACACAATTTTTCAACAACATCGGTAAAGAACTCTCTGAGTTAAAGGTGGTCAAAATTTGACATTTTGACCAAACAGGTGTTTTTTATCACTAAATCAAAAATTTTTTAGATTTTTTTTTTAAAGGCCCTTTTTTGGTCAAAAGAAAGCTTAGGTTTTTTCCTATAAGAGTTTTTAGGTCGCTTAGTGGGATGCGAGTGGGATATCTATCAAAATAAATGTTTTGTAACTTAAGACAACGCATTTCTAATTTTTAGCATATGCACTATTTTGAATTTTTTCCTATTTGTGTGTAAGCATTTCTAAAATCTTACAAATAAAACTTATACTGAGAAACTAGACAAATTAAACTTTCCGACGGTATATAACATACCTAACTAAAATTTCGTACCTTCGATACTGTAATACCCGCAATGTGTTAAGCTCAGGAAAAAAATCACTTGTCTTCTATAGAAATGTTGAAAAATTATTTTTTTATTATTTATTTGTAATAATAATTAAATTAATGTATAATAATAATAACTAGTATAGCCCAGCACTCGAAATTCGAGTAAAAATTCTAGAAAATATTATTTTTCCATTCAATTTAAAAAATATAAGAATATTTAAATGAGCCTAAAGGTATGCTAATCAATTTAAGCAGTTCACAATTTAACACATGGCGTGTCACATACAATTTTAATCATTCTCATTAACAGGGCGTAACGAATTATTAGAAATATTTTATTTTATTTAATTTAATATATTTCTAAGACAGATTAAACATAAATTTTATAATTTTTATACCCTATAACACTATGTGCTTTGGGTAGAAGAATACATTCATTTGCGTGTTGGTATAGACAACGATGTTCATTCTAGTGATATTGGCAATATGGTGATTTTACCATCGTCATATTGTGGACCACAACATGTGCATAAATACGCGCAAGATGAAATGTGTGCGTCATTATGGAAGACCTGATTTTTTATAACTTTCGCGTTCAATCCGCAATGGAAATAAGTTTAAGAATGTTTGTTTGAAGGTCAAGGGCCAACAAAAATCGTTAATGGACATGTCGATAAAATTAAAAATATATGGATAAGTACGTTGCTGGATGTATTAGATCGAATGGCAAAAGAGAAGACTACCGCACGCTTACATTTTAATTTGGATGGTTGTTAAAATAACACCAGAATTGCATGAAATTTTTACAAAAAACACGATTCGTAAACCATGCGGTACTTTGAATATGAATTCAGTATGTATGCAAGAAGGAAAGTTTACAAAAAATTATCCACAAGCATTAGTTTTTGAAACTATTTCTGGAAATGATAGGTATCCAAAAAAAACGTCGACGATCAAGACATGATAATGGGAACATAACAAATCGAGGTCGACAAGCAAGGCAAACCTGTTCAAGGTCATCCAAATGTGTTTCAAACTGATGATTTTGGTCAAATTTATACATCTCACCCAAAAAATAAAAGAGTTTTCATTTGCGTTTGCTTTCGATTAATGTTCATGGTCCAACGTCATTTTATTATTCGAGAACTCTTGATGGACAATTATGCGCCACTTATCGTAAAGCATGTCAAAAATTGGTATTGATTGAACAAGATACATATTACGATTCTATTTTCTATCATTGAAAGAGCTACATATATTGGCAGGAGAAAATAAGGATGTCAACGATTTGAATTTCATCATTCAAACTCAAATAGTTGAGAATTGATCACATATTAACCTGTTGAAACTGTGATGAATAAAGAAAACGTATTACATTATCAACTGAATTTTTGAATTCTCTTGATTTGCCTGGAATGCCATCGCATAATTTACAAATGAAAATTGAATCTCCAATCATTATGATTCTTAATATAAATCAATCTAAATTATGCAACGGAACAATACTTGCGGTCTAAAAATTAATGAATTATTAAATTGAAGCAATAATTTTGAATGGGAAATTCAAAGGCGAAGATGTTTTAATATAACGCATCCCAATGATTCTCACTGATATGCCATTTGAATTTCAGTGATTGCTGTTTCCCGTTCGTTTGGCTTTTGCAATGACTATTAATAAAGCTCAAGGTCAGTCGTTGGAAGCTTGCAGCATAACTTTAGAAGTTCCCGTATTTTCACACGATCAACTGTATGTTGGGAACCCGTCGCCTTTATTAATTTTTTGTGAAAATGTCAATAATGAATATGTCGTTTTTTCTTTTTACATGTTCTCACTTTAAAAAATTTAATTTTCTTTTGTTCTTTTTTTCAAGAAAATATCAATTATTTCTAGATTTCAGGTTTAATGCAAAGGTGTAAATGTATATTATTGTGTTGTCCAGTAACGCGGACAGGTTTACTCTAGTTATTATTACTAGCAGATTCCAGCCCTCGAAATTCGAGGGCAAATTCTAGGAAATTTTATTTTTTCATTAAATAAAGATCCTAAAGATACGCTAATCAATTACAGCCAATTCACAAATCAACACAAAAAAACACAAATTTAATAAACACACACATAGCATTGTTTAATTTTATGTATGTATTAGTAGCAACTTTAAATGCAATTTACTCAAAATAAACGACAATTTAAAAATCTGCAAATCGGCTAAATAGAAATACCTTTCGAATAATAAACGTTTGGTCAAAATCGGAATAAAACAGTAGAACAAAACATCAGTCACAAGAAATCGCCTAGACTATTAATATTATAAAAACATATATCAATTTAATTATTATTACAAATAAAGAAAAAAAATAATTTTTCAACATTTCTATAGAAGACAAGTGATTTTTTTTCCTGAGGTAAGCATATTGCGGGTATTACAGTATCGAAAATATGAAATTTTAGTTAGGTATGTTATATACCGTCGGAAATGTTACTTTGTCTAGTTTCTCAGTATAAGCTTTATTTGTAAGGTTTTAAAAACATTTACACACAAATAGGAAAAAAATTCGAGCTAGTGCATATGCGAAACATTGAAAATGCATTGTCTTGGTGTACAAAACATTTATTTGGATGGATATCCCACTCCCATCCCACTAAGCGACCAAAGAGATCATAAAGGAAAAAACTTAAGCTTTCTTTAAGCAAAAGAAGCCGTTTTTTGGAAAAATTTAAAAAAAATTTTAATTTAGCAAAAAAGTCAAAAAAATTTTTTATTTTTCTAAAATTTTTTCCCGGAAGATTGAAGAAATAGCTATCTAAACTATTTGGGACAAATTTTGCTAGGAACAATAGGTAATAAGTTACGTGGATGAGAAAAAACACCTGTTTGGCGCAAAATGTCAAGTTTTGATCCTCTCTAACTCAGAGAGTTCTTGACCGATCTTGTTGAAAAATTGTATCTAAACTACTATCCAATAAGACTGACCTTGGTGTAAATTTCATCCCAATCGAAAGACATTGGTTTCAAAAGGTGGGTCCTTGACATGAAACCCCCATATATTATAAAAAGAAGCGGTCCTATAATCCAATTTACTGATGCACTTCAGACAAATAGCGTAGGATAGCAATGGATATTTTTTATTTAATTTAGGAAAGAGTAAAAGTTTATCATATTTCTGGCTTTGAGGAAAGCTGTTTTTGTTATAATAGTGCTAAAAATGTGGATAATTTGAGGTAACATTTGACGAATAACTACTTTTAAAATTCTTAGATGTATATTGTCGGAACCAATAGCATTATATTTTACAGCCTGACAGGTGGAGAGTACTTCCAGTTAGTAAATCAATTACGGCTAAATTGAGCTAATATGAGATGAATATAAAAGTAATCATTTTATCTTCGAAATCTAGGATAACCATAGGCTTAGTGAAACAAAAAGTAATTTAAAATCTATGCTGATTGAAGAAAAAGTTGAAATTTGATCTAAGGGTTCTTCCTAAGTACAAGATTGATAGCAGAAGTTTATTATTAATAGAACCCCACTTAATTAGTATAAACAAGTAAGAAAATTAAAGTCGGTCTAGACCGACTATATGATACCCTATACCATGCGTTTAGGTCCAACTAACTTAGATATTGAAAATAAGCACAAACCAAATTTAAGTGGCTTTGTTATTAATTTTTTGCGCTGCGGATATGAAAAAGTACATATCGGGTGCCATATATATATAGGGACTAGGTCGAAAAATGGACCGACCCTGACCATATTTGGCAAAGTCACTTATATTTTAAAAAAAATATATACAAACCAAATTTCAGAAAAATCTGTGCAATATTTTTGTTTTTTGATAGATTGTAGCGAAGATCGGGAAGCACCTCTATATGGGGCCTATGAATAAGAATTGTCCTATAGGTATTATATTTGGACTACTGATTAATGGATATAATAAACACATAACATCCAATTTGATTGAGATCTAATATGATAATTTGGATCTTATGGCAATTTATGTCGATTTCATAGAGGTCATTTATATGGGGACTAGGTCTGCACATGGATCGATTTTCACTAATTTCAATAGCGTTCATCCTATGGCCGATGAAAGCTTATGTACCAAATTCCATTGAAATATATTCATATTTGCGACCTGCAGTTTGATTACAAGGTTTACATGGACATACAGACGGACGGACGGACGGACATCGCTAAATCGACTCAGAAAGTGATTCTGAGTCGATTGGTATAATAAAAGATGAGTCGAGGTCAAATATTTTTGGAAGTTACAAACAGCAGCACAAAGTCATTATACCCAAACCACATAGTGGTATAGGGTATAAAAATCTTACATCGTTTACACTTAAATCTTCTTAGAAAGTGAACTGAAGAAAGTGCATGTTTATTTTTAAGAACTTCTCTGAAATAAAACACTTAGCTTTTAATAATAGCAACTAAGTATATTAATATAAAAAAATAAATAATTATTTTGTCACATTTAGCACATGAATATTTATTAGATGTATCTGTTTTTATGAAATGTATCGTTTTTCCGGATGAGTTGTTTAGTTTTGCTTAACATTAGCATAGCTGGTGGCATGACTATAATCGTGACCAAGATCATGAGCGTGGTAAGCATGTTGCCAAGCACCATGTTGATAAGGTTTGGCATAGACCTCACGATGATGAGCGTGACCAATTTTCTTAACAACAGCATTGAAACCATTATGATCATCAGCGCTATAGTCGACAATACGAGTAGTGCCATCGGCTTCTTTCAGGGAGTAGCTACCTAATAATAGAATTAATATATTTAATAGAGTTTTTGTTGGGCACACTAAATTAATCTCAACTTACCCTTAACATGATCACCATCTCTATGTTCCCATTGGTTTTTAATATCACCAGTTTTCAAATCCTTAACACCATAATCAAATTCATATTTGGCATGTTTGTTGTCATAACCATGGTTATCCCATCCATGGCCATAATGGTCAGCAGCTGCCCAACCATGACCGTCATCATGATGTCCCCAATCCTTTTGCCCGTAGCCATGGTTATCCCATCCTTGGTCATAATGATTAGCAGCTGTCCAACCATAACCGCCATCATGATGTCCCCAATTATGTTTGGTTGGTTCATGTTTAGTTACCACTGTGTAACTACTTCCATGGCCAGCATGATGATATGAGGGAGCAGCAGCCACCAAACCACAAATGGTGAAAAATGCGTTAATAGCTAAAAAGTTCATAATATTTAAAAGAGTTTTGAAGTTGTTTCAAACGAAAACTCTTAAGAACTGTTGTAGTTTGGGTTTATTAATTTGGGTATTTATACTAAATTTGTTTAAATTATTTCTAATATTAATTAAACATTCTTAAACAATAAAAAAATATAGTTAAATAAACAATAAAAAGTTTGCTACCAATTCATTCATTACTAATATTATTGAGTTTAACCTGAATAATTTGCTACGTCACTCCTTTAGAATTCACATGCAATCAATAATGAAGTGTTAGATAAAAGGAATAAATATTTTGAAGTAATTGTTACAATATAATACAATAAAAAAAATTAACAATAACAATAAATTTTATGGATATTTAATTTAATTGCTGTATTAGCCGGCATTATTCAATTAGATACATTAAAATTATAGTATTATCTTAAAATCTATATCTAAAATAAAATAACTCAAAATTTAGCGAATTCCAAATAACAAAGCGGAAATTAAAAATGATATAGAAAACGAAGTACTGGCAAAGTACCCAGAAATTAAATACTATGAGCTTCGCTAATGTTTTTATTTGCGAATTATTGAATGGTTTTATTTTTTTTTTTGGCATTAGCGTCGCAAGTGTCGCCAATATGGATGGATACGAGTATAATCAAATCCTATCATTGCAGCATAGAAATTTGGGATATAATTAGATCATATTTGTTTAATCTATAATATTAATAGGCTAGGCGATTTCTTGTGACCGATGTTTTGTTCTACCATTTTATCCCGATTTTGACCACACATATATTATCTGAAAGGTATTTCTTTTTAGCCATTTTGCAGACATACAGATTTTTAAATTTTTTCCTTTATTTTGAGTAAATTGCATTTAAAGTTGCTACTAACACATACATAAAATTAAACAATAATATGTGTGTGTTTATTAAATTTGTTAATGTGTTTGTAATAAAAATGAATGTTTTTTGTTTTGTGAATTGGCTATAATTGATTAGCATACCTTTAGGGTCTTTATTTAATGAAAAAATAAAATTTCCTAAAATTTACACTCGAATTTCGAGGGCTGGAATCTGCTAGTAGACAATAAAACAAGTAAGAAAATAATAGTGTGTGTTTAGTTTATGTTTTTCGACCCCAGAAATGATTACCCCTAAATTCATATGTGCTGCAAAAGTCGGAGGCTTATTTTTATTGTTATAACATATAATAGCGATTATATGTTCCCCGCCTAAAGATTGCGTTTTTTCAATTTGAGACATTTTGATCAACAATGATTAGTTTTCGAGATATAAGCGATTTTATGTTCTCCACCAAAATTTTACATTTGTCAAACTAGCAAACATAATGCTGATTTTTAAAGCGGGTGCAGATCAGAATATCAACGGATCAGTATATCACTAAGTCAGTGATGAGTGGAACTATTATAATGTTTGTATACCCTAAACGATTTTGTGGAGAGGGTGAAAAGCGCCGGTATTTGATGTTATTTTTGTGTATATCATTAAGAAAATAAGTACGGAAATTATAGTCGGTGTAGATCGACTATACGATATCTTATACCATGCGTTTAGAGACCCTATGTCTTAGATATAGAAAGTAAGCATAAACCAAATTTGAGTGAAATTGTTATTAATTTTTTTTTTGCCTTCGGATATGAAAAAGTTAATATCGGATGCTATATTTTTATGGGAACTAGGTCGAAAAATGGACCGATTCTGAGCATATTTGGTAAGGTCACTTATATTTTTTTTTGCAAAAACTTATACAAACCAAATTTTGGAAAAATCTGTGCAATATTTTTGTTTTTTGATAGATTTAAGTGAAGATCGGGACTCAGCTTCATATAGGTGCTAATTTGGCATATTGATAAATGGATGTAAAAACATACACAAACCCAATATGACCGAGATCTATATGATAATTTCGATATTATTGCAATTTAAGTCTATCACATATGGTCATTTGTATGGGGCCTAGGTCTGAACATGAGCCGATTTTCACTAATTTCAAAAGTGTTCATCTTATTGCCGGTAGAAGCTTACAAACTAAAATTCATCAAAACATATTCATGTTTGCGACCTGTAGTTTGATTAAAGGGAATACATGGACACACAGACTGACAGCGGCGCACAGTGGGAGGAATCACCACTATTCAATTCAAATTACTCTACACCTCACATTCTTGCATCACATTTGCGCCAAAAATCTTTCTTTTTTTGTGTAAAATCCCAGTTTTGGAGACAAATTCCACAAAAATGTGAACCGAAAACAAAAATCCCCAAAGAGGGATCGATGGGCAAATTCTGGAAGAACATATAAAAGAAACCCTAGCTCAAACAGTTGAACTGTGTGAGGTGAATGGAACAGTGGCGATTGCGTATGAAGCAATATTAAAAAATCAGACAAACAAGAGTTATTGCACTCAGAAATCCGTTATTTTATTTTCAGTACAAAATTCATTCACTCATTTCCTAAAAAAAAATTGTGAAAACGTTAACAAATTTGCAAAACAAAAAAAAAATTTAAAGGTAAAAAAAGAAGAAGCACGAACTGACTTTTGTTATTATTTGATTACTACTAGCACAGCCCAGCCATCGAAATTCGAGTGCAAACTCTAGGAAATTTTATTTTTTCATTTACTAAAAACTAAAGTAAAAAGAAACAAGTAAGAAAATTATAGTCGGTCTAGACCGACTATATGATACCCTATACCATGCGTTTAGAAACCCTATGTCTTAGGCCCAACTAACTGGACATTGTAAATAAGCAAAAACCAAATTTGAGTGGGATTTTTATTAATTTTTTTGGCTGCAGATATGAAAAAGTTCATATCGGATGCTATATCTATAAAGGGACTAGGTCCAAAAATGGACCGATCCTGATCATGTTTGGTAAAGTCTCTTGTATTTTGCAAAAATATGTACAAACAAAATTTGAGAAGAATCAGTGCAATATTTTTGTTTTTTAATAGATTTAAGTGAAGATCGGGAAGCAGCTCTATATGGGGTCAAAGGGATCATTTTTGGACTACTCATTAGTGGATGTAATGAACGCATACAAACCCAATTTGAGTAAGATCTATATGACAATTTGGATCTTATGGCAATTTATGTCGATTTCATATGGGTAATTTGTATGGGGGCTAGGTCTGACCATGGACCGATTCTCACCAATTTCAATAGCGTTCATCCCATGGCCGATAAAAGCTTATATGCCAAATTTCATCAAAATATATTCATATTTGCGACCTGCAGTTTGATTACAAGCTTTACATAGACACACAGACGGACGGACGGACGGACGGACATTGTTAAATCAACTCAGAAAGTGATTCTGATTCGATCGGTATAATTAAAGATGGGTCTAGGTCAAATATTTTTGGTTGTTACAAACAGCAGCACAAAGTCATTATACCCAAACCACATAGTGGTATAGGGTATAAAAAGAAAGTAAACCATAACCTTCTACTGATCAAATTGGATTTATTAGGTTTAACACCATTAAGCCTTAGATGGGTAAAATCATATCTTTCTGAGAGAACACAACGTGTAATGTATAATAATATGTCATCTAAAGATATTACTGTGACTTCTGGTGTTCCTCAAGGCAGCCATCTTGGACTAATTCTTTTCTCCCTTTTCATCAATGATCTTCCAAAAGTGACGCTGATGATGTTAAAATTTTTTTAAGTTACTGTCAACATAATGATCATATTCATCTTCAATCAGATCTCAACAATTTTTTTTCGTGGTGTAACCGTAACGTAATGGAACTAAATTTGAAAAAATGTAAATGTATGCGTTTTTCTAGAAATAATGTTTTTCCTGCTAACTACTTTTTGGGCGGATATCAGCTTGAACTTGTTGATACTTCTCTGGATTTAGGGATTCTACTTGATCCTAAATTAAACTTTGTATCTCACGTCACCATGACAGTTAATAAAGCTAGAGGTACACTCGCCTTTATTAAAAGATGGGCAAAAGAATTTTTGATCCTTACATAACCAAACAACTTTTTACATCTCTTGTAAGACCTATTTTAGAATATGGGTCAATAATATGGGATCCCTTCTATAACATTCATATTCAACGAATCGAGTCTGTACAGAAACATTTTCTACTCTTTTGCTTAAGTGGCTTACCTTGGAATTCTGCAATTAATCTACCTTCATACGTTGATCGACTTAAATTAATAAAATTACCTACTTTGGAAAGCCGTAGGACTATGCTAAAAGTACCATTTATGATCAACCTAATTAATGGTGAAATCTGTTCTGACTTTCTTGTCAACAATATAACTTTTAATGTTCCTCACGAGTATCACGCCAATTCCAACCACTCTTTGTTAAATCTTTTCAAACCAACTATGCTCTAGCTGATCCTTTTAGAAGAATTTGTTGTGTTTATAATAATCTTTATCAATTAATTGATTTTTCGTTGAACACTGATGTAATTAAGCATAAAATCATTATTTTCTTAAATTCCTAACTATTTGTTTTTATTTTTAAATTATTTAATTGTTTCAATATATGTACATATGTAGTTATATCATTTATACAGGTCTGTAAGGATTTATTCCATTGACCTAATAAATAAATAAAATAAAAATAAATAATTTTATTAAAGCCTAAAGGTACGCTAATCAATTTTATCCAATTCACAATTCAACACAGGCCTTTTGATATTTATAATAAACACACACGGTATGTATTATATGCATATGTTAATAGCAAATTTAAATGATTATTACTCCAAAAAAATTTATCACATTGTGCAAATCTGTAAATATGGTGGACAGGTGCAAGGAAATACCTTTCAAATGACATACTTTTTGCCAATATCGGCTGATAATTAAAACCATAAAATCTGTCACAAGAAATCGCCTTGCTTGTTAATACTAAATATTATAGTATAGTAAATAAAAAAATATAAAAAAGTTTCGACAAAATTTAAATATTTAAATGTTTAAAGATTCATTTGAAAATGATAGTTGGTGGTGAGCACTCGGTTTTTGGAGCGACTGTGTATACAAAATTTTATCAAAACATGTTCATATTTACGACTTGCAATTTAAATCAATGTTTACACGAATACACAGACAGACAGACGAAACGACGGACGGATGGACGGACATCACTAAATCGACTCAGAAAATGATTCTGATCAGATATTTTTATACCCTATACCACTATGTGGTTTGGGTATAATGACTTTGTGCTGCTGTTTGTAACAACCAAAAATATTTGACCTAGACCCATCTTTAATTATACCGATCGAATCAGAATCACTTTCTGAGTTGATTTAACAATGTCCGTCCGTCCGTCCGTCCGTCTGTGTGTCCATGTAAAGCTTGTAATCAAACTGCAGGTCGCAAATATGAATATATTTTGATGAAATTTGGTATATAAGCTTTTATCGGCCATGCGATGAATGCTATTGAAATTGGTGAGAATCGGTCCATGTTCAGACCTAGCCCCCATACAAATTACCCATATGAAATCGGCATAAATTGCCATAAGATCCAAATTGTCATATAGATCTTACTCAAATTGGGTTTGTATGCGTTCATTACATCCACTAATGAGTAGTCCAAAAATGATCCCTTTGACCCCATTTAGAGCTGCTTCCCGATCTTCACTTAAATCTATTAAAAAACAAAAATATTGCACTGATTCTTCTCAAATTTTGTTTGTACATAGTTTTGCAAAATACAAGAGACTTTACCAAACATGATCAGGATCGGTCCATTTTTGGACCTAGTCCCTTTATAGATATAGCATCCGATATGAATTTTTTCATATCTGCAGCCAAAAAAATTAATAAAAATCCCACTCAAATTTGGTTTTTGCTTATTTTCAATGTCCAGTTAGTTGGGCCTAAGAGATAGGGTTTCTAAACGCATGGTATAGGGTATCGTATAGTCGGTCTAGACCGACTATAATTTTCTTACTTGTTTAACTTAAAAACATCAGCACACAACAAAATATAATCCAATATAATCCACAATCCAAAAGGCTTGCTGTAAATACCAAGAACTTGTGAAAAATAAAGCATTTAGTTATAATAGCTATTAGCAAAAATAAATATATTTAAAAATTATTTAGTTATGTATAAAACAGGAATATTTATCACATGAGTCATTACTAAGGACGATTTATCAATTCATTTAGTATTGCTTAACATTAGCATAGCTGGTGGCATGGCCATAACCGTGACCATGATCATGAGCTTGGAAAGCATTACCATGTTCCCATAGACCATGTTGATAAGGCTTAGCATAGACCTCAGGATGATGAGCGTAACCAATTTTCTTAACAACAGCATTGAAACCATTATGATCATCAGCGGTATAGTCGACAATACGAGTAGTGCCATCGGCTTCTTTCAGGGAGTAGCTACCTAAGAATAGAATTAATATATTTAATAGAGTTTTTGTTGAGTACACTAAGTAAGTTTTAATTTACCCTTAACATGATCGCCGTCTCTATGTTCCCATTGGTTTTTAATATCACCAGTCTTCAAATCCTTAACACCATAATCAAATTCATATTTGGCATGTTTGTTGTCATAACCATGGTTATCCCATCCATGGCCATAATGGTCAGCAGCTGCCCAACCATGACCGTCATCATGATGTCCCCAATCCCTTTTCCCATAGCCATGGTTATCCCCTTCATGGTCATAATGATTAGCAGCTCCCCAACCATAACCATCATCATGATGTCCCCAATTATGTTTGGTTGGTTCATGTTTAGTTACTACTGTGTAACTAGTTCCATGGCCACCATGATGGTATGAGGTACCAGCAGCCACCAAACCACAAATGGTGAAAAAAGCGCTAATAGCTAAAAATTTCATAATGTTTAACGGAGTTTTTGAGGTTGTTTCCCAGGAAAACTCTTAAGAACTGTTATTATTTGGTTTATTAATTTGGGTATTTATACGAAAATTTATTTAAATTATTTCTAATATTAATTAAACATTCTTTAACAATGTAGAAAAAAATGTAATTAAAGTTTATAAATAAATATATAATTGCTACCATTCTATTTATTACTAATGCTATTCAGTGTAACCTGGCTAATAAACTACGTCACACCTTCAGAATTCACATGCGATCAATAATGGAGCGTTTTAAAGTCTTGAGTAATAAGGAATAAATAGTTTTTAGTAATTGTATTAATGAATTGAATTAAAATAACCCAACAATAAAAACAATTTTTATGGATATTTAGTTGATTTATTGTATTATTTGACTTTAATATGATTGCTCATGCAGATCCGTTAAAAAAAATACAGTGAAGAGACTAAGTATTCGTCGACTCCATCATCCAATGTTATATTTATAAAGTGTATTTAACATAAAACACACAAAAATAAACATATTCGCATTCATGGTATAATGGGTAAACATTTGCAAAATAATAAAGGCACATAAAATCAAACAAAACAACTCAGAAAGTGATTCTGAGTCGATCGGTGTAATAAAATATGGGGCTTCGTCAAATATTTTTGGTAGTTACAAACAGCAGCACAAAGTCATTATACCCAAACCACATAGTGGTTTAGGGTATAAAAAGTATTATTTCGTATTTTAAAATTTGTATTTCAACGCATGTTAGTGAAAAATTAATATTTTAGAAATAAATTGATTTATCTATAATATTAATAGGCTAGGCCATTTCTTGTGACCGTTGTTTTGTTATACCATTTTATCCCGATTTTGACCAAACGTATATTATTTGAAAGTTATTTCTTTTTGGCCGTTTTGCAGATGTACAGATTTTTAAATTTTTTCCTATATTTTGAGAAAATTGCATTTAAATTTGCTACCAAAACATATATATAAAATTATAAAATGCTATGTATGTGTTTATTAAATTTGTTAATGTGTTTGTAATAAAAATGAGTTTGCTTTTTTGTATTGATTTGTGAATTGATTAGCATATCTTTAGGGTCTTTATTTAATGAAAAAATAAAATTCCATAGAATTTGCACTCGAATTTCGAGGGCTGGAATCTGCTAGTAATATAAAATAAGAACTATTTTTCAGGGCTGTCACTGGATACGTCTTATTCTTTAATACAGATTTCGAGACATATTGCTCCTTAATGAAGAGTAAAATAAGATTCGATAAATTGGGTAAAAATTTCGGGTTTTATTAAATCAGAACTGATATAAAATAAGTGGAGATATCTTCCTCCGTAAAGAAGATATCGGTTCATCACGTTTTTATTTTCTCGTTTTTTGTCTGTCTACTTAGTACAAATTTTGTAATCAGTTCTGAGACAACTTTCCGATGAGAGACTTTAAAGTATAAAAGAATTTATTGTTCATCCTAAATATACGCATATCCCAATATGCGGGTAAAATGTGTGAGAATTTTATATCTATAAAGTTGTTTTTTTTTAGCTTAAAAATACAATTAAAAGAATGAAAAGAATATCAAAAAGTTGTTGTAATAAATAATTTAAATACATTTGTAAATGTAAGTTTGAAATTCTTAATAAAGTAGCCTGTGGCGCACTAGTTGCCTGGGGAATTGGGTTGTTTTTTTTTTTTTTTCATTATGTTACTGGGTAGATAATTAACTGTAAATTATGATTTATTAATTACTTTAATTGAATCGCAATTATAAATACCATAATTTTTGTAAGAACTATTAAAAAATAATTTTTCGCTTGTAATCCTATTTCCACGCCTTCCCGTTATGCGATCAAACTTTTTTGTGAAACGTGTTAGTACACTTAAATTAATACTGCTGGGGGAGGGAGTCCTTTCATACAATGGTGGTGCGCCTAATGTATAATTTATTGGTGTGGGTATTTGGTACATGGTGGCAGATAATTCAACAAAAGTACTATCTTTAGACAAATGTATTTTTTTTTATTTATTGATAATATAGACAAATTTAAAATATTATTGGTGTGGGTATTTGGTTAATGGTGGCAGATAATTCAACAAAAGTACTCTCTTTAGACAAATGTATTTATTTATTGATAATATAGACTTAAATTTAAAATAATTATGTCAAGTGAAGTGTAATCTATCTATAATATTAATAGGCTAGGTAATTTCTTGTTACCAATGTTTTGTTCTACCGTTTTATCCCGATTTGGACCAAGCGTATATTATTTGAAAGGTATTTCTTTTTAGCTGTTCACCAGATTTACAGATTTTTTTATTTTTTTTTCTCTATTTTGAGTAAATCGCATTTAAAATTGCTACTAACACATACATAAAATCATATGTATGATATGTGTGTGTTTATTAAATTTAAATTAAATTAACAATTGTTAATGTGTTTGTTAATGAGTTTGTTATCTTCATGCACAATAATAATAAACCAAAAAAGTGTTGGTTTGTGAATTGGCTAAGTTGAGAAATAAAATTGCCTAGAAATTGCACTCGAATTTCGAGCGCTGAAATCTGCTAGTAAAAATTAATGTAATCTAATTTTACATATTTATTCGTGTAACTTCACCTTATTGATCTTATATACAATTTTTGATACAAGAGATTTTGGAAACTCTGAGGTTGATAGAATAAATCTATAATTTATAAAACCACGTTGCATTTGTATTAAGATATCTGGTATATATGTATACAATTAGTTAATATCAAGTGTTTGGCAATTGGATAATCTATATATATAAAATTCATTTTCTGTTTGTTTCTTTGTTTGACCGCTATACAAATTTTTATTTTATTGCCATATAATTTTTACCGGCCAAGCCTACTTTTACGCTTACTTTTTGTGTACAATTAATTTTCTGTTTTTTGGTATATTTGTTCGCTATACAAATTTTTATTTTTCAACGGATTTCTCTTAAATTTGTTACGCACAATCTCTGTACTCCTGGCAAGGTCAGATTATATATGTCTCTGGCCACGCCTACCTTTACGCCCACTTTTTTTTAAAAACTCATTTTCTGTTTTTTGGTACATTTGTTCGCTATACAAATTTGTATTTGGTAAATTGGTAAACCCTGGAATAACTCCATGATGAACAAATTCCGCAAATTTAAAAAAAGGTCCCCAAAAGAAATGAACAAATTCACCATTTTTTTTAAATGCGAAATAAAAAAATGAACTTACTTCCCAAATTCTTCTTAAACTTGTACATATTTTTATTTAATGAATTTTGTTAGATATTTATTTAAGTGAAAATTTTCATACTGATCTCAATATCTGTCCTGCAATGTACGCATTTAAAATCTGTATTCTTTTCAATAGCATCATTTCGACGCTCTCGCGGGACGCAGCTTAGCAAGCTTTGTTAAGAGAAGCGGAAATGCCTGAATCTACTCAAGTGCGTCTAGAAATCCAGCGTATAAGAAAAGCTGAATCCAGGGAATCTGAAACTCCTTAAACAACTGCTTTTCTCATAGGCAATTCTATGTCGCCTGCTCCAGAGTATAATATTTTCGTATATGCACCAGATGGAAAAACCAGAAATGTTGTATACCACAAAGCTCTAGAATAACTAAAATTCGTAACTTTTACACATCATGCACTAAAAATACTCCATGCATAAACATAGTTAGTTGTAATGGTAAGCAGCGCCAATGAATAAATTCACAAAAAAATTAACTTATTCCCCAAAAAATTGGGGAATAACTTCACGATGAATAAATTCCCCAAATTTAAAAAAAAAAATGTCCCCGAAAGAAATGAACAAATTCCCCCTGCTGCTCTCAATATCTGTCCTACAACAAATTTACTTAATATCTGTATTCTTTTCAATAGCATCATTTCGGTGCGCGAAATCGGTGCGCGGAATCGACGCGCTCGCGGAACAAAGCTTAGCTAAAATATAGGTATGTTCTGAAAAATATATTTTGACGATTAAAAAAAGTTGACGACAACTGCGCGGCAGCACTGGTGTGGCTGCCAAACGGGAGGACGCGGACGCGGACGCGACTCTCTCGCGGGACACTTCAGTGAAAAGCCTTATGATAAATTTTTTTTTGTATGTGCAATAATTACCTGTTGATCAAAATAGGCCAAACATATCCTATAAGCAGTTGCTTAAAGCAACTTTGCGGCACAATTTTAAACGTCGCATTCATTTTCCATTTTAGAAACTTCTCTAAATTTTACGTCTCTGCTAAATGATGATCATTTATTGAATAAAGTAATTCAATTTTAAAACTTCTGATTCCTTTAATTTGCAAACGATTCCATTATATTTGATGTTTACAAAATAAATAAACTTAAAAAAAAAAAAAAAAACTTCAGGCTGTATCGCAACTTAATTTTGAAGTATTTTTGCTGTAGCGTCTTTAAAAAAACTTCTAAATTAAAAAATCAATGAAATGAAATGAAAAATGAATTTACTCCCCAAAAAAACGTAAACATTGGGGAATTTTTTTTGTCACGAACAAATTTCCCAATCCCACACAAATTTTTGGGGAGAAAGTTAATTTTTTTGAGGAATTTGTTCACTGAGCACTAAATACTCAGTGCCTGGTAAGCATAGTGAACCATTTTTCAAGTCAAAGACCTTTGGATCCCGGGCAAGACCGGGTAAAAACAGCCAGTTTTAACTATAAGCTAACAGTAGATTGTAATTATATTGATGTCTTGGGTTTTAGTTTTTACACCCTATACCACTATATCAGCACAAAGTCATAATACCCTGGACTTAGTGCTGATATTTGTAACTACTAAAAATATTTGATCTAGCCCCATCTTTTATTATACCGATCGACTCAGAATCATATTCTACCTTGATTAAGTAAAGTCCGTCCGTCCGTCCATCTGCGTGTCCATGGAAATTTTTAATCAGACTACAAGTAGCAAATATGAAAATATTTTGATTAAATTTGGTACATAAGCTTCTATCGGCCATATGACAAACGCTGATACTTTGTGTGCAGGATTTCTTTTTTGTAGTAACTTCTCCAATGGTCGTAAGACTTTATACACAGAGAAAACTTTCTTCCTTGCTTGCATTCACAATAATTCTTCCTCAATTGCAATGAAGATTGTATTATTCCTTTTGGGTCTTAAATATTTTCTTTTGAAGTGATAAAGCATTTCAATATCCACTTTCTAAAAAAAGTATTTGATGTTAGTGAAACAGAATGCAAGCATAAATGTTTACCAAAATAGTTCTACAATTGAGAAATCCTTCGACAAAGACTTGCATAGAGATCTTGTTCGCAAAATATTAAAAAAACTGACAAACATGGTAAGTAAAGAGGATACTCAAATTTTGATTAAGTCTATGCCAAATTGGATCACAGTGGTCCTAAAGCACATTTGAAATGTACGAAAAATTATTCTTATCAATTTGTTCTTGTTTTTACGGTTTTTACCTGCGTAAAATTTGTTATTACCTTTAACAAATTTTATGCAGGTAAAACCGTAAAAATTCTTGAGTAAATTAAAAAAAAACTAATATCTCAATAACTTATTTGAAAAAAGAAAATAACTGAGGTTAGCCAAATTTTTCTTATTTGTTTCGTAATACTACAGTTTTAATTTTTCGTGTGCGGATACTTTTTCTAACAAGTGTATAGTGAATAGTGGAAGAGCTTTTGGGTTTGGAAATTTCGTGTATAAATTTTCCTCCTCCAATTTCTTAACTGCAATGATTCAGGATTTTAAATTTGTTAAAAAAATTTTGACATTGTTCCCAAAAGTTCTTAACATAAAGTAGATTTTTTAAAGAAGAGTCTAGTGTACGAATACACCTTTCATATATTTTGATGCCTGTTCGGTTTACAATCATTAAATTTTTATACCCTATACCACTATGTGGTTTGGGTATAATGATTTTGTGCTGCTGTTTGTAACAACCAAAAATATTTGACCTACAGCCATCTTTAATTATACCGATCGAATCAGAATCACTATCTGATTCGATTTAACGATGTCCGTCCGTCCGTCCGTCCGTCCGTCCCTCTTTGTGTCCATGTAAAGTTTGTAATCAAACTGCAGGTCACAAATATGAATATATTTTAATGAAATTTGGTATTTGATCTTCTATCAGCCATGGGATGAACGCTATTGAAACTGGTGAGAATCGGTACATGTTCCGACCTAGCCCCCATACAAATGACCCCTATGAAATCAACATATATTGGCATAAGACCCAAATTATCATACAAATCTTAGTCAAATTGGGTTTGTATGTATGTATTACATCCATTAATCAGTAGTCCAAAAATGATCCCTATTGGACAACTCTTAGTCATAGGCCCCATATAGAGCTGCTTCCCGATCTTCATTTAAATCTATCAAAAAGCAAAAATATTGCACAGATTTTTCTCAAATTTGGTTTGTATATATTTTTTCAAAGTATAAGTGACTTACCGATCGACTCAGAATCACTTTTTGAGTCGAAATAGCAATTTCCGTCCGTCCGTCCGTCCGTCTGTGTGTCCAAGTAAAGCTTGTAATCAAACTACAGGTCGCAAATATGTATATATTTTGATGAAATTTGGTATGTAAGCTTCCATCTGCCATGGCATGAATGCTGTTGAAACTGGTGAGAATCAGTACATGTTCAGACCTAGCCCCCATACAAATGACCCCTATGAAATCGACATAAATTGCCATAAGTTCCAAATTATCATATAGATCTCAGTCAAATTGGGTTTGTATATGTTTATTATATCCATTAATCAGTAGTTCAAAAATACTCCCTACAGGAAAATTCTTAGTCATAGGCCCCATATAGAGCTTCTTCCCGATCTTCACTTAAATCTATCAAAAAACAAAAATATTGCACAGATTTTTCTCAAATTTGGTTTGTATATATTTTTTCAAAGTATAAGTGACTTTACCAAATATGGTCAGGATCGGTCCATTTTTCGACCTAGTCCCCATTTAAATATAGTATCCGATATGAACTTTTTCATATCTGCAGCGAAAAAAATTAATAAAAATGCCACTCAAATTTGGTTTATGCATATTTGCTATATCCAATTAGTTGGACTGAAGAGATGGGGTCTCTTAACCATGGTATAGGGTATCGTATAGTCGGGCTAGACCGACTATAATTTTCTTACTTGTTAATTATACCCTATACCACTATGTGGTTTGGGTATAATGAATTTGTGCTGCTGTTTGTAACAACCAAAAATATTTGACCTACACCCATCTTTAATTATACCGATCGAATCAGAATCACTATCTGATTCGATTTAACAATGTCCGTCCGTCCGTCCGTCCGTCTGTGTGTCCATGTAAAGCTTTTAATCAAACTGCAGGTCGCAAATATGAATATATTTTGATGAAATTTGGTATTTAATCTTTTATTGGCCATGGGATGAACGCTGTTGAAATTGGTGAGAATCGGTCCATGTTCAGACCTAGCCCCTATACAAATGACCCCTATAAAATCAACATATATTGCCATACGATCCAAATTATCACACAAATCTTAGTCAAATTGGGATTGTATGTATATATTACATCCATTAATTAGTAGTCCAAAACTGATCCCTATTGGACTACTCTTAGTCATAGGCCATATATTTTTGCAAAATACAAGAGACTTTACCAAACATGGTCAGGATCGGTCCATTTTCGGGCCTAGTCCCCATATAGATATAACATCCGATATGAACTTTTTCATATCTGCAGCCGAAAAAATTAATAAAAATCCCACTCAAATTTGGTTTATGCTTATTTTCTATATCCAGTTAGTTGGGCCTGAGAGATAGGGTCTCTAAACGCATGGTATAGGGTATCGTATAGTCGGTCTAGACCGACTATAATTTTCTTGCTTGTTTTTAATTTAATAAGTGAAATTAAATTAAATTAAATTAAAAATTTAATAAGTGAAAATATGCCCTAGAAATCTTCCTTACAACGTTAGTTTGTATCATTTATAAATAAACAATTATATAACACAATGGAACAAGAAACGTATACCACCCGAAGAAAGGTGAAAGTGTTCTCTTTAACCCTATATACCTTTGCACCCGTGACGACCCGCGGCTAAAAAAACTTTTTTTTTATTTTAATGAAAAAAAAAATCAAATTACGGTAACTTAAACAGCCCTATAAGTATACAAGGGTGGTTAAATTTGTACTTTAGGTATTTTACAGCTTATAATAGCCATTATTTGTTCTATTACTATTAGTAAGTAAGAATGTCAATACAGATTTGTAACCTGGGGTTTTTATTATTATACCTTTTTTATACCTTTTCATTTTACCTAACAATACAAGAATGCAAATAATAAAGAAAACACAGATCCGTTCATCTCCAGTATTCAAAATCAATGGAAATTGAACATCGGGATTTAGATGAAGAATTCGAAAAACTACTAGAGAACAGAAATAACACAGAACAGAATATGGAATATTTGCAATCAATATTTGAATCAAATGAATAATTATTATAATTATCTTTCATTATTATTTAAGTACAAAAATCATTGTATTAGTAAAAAACAATAATAAACAGAAATTCCCATTGTTACCAAATGTATTAAAATCCATTGCAGTTTTTATTTTTAAAAGGTTTTTTTACCCACGTATGAATTGAATTGTTTTAATAAATAAGAAAGAAGATAAAAAAAAAAATAAAAACCCATATTTCCGTATTCAAATTTAAAAAAAATCAGAATCATTGCGCTAATGTTCAGCAGATTTATTTTGCTAATAGCAAGATTTTTGGATAATATTACTAAATTTTTGAGTATAAACAAGTTGGTAAATTTGAGAGCAAAAAATTTTTAATTTTCCAGTAGTAATATCAAAAGTTCCAGTTGATTTTAATATATTTTTAGGGTATACATTTTTTGCGTGTAAACATTAAAAAAATCGTATTATAACAATAAATGTTTATAATTATTATTAAAGTCCAAATATGACATTTTTTAATATAAAAAAAAATAAAAACCCATATTTCATTCTAACAGTTAAAAAAATTCAAAAGTTCAACTTTGATCTGGACTTCCTTAAAAAGTACTCAATAAATTTTAATGAAATTAAAACTGACTCAACTTTAACTAAATATCTATCCATTAAAAAAATTACTCAAATATTTTGATCGGTTTAAAATTTACAAAATTTTGGCTAATGAGAAATGATTTTCAGCCACTATGCACCGTAGCATCGGGTGATGGTTGGACAAACCATTGCTTTTGTAAAGACGAGCAGAGCGGAATCCCTTAAAAATAATTCTTTTTAAATAGTAAATCTTATTAAAATAATTGTTACAAAAATTAAAATAATAAAAAAAATACACATAATGCACTTTATATACGAGCAATACAATTTGAACAAGTAAGAAAATTATAGTCGGTCTAGACCGACTATACGATACCCTATACCATGGTTTAGAGACCCTATCTCCTCGGTCCAATTAAGTGGATATAGGAAATAAGCATAAACCAAATTTAAGTGGCATTGTTATTAAGTTTTTGGCTGCAGACATGAAAAAGTTCATATCGGATGCTATATTTATATGGGGACTAGGTCGAAAAATGGACCGATCCTGACAGTATTTGGTAAAGTAACTTATATTTTGTAAAAATATACACAGACCAATTTAAGTGAAGATCGGGAAGCAGCTCTATATGGTGGCTATGACAAAGTATTGCCATATGTGTTTGTTTTTGTACAACTGATAAATGGATGTAGTTAACATAAACCGAGATCTATATGATAATTTGGATCTTATGGCAATTTATGTCGATTTCATAGCGGTCATTGTATGGGGCCTAGGTCTGAACATGGACCGAATTTCACCAATTTCAATAGCGTTCAAATTTCATTTAAATATATTCATATTTGCGATATGTAGTTTGATTACAAGGTTTACATGGACACATAGACGGACGGACGGACGGACGGACATCGTTAAATCGGTATAATAAAAGATGGGTCTAGGTCAAATATTTTTGGTTGTTACAAACAGCAGCACAAAGTCATTATACCCAAACCACCTAGAGGGATGGGGTATAAAAATCACTTTTGTTTTATTTTATTTTCCAAAAATGACATTTTTAAATTTATTTTTCCAATTATGACAAGTAAATAAAAATTAAGTCGGCTTAATCATTTTACTGTATCCTGTTGGTATTTATAAGTGAATTACATTCATTCTTTCGGTTAAAATACCAAAACGGGGTATAAGTTTATTTTCCTTTTGCTTTAGCCGAACATTTCTTATAAATGCAAATTTGATTTTATCTTAATATGATTAAGCAACAATTTATAACAATATTTACTAAAATATTTTATGTATATTATATATATAATAATAATTCCAATATCCAATACGGATGATTGCAACAATTTTTACTCATTTTAATATTGTTGCCTTAATTAAGTTATTTTAATAATTTGGAAAAATACTTTGATTGGTAAACAGAACTTAATTTGATTTTGCAGATACTTTCATTTTGTAAAAACTAAAGGCCTAGTTAGGCACACAATGTTGAAATGTATCTGTACCGTAAATATAACGTTGGCATTTAGTGCAATTATAGATCGTAAGAAACGTGTAAAATTAAAAGTTTATCAGCTGTTCAAAAATGTCACGTACAAACGTAGCAAAAATCTATTTTTAACAGATTGGGACGTTCCGGTTACGTGACAGTTGAGTTCGGTAACTGCTCTATATGCTTTTCATGTATCAGAAAAAAACAGCTGAAACGGTTGGTTACAGTTACGTATGGCTAATTAGATCTTAAGATATTAATGTCGCACAGTGGCGCCCGTAGAGCAAACGAGGTTGCAAAAATCAAAATTTTCGTGTGCGCCGACGAAGTTTTGAATAAACCCATGTTATAGGAAACTTTTCAACGATTTCAAATATGCTACTCTTAATAATATCACATTTTTAATTTAGAAGATATAACCGTTCAAAGTTGACCGACTTTCGGTTTTCAAAAAAAACACACAATTTTTAGTCAATTTGTTGCGATTTCAGGTGTAATATCACGAAAAATAGGTAACGAATCGCCTTATTTTTTGTTTGTATTGATTGATGTATGTATTAAATGTATAATGATAAAAAAAAATTAATTGTTTGCTTTGTGTTTCTCCTGGTAAATCACTATTTAAAAACTATCCGTTTTTTTCACTATTTTTCAACTTTGACGGAAAATAAAAAAAAATCTATATTTTTCTATGTATATTTGCCATATTTGCAAAACATGTTCTTTGATTATTTCTTTACATAATTCAAAAGGTTTTATCTGCCCGTACGTGCCCGTTTGGCTTCTAGAGCTAAAAAAAGGTTAAAAAGACATGGTTGCAGAAATTGTATGGCATGCATCCCTTACATGTTTTGACTGACAGTAGTTTGATCTAGTAGTTTGAAAATTGCATTTTAAGTCGGTTGTTTACCTGTGAGCCTCTGTCAAAGTCTACTCCCAATATTCTGTTACAGACACAGGATGCACAAAAAACTACTCATTGAAATTCGCAAGTACGCACCTCACTTAAAAATTACTTTGGAGTACAAATGGTCAAGAACAATATTGACTTATGGTCCCTCCAGGTAGGCACAAATCTTATTTAGACACGAGCATAATATCAAAATTTCATAATTCAGCCTAAACCCATATGTATGCAGGGAACAGGTAAATTTTTAGGCATGATAGCATGAGCCTATATATTGCAAAATAAGCATAATGCCTGGATTAGTCTACGACTGAAAGTTGGCGCAACAAGTACTGAAACCATGGCGTTAAACTATTTAAAATTATTTGAACTGTTTAGAAGGTCAACCACACCAAAGTTTTTCACGGAAGCTTTAGAAGAACTTCATAGCTTATATGGAAATATTGAGAGAAGCGAAATTATAAAAAATAATTTTTATCTGATATATGCAAATATTAAGGCAAAATGGGTGAAATCTAATCGAACCATTCAGAACTTCAACTCCAAATACGAGGACTGGCTTAATGAAGACACCATCCTGGATATAGTGGCAGTAGATAAACCCACCATATCAACCAGAGGAGCAAAAGGAAGGCCAAAAAAAGTATTGAGGAGTGTTCAATTTTCACAAGAAAGAGGAAACTTGCCGATGCCACCAATGACATGACCACGAAGCATTTATCGGACGCGCTGTCTATTAAATATACAAAGGATAGTGAAAGAGTTAGGTCGCAGATTACAAAATCTGTTGCTGATGCAAGCCCACTGCGACTAAAAAGGATTAAGGAAAGCATTCCCACGCCCACAAACGCACACATTAAAAAGTATGGTTCCGAAGAAGCCTTGGCCTTGTTTATGGACTTACAACTTTCCAAAGAAAAATATGAGATACTACGGGCATCCTTGATGCGACACGGGCTGACGTTTTACCAGGATACAAGCATATTACGCAAGCCAAAATAAATTCACGACCACTGCCTACGGAGTTTACGGAAGTCTCTGTGAAAGCCAATCTGCAGGATCTCATGGGCCATACAGCAAAACGGTTGTTAGAGAGTCTTTCTGAAAATGAGGTGAATATTCTTCTTGAGAAACTGACATTGATCAGCAAATGGAGCTGCGATGGATCATCCGGACAAAGCGTTTATAAGCAAAGGATATCTTCCGATGACGCTACAATATCGGACGGAAATATGTTTATGGCATCTGTTGTTCCTTTGCGGCTAAAATCTGATGTTTCCCTACACTGGAAAAATCCACGTCCGTCATCAGTGCATTATTGCCGACCAATAATGTTTCAGTTTGCAAGGGAATCGGCAGAACTCATAAGGACCACGGTGAAGGACATTGAAGAACAAATAAGCAAGATTAAGCCTACAAAGCTGCAAATTGGAGAAGGAAAATATATTGAATGCAATTACGAGTTCCACCTGACCATGGTTGACGGAAAAGTCGTAAACGAACTGACAGGAACAACCTCAACATTGTCATGCCCGATTTGCAAAAAGAGTCAGAAGAACTTTGGTAATTTAAACGATTCTACAAATGAGGAGATTTACGAATATGGAATGTCACCATTGCACGCAAGGATAAGGTGTATGGAGTTCTTGCTAAAACTGGCGTATACCCTACCACAAGAGGAGGAAAACTTCGATGAAAATACATCAATAAAAGATAAGGAAAAGATCAGAAAGAAGCAAATACAGGATGCTTTTTTTAAACAAGTTGGACTAAAAGTAGACTGGCCAAGCACGGATACGGTAGCTCAAACGATGGAAACACTTCTAGGAGATTTTTTGAAAATGATGAGGCAGTAACTCACTGGAATTGACAATCAAATCGTGAAAAGATTGGGAACGATCTTGAATGTTTTAAACTGCAAAGAAAATGTCAATTCTACAAAATATGGAGAATATGCATCGAAAACTGCATCTCTTTTAGCAGAAATGTATCAACAGAAGGAGTTGACCCCGACCATCCATAAAATATTGGCGCATGGCAAAGATATAATTGAGTACCAGTCTTTGCCAATTGGAGAGCTTTCTGAAGAAGCACAGGAGTCTCTTAACAAATTTTATAAAAAATATAGATTGCAGAACACATTCAAAGCATCAAGGGTAAGACAAAATGAGGACCTCTTCAACATGTTGGCAGCATCTTCCGATCCACTTATTTCTTCCCTGCGGCATGTGAAATCACGAATAGAGTTAGAAAGTAATTATAGTTTAGAAATGATTAGTCTTTTAGATATACCTTCTCTTACGAATTGTGATGAATATTTTACAGAAAATTGAAAAAATTAATTTAAAAAAGAAGTAATTTTTTGTTTGTTAGATTTATTGTCATTTTTCAGACATATTGCAATTACTACTGTAATTAATATGCAATTTTTTAATTTTGTTTAAATGGTGCGTGGTAAAGAAGAAGAAAGCATATATTTCAAAAATTCATAACTGCACTGTATTCTTAATCGGACCGGTTTCTGGCATTTCAGCCTTCATCAGCGATATATTGAACATTGTGATAATTGTTATGTTTTAATTGAATAGATTGTTTCTATATGAAAATTTTTTTCTACTTAGGGCGGCCGTGAGGTTTTGAACCATGAACCTTCACATACACTCGTACTTGCACTTTTTGGTCAGCGCTTTAACACACTCACCTAAAGTCAGGCCTACGAGCAGTGTGGTTAGTTTTCAGTTTTCGTACCATACAGCTTTACTTTGTATTAATTTCAGAAGATACAACTCTGTCCAAACAAACAATCGTTATTTTTGAATTTTGAATATTTTTTGCATTTATATTTCTAATTTCTAATTTCTCAACTCTTACGAAAACTGAGAATAGTGGAAATTAGAAATATAAATGCAAAAAATATTCAAAATTCAAAAATAACGATTGTTTGTTTGGACAGAGTTGTATCTTCTGAAATTAATACAAAGTAAAGCTGTATGGTACGAAAACTGAAAACTAACCACACTGCTCGCAGGCCTGACTTTAGGTGAGTGTGTTAAAGCGCTGACCAAAAAGTGCAAGTACGAGTGTATGTGAAGGTTCATGGTTCAAAACCTCACGGCCGCCCTAAGTAGAAAAAAATTTTCATATAGAAACAATCTATTCAATTAAAACATAACAATTATCACAATGTTCAATAAATCGCTGATGAAGGCTGAAATGCCAGAAACCGGTCCGATTAAGAATACAGTGCAGTTATGAAGTAATTTTTTTTTAATTTGTTGGGTAATAATTTAAAACATAAAACCCTAAAAAAAAAAAAAAACAATCTAAAAATGTAAAAATAATTTTATTTAGTTACCATAAAATTGATTTTTCTACAAATTTTAACTTTGATAACCCATAAGTAGGCCCCTACAAAGCGTAGCACCCTTTCCAAATGCTCATTTCATAGGCTGAACAGCTATCTATCATATGCTGTTTAAACTGTTCAATTATGTTATTCGGTTCAAAAGATATGATTTTTGCAACGAAAAAACTCAAATGGCACCACTGCGCATCGTAAGCGAAGAAATTTTATCGCATTTATAAATATTTAAATATTTCAACAGAAGGTTGTATTACCCAAGTAAATTCTTGTAGTGGTAACTAATTCCACCCACCCAGTGTAAGTACTTAAACTACTCAAACAAGAACAATCCAAAAAGGTCAATTAAATTTAATAAATCTAACTATTAAATGGAGCTTTACTCCCAATCAAAAAACTCACTGTAGTTGTCAAGAAATTGAAAGAAATAAAACATTTAATTATATAGTAAAAGCTTTTAACAACTACGAATATATTATGATAAAAAAATAATTAATTTGTCACTTATAAAACAGGAATATTTATCACATGGGTCATTATTAAGGAGGATTTATCCATTTGTTTAGTATTGCTTAACATTAGCATAGCTGGTGGCATGACCATAACCGTGACCAAGATCATGAGCGTGGTAAGCATGATCATGTTGCCAAGCACCATGTTGATAAGGCTTGGCATAGACCTCAGGATGATGAGCGTGACCAATTTTCTTAACAACAGCATTAAAACCATTATGATCATCAGCGCTATAGTCGACAACACGAGTAGTGCCATCAGCTTCTTTCAGGGAGTAACTACCTAATAAAAGAAGTACGATATTTAATATAGTTTTTGTTGGTCATACTAAGTGAATCTTAACTTACCCTTAACATGATCACCATCTCTATGTTCCCATTGATTTTTAATATCACCAGTCTTCAAATCCTTAACACCATAATCAAATTCATATTTGGCATGTTTGTTGTCATAACCATGGTTATCCCATCCATGGCCATAATGGTCAGCAGCTGCCCAACCATGACCGTCATCATGACGTCCCCAATCCTTTTGATCCCAATCATATTTGCTTGGTTCATGTTTAGTTACCACTGTGTAACTAGTTCCATGACCAGCATGATGGTATGAGGGAACAGCAGCCACCAAACCACAAATGGTGAAAAAAGCGCTAATAGCTAAAAATTTCATTATCTCTAAAATAGTTTTTGAAGTTGTTTCTAAGGAAAACTTTGAAGAACTGTTATAATTTGGTTTATTTATTAGGGTATTTATACTAAAATTTGTTTAAATTATTTCTGAAATTAATTTAACATTCTTTAGCAGTATAAATATGTAAAGTTTAGAAACATAAATAAGTTGGCTACCATTCCATTCATTATTGAGGTTATTGAGTTTAACCTGGCTAATAAGCTACGTCACACCATTAGAATTCACATGCAATCAATACTTTATAACGTGTTAGATAGATAATAATGAATAAATATATTTGGAAGTAATTGTAACAATATAATACAACACTAACAACAAATTTTACGGATATTTAGTTTAATTATTGTTCGACTTTAATATGTTTATTAATTTAGATGCATTAAGCCATTATTATTATACTATAAGTGGTTGTAATGCGCCTAAGGCGCCTGTTGAAATATGATGAAAATATAGTTTTCAAGCATTCTACAATAGGAAGTTTGGTTTTTGCTTTTCGATCTGGCAATTCTAAAAATTGGATATATAGATACTAGAAATATGTAAGTGATTTTATGTTCCCCACTAAAATTTTAAGGTTTTTTTTTTTAATCTGGCAAACTACATAGACATATTATTAGTATCTGAAACGCATTTCACATCAAGAAGTTACTTTCGAATTAGAGGTTACGACTTAGTTGCTACAAATCATCCCAACAATAGTGCTCACGCTGGTTCTGCTATTTTAATAAAGTCCAGTATATATTACGAAGTTCTTGAGGAACACAAATGTCCTTCTATTCAAGCAGCAGGCGTAAAAATAAATTGCGATGGTAATAATATTTCTATTTATTCCTTATATTCACCTCCTAGGCATACCATTAGTTGTCTGGATTATCAAGATTTTTAAAAAAAAAATTGGTACAAGATAAATTGTTGGTGGTGATTACAATGCCAAACATACATGGTGGGGCTCAAGGCTCATGAATCCAAAAGGACGTGAACTTTTCAAGTGTCTCCAAAAATATAATTACTCTGTCTTATCAACAGGAAGACCTACATGGCCAAGTGATCCACGCAAAATTCCAGACTTGCTTGACTTTGTAGTTTATAATGACATACCAAGAAGTTGAACATTCACCTCTGAACATTCACCTGTAATAATGAATGTATGCACAGTATTACAATCATTACAAAAATCATTTAAAATATTGTCGTCAAATACTGGATTGATAAAAATATTAATCTATCTTCTCCTCCTCAAAATGGCATGGAATGATGCTGTTGAAAGTTTTACGAATCTTATCCGTGAAGCGGCAGTTTTGTCTACACCTATCCATGAAAACGCTGGAAGTAATAGACAAAGAGTAGCTATATCTGCAGAAATTCAAGCTTTAATAAGGCAAAAAAGAAGATTGCGGCGAATTTGGCAGTCTACCAGAAGCCCAATTGACAAAAGGAATTTTAATCATGCCACAGTCGAAGTTAAAACCCGTAACGAAGAAACTAGTCAATTTCTCAAATGCCTTAACATTAATGTATCCAGAAATGATGAACATTGCCTTTGGAATGCCACAAAATATTTAAAATGACCAGTAAAACGAAATATCCCAATTAAAGACCTTAATAACTCCTGGTGCAAGACAGATAAAAAAAAGGCAGATGCATACTCCAAATACTTGGAAAATATATTCCAGCCTTTTCATAATAACAGCGATAACGATATGAATGAAATAGAACAGTTCCTTGACTGTCCTTGTCAGATGGATCTTCCAATTCAGCACGTTTCTCCACAAGAAGTGCAAAAAGAAATCATAGCTCTTAATAACAGAAAAACTCCTGGATATGATAAAATAACTGCTACAGCTGTAAAGGCCCTTCCAAAAAAAGGAATTATTTTTCTATCTTTAATATTTAATTCAATTTTGAGATTATACCACTTCCCTAATCAATGGAAATATGCAGAAGTGATAATGGTACCAAAACCAAACAAACCGGAAAACGACATTTCTTCTTACAGACCAATTAGTCTGTTGACAACATTTTCTAAATTATTTGAAAGAATATTTTTACGTAGATTGTTACCAGTGCTGGAAAGAAAAAACATAATTCCAGACTACCAATTTGGTTTTCGGCAACATCCTGGCACTCCTGAGCAATGCATCGGATAGTCAACATTATAAGGGATGCATTAGAATGAAAACAATATTGTTCGGCTGTGTTTTTAGACATCCAACAAGCCTTCGATAGAGTTTGGCACTAGGGACTTCTATTCAAATTAAAAAAATTACTTCCATCACCATATTATTTCTTCATTAAGTCATACATACTGAAACCTCCGATATATGTCCAATTAAGGCGGGAATTCCACAAGGTAGTGCTTTAGGCCCTGTCCTTTACACCATATTCACATCGGACATGCCTATCCGAGAAAATGTAACAGTTGCAATATATGCTGATGATACAGCTTTAATAGCAACAAGTGATATATATGCAGATATTGCTCCAGCAGCGATCCAAACTCAACTGAACGACATTGAGTTATGGCTGCAGAAATGAAATATAAAAGTTAATACCCAAAAATTTACCCATGTAACGTTTACTTTAAGAAAATGAGATTATTCAGTGCTCACATTAAATGGAACTCAAATCTCAAAACAAACTAAAGTTAAATATCTTGGTCTTCACCTGGATCGCAGACTAACTTGTAAAGATCACATTAAAGCAAAAAGGCAACAATTAAATATAAAAACAAGAAAAATGTATTGGCTTCTTAATCCAAAATCAGAGCTAACTATTAACGATAAACTTCTTATTTACAAAACAATACTGAAACCAGTTTGGACTTATGGCATACAGCTATGGGGGACAGCTAGTAATTCTAATATTGAAATCTTGCAAAGATACCAATCAAAAACTCGACGGTTGATAACAAATACACCATGGTTCGTAACTAATAACAATATTTACAAAGATTAACAGATTACTACAGTTCAAGACGAGATTAATAGACATAGTTCAGGATACATTGACGAACTTAATAACCACAGTAACCCATTAGCAATATGCTTATTAAATGAAAGTGAGGAAATAAATAGTCTGAATATGCACCATATATTAGATTTACCTTATAGAAAATGATATCTTATTTTACAAATTTGTAAATAATTTAACTGGATTAGTGTCCAGATTATGTTAAGTTTATTTAAGTTTAACAAATTTGCTTATTGTTGTATAAAAATAGATGTAAATAAAAGAATTATTAAAAAAATCTGGCAGCCCTAAAAATTGTTGTTGAAGTGTCGACAAAATTTCAACCAATTTGCTTAGTTTTCGAGTTAATGTTCCCCGCCAAAACTAATAAGTAGGCATATGAGCGATAATTAATCTTTCGTATACGTACATCCATGTAGTATCAGCAGATAAGCAAATCAGTGAGTCAGTGATGAGCGTAACTATTACATTGCAATATTAAAATATTATATCGAAAATATTATCACCCAAAATTCAGAATCTGCTGAATAATTACACAATCCGAAAATCTTGTAGGATTTCATCGTGGTTTTTTATGTTTTCGAAGTCGCAGAATCTGAATCTGAATTAACTTTTTTCGTGTTTCGGGGGTGGGGGGGGGGGGGGCGGGGGGCAATCCCTAACCCCCTATTGGTAACTAAATCAATAGGCAGGGTAGAAGATGGTTAATATATATGACCGGCCCCTATTAATTTTTCGAGAGGAAGATTTCTTTCTTTGGGGCCTGAGCGCTCAGTGCCTTCTGCCTTGTAAATTTTATGATATATCTACTACTTTTTATAAACTTTTTAGCTTAGTTAAATAGAAGATGTTCATTTATATTTCTGCACATAGAAAACGTGATGTTAATAAACGATTTTATATAAAAACGAACGGTCTAGGTTAGATATTGCGGGTCTGATTGAGATTACAGACAGGCGTACAGGCGGCCATCGCTAAATCAATTTCTCTTGTTAGAAGGATCAAGAAAATATATGGTTTGGGATCTCCACTTATAAATGGAATGAGAAACCTATATATATATCCTCTGCACAGAGGAATAGAATTTATCAATTAGAAGTGATATCTTGCTATAAAAAGCCACTACAATTTTTAAAGAGAAACATTATATGTTTTTTTTTTCATCATATTTATTTATTGGATCTTCACAAAATTTAAGTGAACTAACAATAAGTATTCAAATCTTAAAACTAAATATTGACATTAAATCCAGCCAGTGCCAGACAAAACTTCAAGGGCTCAGCGATTAAATGTGATCAGGAGCTTATAGCAGTTTTATTGTACCAAGTCTGCCGTGTCCAGTCTTCTAAGTCGTAGATGGCCACGATTATTTAATAAATTCGGAGCAAGTGTATTAGGGTGTGTTTCAAGTCTTTTCATATATCTTCCGCAGTATTTTTTGATCTCACTTTTGATAAGTGGGACGTATAGATCCTTATGTATGTTAGAATTTCTCACGTACCAGGGTGCATTTGTGATCAGTCTTAACAGTCTGTTTTGCCTTCTTTGTATATTTTCAACATTGGAAGCCGAGGCAGTTCCCCATAGCTGAATACCATAGCTCCATATGGGTTTTATAATCGAGTTGTAAATCTGTAATTTACAGTCTAAGCTAAGTTTAGAGTTTCTACCTATAAGCCATGTTAGTTATACAGTTTTCAATTTCATTTGGGTAATTTTAGCATCTATATGAGTTTTCCATGTAATTCGACGGTCAAGATGAATGCCCAGATAATTAACATGTGTGTTCTGGGGTATATTATGATCATTAATACGAACTGTTGGACAAGATTCCCTTCGTAAGGTAAACGTAATATGAATGCATTTTTGTTCATTTACTTTAATTTTCCATTTCTCTAACCAAGCTTCTAACTGAGAGATGTTAGTTTGTAATCTTTGAGACGCTATTGTTGGGTTCTCATGAACACTTAAGATTGCCGTGTCATCAGCAAAAGTAGAAGTGTGGGTATAAACATTTGTTGGTAAATCTGAAGTATAGAGTAAATACAATAATGGCCCCAAAATACTGCGCTGTGGAACTCCGGCATTTCTATTTTGTGGGGTGTTTATAAAACTGTTTTCTTTAACAGTAAACTGCCTGCCTTTGGTGTAGCTTTCTAAGAGCTTGTGTGTATTGGGTGGTAGCAAGCGTTTAATTTTAAAGAGTAAACCCTCATGCCAAACTTTGTCAAATGCTTGTGAAACATCGATAAAAAGGGCAGAGCAGTATTTCTTTTCTTCAAAAGCCTTTCTGATAACAGTAACCAGCCTGTGTACTTGCTCAATGGTGCTGTGCTGTTTTCTAAACCCGAACTGGTGGTCTGGTATTGAATTGTTTTGTTGAACGGCTAAGGTTAATTTATCCACGAACAATTTTTCAAATAGCTTTGACATGTTCGACAAAAGGCTGATTGGTCTATGCGACTCGACTTTTGTATTATCTTTGCCCGGCTTGGCTATCATTGTGACAAGGGAAACTTTCCATTCTGAGGGATAATATTCAAGACGTAAAATAGCATTGAAAATATAAAGAATTATTATCAAAGCCACCCGGGATAATTCTAAAAGCATCTTATTACTAATTTTATCGATCCCTGGTGCTTTTTTTGGGTTTAAGTCAACAATTGCCCTTTCGACCTCTTGCATTTTAAATCTGATTGGGTTAGCTGTTTCGTTCTGGGGTATAAGAGTTGGCAACTCTACTATATTTTGTGAAATGTTAGGGGTGAACACATTTTTTAAGTGTTCTACAAACAACTCTCCTTTTTCAGAATCCTTGCGAGCCCATTCCCCATTTGGGGAATGGGACCTATAGTCAGAAAATAAGTTTTGGAGAAAAACGACTTTGAAGTTAACAAGTTGATTTTGATGCGCCTGGGGGGTTTCTGGGTCGCTGATTACGAATCTGGTATTAGATTATTAAAATTTAAAATTGTGGATATAATAGTTAGAAAGCTGCGATGTGCTGCATTAGAAAGAGCGTGCTGTCTAAATCGTCAAACTTTTAGGCATGCATTTGGGCATGACCTCCCCCTTGGATGAGGAGCGGAGTACTATCTAAAACTCCTACCGATCTATGGGTCACGGCACCCGGTTGCAATGCAACTCCATACCGAGCTTGCGCTCTCCCCGCAATTTGGGTTTAAACCACAGCCACCACGATGCTCCCATAGGGGGCCGCACCACTGCCAGGCTGGAACTAAGTTCCAGGGGCTCCTGACACCCGTGGTACCAGAATAAAGCCTCCGGTCAGGCTTCGTAGCCTAAGCTACTACCAGTTGAACTCCAAACAGTTCGGGACTGGTGGCCCTAGACGACAAACATATAGACAATAAAAAGACAAAGGACACAACCAATGAACAGCCGCATTCTGAGTGAGCATGTGCCTCCTCAGCAGCAGCACGCAAAAGGACAACATTAAGCATAGCAACACATAAGACAACAGAAACGAAAGCGCAGGAGACAGGTAGCAGCAACAACAGCAAACAGCAGGGAGAGAGCTGAAGACGGTGCTCCGCTGTGGAGGGACAGATACCGATGTATCAGCCCCCGCCAACAGTCATACTCATATCTGAAATCCAGGCACGACGATGTGTACTACTGGAGCGACCCCCCATTGGCAGTTGAGCACCACCACGGATGCCCGCATCAGAGGTCACCTATACTAACGTCCAGTTCTCCTACGATTGAATACGCCCCTTGCGTATTCACCTAAATTTCGAATAGTCCGCCCGTCCTCTAATGCCCTACTGAAATCCCATCCTATCGCCGTTTGAAAAACTCCCCATCCTATCTAAACTCCTAATATCACTATAAAGTGCTCACCCCAAGGTTTCGTTCTTTCTCCTTCTCCGAGTGGGGTAAAGCGTATGGGGTTGGTTTTAATGCGCTGAAGACTCAATGTTGTATGTTGTCCCATAGGGCCATGGAATCAACAATGTCATCTGTATATATGGGTGGTATAGGTATTGAGGAATCGGATACTCTTGATGTTCTAGGCATGAGAATTCAATGTGATATTCGTTGGAACGAGCACGAGTTTTTCAAGTATCGAAAGAAGCATTCAAGTGTCTTGGTTTTCTAAAACGGTGTAAAAATTACTTCACTCCTTTTGATCTCCTTAAAATCTATACCACTTACATCCGACCGAAAATGGAATACTACTCCCATATATGGCCAGGAGTTTCAAAGTCTATTTTGGAGCTACTGGACCGTGTGCAAAAAAGGGCGTTGGCGCTCATCAATGACAGTAGGCTATCCAAATCAATTGATGCATTGGAACACCGTCGGAATGTGGGTTGTGTAGCACTGTTCTATAGATATAACAATGGGAAATGTTCTTCTGAGATTAGCGAACTTATTCCAAGTGCCCTAGTTTCGTTTCGCTCTACCCGCTTCTCTAGTAGATCACATGCGTTTGTGTTCTATTGTCCAGTTGACCGCACAACACATTACACAGAGAATTCGTTTATCAGTCGAACTAGCACAAGCACTACTGCCACTTTCCCCTGCATTTGAAGGGGGCATCCCCTGAGTGTTGGTTAATATAAAAAAAAGAAAATATTGAGTATAAGTCAGATGTGGATAGTATCAAAGAATTTAACACTCTTACTTGTGAAGCTAAAGTTAAATTCGTTTTCAATAAAACAAGATTTCTGTCAATGGATCAAATTCAGATTCTTATTGCATATTTCGGGATTTATTTGATCCCCTCATCAGCACCAAACCAAAAAATATAATTATTCAGATAAAATGTAACATCAAAAGTTTTTTCGTTATCGCCATACTAATAATTTTTTCTCAATCATTAAATTGCATCCAAAATTATTGATAAAAACGTTTTTATAAAAATTTGAATTTGATCCATTGACAGAAATCTTGTTTTATTGGTTGGATAGGTAATTATCGTTCCACATTACAATATTAACTCTTACTTGTTTTTTCTTGTTAAATTAATAAACATGTGCTAAATAGCAAAAAAAAAAAAAAAAAAACAAGGTCTAGACCGACTATACGAGACCCTATACCATGCGGTTGAAGACCCTATCTCTTTGAATGGAGTTTTTAATAATTTTTTGGCTTCGGATATACAAAAGTTCATATCAGATGCTGTACTTATATGGACACTAGGTCGAAAAATGGACCAATCCTGACCATATTTGGTAAAGTCCCTTATTTTGTGCAAAAATATATATAAACCAAATTTGAGAAAAATCTGTGCAATATTTTTGTTTTTTGATAGATTAAGATGAAGATCGGTAATCAGCTTCATATGGGGGCTGTGACTAAGAATTGTTCTATAGGGTGATTTTTTTTGACTACTGATAAAAGGATGTAATAAAAATACACAAACCCAATTTGACCGAGAATTATATGATTATTTGCATGTTAAGGCAATTTAAGTCGATTTCATAAGGGTCATTTGTTTGGGGACTAGGTCTGAACATGGACCGATTTTCACCAATTTCAGCAGCATTCATCCTATGGTTAATGGTAGCTTATGTACTAAATTTTATCAAAATATATGTCTATTTACGGCCTGTAGTTTGATTATAATGGTTACATGGACATACAGACGGGCAGACAGATGGACGGACGGACATCGATAAGAAAGTGGTTCTGTGTCCATCGATGGAAAGATGGATCTGGGTAAAATATTTTTGATAGCTACAAACATCAGCATAAAGTCATTATATAGGGTATAGGGTATACAAATTTTAAAAATTGCCATGACTCTTCTCGTTCATCCCACACCGATAACTGGGGTCAAATCGTACCATTCGTGATCGAAATTTTCGATCGAAATTATTATTTTATTTTCAAAAACATAATACTAAGAGTAATTTTACTCTCTCACAGCTGACGAGTTATAGCCGTAGAGTAAAAGTAAAACGTGGTCTGACGTTCGTCCGTCTTCTTTAAATAATAAACCAGAATATTGAGTTTCGATTGATTTTACTCGATATCGAATGCGGCGATTTTGGCCCCTGCATTGAAGGACGAGTAAGAATTTAATTTTATATTGAGAATTTTAAAGTCCTGTTAATAAGAAACTAGATCACGAAATGATATGCGCAGTTATACCCCACTCTAGATTCAAATGTATATCAAGCGGTTTGTGTGTAACTGTGATATGAATATTTTTATGTGATTCTTTGGGGAATAGCAACAGTTTCATTTTCTTTTTTTTTCAATTTTGCAGATAAAATGTTGACTTCCTTTTGAAGAGTTAAAGCTTTTAACAAAACATATAAGGTTAACAGTATAAAATTGAAAAAAAACAAGTAAGAAAATTATAGTCGGTCTAGACCGACTATTGTTGTTTTTGTTAAATTTTTGTGTTAAGCATTTTTTAATTAATGTAAACTTTATATGAATAACTTAGTTTAGTAGTAATTAGGGTATTTAATACTGCAAAACTAAACTAGTTCTTTGGATTATTCCAAATAAACAACTTACCACCAAACAATTGCTACCTTCATCATTATGAAATTTTTAAGCGTTATTGCTTTTTTGGCCGTTTGTGGCTTAGCAGCAGCTGTCCATTTACATCATTACGGTGACCATGTAATCAAACATGAATTTGCCGAACATGCAGGGGAGCAAAGGGATTCGAAAGACCTTAATATGGGTTATGATGCTAATCATTATAATCGCGAATGGCATAAACATGATTATGACAATAAACATAACAAATATGAATATGATAATGGTGTTAAGGACTTGAAGACTGGTGATATTAAAAATCAATAGGAACTTAGAAATGGCGAATATGTTAACGGCAAGCTAACTTTTAATTTGATGTTTAAGATTAATAAACATATTAATATATTAATTCTTCTCTAAAGCAGCTATTCCCCAAAGGAAGCTGATGGTACCACTCATGTTGTTGAATATACTGCTGATGATCATAATGATTTCCATGATGTTGTTGAGAAAATTGGTCATGCTCATCAAAATAAATTCATCATTATGACAATTGGGAAGTTGATTATGTTAATGGTAATCATGGTCATCACGCTCGTCATGGTCACGCTGTAAGTTATGTTAATGTTAAGACCTATTAAATTGTTTAGCTTAAACATCACATTTAAAAATTTTATATTATTATTTTACAATATGCAAACTGTTGGAAAAATTATAAATAAGTAGTTTAGTAAAGTTATTGCTAATTGTATTAAATAAAAGTGTAATTTCCACCAAAAGTGTGCATTACTGACAATTAACTTTAGAATAAGAAATCAGAACTGATCACTACTTACCATTATTTTAACACGGAGATGTCATTGGATGAAAGTACTTAGTATATAGGGAAAGTAAGAGCTAGTTCTTTATTGAACCAAATAAAGAACTGAATTTATTCATTGTAAGTAGTTTTAATTATTTCTAAATATTATATATATTTATAAAGCCATTATTTTTTTTGGCTTTAAAATAAACGATACACATTAATGCATTACCATAGTAATGACATCATTAGTTTTGCTAGATTGTTGTACGTATTTTTTTTGCCGTGCATCAGGTTTCATCACGTATATTAATACATAAATAGCAGATTCCAGCCCTCGAAATTCGAGCGCAAATTCTAGGAAATTTTATTTTTTCATTAAATAAAGACCCTAAAAGTATGCTAAACACAAAAAACAAACTCATTCATATTACAAACACATTAACAAATTTAATAAACACACACATAGCATTGTATAATTTATGTATGTGTTAGTAGCAACTTTAAATGCAATTTACTCAAAATAAAGGAAAAAATTTAAAAATCTGTAAATCTGCAAAACGGCTACAATGCAATACCTTTCAAATAACATATGTTTGGTCAAAATCGGGATTAAAAGGTAGAACAAAAAATCAGTCACAAGAAATCACCTAGCCTATTAATATTATAGATCTATTAAGACTGTTTCTTTTTAACTTTTTCCAAAAATTCCTATGGGGTATTTATTTCTCTTTGGATTATGTATTCCAATTGCCTCTTTGAAACTAATAAAACATTTATTTTTCCATAAACGTTTCATAACGATATCTCATCTTTCATCTCTTTTTTATTATGTATTTAACTCATTGTATTTGCTTCTGGTTTTTGTTGTTAACAAGATGACTTATAGATTCGAGCTTCCATTAACATACTTATGTTTCATTATTACGGTACTAATTAGTTGTAAGACGCCTAAGGCACCGTTAAAATTTATTTCCCGTAGATAATACGAATAAATATGAATTTGTTAACATTTCAAATCCATTTGCCACTTCCATTATAACTCAACAACAACAAAAGGTACTTTTTTTTCGAAGAAAATATACTTTTTTAAGAAAAAGTATTTTTTAAGAAAAGGTACCTTTTTGAGAAAAGCTACCTTTTACCCTATACCAAGCGTTTGTTTTTGGTTTACTGATAAATGGAATTAATAAACATACAAAACCCCAATTTGACCGAGATCTTTATGATATTTTGGATATTATGGCAATTTAAGTCGATCTCATAGTGATCATTAGTATGGGGACTAGGTCTGAACATGAACCGATTTTCACCAGTTTCAACAGAGTTCATCCTATGGCTGATAGAAGCTTATATACTAAATTTCATCAAAATATATTAATGTATGACTAAAAGGTTTAAATAGACATTAGGGTGACCCTTCATTATATGGAAAAAAAAAAGTGTTCAAACTCTCGATCGCACCCCTAGAAATATGCGAATAGCAAAACAAGTGAGAAATACAAAGTTTTGGGTCAATCAAAAATCATTTAGAGGTGAATCAATGCGATTGAAAATTTCAAGTGTGTTTATATGGGGAAAATATGACTTTTTTTTTCAGATTTTACGAAAATTTCGTTCTTTGCTTTAATTTTTCTGACAAAATGTTATATAATTTGGGATCAGTATTAAATTACCTTTCCAAAAAGCTACATAACTTCAAAATCGAATGAAGACTCGCCAAGAAATAGCAAGTGCCCCAGACCACTTTTGTGCCAAAAGAACTAGGTCATGAAATTTGATGGCATTTTTTTCAACTTTAAGAAATGAATTAAAACCAACGCTTTGTTTTAGTCTCTATACCTGCAAGTACTCAGATATGAAGTATTGTTGTATTACCACCTTGTAAACCTCTTAAGCATTGAGACCGAAAATGGAAAATTTTTTGATCAAATTTTGAAAACTCCTTTTTCAAGTTTTGAACAATTTTCTTAAACAAAATTTAAAAAAATTGATCTAGCTCTATATGGTCTTGTAAAATGCATGTTAGAGCTTAACTGTGTGCATTTGTAGGTAAATCCCTGTACCAGAATTTTTTTGACAAATATTTTATTTTTGCGGATTTCGAGAAAAATGGGATTTTTGTAAAATATTCTGTAAATGTACTCTTTCCAAATACTTTTTATCAAAAAATCATCACTTTTGTACTTTTGAATATAATATTTTATCTTAATAGCATAGGCCTTCGGAAAAAATATTGTGACCGCATTAACCCTTTTGGAATTGGGGTCACATATGACCCCAAGCTAATAAAAAACAATTTGTTCAAAAAATTCAAATATTTTGTAAGTGCTGTCAAATTTTTAGATGCGACGCTTCAAATATAATAACTAAATGTGTAGAACTCCGTTCTTAAAATTTGAGATAATTCCGAGAACGTTAACCCATTATTTGCCAAGGCCGGCTTTGGATTTTAAGATACTTTTTAATAAAAATTACCGAAAATGAGTTGTTTTATTAAACTCGATGAAGCCACTATATCGAATTTAAGAAAAATAACTTGGTTAATTTTTCCTTATTTAACCCTTCAGTGCTCCTGGGATCAAAATAATCCATTTGGTGCAAAAAAATTTCCATTTTCGGTCTCAGTACTTAATAGGTTAGCAGTGGTAATAAAACAATACTTCTTATCTGAGTACTTACAGCTAAAGAGACTAAAACAAAATGTTGGCTTTAATTAATCTCTTATAGTTGAAAAAAATGCCATCAAATGTCATGACCTAGTTTTTTTTTGCACAAAAGTGGTCTGGGGCATTTGCTATTTATTAGCGACTTTTTATTCGATTTTGAAGTTTTATAGCTTTTTGGAAAGACAATTTAATACTGATCCTGAATTTTATAACATTATGTCCGAAAAATTAAACTATAGAACAAAATTTCCAAAAAAAACACACTTGAAATTTTCAATCGCGTTGAGCCACCTCTAAAGGTTTTTGGATTGGCCTAAAACTTTGTATTTCTTACTTTTTTTTTGCTATTCGCATATTTCTAGAGGGTGCGACCGAGAGTTTGAACACTTTTTTTTTATTAAGGGCCACCCTAATGGACATACAGACGGACGGACGGAAGCACGTCACTAAATTGACTCAGAAAATGACTCTAAGTCGGTCGGTATTGCAATAGATGTGTCTTTGGTAGTTACAAACATCAGCACGAAGTCATTATACCCAGTACCACTATATGGTCCTTTCCATGAAAAGATCATTTATGTAAGAAAAATTGTTCTCCTTAGGAAAAGGTACAATTTTAAGAAAACGTACTGAATAAGGGTATGTATTTTTTTAGGGAAAGTTACTTTTTAATAGCAAATATTTTTCCAACGTACTTTTTGGAAAATGGCATCTTTTTAAGAAAAGGAAATTCTTTAACAGAAAATAAAAAGGTACTCTTTTTTTAAAAATGCATATTTTCAGGAATATGTAGTTTTTTACTTTTAGTACTTTTTCAAGAAGAGGTACTTTTTTTAATAAAACATACTTTTTTAATAAAAGATAGAGTTTAAGAAAAGGTGATTTTTACGAAAAGATACTTTTTAAGAAAAGTGCTTTTTTAAGAAAAGTTACATTTTAAGAAAAGTTACATTTTAAGAAAAGGTACATTTTAAGAAATGTTACATTTTAAGAAAAGTACTTTTTTAAGAAAAGTTACATTTTAAAGAAAGGACACTATTTTAAGAAAGAATCCGTTTTTTAGAAAAGTTTTTTTTTTGGGAAAAGTTTTTTTTTTGTTAGGAGATGGTAGTTTTTAAAAACAGATACTTCTTTTACAGAAAATACTTTTTTAAGAAAACGTACTTTTTCAGGAAAAACTCTTGAGTATAGTGAGTATAGTTTTTTGAAAAATATCTTTTGTTTTAAGAAAAGTAATTTTTTTTTAGAAAAAGTAATTTTTAAAAAAGTACTTTTTTTAGGAAAACGTACTTTGTTGAGAAGAGGCATATCTTTAAGTAAAGGCAGGAACAGGAACATTGTACTTTTTTAAGAAAAGGCATTCATTTAAATAATATTATTTTTTAAGAATATGTACATTTTTACGAAAATGTAGTTTTTAATAAAATGAAGTTTTTTTAAGAGGCACTATTTTAAGAAAAGGTATATTTGAAAGTACATAAATATTATTTCTGTAAGAAAACTGATTTTTTTAAGAAAGGGTACTTTTTAAGAAAAGGTTTTTTAGTAGGAGAAAGTATTTTTTTTAATACTTCTGCATCCCTTGGATATGTGCCCTTCCTATGATCCTTTGGGTCAATATGATCCAACATTAAAATGCAAACAAAATTACATATTTAATATAGGAAATTTATTTGTTTTGTTGTGTTTTTATTTAGTATAATAAAAAAAATCATGTGAGTCCGATCACAGGGAAGATGTGTAAACATCTTGTAATTAAAGATTTTTTTATGTCATTTTTTAAAAATCAAACAGAAAGCGTCATCTATGTATCACTTATAGCAAAAACTGTTTCAGCTAATTCAACAACCGTTTGCTGTAAAACGTTAAAAATATCCTAATATAAACGTATATAAGTGATACATAGATGACGCTTTTAAAAAAGTGGCATAAAAAAACAATTTTATATCATAATACAATACAATCATAAGTCACACAGCGTTATCTGCTTCAGCTCACACCGATATGAGTTACGCTGTTTTTGTGATTGTATTGTGAAATTGAAATGAATGTGAAATGTTTACACATCAATAATGGAAAATGAAACATACTAGCCCTTCCTGAGCAATTATTAAATATAATTAAAATTGAAAATAAGCCTTTTTGTAAATAATAAAATAAATATTAAATTTTTAATACAAATGTATAAAAATTTAAGAATTTGTGTGACAATTTATACACAATGTTATCATGTGCTCTTTGCAAATAAATTTTTTACAAGAACCACATTTAGTGGAATACTTATTTGAATTCCTTCCATGTTGACAAAAGAAAGACCGCTGTCGTGTATATGGTAAATTACTGGACAATGGTGTATTTGTACGATTTTGTTTAGAACATTGCGAGGCACCTGTGAGATCATTTTGTTCTTGAATATTTTTAACAAGATTTCTTGCTGATGGTCCATGTGGCAAAACCTTTCTTCGCAACATATGCTCATATATTAGCTGATCTGCAAGTTCTGCTAGATAAAGCCTGCATCTGAAGTTTTTATTGAAATTCCAGGCAGGATTCATATCAGTCCATATAACGTAGGAGTTATATACTGATACATCTATCATATTTGAAAATAATGCAATAGGCCATCGCCTAATCATGCGTTTACATGTGTAATTAGCAACTAGTTGGTCAAGCGCATCAACTCCAGCTTTCGTTTGGTTGTAATGATGTATCATTTCAGGTTTTTTTTTCATAGTTTCTTACATCGGCTGAATGATGAAGAGAACTTAAGAGGAGAACGTATTTATTTTTTTTTGGAACATAGGATGCTATAGTTATATCATTTGAAAACAAAAAATCAGAGTGCAATACGGGCTTTTTTTTTCATATCCAGGATTTTTATTGGCAAAAAAGTTTTATTTTTACGGACAGTGCCAACTAATGTAATATTCCGACAAAGTAGTTGAATGGCAAGATTGTATGTAGTAAAAAAATTATGACATGTAATTGTGCATCCCTTTGGGAGAGGGTCTGATGGAATATATTGCCTAAAACTGCACCGACCTCAAAATGGAACCAATTGTTCATCTACAGTTACATTTTCATGTGGATTGTAAAAAACTTTGAGCTGATTACTCCACTTGTCCCAAACGTTACTTATCGGTGCTAGTATGTCACGAAGACTTCTTTCTTCTCTATCTGCAGAGCTATCAAACCGTAGGCACTTTGATATGCTCGCAAATCGCTTGAGACTCATTGTTGCTCGAAAAATAGGTCTTCCGTGTTTTTCATTCCACAAGCTAGTGAGATTTTCTCCATGAGATTTATAAACTCCAGCCATTATTTGTAATCCAAGATATGCATCAAGCTCTATCATATCAATGTTTTGCCAATTATTTCATTAGAATTCTACACCTTTTTGATTTGTCATTTGGATCACAATATTTTTTATGTTTGGTGATATAAACAAACCAAACGAAGACTTTATATCTGTAACCATAGATGTTGCTCTTTTGGTAGGCCCAGGCTTATTCAATAAAATTCGATTTTTTGGTAACCTGGCTGTTTGATGTGGTGGCTGTTCTTTCCAAACTACACTTTTGTCCTTTGATAAATAAGTAACTGAAATGCTGTGATCTATTTCTACTGCATCTTCCACCTCCACGCTTTCAACGCTATTATTTGATGATGAATATGATTCATTTTCTGCATCACTGTCGGGTGAAAAAATTTTATCTTCATCACTATCATCAAAAATGTCATCATCTTCGTCATTCATTATTTGTTGCAACTGAAGATCACTAAGAATCTGAAGACCAATCATATATTAGATAATTTATTTTTACAATACTTACTTTTCTTCTTTGTGCCATTATGTAAAAATACTCAACTATGATGAATTACAAAAAAAAAAATATGTATGTACATATATATGTATGCACGCTGATCCCCAAAAATTAAACTGAACTCATTGAAAGAAAATATTCTAATGAGACAAAAGTTCTAGCATCATCATAGCGAAATATTTTTTTTTTCATGTACAAAGTTCAAGTGTCATTGCGTTACCATATCATCATAAAATAAATTTCAAGGGATACCTTTGCGGGATTCTCCAAATCCCACCCAAAGTTAGAGAATAATAAAATTTTGAATGAAAAAACATTCTATAAAACGATTTTATTGATTATTTGACTGAAAAAATTATTGATCGATGATTCTGAATGAAGTTGAACTTAATTCAATTATATTCAATAGCAAAACAAATGGTAAAGTGGAATTAAACTTGCAATATCGCTTGTTGGGTCATATTGACCCAAAGGATATTAAATGTGTGTAAATCGTGTTTTGAAATGTGGAGGGCGGAGGAAAAATTTTAATTTTATTATTTTCTTTTAAAAGCATAATTTTCGTCCCTGTAATGGATAAATTAAAGTTTCACGTTCATATCTTAAAATTAAAGGGAAAAATTTTGCGTTTGAAAAGCAAAATTGGGTCAAATTGACCCAAGGAGTGCAGAAGGGTTAAAGAAAAGTTACTTCTTTAAACAGAAACTACTTTAACAGAAATTACTTTTTTAAAAAGGTGTTTATTAAAGAAAACCTACTTCTTTGAGCAAAGGTATTTTTTTAGAAAAGGAACTGTTTTAATAAATCTCTGTTTTTTAAGAAAGGTAACTTTAAAAAAGTAAAATTTTTAAGAAAAGGTACTATTTTAAGAAGAGTTGATATTTTAAGAAGGTATTTTTTTAATGAAAAGTTATCTTTTTAAGAAAATTTTCTTTATAATCAAAGGTTTTATTGGAAATCTAAGTAAATTCTATTATTTTTAGGAAAATGCATATTTTTGGGATAGGTACTTTTTAAGGGGAGGTACTATTTTTAAAAAATGTACTTTTTTTAAAAAGAGATACTTTTTAAGGCAAGGTAATTTTGAAGAAAAATTACTTTTTTAAGAAAAGGTACTTTTTAAAAAAGGTACTTTTTAAGAAAAGGTATTTTTTAAGAAAAGGTACTTTTTAAGAAAAGGCCCTTTTTGAATAAAAGTTACTTTTTAAGAAAAGGCCCTTTTTGAATAAAAGTTACATTTTAAGAAAATTTACTTATTTAAGAAAAGTACTGTTTTAGAAAAGCTAATTTTTTAATGAACGTTACTTTCTAATAAAATGTAGTTTTTAAGAAAAGATACTTTTTAAGAAATAGTAATAAAAGATACTTTTTTAATAAAAAGTGCTTTTTAAAGAAATGTACACTTTTAAGAATAGCTACTTTTTTAAGGAAATGTAATTTTTGTAAAAAGAGGTTTTCAAGGATTTAAAATCTTTTGCTCTACGACGCTTAGTTGTTGAAATATAATTATTAAATTTTTTAATATGGCAGTTGTTGAATTTTAATTCGGTAGGAGGGGCTTTTAATGAATAGGAAAAATTTAATCCATTTTGCTCAAATTTATGTCTCCTGAAAAAATTAATATGCACACTATATATAAGAATGATTCAATTTTAAGGTATTATTGAAGCTAAAGGAGCATTCCATAAAATTATGGCATGAAATTAAGTTAATTATTTGCAATTACAAATCTACGTAATAGCTCCTATGAGAATTTCAATGTAACCAATGTTTATTGGCTTTATAAACAGATAATATTGGATCTAAGCTTGAGAATTTCAACCGGAAGCATAAAAATCGTTCTAAACCAAAAGACAATCATATTTTCGAAATCCCACTTAGAAGCACTACTTTTGTCGATTTTAAAAGATCTACCATATTTTTAATTTTTTCCTATAAAGAATACATTATAAATTATATATAAAGCACATTTTAGTAAAATATAATGAACACACTGTACCCATAAAGCTCAACTAAAGCTTTATAAAAATAAAATATCTTAAAATAGCTTTAACAAAAGCTTTATTTAACAAAAGATCAGCTTTGGCTTAAACTGATTTTTACACAAACACCAAAAAATATGCAATCATACTTAACAACAACAATGTAATGTAAAGCTCTTTGTTGTGTTATTTGTATAAATTTTAATTGATTTTAATTATTCACTATTGCCAGAGTAACGACTGTGATTTTTAATGCGGTTTCTTTAAGTGCACAATACATTAATGCACAATAAATAAAACAATTTACCACCCTCTTGTTCATTCGTTTGTTTGTTTGTTTGTTTGCTATTGTTGTAAACATATAAAAGAATTCCTTCGTTTTCGCCAGTTTTTCCATGGTAGTTTTTAATCATTTTACATTTAATCTGCTATAATACATTTATTATTATTCCTTTTTAACAATACATGTCACCTACTTATCATCTCGTATAATGGAAAATTGGGTAATTGTGTATTTCCGAACGAATTAATGTTTACCGAGATATCAGAAGTGAAATGTAATAGCAATAAAAGGAGCCAGAAAACCACTGAGCATTAAACTACCCAAACAGCCCAACACTTAACTACGAAAAAAGGACATATTGATGAAATGTTTATGTTATCAAAGAAAATAAAATACGAATAAAAAAATTATGGAATTTCAATGGCCTTAAAATAAATTTCCATTTAATCGGGTTAAAAAATATTTCGTATTATACTATTTTTTTTTTACTACATTTAAAAATATAGTGAAAAAGTATTCGTACACCTAAAAAAAATTTGGTATAGTGGGGGAAAAAATGAAGAAAAATTTAACTATTCTGAATTCTTTTTTTTTTAAATAAATTATTAAGCTATTTATTAGATTGTTCTTAAATTTATTTAAAAAACAAATAATCTAACCCATAAAAACCAAGTTTTTATTAAAACTCTTTTTTTCCTTATGCATATGAGTTTTGAATATCTCCGTGACTGTACGTGAGTGTGTGACTATCTTAAAATGAATCTTTGGCCACAAAAATTCTATGGACAAAGTTTCAGATCCATCGGATGAGGGGAAGTGGGGTTTTAATCTATCCGTGACTGTGCGTGCCTATGTCAAAGTTAATTTTTTTTCACAGCAAGTCTATCGACCAAGTTTTAGATCGATCGGATTAGGGAAAATGGGTTTTAAATCACTCCGTGACTGTCCGTGACTGCGCCTGGCTATGTCGAAGTTGATCTTTCTCTACAGCAAGTATATCGACCAAGTTTCAGATCGGTCGGATGAGGGTAAATGACATTAAGGTCACTCCCTGACTATGCGTGACCATGCGTGACTGTGCGCGACTAATTCAAAGTTAATCTCTTTTTCACAGCAAGTGTATGGACTAAGTTTCAGATCGATCGGAGGAGGGAAATGACATTTAGATCACTCCGTGACTGTGCGCGACCATGCGTGACTGCGCGTGACTTAGTCAGGGTTATTCTTTTTTTCACAGCAAGTGTATGGACCTAGTTTGAGATCGATCGGACGAAGAGAAATGACATTTAGATCACTCCGTGACTGTGCGTGACCACGCGTGACTGTGCGTGACTAAGTCAAAGTTAATCTGTTTTTCACAGACTATGGGCTAAGTTTCAGATCAATTAGATAAGGGGGAATGGGGTCCACCCAAGGCAGACAGACAGACAGACAGAGAGTATGAGTTAAAAGAAAGAGTTTAAAAAAAGAAAAAGAAAATAATAGAATAGGTCTAGACCGACTATACGATACCCTATACCATGGCTTAGAGACCCTATCTCTTCAGTCCAACTAATTGATATAGAAAATAAGATAAACCAAATTTGAGTGGCATTTTTATTAATTTTTTTTTGCTGCAGATATGAAAAAGTTCATATCGGATACCACGTCTATATGGGGACTAGGTCCAAAAATGGACCGATCGTGACCATGGTTTGCAAAGTCTCTTCTATTTTGCGAAAATATATACAAACAAAATTTGAGATGAATCGGTGCATAGATTTTTGATAGATTTAAGTGAAGATCGGGAAGCAGCTCTATATGGGGCCTATGACCAAGGGTTGTCCCATAGGGATCATTTTCGGACTACTCATTAATGGATGTAATAAACACATACAACCCCAATTTGACTAAGATCTATACGACAATTTGGATCTTATGGCAATTTATGTCGATTTTATAGGGGTCATTTGTATGGGGGCTAGGTCTGAACATGAACCGATTCTCACCAATTTCAATAGCGTTCATTCCATAGCCGATATGAAAGTTTATGTATCAAATTTCATCAAAATATATTTATATTTGCGGCTTGCAGTTTGATTACAAGGTCTACATGGACACACAGACGGACGGACATAGTTAAATCGATTCAAAAAGTGATTCTGATTCGATCGGTATAATAAAAGATGGGTCTAGGTCAAATATTATTGGTTGATACAAACATCAGCACAAAGTCATTATACCCAAACCACATAGTGGTATAGGGTATAAAAAAAACAAATTTACATATAACTTGTGGAATATCTTTTGCGCTTTAGGACCTCTTTGAGCCGATTTGACATCAATCTAACTAACTTTAAAGCATCATATTTGCTTATTTTACATCACTCATACCAAATGACGCTTTTTAGCTTTTCCTTTGAGAATATTTTATGCTGATGGATTCTGAGACCCAGGAAATTTCCGAAATGCAGAATTATATCGATTGATTAAGGTGGTGATTGCAGTTGTTTCTTTGTATTGTAGAGCAACCACAGCTTAACATTGTGCGCCAATTATTTTGGATCATTATGCTGTTGGAATAAAAAATCTTCTCCAAGGCCTAGATGCGTTTTGTTTAAATTTAATTTTAAAATGTTTAAGTATTCAATTTGATCTATTATAGACTCAATAAATACGATTTCACCAACCGGGGTTCTTGTAGTGGAACCGAAAACCATAATTTGACTTCAACCAATGGCAAAAGATTTGTTTTATTTAATGCAGTTCCATTCATTCGCAAATTTTCTTTTTTTCTTTAATGCCAAAAATGAAAAACTTGCTTTCACCTGAAAATAAAACACATTCCCAAAATTCTGGAGCCCTCTTTTTATAATCATTTGCAAAGTCCATACGTTTTTGCACCCCACTCATTATGTAGTCAGGGTATAATGACTTTGTGCTGATGTTTGTAACTACCAAATATATTTGAGCTAAACCCATCTTTTATTATACCGATCTACTCAGAATAATTTTTTGAATCGATTTAGTGATGTTCGTCCATCCGTCTGTCGGTCCGTCCGTCTTAGTGTCCCTGTAAACCTTGTTATCAAACTACTGATCGTAAATGTGAATATGTTTTAATGAAATTTAGTTATGAGCTTTCATCGACCATAGGATGAACGTTATTGAAACTGAAACGGTTCATGTTCAGACCTAGTCCCCATACAAACGACCCCTGTGAGATCGACTTAAATTGCCATAATATCAATATTATCACATACTTTGATCTCGGTCAAATTAGGTTTTTGTATGTTTATTACATCAACTTATCAGTACAGCAAACATAAACCCTATTATCATAGCCCCCATATGAAGTTGATTCCCGATATTCCCTTAAATCTATCAAAAAATAAAAATATTGCACACATTTTTCTCAAATTGGTTAGTTTATCTTTTTGCAAAAAAATAAGTGACCTTACCAAATATAGTCAGGCTCGGTCCATTTTTCGACATAGTCCCCATATCCGTAGGCAAAAAAAAAAAAATTAATAATAATGCCACTCAAATTTGGTTTATGCTTATTTTCTATATCTAATTAGTTGGACCTGAGAAATAGGGTCCCTAAACGCATGGCATTGGGTACGTATCGTCGCCCTAGATCGACTTTAGTTTTTGTACTTGTTTCTAATAAAATCGACATATATATAAATGGCTTTCTACGTACTACACGATCAGCACTTTAATTTAGTAAGCCTAGGACTAGTCTAAAAATTGACATAGAAAGCTTTTTGGACTGATGATTTATGGTTGTAAATAAAAAATGAAGGCAGGTGGACAAATCCGTAGACTATTATAACATTTTGTGTAAGTTTCGTCATTCACTTTGTGTGTAACATCTAGAAAAACATCTAGAAATGGAAAAAAGATAATTTCGAGTGCTTATAAAACATTTTTTTTCCGATCACCGCAATTAAAAGGCTAAATAAATACTAGCAGATACCAGCCCTCGAAATTCGTGCGAAAATTCTATGAAATTTTATTTTTTCATTAAATAAAGACCCTAAAAGTATGCTAATCAATTATAGCCAATTCACAAATCAACACAAAAAAACAAACTCATTTTTATTACAAACACATTAACAAATTTAATAAACACACATATAGAATTGTATGTGTTAGTAGCAACTTTAAATGCAATTTACTCAAAATAAAGGAAAAAATTTAAAAATCTGTATATCTGAAAAACAGCTAAAAAGAAATACCTTTCAAATAGTATACGTTTGGTCAAAATCGGAATAAAACGGTAGAACAAAACATCAGTCACAAGAAATCGCCTAGCCTGTTAATATTATAGATTATGAGGATTCTGCACTATCACGTTTATTGGTTAAGCAGTGGTTTATTGACTTCAGTTGTGGTCCTATCAGCACAAGTGACGTAGAACGTTTAGGTCGCCCAAAACAGATTGTCATACCATAAATCGTCTATAAAATCCATGGAATGATATTGGACGATCGTAGAATAAAAGTGCTTGAATTTGCTGAGGCCTTGGGTAATTCAACTGAGTGGGCATATTATATTTTACATTTATATTTGGATATGACCGATCGCTCACACTCGACCATAGGCGTAGCCGTGTGACCACTTCAAAGAAGTGTTCAGTTATTTTCAACCGCAACCGGTAGGAGATTTCCAGAGATCAAGAAATAGTCGATGCTGTGGAATTTTCTAAGTGAACGTACACAAAAAAGTGCAAGGTAGGTCTGTTGGCGAAAAATTTCATGGCGATAGTTTTTTGGGATGCATCGATTACTTTGAAAAGGCTAAAACGATCAATGGCGAATATTATTCATAGTTTTTGGACAGATTCGACATTGATTTGTAACAAAAAGGACCGCATTTGGCGAAGAAAAATCTGCTCTGTAACCATGGCAATGCACCGGTCCCCACGAGTTCAATTTCCGTGGCAAAAATCCATAAATTGGGCTACGAATATGCTGCTACCCTGTCAAGCATATTCTCTAGCTTAAGTCTGAAAATGGCTCGGCGGTAGGGAATTTGGGTCGAATGAAGTGACCATCACTGTAACAAATGCAAATTTGGAGAATCTTAATAAAACCTTTTATTTGGAAGGAATAAAAATTTAAAAAAATCCTGGACTATGTGTATCCAGCTTAAGGAAGACTACTTTGAAAAATAAAATGCTTTTTTTGGCCAATTATTCTGAAATCCTGCCTACCTCGTCGATAAATGAAATTTATCGAAAATGTATATGATAATCTGAATCTTAGGACAATTTAAGTTGTTAGATAATTTGGGTATCGAGAATTCTTATCGCATGCTCAAAAATTCTTATCGCATGCTCAAAAAGGTCTGTATACACTTGACAGAAAAAAATGTTCTGCAATTTAAGTTGCGCTATAGGAAAATAGCTATTATATCAGCTAAACACAAACTAAGAAAATTAAATAGAAATATTACCAAAATTTAACATAATTCGTTTTAGGGCATACAAATGCTACATTCAGTGGAGACAATATTGATAGAACTGTTTATTATTATTTGATGAATCTGACGCTACCTCTAACAAAATCAGGGAGCGGAAGTAACTGAAACAGTACGGAAAAAATAATTAAGTAATTCGTGTTTGTTCAAAAAGCATTTCAGATATTTAATTTGTATTGGAAATATACACACACGTGTTTACTTAATTCGAATAAATTAAAAAGTAGCACGATTATTTTACTATTAAATACAATTTTATGATTAATTAAAATTTGCTATTGTTAATTCCGTGGTTTGCTAGAATAACCGCGTATGTCATAAAATCAAGATGTTCAGGGAGCCAAAAAACGTTATATTTGCGGTCGATATAAAGTTTTTAGAGCTTTTTATTTAACAGTCCTGTAGATATGGTCAATAAATACTTTATGTAAATAACACTTAAAGTGTGTGCAGATAAAACAACTTTTGTCGACAAACGTCGTTTTCTTTGAAAAAGAAAACTACCAATGCAACCACCCATGTAGACATAAGTTGTTGTTGCTTGAAATATAGATTTTTTTGTTCAACAAAAAGTTAACGGGACTTAGGATAAGAATAAAACAACGTATCAAGAATAAAAGTGATAAAAAATAACAGAAATAAACACACAAGTTTTTGTAAGTGGTTACAAACTGAAAAATAATCCAAAATTATTTTAATTTTTTTTTTATTAATAACAACGTATGGCGCTATGTGTCGTTTTCTGAGAAAATAATTTGTCAGCGATCAAACGTAGGTTGGCATACGTCATTAGTGCTGCAAATTAGTTTAATAAACATTTAAGTTACGTCGTTATTGAAAGAAAAAACTCAGTATGGTCAATATTTTTAAAAAAAAAACTTAACACATGTAAAGAGCGTTAAAAATTAATATATTTGGCATCGTTAACTCAAATTGACAAAAATGGACATACGCGGTTATTCCAGAAAACCACAGAATTATACCCTGCACAACTATGTGGTCAGGATATAATACCTCTGCTGATGTTTGTAACTACTAAAATTGTTTGATATAAGTCCATCGTTTGTTATACCGATACACTCAGAATCACTTTCTGAGTCGATTTAGCGATGTCCGTCTGTCTGTACGTCCATCCGTCCGGGTGTCATTGTAAACCTTGTAATCAAATAAGAATGGCTAAAACTAATTACTCTTCCGAACGATTTTCATCCGCCATTGACTCCAAGGATACATGGAAAACCATTCGAGATATTGGTATTGGCAAAAATAATAAAAATGAAAGCTGCCCAATTGATGCAAACGAACTTAATACCATTTTCACTTATCTTCCGATGACAATAGTGAACAGTACAGATTCGAACAACAATATTATGAATAATAGCTCCTCTTTTGAACAAACTGCATTCGAGTTTTCTTGTGTTAGTCAGTTTGATGTATTATCCAGTTTTTCATTAATAAAATCAAACGCCGTGGGTTTCGATAACTTACATCCCAAGTTTATCAAGATCATTTTGCCATTAATATTGCCTTATATAACACACCTATTTAACACCATTATTACATCAAGTTCTTTCCCTACTAAATGGAAATATGCAAAAATAATACCTATTCCAGAATCGAAAACGGAGTATCACCCAATAGCTATATTAAGCTTTCTATCAAAAGTAATGGAAAAACTACTACATCTAAAAATGAGCAATTATATAAACGAAAATCAACTAATGTCTGACAAGCAGTCCGGATTTCGTTCTAACCACAGTTGTACTACAGCTTTGGTTAATGTAACCGAGAACATAAGACGTGAACTTGATTGTGGTAACATAAACTTTTTGGTACTTCTCGACCATTCAAAGGCGTTCGATACAGTAAACCATCAAACACAATGTATGAAGCTAAAACACTTTTTTAACTTTTCATCCACTTCTACGCAGCTTTTACATTCATACCTCACAAATCGGACTCAATCTGTATACGTTAATAATTCGACCTCAAGACCTGTAACACTCACGAAAGGCGTACCTCAAGGATCGATTCAGGGTCCACTTCTTTTTTCCGTCTATGCCAATGATTTGACACAACAACTATCTCACTGCAAAATACACGTGTATGCGGACGACGTTCAGCTGTATCTGAGTAGTCCAGTAAGCTCCATAGATGTTGAAAAGCTAAACTATGACCTTAATAAAATACATTTTTGGTCCACTGTAAATGGACTTTGTCTCAATCCGCATAAATCAAAATGTTTGATTATTCATAAAAAAACTTTTCAGCCTGTTCTTGAACATGATATACTAATAAACGATCAGAAAATCGAGATTGTAAAAAAGGTAAAAAAATCTTGGCATAGTTTTCAATAACAACTTGACTTGGTCAAGCCACGTAGATACACTTGTGGTTCAAACGCATATAAAACTAAGATCGCTTTGGGTCGAAGCCTTGTGTCAGAATGACACGTCTTTGGAATGCAATTCCACACAACCAACAATTAGTTAGCAACGCGATACATTTTAAGAAATTTTTGTTTAGTTACTTTGTTTAAATATATTTAATTTTCATTTCTTTAAATTCATGAATTTTAATAATTTCTTGTATTTATTTTACTTTATTTTAAATAAGTTATACATTTTTTTTTATTGTATTTTAATTTTGTGCCGAATTTTTGAACGATGAAAATCCTGTACTTCAATTAGAAGAAATGTCTTGTTGTACAGGAAATTAATAAAGAAATAAAGAAATACAGAAATCAAACTACAGATCACAAATATATTTTGAATAAATTTAGTGTATATGCTTCTATAGGCCATAAGATAAACGCTATTGAAATTGATGAAAATTGGTTCATATTCAGATCTAGTCCCCATGCAAATGACCCCAATAAGATCGACTTAAATTGCCATAATATCCAAATTATCATAGAGATCTCGGTCAAATTGGGATTGTGTATGCTTATCAGATCCATTTATCAGTAGTCCAAATATAAACTCTATAGGGCGATTCTTATTCATAGCCCCCATAGGAAGCTGATTCCCGACCTTCACTTAAATCTATCAAAAAACAAAAATATTCTATATATTTTTCTGAAATTTGGTATGTATATGTTTCTGCAAAAAATAAGTGACCTTACTGAATAAAGGCTGGATCGGTCCATTTTTTGACCTAGTCCCCATATAAATATAACATCCGATATGAACTTTTTCATATACGAAGGCAAAAAACTAATAACAATGCCACTTAAATTTGGTTACGCTTATTTGTTGTATCTTATTTTGTTTGACCTAATACCGTTTCTCTAAACGCATGGTACAGGGTATCGTATGGGCGGTGTTGACCGTCTATAATTTTTGTACTTATTTTTTTATGGACTCAATTGATATTTGTTTTAGTAGAATGGCCCAAGTTTCCTAAGTTTCTGACGATCTAGCAAATCCTCACTTATGAAAATATTTTCAATTAGCTTCTTATGAAATTTTATATGGACTTGAAGTTAAAATTTTGGTTTTTCTTAAAAAGACTATTTAAATAAATTATGTTATAATATTTATTATTAATTAGCAAACATAATCACTTACACTATATCATAATTTTATATCCACATCTCCTAATTTTATATATATTTATCTTTGAAGCCAGTATATTTTCAAAAGTGCCTTTGAAGTGTTTTATACTCGTACACCTACAAAGCTTTGCATCGCCTTGACGAAAGCCTTTTTATGATGTTGAGTTGAATAATTTCGCTTTTTTTTCCAACTCTCCAAAGAATAAGATTTTTTATTAAATGGTTTTTTGCCTACCTCATCTACATCGTCATCATGCCCACTCAACATCTGAATTGCGTGTGCTATCATCACCTGTTCTGCTTTTCACTGGCATCAGTTGCCAAGTCATTATAAATATGTATAAATATATAATTTTTTCATTTCGTTTAGTTTACCTCTCAAGGGTTCTCATTTTGTACACACTTGCATTTGGAGATGCATTTAATGCTCCAAATAATTCAATTAAATTAGTTAACTGTAACAAAAAAAAAAAAAAAAGAAAAAAATTAAACAAAATATATAAAAAAATGAAAGAGAAATTGTTACAAAATTATTATTCCTGTTATTTTATGGAGAACGAATTTGTTTAATCATGATATGATAGGCTTTCTTAAAGAACTTTTCCTGGAATATAAATATTATTAGCCGTACGACGCACAGTGGCGCCCGTAGAGCAAACGAGGTTTCAAAAATCAAAATTTTCATGTGCGCCGACGAAGTTTTGAATAAACCCATATTATAGGAAACTTTTCAACATTTTTAGTTTAGAAGATATAACCGTTCAAAGTTGACCGACTTTCGGTTTTCAAAAAAACACACAATTTTTAGTCAATTTGTTGCGATTTCAGGTGTAATATCACGAAAAATAGGTAACGAATCGCCTTATTTTTTATTTGTATTGATTGATGTATTTATTAAATGTATAATGATAAAAAAAAATTAATTGTTTGCTTTGTGTTTCTCCTGGTAAATCACTATTTAAAAACTATCCGTTTTTTTCACTATTTTTCAACTTTGACGGAAAATAAAAAAATCTATATTTTTTTATATTTGCCATATTTGCAAAACATGTTCTTTGATTATTTCTTTACATATTTCAAAAGGTTTTATCTGCCCGTACGTGCCCGTTTGGCTTCTAGAGGTAAAAAAGTTTAAAAAGACATGGTTGCAGAAATTGTATGGCGTGCATCCCTTACATGTTTTGACTGACAGTAGTTTGATCTAATAGTTTGAAAATTGCATTTTAAGTCGGTTGTCTACCTGTGAGCCTCTGCCAAAGTCTACTCCCAATATTTTGTTACAGACACAGGACGCACAAACAACTACTCATTGAAATTCGCAGGTACGCACCTCACTTAAATATTACTTTGGAGTACAAATGGTCAAGAACAATATTGACTTATGGTCCCTCCAGGTAGGCACAAATCTTATTTAGACACGAGCATAATATCAAAATTGCATAATTCAGCCTAAATCCATATGTATGCAGGGAACAGGTAAATTTTTAGGCATGATAGCATGAGCCTATATATTGCAAAATAAGCATAATGACTTATGGTCCATCCAGGTAGGCACAAATCTTATTTAGACACGAGCATAATATCAAAATTGCGTAATTCAGCCTAAATCCATATGTATGCAGGGAACAGGTAAATTTTTAGGCATGGAAGCATAAGCCTATATATCGCAAAATAAGCATAATGCCTGGATTAGTCTACGACTGAAAGTTGGCGCAACAAGTACTGAAACCAAGCGTTAAACAATTTAAAATTATTTGAACTGTTTTGAAGGTCAAACACACCAAAGTTTTTCACGGAAGCTGCTTTAGAAGAACTTGATAGCTTATACGGAAATATTGAGAGAAGCGAAATTATAAAAATTAATTTTTATCTGATATATGCAAATATTAAGGCAAAATGGGTGAAATCTAATCGAACCATTCAGAACTTCAAATACGAGGACTGGCTTAATGAAGACACCATCCTGGATATATTGGCAGTAGATAAACCCACCACATCAACCAGAGGAGCAAAAGGAAGGCCAAAAAAAAGTATTTAGGAGTGTTCAATTTTCACAAGAAAGAGGAAACTTGCCGATGCCACCAATGACTTGACCACGAAGCATTTATCGGAAAGACTTAGGTCGCAGATTACAAAATCTGTTGCTGATGCAAGCCCACTGCGACTAAAAAGGATTAAGGAAAGCATTCCCACGCCCACAAACGCACACATTAAAAATTATGGTTCCGAAGAAGCCTTGGCCTTGTTTATGGACTTACAACTTTCCAAAGAAAAATATCAGATACTACGGGCATCCTTGATTCTGACGTTTTACCAGGATACAAGCATATTACGCAAGCCAAAATAAATTCATGACCACTGCATACGGAGTTTACGGAAGTCTCTGTGAAAGCCAATCTGCAGGATCTCATGGGCCATACAGCAAAACGGTTGTTTGAGAGTCTTCCTGAAAATGAGTTGAAAATTCTTCCTGAGAAACTGACATTGATCAGCAAATGGGGCTGCGATGGATCATCCGGACAAAGCGTTTATAAGCAAAGGATATCTTCCGATGACTCTACAATAGCGGACGGAAATATGTTTATGGCATCTGTTGTTCCTTTGCGGCTAAAACCTGATGTTTCCCTACACTGGAAGAATCCACGTCCGTCATCAGTACATTATTGCCGACCAATAATGTTTCAGTTTGCAAGGGAATCGGCAGAACTCATAAGGACCACGGTCAAGGCCATTGAAGAACAAATTATCAAGATTAAGCCTACAAAGCTGCAAATTGGAGAAGGAAAAAATATTGAATGCAATTACGAGTTCCACCTGATCATGGTTGATGGAAAAGTCGTAAACGAACTGACAGGAACAACCTCAACATTGTCATGCCCGATTTGCAAAAAGAGTCAGAAGAACTTTGGTAATTTAAACGATTCTACAAACGAGGAGAATTACGAATATGGAATGTCACTATTGCACGCAAGGATAAGGTCTATGGAGTTCTTGCTAAAACTGGCGTATACCCTACCACAAGAGGAGGAAAACTTCGATGAAAATACATCAATAAAGGATAAGGAAAAGATCAGAAAGAAGAAAATACAGAATGCTTTTTTTAAACAAGTTGGACTAAAAGTAGACTGTCCCAAGCACGGATACGGTAACTCAAACGATGGAAACACTTCTAGGAATTGAAAATCAAATCGTGAATACAATACAACATGGTGGCAGCATCTTCCGATCCACTTATTTCTTCCCTGCGGCATGTGAAGTCACGAATAGAGTTAGAAAATAATTATAGTTTAGAAATGATTAGTCTTTTAGATATACCTTCTCTAACGAATTGTGATGAATATTTTACAGAAAATTGAAAAAATAAATTTAAAAAAGAAGTAATTTTTTTTTAATTTGTTGGGTAATAATTTAAAACATAAAATCCTAAAAAAAAAAAAAATAACAAGTAAGAAAATTATATTCGGTCTAGACCGACTATAGGATACCCTATACCATGCGTTTAGAGACCCTACCCTATAGGCCCAACTAACTGGACGTACAAAATAAGCTAAACCAAATTTGAGTGGGATTTTTATAAATTTTTTTGTCTGCAGATATGAAAAAGTTCATATCGGATGCTATATCGATATGGGGACTAGGCCCAAAAACGGACCGATCCTGACCATGTTTGGTAAGGTCTCTTATATTTTGCAAAAATATATACAAAAAAAATTTGAGAAGAATCAGTGCAATATTTATACCCTATACCACTATGTGGTTTGACTTTGTGCTGCTGTTTGTAACAACCACAAATATTTGACCTAGACCCATCTTTAATTATACCGATCGAATCAGAATCATTTTTTGAGTTGATTTAAAAATGTCCGTCCGTCCGTCCGTCCGTCCGTCCGTCTGTGTGTCCATGTAAAGCTTGTAATCAAACTGCAGGTCGCAAATATGAATATATTTTGATGAAATGTGGCCATGGAGTGATCGCCATGGAATGAACGCTGTTGAAATTGGTGAGAATCGGTCCATGTTCAGACCTAGCCCCCATACAAATTACCCCTATGAAATCGACATAAATTGCCATAAGATCCAAATTGTCATATAGATCTTACTCAAATTGGGTTTATATGCGTTCATTACATCCATTAATGAGTAGTCCATTAATGAGTAGTCCAAAAATGATCCCTTTGGCCCCATATAGGGCTGCTTCCCGATCTTCACTTAAATCTATTAAAAAACAAAAATATTGCACTGATTATTCTCAGATTTGGTTTGTATATATTTTTGCAAAATACAAGAGACTTTTCCAAACATGATCAGGATCGGTCCATTTTTGGACCTAGTCCCCATATGGATATAGCATCCGATATGAACTTTTTCATATCTGCAGCCAAAAAAATTAATAAAAATCCCACTCAAATTTGGTTTTTGCTTATTTTCTATGTCCAGTTAGTTGGGCCTAAGAGATAGGGTTTCTAAACGCATGGTATAGGGTATCGTATAGTCGGTCTAGACCGACTATAATTTTCTTACTTGTTTTGTTTTATGATAGATTTAAGTGAAGATCGGGAAGCAGCTCTATATGGGGCCTATGACTAAGAGTTGTCCCATAGGGATCATTTTTGGACTACTGATTAATGGATGTAATAAACACATACAAACCCAATTTGACTAGGATTTATATGATAATTTGGATCTTATGGCAATTTAAGTCGATTTCATAGGTGTCATTTGTATGGGGGCTAGGTCTTAACATGAACCGATTCTCACCAATTTCAATAGCGTTCATCCCATGGTCGATAAAAGCTTATATACCAAATTTCATCAAAATATATTCATATTTGCGACCTGCAGTTTGATTACAAGCTTTACATGGACACACAGACGGACGGATGGACGGACGGACGGACGGACATCGTTAAATCGAATCAGATAGTGATTCTGATTCGATCGGTATAATTAAAGATGGGTCTAGGTCAAATATTTTTGGTAGTTACAAACAGCAGCACAAAGTCATTATACCCAAACCACATAGTGTTATAGGGTATAAAAACAATCTAAAAATGTAAAAATAATTTTTTTTAGTTACCATAAAATTGATTTTTCTACAAATTTTAACTTTGATAACCCATAAGTAGGTCCTTACAAAGCGTATCACCCTTTCCAAACGCTCATTTCATAGGCTGAACAGTTATCTATCACATGCTGTTTAAACTGTTCAATTATGTTATTCGGTTCAAAAGATATGATTTTTGCAACGAAAAAACTCAAATGACGCCACTGTGCGACGGCTACATGATAAGGAACTGGTACTGGACAGAAAGGAACATATTATAGGGCAAAAATCATTTTGTGGTACTTATAATAGTTACGCTCATCACTAATGCTTTATGAATACGTAGGGTTATTTATGACTGTCATACGTCAAAGTGTTAATTGAAAATTTTCGTATCTATTTTAAAATTATTTTTAGGGTTGCCAAATCGAAAAACTTGAAGTTTTGGCGGAGAACATAAAGCGTTCTGGAAAAAAATTGATGACATTTTAACAAGTCCAGAAAATACACACATCAAACAAACAATTTTCTGTTCTAAAGCAGCCAACACGTATTTTTATTTTCATATCAGTTATGTGTGTTTCTAAACAGTCAATCATGACTGTGTTTCGTTTTATTATTTTGTTATGTACACATGTTTTTATCACACATTTTGTGTTTCGAACACACATAAACCACACAGTTTCGAGTGTAGCTTTAGTTTAAGTTCGTGTTCTTGCACGTGTACTGCTAACAAAAAAAGTGAACATGTTCATGAACGCGTACATCTACAAATTAAAACATTATCCACTCGCGATCGGAAAAACCTGATACATCCCTATAATAACGACAACAATTGTTTCAACCAAATTTAATAAAAAATCTAAAATAATTCATTAGAGCTATAAAAAGCTAAAAATTTTTATTTTTATTATTATCTTTGTTATTATTTTTATTTTTTTATAGTATAAAAATATTATGAACTATTTCATAGACAAAGCTATAATTTTGTTAATATTATCGCTTTTCTTATGTAGGAACTCGCAAGCAGCTATGGAGCTTAGATGTGTTTTAAACACGAAATTTAAGTGAGCTTCATTTTTTAGCTGCTCAAACTGTATTTAGGGGATAAAAAAATTAGCAAAAAATCGTAAATTTTTTTCTTTTTTTGTGTAGATTTTTTTTTGGATCCAAAGAAACTATATTTGCAAGGTGTCTTCAAAAGAGTATAAGACAAGCACGATTATGCTTAAATGCTCGTGTAATTTAATTAAACCCTACAATTCAAGGGGGCTCTGTAGGGTGGAGCGTATGTATTTTGAAACAAAACTCACATATGTATATTACTCGCAGTTCAGGTTTTGTGAGGACGTATATCGGCTTTTTTCGATATAGTGGCCAGTTCGTGTTTTGGGCGATTTTTCACTAAGAGACTTCCAACGATTGATGGTTCAACCCTGTGAAAATAATATATGTAGCAATAATTCTATTTTTATGAGTAAATAAGCTTTCTATAAATTCGAAAATTATGTATAAATATTATCGAAAAAAATTTTTTTTGCGGATCTTTTATCTTTTAACAGGAACGTACATATATAGTTTTATGTACAGTGAGGAGCAAAAGTGTAATGTGGTATACAATGTTAAGATATGATGCCCAGTATTTCTTAAAATGTATGAAAATGAAATATTTTGTTAAACTTATCTTATTTATTCGTATTTCTTAAAAATGTAACAATGAGGTACTTAATTCCATTATGAATATTATATAAGATAACTATAATAAAAGTAAAGTATTAAAATGTTACAATTTTGCATCCAGCAATATTTTCTTATTTTTTAATCCATTTTATCGCTATTTTAATATTTTGTCCATAAACCTTTAGCTCTTTGTAGTTCTTGTGGTCTGTTTGGCATATTGCTACAAAAATTTAAATAGCTCGATTATCCCATTTAGAGGTGCTACATACTTGAATAGTTTTGCCTTTATATAACTCCAAAAATTTTCGATTGGATTCATATGCGACAACTGAGGAGACCACTTTTAAATCGAAAATGCTTCGGGTCATTATCTTGCTGGCACACCACGTTTTCGGAAGAAAGACCCGATTTATCAATGGCAGCTGGTATATTATTTTGTAAAATTTCTATCTATTGCTCCTTTTTCATAATACCATAAATTTTAACTGAGGTACCTACTCCTTTTTTGGTAATACAACCCCAAGCCAGTATTGAACCACCACGGTGGTGACCTGGTTTGGGTTTATGGTGTTGGCAGATTTAACACAGTACCATGACCACGTATCTGACTCAAAACTGTTCGTTTTGGTCTCATCAGACCATATAACCTTAAAAAAATTTTTAAATATTTTATTAAAACTTTAAAAGTTAACTCAATATTTACCTGGCTCCAATCGTGTTCTGTCCAATTTTTATAGGTTGGAACGCCGCTGTATGTTCTCTTTGGATAAAAATGTTTTTTTCTTTCCGTCCACCGACTGACATCAATTTTTAATGTTTTTTGGCTTCAGCTGAGTTGGCGCAATTGCCACTTGTTACTAATTTTGCAAGATGCTGACTAGTACGGTCATCTATAATTCTTGAAAGTCGAAGGCGGGGAGCTGCATTATTTATTTTATTCTTCGCACGGTCATAGGACTTATTTTGAATTTTCCAGCTACTGTATTTTCTATACAGGTTCATTATTTTTTAATGAATTTATTATTTCCTTTGACTTTGGAACCTTCAATGTGTAAGATAATGCACATTTATAAAAAAAAAAAACGGTAAATTTTTAACACTATCAGTTTTGAGTTCTTTAATATGGACAGAGAAAACTTAAAGGGTGTAAAAGTGTCACATTTGGCGATATTTCGTTGTTTACCATTATTTTTCTTACTTATCACAATAGAATAAATTGTCATTGAAGGGTTACAGATGGCTCACGACTAGATCCTAAAAATATCACAAATCATCAAATAAACCAAAAAAAGAAAAATAAAACTTGTGTTTGATTGTTTTCTGGCATCTGGGGCAGACAAGGGAACTACTACATGCCTCCCAGATGATTCATATCGGCAAATTTCAACCAATAACCCAGATTGTTTTAATAAGCCTAAAACTTTTTTTTGCAAAATAACAAAGGAGATTTGATGTCGATTAGGATCAGTATGGAAAATGTTTCAAAAGGATGTGAAAAGTAAAAGGTTGCTATGGGTTCGTACCAACCGGCACTAATTTCTGAATCTTTGGCTAATGAAAAACCAAATAAAGGAGTAAAGAAGAAATATCTGAAAATATGAGACAGCAACTTATTTCTGAACGAGGTGACTTTTACTCCTTACAGTTAGATAAAAGCACTGATGTGCTGATAATGGTAATTTATTAGCTTTTTTTTTTAAGATTTGACACCAATGAATCAGCAGAAGTAGATATGTTATATTGCAGACCTTTATCTACCAGAATGACTGGGGCTGAAATTTTCAACAGTTTCAAACGAAATTGACTGGTCTAAATCTGTCGGAGTAACAACCGATGGAGCCCCTGTCATCTTTAGCAATTACTCAGGATTAATGCTACCATCAAGCAGATATATATAAATACTAGCATATTCCAGATATATTCTAGCAGAGTGCAATTTCTAGGCAACTTCATTTATCAACTTAGCCAATTCTCAAACCAACACTTTTTTGGTTTATTATTATTGTGAATGAAGAGAACAAACTCATTTACAACTACATTAACAAATTCAATATACACACACGTAGCATATGTATAATTATACCCTATACCACTATGTGGTTTGGGTATAATGACTTTGTGCTGCTGTTTGTAACAACCGAAAATATTTGACCTAGACCCATCTTTAATTATACCGATCGAATCAGAATCACTTTCTGAGTTGATTTAACAATGTCCGTCCGTCCGTCCGTCCGTCCGTCCGTCTGTGTGTCCATGTAAAGCTTGTAATCAAACTGTAGGTCGCAAATATGAATATATTTTGATGAAATTTGATATATAAGCTTTCATCGGCCATGGGATGAACGCTATTGAAATTGGTGAGAATCGGTCCATGTTCAGACCTAGCCCCCATACAAATTACCTATATGAAATCGACATAAATTTCCATAAGATCCAAATTGTCATATAGATCTTACTCAAATTGGGTCTGTATGCGTTCATTACATCCACTAATGAGTAGTCCAAAAATGATCCCTTTGACCCCATATAGAGCTGCTTCCCGATCTTCACTTAAATCTATTAAAAAACAAAAATATTGCACTGATTCTTCTCAAATTTTGTTTGTATATATTTTTGCAAAATACAAGAGACTTTACCAAACACGATCAGGATCGGTCCATTTTTGGACCTAGTCCCTTTATAGATATAGCAGCTGATATGAACTTTTTCATATCTTCAGCCAAAACAATTAATAAAAATCCCACTCAAATTTGGTTTTTGCTCATTTTCAATGTCCAGTTAGTTGGGCCTAAGAGATAGGGTTTCTAAACGCATGGTATAGGGTATCGTATAGTCGGTCTAGACCGACTATAATTTTCTTACTTGTTTTATGTATGGGTTAGTAGCAACTTTAAATGCAATTTACTCAAAATAAGGGAAAAAATTTAAAAATCTGTAAATCTGGTGAACAGCTTAAAAGAAATAACTTTCAAATAATATACGTTTGGTCAAAATCGGGATAAAACGGTAGAACAAAACATCTTTAACAAGAAATCGCCTAGCATATTAATATTATAGATCGCCATAACAAGTATATTTTCCCAAGGAACCATACCTCTAAAATCATTTTCGAACCCTCCAAAATTTCGATATAAAAAATCGATTTATGTCGTATATGGGCACCCCAAATAATTTTAAATAATAAATATATATACATTAGGTTGGCCCTTCATTGTGTGGAGAGGAAAAAAGTGTTCGAATTTAAAGTCTCACTCCCTAGAAATATGCAAATAGCAAAAAAAAAGTGATAAATACAAAGTTTTGGGTCAATCAAACAAAATTTAGAGGTGCCTCAACGCGACGTAAAATTTCAAGTGTGGTTATATGGGGAAAATATGAAATTTTTTTTTTCAGATTTTGTGAAAATTTCGTTTTAAAGTTTAATTTTTTCGACAAGTTGTTATATGAATCGATATCAGTACTAAATTATCTTTTGAAAAAGCTATATAACTTCAGAATCAAATAAAAACTCGAAAAGAAATAACAAATGCTCCAGACCACTTTTCTGCCAAAAAACTCTAGGTCATGAAAAGCGATGGAAATTTTTTCAACTTTAACAAATTGATTAACGCCACAATTTGTTTTGGTCTCTATACCTATAAGAACTATATATGAGGTATTGTTTTATTACCACGTTACTGACCTATTATGAAATGACACCAAAAGTAGAAAAATTTTTTGATAAAATTTTGAAAACTCCTTTTTTATGTTTTAAATAATTTTCTTAAACAAAATTTAAAAAAAATGGATCTGGCACTTTAAAATTTTATTAAATATATGTTGGAGATTAACTGTGTTATTTTTTAAGTAAATTCCTCTGCCAAAAATTTTTTTACAAGTAATTTTGTTGTTTTATCTTAATAGTCAAGGGCTTCGGAAAAAAATAACATAACCCCATTAACCCTTTTGGACTTGGGGTCGCATATGACCCCAAGCTAATGAAAGACAATATTTTCAAAAAATCAAATATTTGGTAAGTGCGACGCTTAAAATGTAGACGCGCTTAAAATATAATAACCAAATGTGCAAGTCTTCCGTGATAAAAATTTGGAATAAATCGAACAACGTTAACCCATTCTTTGCCGAGGCCAAACTATGAATTGTGGCATATTTAAAAAAAATTTAATTGTTCTAGTAATTTAGATGAAACGCTTACTATGGTTGGGAAATAAAATTATCCTATATTATACGAAAACTTACCCTTATATGCTCCTAGGGTCAAAATGATTCAAAATTCAACAGTATTTGCAAAATATTTTCATTTTTTGACTTAATCGTCCTATACTAGCGTGGGGTCATTTGTGGCGCTATGACATCAAATGGGCTAATGACATCAAATTATAAAATCATCATAATCACCAAATCATAAAAATCGGTAAAATATAGCACAATTTTATTTCCCAACCCAAAGTAAGGGGTATCATCTAGTTTACCAGAACAATTATTTTTTTAAATATGCCAAAATTCATAGTTTGGCCTGTAAGACTTGCACATTTGGTTATTTTATTTTAAGGATCAGATCTAACAATTCAACAGCACTTACAAAATATTTAAATTTTTTGAATAAATTGCCTTTTATTAGCTTGGGGTCATATGTGACCCCAAGTCCAAAAGGGATAATGGGGTCATATAAATTTTTTCCGAAGCCCTAGGCTATTAAGATAAAATATTACATTTGGGAGTAGAAAACTGATAAATTTTTTTGTACAAATTATTTATAAAGAGTACATTTACTGAATATTTCACAAAAAACTCATTTTTTTTCGAAATCCGCAAAAAAAAAAATTCGTTGTAAAAAAAGTTCTGGCAGAGGAGTTTACTTAAAAATTCACACAGTTAATCTCTAACATATATCTAACAAAACCCTAAAGTGCCAGATCCATTTTTTGAAATTTTATTTAAGAAAATTTTTTAAAACTTAAAAAAGGAGTTTTCAAAGTTTTGAAAAAAAATTTTTTCCATATTTGGTCTCATTTCGCAATAAGTTAACAACGTGGTATTAAAACAATACTTCATAACTGAGTACTTGTAGGTATAGAGACCAAAAAAAAAAATTTGAGTTTAATCAATTTGTTAAAATTGAAAAAATGTTCATCACTTTTCATGACCTAGAATTTTTTGGGACAAAAGTGGTCTGGGGCATTTGTTATTTTTTGTCGAGTTTTTATTCGATTTTGAAGTTATAGCTTTTTGGAGAGATAATTTAGCGCTGATATCGATCCATATAACAACAAAAGTTAAGCTATATAACGAAATTTTCGTAAAATTTGAGAAAAAGTCATATTTTCCCCATATAAACACACTTGGAATTTTCAGTCGCGTTGAGGCACCTCTAATTTTTTTTTGATTGACCCAAAACTTTATATTTACCATTTTTTTTTTGCTATTCGCATATTTCTAGGTGGTGAGACTGAGAGTTCGAACACTTTTTTTTTTTAAGGGTTACCCCATATATATTCCCAAAGTATATATATATATGGGGGATTTCATGTCAAGTGCACCAACTTTTGAAACCGATGTCTTCCGATCGGGATGAAATTTGCACCAAGGTTAGTCCTATTGGATAGTAGTTTAGACGCAATTTTTCAACAAGATCGGTCCAGATCTCTCTGAGTTAGAGGGGATCAAAATTTGACATTTTGGCCAAACAGGTGTTTTTTCTCATCCATGTAACTTATTACCTATTGTTCCTAGAAAATTTTCTCCCAAAGAGTTTAGATAGCTATTTCTTCAATATTTCGGAAAAAAATATTTAAAAAAAAAAAAATTTGTAGACTTTTTTTTTTGTTAAATTAAAGCATTTTTTGCCTTTTTTTTCAAAAAGGGCATTTTTTTTTTTTTTCATAAGAAAGCTTAGGATTTTTCCTTTAAGAGCTTTTTGGTCGCTTAGTGGGATGGGAGTGGGATATCTATCAAAATAAATGTTTTGTAACTCAAGACAACGGTTTTTCAATATTTCACAAATGCACTATTTTGAATTTTTTCCGATTTGTGTCTAAAACCTTACAAATAAAACTTGAAACTTGAGAAACTAGACAAACTAAACTTTCCGAAGGTATGTAACATACCTTCATAACATAACAGAAGAGAATGGTTATCTGTAACCTGAAAGAGTTATTTGCAACATTTCAATCTGATCACGAGGATGTTAGAATTGGCTTCACGAAATTAACCCAAATGAGGCCAAAACATTGCGTTTTGGCAGAAAGCAGCGGAACTCACACAGTATGCGTTTGCATATACCATGAAAATGTTAAACTGATGTTGAAGGAAATCAACTTAAAGTATTTAACAGATGATTCAGCAGAAGATTTACACGAATACCGCGATTGCCTTAAATTGAATATGTGTCCTAATGCAACAACTTCTTGCCACTTAGGTGAATGTACCAATTGCCCGAAAACCACATTCATCAAAGAAAATTTAATCAACTCTTTAGAACGAGAATATATAGAGGAGGTCAAATTTGATTCTTGGATTCGGACTGACAGATGCACATTGAAAACAATCATTATAAATGTTTATGATTTTGTGGAAGAAATGTGTAGAGGATTGCTTAACTTGAGAACCCATGACTTTTTAGTCAAAGAGCAATGGTCATTCTTTAAGGATTTGAAGATACATTTGAAGTCTGGTGAATTCGTTATTTCATATGATTTCGCAGAAAACTATAAATATGTTCTTCAGGATGCCATACAAGCATTCCACTTCAATTACGACCAAGCTACTATATTCACAGTAGTTATTTACTACATGAAAGATGAAAAAATGGAACACAAAAGTATGGCAATCATATCCGACGATTTAAAACATGATACCGTTGCAGTTTATGAGTACCAGAAGAGAATACTAAAATTTCTAAAATCTAAATTTACAGTAAAGAAGGTTTACTACGTTTCGGACGGAGCTCGTCAACATTTTAAAAACAAAAGTAGCTTGGCAAATCTTATGGCCCATGAAAAAGATTTTGGAATGCCAGCTGAGTGGCATTTTCATCCTACTGCTCATGGTAAAGGAGCATGTGATGGTATTGGAGCAAACCTTAAAAGAAATGCAGCGAAGTATAGCCTCCAGTGCTCTCATCAAGATCGCATCTTAGATGCGACTGCTTTATTCCATTGGGCAAAGAGTTATTGTAAAGAAACTAAAATAGTTTTTAGTAGCAAAGAGGATCATCAGGAAACATTGAAAACACTGAAGAGCAGATTCGATGCTGCGGTAACAATCGATGGCACCGCTCAATACCGTGCTTTTATACCGCTTGTCGATGGAAGACTCAAGTTGAAAAAGTGTTCTGCCTCTATTCAATGCGATTTCTTTCCAAAGACAACAAATAAACCAGCAGCGAAATCAATAGCTTAACCTAGTAACGCCAAGAAAGGATTGACAAAAAACGCAGTAAATAAAGTCGACAAAAAAGCTGGATGAAAGACTGGGTATTTAAAAATGTACAAGACTTAAATACTTCATCAGCTACAATAAATTAAGTATAAAAATAGTTATGATATAAATGGATCTAATGCAATTAAGATTAAATTTTAATAAATTATTTATCTTTTTATTTTTAATATTATTATTATACATTAATTTAATTATTATTAAAAATAAATAAAAAATAATAATTTTTCAACATTTCTATAGAAAAAAAGTGATTTTTTCCTGAGGTTAACATATTCTGGGTATTACAGTATCGAGGGTATAACATTTTAGTTAGGTATGTTACACACCTTCGGAAAGTTTAGTTTGCCTAGTTTCTCAGTATAAGTTTTATTTGTAAGGTTTTAGACACAAATAGGAAAAAATTCAAAATTGTGCTTTTGTGAAAAATTGAAAAACCGTTGTCTTGAGTTACAAAACATTGATTTTGATGGATATCCCACTCCCATCCCACTAAGCGACCAAAAAGCTCTTAAACGCAAAATCCTAAGCTTTCTTGTGAAAAAAATGCCCTTTTTAAAAAAAGGCAAAAAATGCTTTAATTTAGCAAAAAAAAAAGTCTAAAATTTTTTTTTTTTAAGTATTTTTTTTCCGAAATACCGAAGAAATAACTATCTAAACTCCTTGGGAGAAAATGTTCTAAGAACAATAGGTAATAAGTTACATGGATGAGAAAAAACACCTGTTTGGCCAAAATGTCAAATTTTGACCCCATCTAACTCAGATAGATCTGGACGGATCTTGTTGAAAAATTGTGTCTAAACTACTATCCAATAGGACTAACCTTGGTGTAAATTTCATCCCGATCGGAAGACATCGGTTTCAAAAGTTGGTGCACTTGACATGAAATCCTCCATATATATATTTCTTTATTGCAAATAAAGTTTTTTACTCCACCTTAGACCGATGGACGGTGGAGGTATTCTAATAAGGAAAAGTGGGAACTATTACCTTCTACCACTTTCTGATCAGGGTATAATGAGTTTGTGCTGATGTTTGTAACTACCAAAAATATCTGACCAAGATCTACCTTTTATAATAACGATTGACTCAGAATCATTTTTTAAGTCGATTTGGTGATGTCCATTCGTCCGTTTATCTGTTTGTCTGTCTGTCTGTGTGGCCACAGAAGCTTGTAGTGGAACTACAGGTCGTAAATATGAATACATTTTGCTGAAATTTGATATATAAGTTTTTATCAGCTATAGTATAAATGCTGTTGTTATTGGTTGAAAATATATAACCCCTGGCAGACCGACGCAAATTGTGGTATTCGCCAGATTTTCATACATATGGCGATACATTTTGGTACATGGTATCTTGGTTTTATACCCACAAAACCATGGTGCAAATATTTATACTGCAGGATAATTTTTAATCATGGTCCCCATATTAAGCTGATTCCCGAACTTAACTTAAATCTATAAAAAAATAAAAATATTGTAGAAATCCTCTTTTTGTATTACAAAATGTAAGTCCATGTGATTAGAAAATACGACTATTATAACATTTACATATAATAATTTATTAATACTTTTAAAAGCATTGTCGACATTATAGGGTTAAAACATTCAATTAATTTTCATTAACAAAAAAGTATCAACTGCATTGCGACAAAATTGGAAATACATGTTTCTTTTTTATTATTTTTTTTTTTGCCATAAATTTGTGTTCTCTTAAAAAAAAAAACACCCAAAATTTATGTGCATTTTAATTTAAAAAGAACACTAACATTAACCTAAAGTTACAATTATTAGCGATGTTTGACTCTTATCCAAAAAAAAAAGGAATCTATAAAAAAAAAAAATAAAAAAATTAGAACTGGTCACACAAAGATTCACTTGAAATATACGTAAAATCAACTGAAAACATAAAGAACGAATAAGAAAAAACAAAAACAACTTCATAAATTACTATGATTGCCCATGGTTAAAAAAAGAAAAAAAAAATGTTACAACAACTAAAACATTTTTTGTAAAAAAAATATTTCTAAAAATAAAATTTATCGATTCGACGCATTGAAATAGCACTCAGTGGAGCAATTGCAAAGATTTGTTACCACTTGAATGGAGACAAACGCGTATTTTTTCGTTTTGTTTTTTTTTTAGCTTTTATTTTCATACATAACTAACAATCCTTTACAGTTATACTTTGCTGTTTGTAATGCAGCAAGCCAACAAAAAAAAAAAAAAAAAAAAAAAAAAAAACAACTTCAATTTTTATATTTTTGCTGAAATAGTTAAATTTAATGTGACATACGCTTCTGGGTTCCAATACACAAGTCAGACAAATTAACTAGACTATGGCCAGTAGACTGGCACTTATATTTCAGGATTCCCAGTAAAAACACTCATTAGATATAATGATGCCAACTTAACGCTTTTTGCAATAGATTTAGTAATTTTTGACAACCTAAAAAGCATTTTATTTTAAATTTTAATTGACGTTTCTGATTCTGCTTTTTAAATGCATTAAGCGTTTTGCAAACAAATTTCATGTTTTACACATAAAAAATAGGTTGGTTAGAATTCCGTTACCACCATAAAAATTTAATCAGGCAATAAGCATGTTTGTTGTAATTAATAACTGTTTTAAAATGAAACCAGATTTCTTTATTATCATAATTAAATATACTAGCAGATTCCAGCGCTCGAAATTCGAGTACAATTTCTAGGCAGCTTTATTTAAGCCAATTCACATAGCAACACTTATCTGGTTTATTATTATTGTGAATGAAGATAAAAAATTCATTAATAAACACATGAATAAATTTAATAAAACACACATAGTATATGTGTAATTTTATGTATGTGTTAGTAGCAACTTTAAATGCAATTTACTCAAAACAAGGGAAAAAATTTAAAAATCCGTAAATCTGCAAAACGGCTAAAAATAAAAACCTTTCAAATAATATACGTTTGATCAAAATCGGGATAAAATGGTATAACAAAACATCACAAGAAATCGCCTAGCTTATTAAAATTATAGATTAAATACACTAGCCGATTCCAGCGCTCGAAATTCGAGTGTAATTTCTAGGCAGCTTTATTTTTGGCCAATTCACAAACCAACACTTAACCAACACATGAACACTTGAACAAATTTAAAAAATTTAAAAATCTGTAAATCTGCGAATCGGCTAAAAATAAATACCTTTCAAAAAATATATGCTTGGTCAAAATCGGGATAAAACGGTAGAACAAAACATCGGTCACAAGAAATTGCCTAGCCTACTAATATTATAGATAGCCCCCATATAATGAAATCAAAGCTTTTATAAAAATTATTATACTAATTCAATTGAGGGAACTAACTTGAGGGAACTAACCCTATAATATGAGTAATTGTTCAATATTGGTAGTTACAACATCTAATTCTATTAAAACAGTATTTACAGATATTATGGCAAATTGATGGTAAATATAATATCATATTACAATTAAAGATTTTGATTGCAACAACTGAAAATTATAATTTTAACCTGGTTTGGTAGTTTAAATTCTGTGAGTGATAACCCCAACCGAATATTCAGATTTAGTTGTCATCTTTGACAAATTAATTATAAAACAAAAATAATAATAAAAATTCAATTTGAAAATTTTAAAGATCTCAATAAAGAAAACAACAAGTTTAAAACATGCAAAATGGAAATGAAAATTATAAAATTCATATAATTTTTGAAAAATGAGCGGGAGCAGAGCAGTGGGCGTGGCACCTCTTATGCAAAAACATATTTAGTATGGTTAAAATCGCGAAAAACAAAAATCGTCGAAATCCAAAATCGCAAAAAACAAAAATCGACAAATCAAAAATCACAAAAAAATAAAAATCTTCTAAGTCAAAAATCGCCAAAACCAAAAAACGCGAATAAAAACCGCCTTAAACGAAAATTGCCAGAACCGAAAATTGCAAATAACAAAAATTACTAGAAACAAAAATCGCCAAAAAATCACAAAAAACAGAAACAAAAATTTCGTCAAAGCCAAAAACCGCTAAAACATCTCTGTGTCCATGTAAACTTTGTAATCAAACTACAGGTCCCAAATAAAGGTTCCGCCAAATAACTTTTTTTTTTTTTGAAAATGATATAAAAAAAAACTACTGAATATTATCTCAAATTTCTTTTTTTGTTTGAAAGTACAATCATTCCGGTTAATAATGGAAAATAATTTCATTCAAATGGCTGCCTCGGCTGGCCATGCAGTAGCCTACACGATCGGTCCAATTTTTAAGCACATTATCGATTGTGTGCAGCTGTATTTCACCAATGGCTTCACGAATATTGTCCTTTAAAGCGTCAATTATCTCTGGCTTGTTAGCGTAACACTTATCTTTGAGGGCACCCCACAAATAATAGTCCAACGGTGTCAAATCGCACCTCCGAGGTGGCCAAACGACATCAGCTCTGCGGCTGATAATGCGATCTTCAAAAACAGGGCGCAAAACATCGAGTGTAGATTCGGCTGTGTGGCACGTTGCGCCGTCCTGTTGAAACCAAATGTTGCCAATATCCTCCTCTTCAATTTTTGTGAACAAAAATTCGTTCAACATGGCCCGATAACGATCGCCATTGACTGTAACGGACACTCCTTGCTCATTTTCGAAGAAAAATGGCCCAATTATGCCTCTGGACCAAAACCCGCACCAAACAGTGACTCGTATTGGGTGTATCGGCAAAATCGGCATCTTCTGTAAGTCGGTAAGTTTTCTTCAACTCCTGAACCAATTGGACTTTGTATGGCATCATACCAAGGTCTTTATGCAAAATTCGTCTCAATGATGCCTCCAAAATGTTCAATTCTTGAGAACGACGGTGAACAGCAATATTCTCGGGTGTACGCACTGTTTTTAGCTTTTCATGCTTTGGTTAATCGATGAAGATGCCAGTTTCTTTCACTTTTTTCACAAGAAAACGAACATACGGAGCTGACGGTGCTTCTCTTCTTTCAAAATCCGTACGCAATTTTCGCACACATTCTGCAACATTACCATGATTTTCAAAGTAATGTCGCAATATTTCCCAGCGTTGTTCAAGCGTATGCACAACCATATTCGTTCAGTGAATGGATAAAACTAATTATCTGTCAAATCAGACATGAGCTAAGTGTTACCGTTAACGAAATAAGCAGTAGTTGAAAAAAAAAAACGTTAGATGGCGGACCCTTTATTAAATAAATTTCGATGAAATTCGGTATACAAGCTTCTATCGGCCGTAGAACGAACGCTATTGAAATTGGTGAAAATCGATGCATGTTCTGATCTAGACCCCATACAAATGACTCCTATAAGATCGACTTATATTGCCATAGGATCCAATTTATCAAATATATCTCAGTCAATTTGGGTTAGGCTACGTTTATTACATCCATTTATCGGTACTCGAAAAATAATCCCTATAGGACGATTCTTAGTCATCGTCTCCATATTAGGGTGGGTCGATTTGTAGGGAGGCAAAAATATCGCTCAAGTGACAAGGAGAATCATATTTTACCTCTAAAACGAATTCTGGTTGTCTGCCATGGGCAACCCCATTCCTCCTCATGCAATTGATCTGAAACTTGGCCCATAATCTCGTTGTGACTACAGATTAATTTTGGGGTAGTCACGCAGAGTCACGCATAGTCACGAAGTAATCTAAAAGTTATTTACCCTCATCCGATCGATCTTTTTGAATAACATAACATAGTCAAGCCGTATGATTATCAGAAGAAGAAGAAACGTATACGTATGAGTGTTAATTTTAATATTAAATCAAACATAGTCAGCCCAATTCTAAACAAAAAATGGTGATTTTTGAAATGTTTGTATGGGGAACCCCCCAGGGGGTTCCAGGGGTGTGCCACTGGCATGGGTGGGTCGGCCCTCCAAAGTTAGTGGCGGTCGATCATACATTTGGACTCGATTGGGGCACTCTAAATTGGTCAAAGTGAGCCAGACAGACAGACAGGTCAAAAGTCGGGACATCAGAATTCGATTTAGAGCTATGGTTCCACGGGCAAAGTTTCTTATTTTGATCCCTAGAATACGATTTTCCTTGTCACTTGGGCGATTTTGAAATCGACCCGCCCTACTCCACATAGAGCTGAGTCTCGATCTTCACTTAACCTATCAAAAATAAAGATAATGCATAGATTATTCTCAAATTTATTTTATATATGTTTTGGAAAAAATATAACATATGTATATAGTGGAGCGCCCATAAAACAAAAAGTGTTATTTTTTCCGCTCCCCGCTCATTTTCTAGTACATTGGGCACAAAAAATAATATCCGGGCAAAAATTTTTTCAATCGGATGCAAACCGGCCAGTCCGTCACGACTTTTAGCCCTAAAAATGGAGTAAAATTAGTTCCAAGCTCGGAAGAGCTATAACTCGTAAGCCAGATGACTTTCGGAAAATACACCTTACGCATTTGTATTGCAAATATATAGGCAAACATTTTTCTCCTACAAATTTTTGACCTAGGTATGACCCTTCATGGTGTTTTAAGAGGTCAAACTTCAATTTGGCAATAGTCAAACCTAAATAGATTTATAAATAAATTTACTAATTAACGTTTGAAAAAAATTTTGACTTCAAATTTGAAGTTTGACCTCTTAAAACACCATGAATGGTCATAGCTACGTCAAAAATTTGTAGGAGAAAAATGTTTGCCTATATATTTGCAATACAAATGCTAAAGGTGAATTTCCGAAAGTAGTCTGGCTTACGAGTTATAGCTCATCAAAACTTGGAACTAGTTTTACTCTATTTTTAGGGCTAAAAGTCGTGACGGACTGGCCGGTTTGCATCCATTTGAAAAAATTTTTGCCCGGATATTATTTTTTATGCCCATTATACTAGAAATTGAGCGGGAAGCGGAAAAAATAACAGTTTTCCATTTTTCTATGTATTTCATGGGCGCTCTAATATATAGTTAGGATCGGTTCACATTTCGACCTAGTGCAGGCAAAAAAATTAATAAAAATTCCACTCAGATTTGGCGGTATGTGTATTTTCTATACCCATTTAGTTGGACCTAAAACCAATTCTCTAAACGCATGGCATATGGTAATGCGTGGTCGGTCTAGACCAACTATAATTTTTGTATATGTTTTTATTTTTTCTCTCTTTACTTTATTTAAGCAAATTACGTCAATTTATATCATCACATAATTTTAGTTCCCGAATGAGATAAAACCATCCATATATTAAAAATCCATCCATAAAAAAGTATTATATACATATTACAGGGTTTTTTTTTTAAATTTATATATTTTTCTTTAATGGAAGATCAAGGATATGGAGTCCCTTCAGTAGTTCAATAATTGGAATAATTGCTAAGTCTTTCTGAATATTTGAAGCTAAATCTACTTATTTCATAAGTACATAACTACCGTCCAAAAGTTTTTGACACCCCTCCTCCTTAAATTTTAAATGTCCAATCTCCTTTTTTTTCAATGAAAACTTTTCAAATTTAAAACATACATTTTTTATTCTTTAATTTTACTATTTAAATAAATATTTTTGTTTGAAACTAAGCTCAATGCTGAAATTTTAGATTCATCATTTTGTATAATTTCTCGACAAGTTTCGTGAGTAATTCAAGTTTATGGAGTGATCTGGATCCATGCTTTCTTCAGTTTATTCTACAGGTCTTCCTTAGACGCGGAACAGGTAGTTCGAACCTTGTTGTCCAATTCAATCCACAGTAACTCTATGGGATTTATGTCGAGTGACTGCGGAGTCCATTACATAACTTTACAGGCTCCAGCTACTTCCTGGGTATCTAAATACTGTTTACAAATTTTTGCTGTATGTTTTGGGTCATTAACTTGCTGAAATATGAATTTCCGACCCAAAATTCTTAGTCCCGTGACTACGTCACAATCTTCCAGCTCAGTTTTACACTGGATTTTATTGAATATTCCTTCGATTCCAGTATGTAAATTTTTCTCTTCATTTCGAAAACTCTCTTTAAATTTATTGTAGTCACATAATGTTTGGAGTTCTGTATACTACTTCCAAGAGACCATATTGTGATCAGATAGGTAACATTCAACAGAATCAATAAACAATATTAATGAATACAATTATATCCAGGAATAAGTTAAATTTAACCATATCTATAATATCAGTAGGCAATTCGATTTTTTGTGACCGATGTAAGTATGTCAGTTTTAATCGTATTTTAACCAAACATCCCTCATTTGAGAGGCATTTCTTTTTAGCTGCCCACAAGATTTACAAATTTTACAGTTTTACATTTTTTTTGGAGTAAAATGCATTTAAAGTTTCTACTAATACTTACATAAAATTATACAGTGCTGTTTGTGTGTTAATTAAATTTTTCAATATATTTGCAAAATGCCATGTATTGAATTGAAAAACAATTTTGGACATAAACCAATAACGACAATAAAAAGTGTTGAATTGTGAATTGGCTAAAATTGATTAGCATACCTTTAGGGTCCTATAAAAAAACTTATTAAATGGAAAACAAAATTTCCTAGAATTTGCACTCGAATAGCGAGGGCTGCGATCTGTTAGTTTGAATAAAACCACGTTTCTTGAATGGCAATTATGTCGGGTAGTTGGGGGAATGTTTGCAATTTGTGTTTTGAATTCCTTAAGTTTGTCTATTTATGAAATGTTTCAAATGTTTAAAATTGATTAGCATACCTTTAGGGTCCTATAAAAAAACTTATTAAATGGAAAACAAAATTTCCTAGAATTTGCACTCGAATAGCGAGGGCTGCGATCTGTTAGTTTGAATAAAACCACGTTTCTTGAATGGCAATTATGTCGGGTAGTTGGGGGAATGTTTGAAATTTGTGTTTTGAATTCCTTAAGTTTGTCTATTTATGAAATGTTTCAAATATTAACGGAAAGAATATCTAAGTATGCACAATTTCGCCTTTTTAGTAACAATTGGTTTCTACCCGTTTCTGGATCATAAAAGTAACCTCATTACATATCATAGGCTACAAATACATGATAATTTCATGCAAATTTAAATTATACTTATTATGGTATTTCTACATATTATTATATTCCAAAATAACTTGCTTTATGAGCAGCAGTTCGAATGTTGCTTCATTTAATTTAAATCTAAGCAGTTAATAAGTGCCAACTTAATTCCGCATAAAAAAATGTTCTAACATATCGAAGAAAGATTAAGTTCAATGGGGACACTTTTGTCATAAACATTATAAAACGAAATCATTCATTGATTGGTATCAATGAATGATAGCCTGTACATCCTTTCGAGTTTATTTCAATACATTAAAATTTTTTATTTCAAATAATATTACTTAAGTTAAGATGATATTTTAATATATTTGCTTTCATAACTAACTCACTGACAGACTCTGCAACGCTTTAAGATTCATATTTCATAAATTTATTACGTTATCTTTTTCTTAAGAATTATTATACATTTTTTTAAAGAAGAAGCTCTTCTATAAGGCAGCTTCTCTAAAAAACTAATTTTTATTTATAAAAAGTAGCTTTTCGTAAAAAAATATTTGTTCGTAAAGAAGTACATTTTCATAAAAAAGTACTTTTTCTTCAAAAGGTGCTTTCTAATAAAAGTATATTTTCTTAAGTAACAGCGTTAAATTCGGCTATGCCGAATCTTTGAAACCCTTCACCTGGTTTTTACGTTTACATTAATATCTGGACTTATTGGACTATTATACTAAATGTAAGCAAAATATTGGAAAAAATAAACAATTAGTTAACCAAATTGTTTATTTTTTACTAAATTATTATAACAAATATACCGACTTTTTAGCATTTCTGAGAGGTGTGTCCATATTTGATACAATGATTTAAATCGGGTATTTACCCGTTTTTAAATGCCAACCTGCTCGAAGTTATGACAAACAAGTAAGAGTGTTAAATTCGGCTGTGCCGAATCTATGATACCCTCCACCTCGGTTTGAGTATTGATAATAAATGTAAACAAAATATTGGAAAAAGTAAACAATTTGTTAAACTTAATACCAAATTATTTCAGAAAATTCTTTGGGTTGGTTTTCGTCTTTTCTATTATTTCGGATTTATTTCGGTGTTTGCTTTTTGGTCATCGTGGTTGCTGATCGCCATGCATTTAGGTTATATACATATATGCATGCGTTTCCGGTTATATGACATAACTTCTCGTTTAATTTAGTTTTTACTAATTAAATAGCTCGCCCTAACCTCCATTGCAAAGGTAATGGTTGTGTAGAGTGGCTATATGCATTAAATCGTGCTAATTGGAGATGGCTGTATAGTTTCTTTTAACTTGCCAAATATTTCTTCATTGCGGCCATATAGGTCGGATGGTGTAACAAAATAATAACCAAAAAAAAAAACTCTCTCGATTTTTTTATTAAAATATTGCCATATTTGGAAAACATAGAGAATAAATTTATAATAATAAATAATCAAATTAGGGATGCCAAACAAAAAAAAAACCAAATGTCCCAAATATTTTAAATAAAATAATTTGTTCTCTTTATTCTCTGAAAAACTTCAAATTTTCATCCAAAAAAAAAAAATTGTGAAAATTTATATATAAAAAATAACTTTCTCATCAAATTGCGTTTATTTATGTAACAGTTTTTATGTTCTCAGTTCTTAAATATCATTTGACGTTTTCTAAAATTCATTGAATTTAAATTAATGTTTTCTGTAGTGTGATTCTGTAAATTTCAACGATCCGACAATCGCAAAATATATCGACAGCTATTGTTGTTTGCACTAAGGATTAAGTGATTCACTATTTACATACATCTTAGCGACAGTCAACAAATCTATTTTTCTATTTATCTAAATTGTAAACGGGTGGCATCTCTGTCAAAATAAGCGAAAAACACAAAGAAGAATAGAAAAAACATATTACTTCGTGTTTGACAGGATGATTTTATGTTTATGTTTAATATCCTTATTTTTTTACTAATATTTCTGTGTATTTATTTGAAAATGAAATAATGAATTGAATATGCTATTTATTTTTTTTATTTATATAAAAAAGTTTTATAATTAAAACAAAATATTTTCACTATTTTATGATTTTTACTTATGTATGACGATATTTCAACCTAAAAATTCAAGTTTTTATCGATTGAGTAAACAACACAAAAATTGTTGTGGTTTAGATAACAACAACAGCTGACTTTAACAATAGCGAATATCGTTTAAAAATTTTACTGATAATTTTGCAATTTTCTTTTTTTAACGATTCGACTATCGTTAAAAGAAGTTACTGAATCGCGGTACTGAAAAGCTATTCATTTCTCCTGAATGTCAATATTTTTTTTAAATGTACAAATTTTTTAAATGTAAACATATTTGGTGTTTTTTTTTGGAATTTTAATTTGTGTTTAACGAATAAAATTTATATATTAAAGATGCAATTGATGTCTTCTAAATTTAAAATTATGATGTCCGACGTTCTGTTATGATTTTCTGAAATTCAATTAATATTTTCTAATTTATAATTGGAAATTTTAATTTCAGTTTTTAGAATTGATATTTTCTTAAATTTGAATGTAAAATTTAAAAAGTGCAATTTTGTATTCATGTAAATACTAATGCTTTAGTAATTATAAAAAATTTTTAAAAATTAGATGTAATCGCAATCAGATATTTTGTAGGTAAAGCAGTATAATAGTTCTATATAACTATGTAGAACTGTTTTGAAAACAAAAAACTCATTGATGAACTCGATAACTCTATTTTGTAAAGACAACAAAAAGTTAATATGCCAAACTTTTGTTCATATTTGTAAAAGAATAATGAAAAAAGGTATGAAATAAAAGACCAGCCCGTGTGTACTCTTAACATTGTTCTGTATGATATCTAGTTGAAAATATTGACATTCATGTTAAAATAGAAATAACTATTGCAAAGCTTATTAGAACAAAAATTGTGGCGCCATCTACTGCGGCATAGTCACGCTGAGCAAAATGAAGTGACACTCTGTTAATGCAAAAGAAATGTATTTTCCCCACAAAAAAATATTGCAGAATTTTATGTAAATAAAATAATATACCGATTTATTTCTAACATGCAGTTATTATGGATATACATATATAGAATATATGTATATTATTTGTATTATTTAATATGTGTATGTATGTATATGTATATATTACACTCAAAAAATACAACATCAAACGTTATTTTTGTGTTTTTCTCTTTAAATAAATTAATACATAAATTTTTTTTTTTTGCTAAATTTACATGGTTTTTTTTTTATTAACAACTAGGTATTTTAGCCAGAGTTCAGAAAAAACACACACTGAATAAAAAACTCGTACATATATGTAAACAAACATAACTTAGACCAACACACACATATCTTTATTTTCATATCAATTATGTGCATTTCTAAATTTTCTACGGTGCCCAACACAACCATGACTGTGTTCGTTTTAATATTTCGTTATTTACACGAACATTTTTGTATCACATACTTTTTGTTTCAATCACACATAAAGCACACATTTTTGAGTGTTGCTTTATTTGAAGTTCATGTTCTGGTACGTGTACTGAAAAAAAAACACAGAACATGTACAATAAATAGGTTCGAGTTCAGTTATATTTTAAGTCGTGTTGTGGCTCGTGTAGTAAGAAAAAACACAACATACAATTAACAGGTTCGAGTTCAGTTATATTTTAAGTCGTGTTTAAAGTCGTGTTTATTTTTTTTTACTTTTTCAGAGATTTCCTTGGACCTGTTCCACCGATTTTAATGATTTTTGAAATAGAAATATTCCCATGAACTTCGTGAATCATTCTCACGAAAAATGATCACCCTAGCTGTCCTATTGAGGGCGTGATCGTGACAAGAACACCATAGAAAATTATATTTTTTCAATACTTTTTTTAGTTCTTCATTCAAATCTCGGACGATTTCATAAAGCAAATTTCTCAGGATGTTGATGAATTATTTTTTATGTCAACGAGCACCCTAGCTGCCTGATCGATGCCGTCATCGTTATTTCCACAGACGGACAGACGGACGGGCGGACAGACGGACATCGCTATATCAACTCCGGTTGTTATAAGAATCACAAATATATATATTTTATGGGGTCCAAAATTGTTTTCCTACTTATTACAAACGGAATGACAAACTTATATATACCCTCTGCACACTGGAGTGGAGAGTATAAAAATACTGCCCTAAGTTTAAGGTACATGGTTGCGATAAGTGTTGCTTTTCTTAAATTTTATATTATTATAATAATTTTATATCTCATATTCTTTTGAATAAATTGTCTTTTATTAGCTTTGGGTTATTTGTGGATCTTCTTATTTTATTTAAAAAAATATAGATAGTTATTATACATAAAATAATTTTATAACAAAATGGGTTAAAAGTTGTTTTAACTTATATTCGCGAGCAATAAGCAGATAATTGCACCAAAGATATATCACAATGGATTATTTTGATCCCAGGAGCACTGAAGTCTTAAATAAATAAAAAATAACCGAATTATTTTGCTTAAATTCGAATTAGTGGTTTCATCGAGTTTAATATGAAAACCCGTTTTCGGTCATTTTTATTTAAAAATATCTTAAAATCCAAAGCTGGCATTGGGAAATAATGGGTTAACGTTCTCGAATTTATCCCAGATTTTAGGAACGGAAGTTCTACACATTTGGTTATTATATCTTAAGCGTCGCATCTAAAAATTCAACAGTAGTTACAAAACATTTGAATTTTTTGAATAAATTGTCTTTTATTAGCTTGGGGTCATATGTGACCCCAATTCCAAAAGGGTTAATAGGGTCATATTATTTTTTTCCGAAGCCCTAGGCTATTATGATAAAATATAACATTTAAAAGTAGACAAGTGATGAATTTTTACAGAATATTTTACAAAAATCCCATTTTTCTCGAAATCCGCAAAAATAAAATGCTTGTCAAAAAAATTCTGGCATAGGGCTTTACCTAAAAATTTTCACAGTTTATCTCTAACGTGCATTTAACAAGACCTTAAAGAGCTAAATAAATTTTTTGAAATTTTGTTTAAGAAAATTTTTCAAAACTTGAAGAAGGGTTTTCAAAATTTTATAAAAAAATTTCCATATTCAGTTTCAATTTTTAATAGGTTAACAAGGCGATAATAAAACAATATTTCATAGCTGAGTACTTACAGTTCTTGAGACTAAAACAAAATGTTCGTTTTAATTAATTTCTTAAAGTTGAAGAAAAATGCCATCAAATTTCATGACCTATTTTTTTTTTTGGCACAAAAGTGGTCTGGGGCATTTGCTATTTCTTGGCGATTATATTCAATTTTGAAGTCTTATAGCTTTTTGGAGAGATAATTTAATACTGATGCTAAATTATATAACAATTCGTCGAAAAAATTAAACTATCGAAAGAAATTTTCGTAAAATCTGAAAGAAAGTCATATTTTCCCCATATAAAACACACTTGAAATTTTCAATCGCGTTGAGCCACCTATCAATGTTTATACCCTATACCACTATGTGGTTTGGGTATAATGACTTTGTGCTGCTGTTTGTAACTACCAAAAATATACGACCTAGACCCATCTTTTATTATGCCGATCGAATCAGAGTCACTATCTGATTCGATTTAACGATGTCCGTCCGTCCGTCCGTCCGTCTGTGTGTCCATGTAAACCTTTTCATCAAACTGCAGGTCGCAAATATGAATATATTTTGAGGAAATTTGGTATATAAGATTTTATCGGCCATAGGATGAACGCTCTTGAAATTGGTGAGAATCGGTCCATGTTGAGACCTAGTCCCCATACAAATGACCCCTATGAAATCGACATAAATTGCCATAAGATCCAAATTTGTCATATAGATCTTACTCAAATTGGCGTCCATTAATGAGTAGTCCAAAAAGGATCCCTATGGGACAATTCTTAGTCATAGGCCCCATATAGAGATGTTTCCCGATCTTCACTTAAATCTATCAAAAAACAAAAATATTGCACTGATTCTTCTCAAATTTTGTTTGTATATATTTTTGCAAAATACAAGAGACTTTACTAAACATGGTCAGGAGCGGCCCATTTTTGGGCCTAGTCCCCATATAGATATATCATCCGATATGAACTGCAGCCAAAAAAAAATTAATAAAAATCCCACTCAAATATGGTTTATACTTATTTTCTATGACCAGTTAGTTGGGCCTAAGAGATAGGGTCTCTTAACGCATGGTATAGGGTATTGTATAGTCTAGACCGACTATAATATTCTTACTTGTTTTTGATTGGCCCAAAACTTTGCATTTCTCAGTTTTTTGCTATTCGGGGGGTGGTTGCGACCGGGGGTGCGACCGAGAGTTTGAACACTTTTTTTCTCCATATAATGAATGGCCACCCTAATGGGGACTAGGTCGAAAAATGGACCGATACTGACCATATTTGGTAAGGTCATTCAAAATGAATAGAAAAACCAAATTTGAAAAAAATCTGTGCAATATTTTTGTTTTCTGGCAGATATAAGTAAAGATCGGGAATCAGCTATATATGGCTTACACAAATCAAATTTGACCGAGAATTATATAATCATTTGGATATTATGACAATTTAAGTCGATTTCATAGGTGTCATTGTATGGCGACTAGGTCTGAACATGAACCGATTTTCACCAATTTCAACAGCGTTTCATCAAAATATATTCATATTTGCGACTTACAGTTTCATTACAAGGTTTGCATGGACACCCAGACGTACAGACGGATGGACAGACTGACGGAAGGACGGACGGACGGACAGACATCGCTAAATTGACTTAGAAAGCGATTCTGTCATTATACCCTAGCCGCATAGTGGTAGAGGTTATAAAAACTGAAATTTTAAATTATCAAAGAAAAATAACTATTATACAAATTATTGTTGCGTCTATTAAAATTTCATTTACTGTAGTACGTATGAAACGCATTCGTTATTAATTCCATTATTAATTCATAATTTTTTTTATTATTGATGCTAAATACTATTTTTTATTAAAATAAAATAAATAACTTTTTAATTAAACCGCAATGCGAAGTGCTGTTGCCTAGAAAATAAATCATTTGAAAATTTTATGAATGCGAATTTTCAGGTCCATCGAGAGACTTTGGCAAGAACTAATTGCGATATATAGAAATATTCAAGGGAGTCATTCTGAAGTTCAAATATATATTACAATCATAGAACTCTAAGCCTGAACAATAATATATAGAGAGTTGTAAATTATGGGAAGCATTGTCTTGTAGAATACATTTTGGGATTGTGCATGAGTCGTGTCGGTCCAATGTAAATATAAATATTAACCATTGCATAATCTTTTACTTAAAACATTATTAAAATTCACAAAATAATGTTGGTAAGCGATACAATATTCGACCCAAACCAATCAATTTAAAAATTTTTTTTTTGATTTTCTAATTTCTCTATCATTATTTTCCGCTTACAAAATTGTCTTTGGTTTTTACAATAGTGACCATCAACACAATATTGGTTACTACAGCTGCAGCAGCACAATATTCAATAACATTCTGGTACATACAACTAAATTCATGTACATGTACTACTACTTTACTATATACCATTGCTATTACTATCATCACTTGTAACAACACCAAACACTTCACATAATTTTAGCTTAAAGTACCATTAAAAGGTACATAATTTTTCGGATTTTTGTTGGTCTTTGTAAGCCAGTTGGTGTTTGTGTCGTTGAAGTTTTCTGCTGCTGTTGATGATGTTGTGTTTTGGGTTGACAACATTTTATGATTACTCTTTTACAATTTGTTCGTTGACCGCCCTCAACCCACCTTACCCCCGCCACTCTTTCAGTGCCAACAGTTCTCTAGCAAAATGTGTGTTGTTGAATCCTCAATAGCAGTTTTTGTTAAAAATCCTTTTTTGGTTATTGAAGCTGACCAGTGACCAAAATACCATCAACAACAAATAAGCACATAAAATACTTATTTTGTCTAATGTTTTCTAAAGTAGTAAGAATGAAAATAAATTTTGTGGTTAAAATGACTTAAATTTACAAATTGTGTTAAATAGGTATTGAGAACATTTTAATTGAAAAAGGTTGAATACTTGATAAGGAGTTTATTGAAATGTACAACATTTGAATGAATTTATAATCAGTTTCAGCTAAAACATCATGGGGGAACCATGAATAAGAAAACGAGCAACATAATTAACATATTTCTGGATATTATTGGTTTTAATTCAAAGAAAAAAAAAAAAAAAAACGAAACATAGATAATAAATCAATACTATAATCAAATCCACTTAATGCCATTCACTTGCCGACCGAGAGGGCATATTACCTTAACATACAGACTGCACACACATCAGTGTCCGGACCCTGGATTATTCCAAACAAGAGCTGGCAAGTAATGTGGTAACAAATCAGCTACCGAACTATTTCATCATATGATAATAATTTAATTTTTTAATTTAATTAATTATTTATTTGAAGAATGCAGTACAACAAGAAATAATCTTATTAATATTAGAGTACTGGGGAGATAAAGTTAAGCCAGAAGGTGTTATTTAATTTAACATAAAATAAAAAAGCATAATATTATATGACATAATTAAAGAATAATTTTAATAATTTAAGTTTAAAAAAAAATAATTTTGTTCAAAATTGATAGGTAGTTACACATAAATATTTATTTTATGAGAAAGAAAAAAATTTAAGTGCAACACAAAAAATTAAGTTAATCAAATTGGCGAAATATTGCTGTTTTAAAGAGCTTTGCATTGCTAATGGTTTGTATATTATGAGGTAGTTGGTTCCAAAGTTTTATAGTTTCCACAAAAAAATGTCTTTCAGATATTTGTTTTTGATACCGAATTGAGTTTATTTTATTCCCTCTATTAGATCGGGAAAATTGTAGCCTTTTGTAAAGATAATCTGGTTGCTTTGTGTTAACTATTTTGTGCAGAAATATAAGAGTTCAGCATTTTAGCAGATTTTCGAATGAAACATTGTTTATGCGCTTTGAAAACTGCGAGATTTCATCAAATCTTCTACGTCCAAATATGTATCTGGCAACATTGTTACTTTTAGCTTTTGTTTGCTTATTGAATCAGAACTGGCAAATAGCTCACATCCATATAGAAGTGTCGGCTGTAGATAGGTTTTGGCAAGGAGCATGCGAATATTTAATGGTGTAAAATATAGTCTTCGACAGAGTTCTCAGGATACCATGCGTTATACCACAGGCAGCATTTACATGATCAGAGCAGTTATGTTTTTTGTTAAAAATTATCCCGATGTTCTTGGCAGTTTCAGTAACCTCAATAGTTGAGTTATCTAAAAGTAGTGGTGGCAGAGTGGTAGGTAGAATGTTAGAGTTTCCAATAATCATTGCTTTTGACTTTTTCGCGTTTAAACAAAGCCCATTGGCTGATGCCCATCTAGATACTTTTTTGAGGTCTTCATCATCTGCATATATTTGTATTTTACAATTTTCTAGTTGTGAAGGTAAGTCATTGGAGTATATGGAATACAAAAGTGGACCAAGTATTGTACCTTGAGGTACACCACGCTTAATTAGTAAAGTGTTTGATATCTTAATGCCATTGTAAACAGATTGACTTCTACCATTTAGATATGTGGCAATAAGCTTTGTAGCGGTAGGTGAAAAATTGCACATATTTTTAAGCTTAAAGCAAAGTGTTGAGTATTCCACTAAGCTTTAGAATGATCCAGAAGAACCAAAAATAACGTCATCTTGTTATCTAATTTAGTTCTTATCTCCTCTGAGACATCAAAAAGAGCAGAGATACAACTGTGTTTTGGCCTAAAACTTGATTGCCTATCAGTTAGAAGTTTGTTTTCATAAAGATGTTGGCTTAACTGTGCATGAATTAAGCATTCGAAGATCTTCGATAAGAATGGCAATATTGCTATAGGCCTATAGCTCTTATCTTGTTTAGGAACTGGAATTATTTTCGAATGTTTCCACATTGACGGAAAAGTTATTGTGGTTATTATTGTATTAAAAAGGTGTGCTATGTGCGGCAGTATGTAACTTAAGATTAATGTTATAAATTTAAGGTGGACATCATCATATCCAGCAGAGCTCGACTTAATACTTGAAACAGATTTTAAGACATCTATATGGGTAATATTTTTGAATTCGAAGCACATCGTCTGTAGATTGTTTGGGACATTATTATTTGTTGTTCTTGAAGAGTTGTAGAAGTTTTCATCAATATCTGGCATTGGTATATTGGCAAAATGAGAATTTAACTCATTTACATTAATTGTGTTGTCAGTTGCTATAGCATTATAATTGACACTCATGTTACGTATTTCTCTCCATTTTTCTTAGAACAGATAGCTGTCTTAAACTTGTCATCGAAGTAAATTCATTTGAGATCTACAGGATTTGAAAATAGTATGAAGTTCGGTCGTTTTAAATCTTTTCCAACGCTCATATGCTAAATTACTCATATCAATTAAGGACTTTATTTCTGGTGAGAACCATGGTTTCTCACTCTTAAGTTTCTTTGTTTTCACCAAGACAAATTTATTGTATAAGCTTTGAATATTACTTTGCAAAGAATTTGTTTGATCATCAACGTAAGGCATATAAAAAATTTGGTTCAGATTCATGGTAGAAAGTTCAGTTTTCATTGATAGAAAATCAATATTTTTAAAATCTCTAAAAGTTGTCGTTTGGTCTTGGACGGGTATTTAAAGTCGAATGATAAAAAAAATTAGATCATTGTTTTGAAAACATACTTGCAAATAGCTGGTCATATAGCAGTAGTTTAGAAGGATTATCCGTAAAGCATAAATCCAGTAGCGTACTTGAGGTAGATGTAAAGTGTGTTGGTGTTAAACTGTTGCTTAGAATTAATCCAATGCCACTCATTTCTACTATTAGACTTTTGTCTACTAGTACGATTGTATTAAAGTCTCCGGTTAAGATAACATCAGTGTAACCAAGTGTTAGCTCGTCAAAAAGCGGAAAAATATTAATATTTCTATTAGGTTTATACAGAGTACCTAGTAGAAGCCTTTGGTTACTGTCAACAATTTCAATAAATAGATATTCCACTTTGGAAGTTTCCGAAACAACACCCTGATTTTCATCTTGCACAGGATTTTTGTATTTAAATTTACATCTAATTGACAGTTTTACATAAATTGCAACGCCACCTGCATTCGTATTTCTATCCAACCGAAATAGATGATAGCCATTTAATTGATAAAAACTATCACAAATGTCAACATGAAACCACGATTCTGAAACACAAAAGAAACAAGTAAGAAAATTATATTCGGTTTAGACAGACTATACGGTGCCCTATACCATACGTTTAGAGACTCTATCTCTTAGGCTTAAGTAATTGGACATAGAAATATGCATTAACCAAATTTGAGTCACATTGTTATTAATTTTTTTGCCTTTTAATATGTAAAAGTTCATATCGGATGCTATATTTATATAAAAAATATATAGACTGATCCTGACCATATTTTGTAAGGTCACTTATTTTTTGCAAAAATATACAAATACTGGTAAATGGATCTAATAGCCTTACACAAACCCAATTTGACCGAGATCTTTATAATAATTTGGATATTTTGGCAATTTCAGTCGAAGTCATAGGGGTCATTTGTATTGGGGACTAGGTGTGAACATGAATCTATTTGCACCAAATTCAAAAGCACTCATCCTATGGTCGATAGAAGCTTAGGTGCTAAATTTCATCAAAATATATTCATATTTGCGAACTACAGCTTGATTACAATGTTTACATGGATACACAGACGGACGGACGGATATCGCTAAATCGACTCAGAAAGTGTTTTTGAGTCGATCGGTATAATAAGATATGGGTCTAGGTCAATTATTTTTGGTAGTTAGAAACATCAGCACAAAGTCATTATACCCTGACCACATAGTGGTATAGGGTATACGTATAAAATATCAATTCAATTAAATTCCATTTATTATAACTAGCAGATTCTAGCCCTCGAAATTCGAGTGCAAATTCTAGGAAATTTTATTTTTTCATTAAATAAAGACCCTAAAGGTATGCTAATTAATTATAGCCAATTCACAAATCAACACAAAAAACAAACTCATTTTTATTACAAACACATTAACAAATTTAATAAACACACATCTAGCATTGTATAATTTTATGTATGGGTTAGTAGCAACTTTAAAAGCAATTTACTAAAAATAAAGGAAAAAATTTAAAAATCTGTAAATCTACAAAACGGCTAAAATAATACACGCTTGGTCCAAATCGGTATAAAACAGTAGAACAAAACATCGGTCACAAGACCGATTTGGCCACATTTGGCCAATGATACTAATACTAATATATGAATATAAATACTAATGCTAAATATTACGGTGTATAGCATATATGTACTTAATTCAAAAGTTATTACTAAAGTCTAATAATTAAAATTTACCATTATGGCCCCCAGCCAAAAAAAAAAAAAAAATAAAATAATTATTTACAAAAACAAAAACAAAGAGTCCATGTTAGCGAAAAACTGTTGACCACATATAGTTCCCTTTAATTAATTCTATAAATTTACGTACTAATTAAGTATCATATGCATTCACAAATATGTGAGGAAATTTTGTTCTTGAAAACTTTTTTAGAATCTGCAAAAACCCTCGCATGGCTAGGTAGCTTATTCCAAAGACGGGACACTCTAAGTAGAAACTACCGTTCATACAAAGAAGTTAATATACGCGGTGTTATAATTTGAATATTTCTTCTCGATCTCGAAAAACTAAAGGTATAACGCGAGTTAACTGGTGAGGAATCATTAGTAAGGAGTTATATGCGCCCTTCTTCTAACATTAAAAACAAAACGAGCAATCATATTGGGTAGTTTCTCCAATTTAGAAAAATAAGTAGAAGTAGCACCAGATGTCACCTCAATACAATAACACATCTTTCTTAATATGAAGGGGTAAATAAACATCTACATTAAATAACCTACGTATAGTAGTAATAATATTTGGTGTTAATACATTAATATGTTTCTCAAAACTGAGTTTTTCATCAATTATGACTACCAGGCACCTCAGATTATCAACGAAATTAAGTAAGATACCATTAATACGAATATTGAAATCAAAGCTTTGAGTATTTCAAAAAACCATACACTTGGTCTTTACCAAATTAATATCAAAATTATTTGTCAACAGCCATGTTGATACGTTCCGAAGGCTGAAATTCGTTACAGCTTCAAGAACATCTAAGAATTGTTTATCGTAATTGAAGAGTAATTGAACATCATCCGCAAAAATATGTGGTCTACATCCTGGAGTATCAATCAGAACTTCATTCAAATCATTTAAGTATAACACAAATAATAGAGGACCAATAATCGAACCCTACAGCACACCACATGTAACCCTGCGGATGTCACTCACTCTGCCTCCAAGCTCAACAAATTGTGAACGATTATTTGAATAGGAAAACATAAGCCTAAAAGCTGGTATCGAAAATTTAAATTCATCACGAAGTTTAGAAATAAGTCTACAATGATCAATGCAGTCAAACGCTCTGGACAGATCAAGAGAAACTAAAAGATTAACTCTACCCTCACTTAAATTTTTCCAATGAAATTAGTCATTTCAACTAAAAGAGACGTAGTGCTGTAACCCTTTCTGTAGGCATACTGGCTGTCACAAATTAGATTTTCCCTGCTTAAATATTGAACCATTTTTGACTTAAGTAAGTGCTCAACAACTTTAGAGACAACAAGCAGTATACTTATAGGTCTTAAATTCCCAAAAGACAATTCACTACCAGATTTAGGAATCGGAACTACCCTAGAAATCTTTCAGGGGAAAGAATAAACAGACATTGTAAATATGCCATTTACAACATACAATATGTATTTACTTATACCAGGAAAAACCAGCTTAATGAACCTTAAAGGAATACCATCCACACCGACTGCATTCGATTTTATTTTCTTAAAAGCATCTAAATGTTCTAACTCAGAAACACCACCAAATGAAAAACATGGGTTATTATCTGTATAATCAAAATCAAAAACCTTCGTAACAACCTCCGAACTACCCACAAAATGATCATTCACCTCATTTGCATCAAGATCCCAAAAAACAACCTCACTCCGCAAACAGCCAGCTCTCCTCAGCAGCAGCCAGCTTTCCATATATTAGCATTATCAGATCTATTAAATATTCTCACACCCTCCCGTCTTTTAAACTTCCTTATAACACCCTTGGCTTTTTCTGGATATCTACAATATGTTCGCCAATTAACATCGGTACGAACCTCCGGAAACCCCTTGTATGCAATGTCTCTAAGAGAAACAGCATGAATAATCTCCCTAGATTTCATCCATGATTCTCCCTTACCTCTAGATTTACGACGGACAACCAGTAAAAAAGAAAAAGCATTAACCAAAAAGGTGTTTAAGAAGTCAACCTGATAGTTCACATCACTCGTAAGGTAAATTGAGGAAAAATCATATGAATTGTAAAACGAGTTTAATCCGTCCCAATCCATATTATTGAAATCCTTAAATTCAAAGTTGTTATCAGTCCGATCAACATTTAAATCAACCGAAACAAAAATGAGGGCATGGTGAAAGTTCATAAAGGGACATTGAAATTGACTGGATTGCATAGCTTTATTGCCACTTCCAAGCATAGAGTAGTCAATTAAAGACGAAGATCGGTGACTTATGTCAAAATGAGTAGGATCCATATTACAGAATCAGAAAGGTTTAAATTAAAATCACCCATAATAATTAGGTTATTGTATTGATAAAAAATATTACAATATAATTCCTCAAAAATTTTAAAATCATACCTAGGCAAATACACAACTCCAACAAGAGTTTTTATGGTTCCAGTTTTGATTTCAACAAAAATAGACTCACAACGATTATACCGCGTTGATCTGTATATAACTCTCTTCTCCATTCTACTAGATATATATAGGCCGACACCACCACCCCTATCTCTACTCACCGAACGGTCATTTCTATACTGACTCCAAAAACATCGAAGTAATGACCCTCCATAACCCTACGCAATTCGTTCAACTTCGTACCGGTAGACGGGCATATGCTCTGACAGTTTATGTGACCAACATTTAAACAAATTGTTGTTTCCTTGAGACTATTAATCTAAAAAGTATTATCACTAACAATCGGACCCATATTGTCATTTAACATCATCTATAAAAATATAAAACACACATGCCCGACTCGAAATAACTTTTGTTACGTTTGTGGCTTATTCGCACCAAGTAAAAATTTGAAAAATATTACGAAAATAGTGGTTAATTCGTTTCAGAAAATATTCCATACTGCTTATGTTCCTTACTTGTGGTGTACTCCGGAAGTCGTGTGCGACTTTTGCTATAGAAATTTATGCAAGTTTACTGATGGAAGGTCAACAATAAAGTACGCTGTACCAACAATTTGGCTACGACGTACGGAGCACTGCAATGAATTGTACTACTTTTGCGTAACTGTTACTCAATCTAAAGGGTACCAATACTTTCGCCGCAACAAAATTCGCTACGCTAATGTAGAATCGGTTATTCCAGCGGTTCTGTACTCACCAGAAGAACGTATAGCGGCTTCAGTGGAGATTTCTGATGATCTTTCCGAATTAAGTCATGGAGAACCAACAGTAGTACCAACAATGCTATCAACATTTCTTGCATCGAATGCGAGATGCGAGAGTCCAGAAGTATCGGAATTTGTACCAATACCCAGTGAACTTGGGACTGCAGTGCCGCATTTAGTAACGCAAGCCGACTTCAATGACCTTGTACGAGACGGAAATTTGTAGAGGAGAACAGCGGAACTCTTTGCATCACGCTTTAAGCAGTGGAATATAGTGGCTACTAATTTTAAAATAACAGCCGCTCGTGAACGACGTAGCACTATTCCATATGACGAATTTTTTTAATTGCACGTAGATCGGGAAAAAACCTGGCTTATTGTTATGATATTGATTCGATGTTTGCAAAAATTGGTTACCCTCATATTTCAGAGGAGTGGCGACTTTTCATCGAAGCATCGGTCAACAGCCTTAAAGTCGTGCTGCTTCATATCGGTAACAAACATCCATCTGTCCCGATCGCATTGCCACAAACCTCAAAGAAACATACGAAGGCATGGAATTTATATAACAGCTGATAAAGTACCAAGGGCATAATTGGAAAATATACTGCGATCTGAAAGTGGTCGGATTACTCATGGATGTTAAGCGTGGATTTCCAATTTTCATCAAAATTGAATGCTATCGAACAACGTGCATGGAAAGGTACAGTTGCAGTTATTGAGCAATTTCTCGGCAACAAACGAGCTGCCAATTATAAAAATATTGTAGCAGAAATGATTTCGGCATATGGCAAAATGGGCATATTAATGTCGCTAAAGATCCATTTCCTTCACAATCATTTAGATTTTTTCCCTGATGATTTTTGAGCTTGTAGCGATGAGCATGGCAAAAGGTTCCATCAGGACATTGCGGCTATTGAAAAGCGCTTTAAATGACAAGACATTACGAATATGCTTGGCGAATACTGCTGGTCAATTTGTCGCGATACTCACACAAATGCTTACAAACGTAAAAATAAAAGCATTGAAATTTTTAATGTAACAATTTTTAAATTTAATATAACAAAATTAATAAAAAAAATTCGGTTTTTTAACGAACTGAAACCGTTACAAAAGAACCGATAACCATTTAAAAAAAAAAAAAAAAAAAAATCAAGAAAATCTAAGATTTGATAAAAAACAATTCTTTTAAAACAATTGACGTGATACAGACATTTTCACGAGTCTGCCTGCAAAAATTCAGCTCGATTGGATCACGGAAGAAGGGTTAAAAATCGATCCAAAGTCTTTCACACAGGCGGACAGACGGACACTACTAGCTTTATACTTTATACATAAAAAAAAAAATTATGACGTGTACGTGAAAATCGCCGATACACGTGTATTTTTATTTTTTCTCCCCTTTCCGAAAAAGTATATTTGGTTCATAGAACAGAACAAAAGCTAGTTTTTGTAACGCGGTGTTACAATTATAGGGTCCAGTACTTTCACATTTACCTGACATAATTTTCCACAAATATTTTGAACAAAATTCAACTTGGACCCACAAAAACTTGGCCAATGAAGCAAAGGCTTTTCATCAATTCATATCCAATGTTATTAGAAAGTATCAAGAGCACTTGGCCATTTATAGGATACCTGGTTCGGTGAGCATGATATTTGTAAGGCTAACGCTTCCGGTAGAAAAGTAACCTGGTTAGCTCAGTGTTTGAACTTTTTGGTGGAAAGATTAAAGACAATGGAAGTTTTGAAACTTAAAAAGTCCAAAAAGTTCCATACAGGAAAGCTGCAAAAACAGAGCACGAAAATTGAAATCGATTTTCATAAAAATATGCTCCTACTGCATAATTCACGATGAAACTCATTCTTTCTCATAAGTTCCGGGTAAAAATTTTTATGTTACTAATGCTCGAGGAAATGTTGAAAATAAGTTAAGGGCCCAAAAGCAAATGAAGTTTCCCAAAAAAAGTTACTGGTAGCAAAATAATTTGTTACAATGGGCTCTATAAATACCGAACTTTATATTAAGGAGTGCTTGCAAAAAAAAGATCCGTTCCTTTCATAAGCCAACACAAAGTGTCCACATATTTTTGTATCGATTTGGCATCCAGTCTACGGTAAGAGTGGTATAAAAACAATAATGTGGTTTTTGTACCAATGGAGGCAAAACTCCTCAACTGTGCAGAGCTTATGCCAGTGGAGACGGACTAACCCTTCCACAAAAGTGACAGAAACTGCTAAAAAAATCCCTAAATCCCTCCGAAAAAGTCTATAGGTGATAATTAGAACTCTAAAAGTTATCTTTTTTTGTAAACTTTAGTATAATTTCAATTAACTTCAATTAAATCAACACTCTAGGTTCAATTGTTTCTTTATTATTTCATTATATGTATGTGTGTTAAGATTTTTTCGATCTCAGTATTTTATTAAAAATTTTATTAAAAATGAAGAGCACCCCTTGATATTGTGTCAGTAATGAAGACAATTTACCCAATACGAGAGCACAGAGTGAAAAATGTTACAATATTGATTTGGTACTTAAAATTTATTGAAATTTATATTATGAAAATATTATTTTAACAAATTTTTTTTGAGAGTTGTTTCAAAATTTTAGTTAATATGGAAATGGTGTCGATTAGCATAGCATTTCAAGGTGGAGTCAAATTTAATTATATTTCTTATATATTGTTCTTCTAACTTTACTGATATAATTAAAATAATTATCGGCTAAATTTGGAGTTCATGGAATTTGGTATACAATACAAAAATTTATGTTAAAGAAATATCTGCTTTATAGATAGTTTCAACAATGGCTGATGTAATTTCTTAAAAATATTGCATTCATCATTATATACAGACATATATCATTATTATGATGAAGAAACATAAATAAATACAATTGTATAAAACTGATGCAATTATAAAATTAATGAGATCATAAGAAAAACAAATTGACTAAAAATGATTTTTGCACGTAGTTCGTAAAGTTTAAAAAATTCCTGAAACTTCAGTGTAAATTACAACATTTTAAAAATATGTACGAGTATGAAGCACGTGTTCTATATTTAAATTATAGAACAGGAATTCTGAAAACTTGTTGTTTATTCATGGAATTTGAAAATAGGTCAATTTAGTTTTAAATTCATATATAATACAGAACGTCTTTAATATGGCTCCAAACAAATTTCAGTGCATTTGTATGTTTTGTAATCTACAAAATATTTTTCATTGATCATCTTTCTATGAGTTAACATATTAATTAACCTTAAATGGCTGCTTAACCTTGTATTAACAACTTTTAAAGCTACCCTCGATTTTTTAGTTCTCTATAACTTTCTCCTTAAAAACAAAAGTTCTCTGTTTATTTCTATTAATACGCGTGACAATTTTCGAATAAGGTTGTTTAAAACTGTCAACACTTTATCGACTTGACAACTTCCGATTGGGGTTAAAGAGGTTGTTGTAAATAACCAAAATATATTCCACTTGATTTATGTTAATTTAGTATGAATAATTATTCCTATTATTATCTATAATAACTTAAATAAATAACATTAAATAGGATTTGTTTTACTAAATGATATTTACTTAAGTTGTAGTAGATTAAAAAAATTAACATAAGTCAATTATTTATTTTTTAAAATTCTATATCAATTAATTTATAACGGAATTTTATGATGCCAGTAACAACAACAGGGGGCTCGTGTGTTGTTTTATACCCTACACCACTGCATACTAAAATTTATAACTATTAACAATTATAATCATAATAATTGATCATAATTGTTAAACCGATTGTCTTCCTAACAAAAATAAATAAACAAGAAATTTATAGTCGGTCTAAACCGAGTATACGATACCATTTAGCTTGCGTTTAGAGACCCTATTCCTTAAGTCCAACTAATCAGATATAGAAAATAAGCATAAAACAAATTCGAGTGGCATTGTTATTAATTTTTTTTTGGCTTCGGATATGAAAAAGTTAATATCAGATGCTATATTTATATAGGGACTTGGTCGAAAGATGGGCCGATCCAGATCATATATGGTAAGGTCACTTATTGCAAAAATATATACACACCATATATGAGAAAAATCTGTGCAATATTTTTGTTTTCTGATAGATTTAAGAGAAGATCGGGAAACAGCTTCATATGGGGGCTATTACTGGGAATCGTCCTCTAGAGTTTATTTTTGCACTACTGATAAATGGAAGTAAAAAAACATACACAAACCCAATTTGACCTAGATCTATATAACAATTTGGATATTATGGCAATTCAAGTCGATCTCATAGGAGTCGTTTGTACGGGCACTAGGTCTGAACATAAACCGATTTTCACCAATTTCAATAGCGTTCATCCTATGGCCGATAGAAGCTCTTTCTCTAAATTTTATCATAATATATTCATATTTGCGACCTGTAGTTTGATTACATGTTTTACATGGACACACATACGGATGGACGGACAGGCGGACATTGCTAAATCTGAGTCGATCGGTATAACAAAAGATGGGTCAAATATTTTTGGTAGTTACAAACATCAGTACAAAGTCATTATACCCTGATCACATAGAGGTATAGGGTATAAATAGCAGTTTTTGAAGCAGTGTTTTTCCTGGTTTATCATAATAAGTGACTTCAATGATGACGTAAAATATTTAGCTTCCGAGAATTCATTTAAGTTCAAGATGTAGCATGTAATATGTTCGGACTTGATTGACACACATTTTTACTTGTTTTTCTACAAAATTATAATTACTATAATTACGTGTAAGTGTGTTGTTTATAGAGTTGAAAAATAAAACAAGTATTAAATAAACGTACAGTGGTTCATAACATAAAACCACTTTCAGTTTCCAACAATATTAGCTAGATGACCGAAGATATGTGTATTGAAAAAAGAAAAAATAATGAAACAAAATTTAATTTGGTATCGGTGATTATTATATTACTAATTAGTTATAGCGCCTGTTGAAAAATGACGACAATACTTTTTTTTAAAGAAAAGGTACATTTTTAAGACGAGGCATTTTTGCTAACTTTTTACTATTGATTTAGGAGATTTTATGTTCCACGAAAAAGTTTTATGTTGCTCGATCTGACAACCCTAAAAATAATAACCACCCGATTCGTGTTGGGTATAGTAGCTAGGGAGCAAAATTTGAACAAGTACGACGCTTCGTTTTCGAGATATAACCGATTTTATGTTCCACGCAAAAATTTTAAGTTTTTCCACCTGGAAGCCCTAAAAGTAGTGACCACGCAGTTAACATGTGGTATTCTGACAAGGGAGAAAAATGTCAACCATTTTGCTCCACAACGCTTAGTTTTGCAACCATAAGTGATTTTATTTTGTCCGCCAAAATTTTAGGTTTTCGTTATCAAACATACAGTTGTGGAAGATTTTCGGTGTAATTGTTTGGGGGTCGAGCAATTTAAAATCAGTGTGAAATTACTACGCCAGTATAGGAAATGAAAAAAGAAATCATCAATGGTTCCTGAGATCTAGCTGAGAAACGAAGCAAATAAACATCAAGATAAGGAAAAATATAAAAGGTCATAAAAAAAAGTTTGGCCTGATAATGTTAAACCTTTTGAAGGTTTTACTATAGTGGCCTAGTACTTTCACATTGACTGTGAATTTCTCACATTCCAGAATGGAGGTGAACGGCCCAGTTCGTTTGGGCCGTTCCAAGGAGGGCGCAAAATTTTATCCATTTTGCTCTATGACTCATTAGTTCTTATTAAGCGAATATTTACATTTCACCAACATCTCAAGTTTTCTGTGAAGAAATGGGAACTTTTTTTTTGGCATGTAAAATCTAGCAATGGCCTCAGAATCAAACGATCTAGCTTCGAAAAGTCTTTTCGTGATAGAAAAACAGTAGTGGTTTTGGAGGAAAATAAATTTTAACAACTGTGACCAAATATCTGATAACACTGTGGAACAAATTCAGGTTTGCAAAAGTTAGGTCGATTCTGAGAGTGAAAATGGAGGTTAAATTAGAAGACCCGTATCGCGGCGTTTGTTTATGTTAGTTCGAATTTTTTTTTAATCGACCTTCGAACTTTGCAGTCAAATGCCGATTTTCAGCATATTGTTTATATGGGTTTTTTTTTTGTGGCTATAACTCGTCGACTAATTGATATTTTTTCAATCTGTAAAAGCCAAATTATTGCTAGAGACCTGTGCAAGAATTAAATTTTTTTTGAAAAATTGATTTAGAAAATTTTTGTGGTGCTTATGAAGCAAAATGTTGAAAAATTTTTTTTTTTTTTCATGCTTTTTGAAAATATTTTCCACAAAACTAGTCTTTTTTGCTTTCTGTTTGATCTGTTGTATGCTTCTCAGTTTCTTCAATAAATTTCATTTGAAAAGAAAATGGTCTTAGTAGATAATTTGCGTTAAAGATCCCAAAACCATTAAATAAATAGCGATTTAGATAGAACTAATTAAAAAGGGAAGTTCCAAGAATTCGGAATTAGTAAAACAACTTTTTTGTTTTCAACCTCCGCACAGGTAGCGATTTTTTTTTATTTCGTACTAATACCCTATACCATGCGTTTAGAAACCCTATCTCTTAGGCCCAACTAACTGGATATTGAAAATAAGCAAAAGCCAAATTTGAGTGGGATTTTTATTAATTTTTTTGGCCGCAGATATGAAAAAGTTCATATCGGATGCTATATCTATAAAGGGACTAGGTCCAAAAATGGACCGATCCTGATCATGTTTGGTAAAGTCTCTTGTATTTTGCAAAAATATATACAAACAAAATTTGAGAAGAATCAGTGCAATATTTTTGTTTTTTAATAGATTTAAGTGAAGATCGGGAAGCAGCTCTATACGGGGTCACAGGGATCATTTTTGGACTACTCATTAGTTGATATAATGAACGCATACAAACCCAATTTGAGTAAGATCTATATGACAATTTGGATCTTATGGCAATTTATGTCGATTTCATATGGGTAATTTGTATGGGGGCTAGGTCTGAACATGGACCGATTCTCACCAATTTCAATAGCGTTCATCCCATCGCCGATAAAAGCTTATATACCAAATTTCATCAAAATATATTCATATTTGCGACCTGCAGTTTGATTACAAACTTTACATGGACACACAGACGGACGGACGGACGGACGGACATTGTTAAATCAACTCAAGAAAGTGATTCTGATTCGATCGGTATAATTAAAGGTGGGTCTAGGTCAAATATTTTTGGTTGTTACAAACAGCAGCACAAAGTCATTATACCCAAACCACATAGTGGTATAGGGTATAAAAATGAAGATTCAGTTAAGACTCGAAACTCAGCCGAAGCTGATGTCTTTTAATTTTTGCTCGGTCGTGATAAAATTCGCTGTTAATTTTTTTGGAACTAATTTCATTTTGTGAGTGATTTAAGTTAAGTGCATCGGTTTCATAAAAATAACAAAAAAAAAAACATTGCATAATGTATATTGTATTAAAAATGTCGGTATCAAAATGTAAAATGGACCATTTTTGTAATGTTTGTGGACGTTTCATAGCAAGCGATGAAAAATGCGAGTGAATTTTTTTTTGGAAGCCTATAAACAATATTTCTCGCAATAGTCGATCACTGACGTAAACTATGCCCCTAAAAAAGTTTGCTTTAATTACTATTCAACTCTTATGCAATGGAAAAGTGAAAAGAAGAAGGCTATGCCTTTTGGTATACCAATGATGTGGTTAGACAACAGCTCGCATCAAGAAGAAAATTGCTATGGATGTATCAACTATCACAAAACTTTGAATAGAAGGAAAGCAAAGAATGAAACATATGTAGCAGTGCCAAGTGTCCAATTACCATTACCGCACTCAGAATTCGTTCAAGTACCAACATACTGAAGTACATCCATGGATTTCTTCTCAGAATACGAACATGGTGAAGGTACATCCTATGGAACATCAAAGGACCCATTCCTAGTCACACAAAACCAATTGTTGCAAATTTGTTTTGACTCAGAAAAAATCAGAACTACGGCTTCATTTTTGAAAGGAAATAATTTGCTGGCGAAAGGTACCAAAGTAACAGCATATCGAAAACGCCAAAAAGAGTTAGAAAAGCTCTTCAATGTGAATGATGCAAAAAATTTCGCTTATTGCAACGATATTGAAAAGTTAATGGAGACGATAGGGTTAACCTAGAGAGAATTACCGCATGACTCGCATTGAAAGCAGTCATTAAAGGACTTTTGGGTAAAGAATGCAAAGAAAACTACAGGCAATCTGTTACAAACATGTTGGCAGCTTTCGATGAAATTGGGGTTAATATGTCGTACAAAATTAATCTCTTGCATCAGCATCTTGACCAACTCGCTCAACAGTTGCCAACTGAATCTGATGAGCAAGGCGAACATTATCACCAAACTGCGCTTCCATTTGAAATAAGGTAACTAAAGAGTGTGCATATTTTGATTCCTAGATTTTTCTAATATCTTTGTGAGATGGCAAAATTTAAACATGTTAACGATTGAAAACTATTTTCGTTTCAGGTACAGAGGAAAGAAGTCTCCAGATGCAATACTCGCTGAAATTTGTTGGTGGTATAAAAACACCTTTGAAGAAGAGGAAGACGAGGAAAAAGAGGAAGAAGGGGAAGACAAAGATGAAATTCCAGAATATCTGTTGGACAAAATTATCGACCTTTCTGATGATGATGACGATGGCCAAGATATTAGAGAGAGCAGTAATGTTGATCCACAGCCGCCTGCTAAACGGCAACTGGCCAAATCATTAATTTAATTTATTTAATTTTTTACTTACAACTTTTCATAACTAACATTTTAAAAACATATTTTTTTTTTCATATTTTTATAATTTATTTTTCAATGTTTCTTCAAAACCAACACTGAACAAAATTGGTACATAAAAAACGAGAAGAAAATTAATATTAAGCTGGAAAACGCAAATTTTGTATTATGATTTTTTTCTTTTCAAATGAAATTTATTGAAGAAACTGAGAAGCATATTATAGATCAAACAAAAAGCAAAAAGACTTAGTTTTGTGGAAAATATTTCCAAAATGCATGAAAAGAAAATAATTTTTCCAACATTTTGCTTTATAAGCACCACAAAAATTTCATAAATCAATTTTTGAGAAAATTCTGATTGTTGCACAGGTCTCTAGCAATAATTTGGCTTTTACAGATTGAAAAAATATCAATTAGTCGACGAGTTATAGCCAAGAAACTATATAAACAATATGCTGAAAATCGGCATCTGACTGCAAAGTTCGAAGGTCGATTAACACAAAATTCGAACTAACATAAACAAACGCCGCGATACGGGTTTTCTAACTTAGCCTCTATTTTTATACCCCACTCTCAGAATCGACCTAACTTTTGCTAACCTGAATTTGTTCCACAGTGTAATTATAGTTTTTTACATCACTTCCCCAAAAAATCAAGGTACTAGCATACTTATGACTTTTCAATTTATGCTTCGCGGGTTTATAGATTCAAACAATTAATATTTTTTCAGTTTAGTCCTTTCAGACCTGGGTAGTGAAACGACTGTAGTCATTGTAAAACTATAAATATAAAAATTCTTTTAATTTTACAGCGCATTTCTTTTCTTTAATTCTCTTGTGTAAAAGAACTAGAAAAAATGTATTTGTTTATATTTTAATCACCTTAATCCAGATATCACAATCGGTATAGCTAGGGCTGAGAGGGTTAGTACCGCTGTACCAAATATCAAATAGCGCCCTCGATGAGAAAAATATCAAATGATGAACAACATGTTAAGAAAATCAATGAGACATCCTGCAGATACTATTAACAGTATCAACACTATTTTAAAATTTAGTTGGGGCCACAAATACATTAAATCTAGATTGATTTGAAAAATACTATATTATTTACATTAATATCTCTCAATCAATACTTTTCAACTACGGACCTTTACGCGTGATTAGACTTTACTACTCCGAACAAGCTCCAAATCAAGCGTAAAAAGATGAAGCAAGATGGTGAATATCACGCCAATATTGTTCAAAACTCAAGGTCATGTCAACAGTTTTCCTTGATAATCTTTGTGAATTACTTCCATCAAGCCAAACTGTTAACAAGTAATATTTTTGAGTGTTATATGACGTTTGCGTGAAGCTATTTGCAAAAGGAGGCCAGAATTATGGGAGGACACCTCTTTCACGCTGTATGGCTTCCTTGAGACAATTTCGCACAAAATTCAACTCATATCGTGCAATAAATACCGTGTTCGATTGATTTAGCACTGTTGGCTATTCAAAACACCACTCCGGGCACATAGCAAAACGATTCATGACAGGGGTGCCCACAAGTTTCTTATGAAAGTGCAAACACTAATACATACAAGGAAAAAAATTTTTTTCTTTTATATGTTTTTCCTACATGTACACTAGGGTGGCCCATAATAAATAAAGCGTTCGAACTCTCGGTCTTACCCACTAGAAATATGCGAATAGCAAAAAAACTGAGAAATACAAAGTTTTGCCCCAATCAAAAACATTTAGTTGTGCCTCAACGCGATTGAAAATTTCAAGTGTGTTTATATGGGGAAAATATGACTTTTTTCAGAGTTTACGAAAATTTCGTTCTATAGTTTAATTTTTCAGACAAGTTGTTATATAATTCGGGATCGGTATTAAATTATCCTTTCAAAAAGCTATAAAACTTTATAATCGAATAAAACGTCGACAAGAAATAGCAAATGCCCCAGTCCACTTTTGTGCCAAAAAAAAACTAGGTCATGAAATTTGATGGCATTTTTTTCAACTTTAAGAAATTAATTAAAGCCAACATTTTTTTTGGTCTCTATACTTGTAAGGACTCAGATATGAAGTATTGTCATATTACCATTTTGTTAACCTATTGCGCATTGTGACGGAAATGGGAATTTTTTTTTTGATAAAATTTTTAAAACTCCTTTTTCAGTTTAAAAAAGTTTTAAAAAAATTTTCTTAAACAAAATTTAAAAAAAATGGATCTGGCGCTTTAAGGTTTTGTTAAGTACATGTAACAGATTAACTGTGTGAATTTTTAAGTAAATTCCTCTGCCAGAATTTTTTTGACAAGCAGTTTATTTTTGCGGATTTCGAAAAAAATTAAATTTTTGTAAAATATTCTGTAAATGTACTCTTTCTAAATACTTTGTATCGAAAATTCCTCACTTTTCTATTTTTAATTTGCCTTCAATTTCGTGGAAGTTCTTACCTGATGAAAAATACTTTGTTCCGACTAAATCAAATGATAAATGTGATGAGCTTTTTAATATTTTTTTTGATTTACATCTTTTTCAATTAAATGGAATTCTTAATGATAATTCAAAATTATTGGATTTAATATTTGTTAATGAAGTTGCTGAATGTTTTACGAAGCGATCAAACCCTATTTCTATTCCTGAAGATGGACATCACCCTACTATTGAAGTAAATATATCCATTCCATCTGGACTTGTAGACACACCTAAAAAAAGTGTTAAAGTTTTTTGTTTCGCTCAAACGAATTACACTATGTTTAATGATCTTATAAATAATACAAACTGGCATGATTTATTATCGTTATCTACTGGTACAACTCGTGCCATTGATCAAATGACTGAAGCTTTCTATAACAAGATGTATTCTTTTATTGAGTCATGTGTTCCTAAAAAATTTTTGAAAAACCTTTCTGGACCACCTTGGAATACTAGGAAACTGGCTAGTGTCAAGAATAAAAAAAAAATAAATATTACAAAAAATATAAGAAAACTGGATCTCTTGTTGATCATGGAAACTACTCCATTTGTCGTGCCGAATATAATACTCTGAATAATTCATGTTATTTAAACTATTTGAACAAAATGAAAAATAATTTTAAACGAAATCCGAAGTCATTCAACAAATTTGTTAACTCTAAGAGAAAAACTAAGGGCTATTAGCCCAGGGTTTCGGAAAAAATAATGTGATCCCATTAACCCTTTTGGAATTGGGGTCACATATGACCCCAATCTAACAAAAGACAATTCATTCAAGAAATGCAAATATTTTGTAAGTGCTGTTGAATTTTTAGATGCGATGCTTAAAATATAATAACGAAATGTGTAGAACTTCCGTTCCTAAAATTTGGGATAAATACGAGAACGTTAACCCATTATTTGCCAAGGCCAGCTTTGGATTTTAAGATATTTTTAAATAAAAATTATCGAAAACGAGTTTTTCTATTAAACTCGATGAAACCACTATTTAGAATTTAAGAAAAATAATTCGGTTAATTTTTATTTATTTAACCCTTCAGTGCTCCTGGGATGAGAATAATCCATTGTGATATACTACGAGTCATTTACAAATAGTATCCATTAGCAGCTGTCTCTTGCGTCTCAAATTTGGTTTATGCTTTTTTCAATATCCAATACCTCTTCTATACACTTATTGTATAAGGAATCGTATAGCCGTTTTAAACCGACTATAATTTTCTTATATGCTTTTTTTTTGTTTTCGCTTAGATATATTGAAATGCAAAGTACTATGACCCAAATTTTACCAAGTTTTATGTAGTTATCTGGATGTTAGGTTGATTTAAGTCGAACTCCGAAGTTTTCATCAAATTTCAATAGCTTTTGTTTTAAAGTTGATCGAAGCTTACGTGTTAAATTAGCTTAACATTGAGTTTTGTAGGATGTGATGGTTTATATGTTAAAGTTTCTGCTTAATGAGGATGGATCAAAGGCAATGAAAATATTAAATATTCTTCTCTATTATATTGAGCTTCAGTAGAGATCATTGAAGAAGACCGCTAAGCTTTGCAAGGGGTCAGTAACTAAATAATTTTTATAACAAGTGAGATACATATCTTCGTATCTTTTGTACAGTATGGTTTTGTGATTATAAAAAAGCTTGCATTAACATTCTTAAGTATTAAACGGCGTTTTCTAAACTTTTACATTTTATTCCAGTTTATTCAGTAGTAAGGTAATTAGATATTATTTCAATTAATTATTATATGCTTGGAACCACTGTGTATTACTTTGTAACTGAAACATTCGAGTTTTACTTCTTTATATTTCTCTCTTAAAATAGCATTGTGTACTGTACTTATTTAGTTGGCGACTGTTGCTGTTTCAATTGGTATGTTCTTATTTAGATCTTTTATAGAAAAATTAATTGGCTTATATTAAATAAAAAAAAAACACACACACAGTCTTTGAAATGATAATGTTCGTAATCTTTAACAATTAGTATATCTTTGTCACATGTTTTAAAATCAAAATGAGCTTTCAAGCAGGCAGTTTTTGAAATTAACAAATTCGCTTGGTTTCATAGACATATATAATAAAAAAAAATAATTTCTCGCCTAACTTAATAAAAATTACAAAGTTGGTTTTGTACTAATGGCAAGAGCATTTTAGATATAACCTTTTTGACGCCGCAAGAGGGCATTAGAATCGGATGATCGCTGTAGGCAACGGTGCCAACTTTGTTTTGAAGCAAAAAGTCCAAAAGAGTTCTTTAAGAAGCGCTTAAAAGCACTTAAATAGAATAAAGGAAAAACACATCATTTATTTCCTCATATTCACACCTAGTAATGTTTACTAGCAGATTCCAGCCCTCGTAATTCGAGTGCAAATTCTAGGCAATTTTATTTTTACATTAAATAAAGACACAAAAAACCAAATCATATTTATTACAAACACATTAACAAATTTAATGAACACACAAATAGCATTGTATAATTTTATGCATGTGTTAGTAGCAACTTTAAATGCAATTTACTCAAAAGGAAAAAATTTAAAAATCTGTAAATCTGCAAAACGGCTAAAAGAAATACATTCCAAATAATATACATTTGGTCAAAATCGGGATAAAACGGCAGAACAAAATACCGGTCACAAGGAATCGCCTAGCCTATTAATATTATAGATATAACGAAATTTGTTAATTCAAAAAACGAATACTCATCAAGTGACTTTCTAAGTTTAAGTATTTCAATATAAAGTAAATTAGATCTGTGTTCTAAATGGAAAAATGCGCTTTCTGGGTCGCCAAAAGGCCAAAAATGCAGTCTTACAAAAATAGCCGTATTCCTGCTCGTTTTCTAAGAGAATATATTGGCATAATATGGAAGAAGTTATATTTGACAACCGCTTCTGGCATATGAACTTGGGCTTACTTCCAAAATTTTTATTTCTTGACGCCAAACCAAAATTTTTAACAATTGGAGGAAATTAAAATAAAACTGTTAATTTTTTTTTTTTTAAATTTATTTAGTAGTGCATAATGTTGACATTGAGAGAAAAATTTAAAACAGTTGACTATAATATATTATACTAGCAGATTCCAAGCCCGAAATTCGAGTGCAATTTCAAGGCAAATTTTTTTTTCAACTTAGCCAATTCACAAACCCACACTTTTTTGGTTTATTGTTATTGTGAATGAAGAAAACAAACTCATTATCAAATTACATTTACAAATTTAATAAACACACACATTGCATATGTATAATGCAATTTACTCAAAGCAAAGCAAAAAAATTAAAAATCTGTAAATCAGGTGAACACCTAAAAGGAAATACCTTTCAAATAATATAAGTTTGGTCAAAATCGGGATAAAACGGTAGAACGAAATATCGGTAACAAGAAATCGCCTAGTCTATGAATATTATAGATGTATGTTATTTTTTTAAATCACTTAATTCATTGCTTACGGAATTTGTAGTTTTATGTTTCATGGAAATACTTAGCAAATTTTAATTTTTCAACTTGGTGGTGCTTTGTTTCTTGCGGTTCTTAGAAATATAGGTTTTAATATAAAATATAATTTTTTTCTTGTTTCGAATAATGTCTTAAATTACAAATTTTGAAAGATATATTATTGGTAATAACTTAAATTTACCAAAGTTTAAATAAATATCACAGTGCAACACATAAACTGCAAACTTCTTCTCGTGTAGGGAGATCAATATGAACATTATTTTCCTGGCCTCGGTACAATTGTAGCTATAGACAAGGAGAAAAAAGTGCAATATATTCGTTTTTTGATAGTATTAAGTGTTTGGAGGCTATGACTAAGAATTGCCCTGCAGTGTTTATTTTCGGACTACTTATTAATGGGTGTGATAAACACACACCAACTCAATTTGACCGAGATCTATATGACAATTTAGATCTTGTGGCAATTTAAGTCTATATCATAGGGATAATTTCTATGGGCATTAGGTCTGAACATACACCGATTTTCAGTAATTTCAATAGCGTTCATGCTATGACTGATAAAAGCTCATATACCAAATTTTATCAAAATATATTCATATTTGCGATCCGTTGTTTGATTACATGGATTACATGAACATACAGATGGACGGACGGACATCGCTAAATCGACTCAGAAAGTGATGCTGGTATAAAAAAATATGGGTCTAGGTCAAATTTGTTTTTGGTAGTTACAAACATCAGAACAAAGTCATTATAGTTACCGCGACCAAATAGTGGTATAGGGTATAAATATATCTATATACCTTTTGTTTATGAAACGAAAAATATAAAATTAATACACTTTATATTATATATTATTATTTACTGCAGTATAATCTTGCTATCAGAATTCCTGACGTTCATAAAACAAACAAAAAAAAAGAAAAAACAATAAACAAGAGAAATCATCTACATCAAATTTATTTTCACGCTTACTAAGATGAATTATAAAAATTCAAAACTAGAAACGATAATTTGTGCGTATATAAATGATGCTTTTGATAAGTTAAAAAAACCGAGTACCGGTTACCGGTATTATTGCTTGCGGTATTTCGGTATTCGATTGAGGCCTGCACTACCGGTATTGCGGTATGGCTAGTACCGTTGTTGGAGTTCCCATTAATATTTATTTGTTTTATTAAAAATTTTATTATTTTAAATTAATTTAAATGAAACTGATTCTTATGTGGTTAAATAAAACATATGGTACATTACAATTAAGTTTTATAATGAAATGGGCTTAGATAAAAATACATATGTAGTGATTTTGATAATTTAGAATTACGACTTGTTATAAATGGTATCCATAGCAGAGCCCAGCCCTCGAAATTCGAGTGCAAATTCTAGGAAATTTTATTTTATCATCCAATATATTTCTTTCAATGTTTTTAATCTATTTAATTCATTAAGTTTATTTCATTATAAATAGTTGTTGAACACACAGAAATAAAGGTCACCTTGTATGCCACCTAAAGGTATTCAAATTTTCGGCAACTCACAATTCAACACAGGGTATGTGTTATGCAATTATTGTAATGAAATCTGTACGTTAACTTGCCTGTTGCATAATGTAAAGTTGATTGTACATGCATAACTTTCCTCAAACTCAACGAATTTAAGCAGTTAATAGCTTAAAAGAGAGAGTGTTCTGAGGGTAAAACGATCAAGATCCATTCATTAAAAGAGGAGCAATGAGAATTCGGATTGCTTGATTGAATGTGTCCTATAAGAAATGTACAGGGAAGAATCGCGTTTGAGTATAACTTGAGTAAGGTGGGAGTTGAGTAAATTTCAATGATTGATGGCGTATCTGTGTCGAAATACCTTTCATTAAAAAAGAAATGGTCGGACAGAACGGCCAGACGGACTGACTTTATTTTTCATAATATAATAATGAAAATATATAAGATTGACTTTTGTAAAAAAAATTAATGATGTGTGCTATTTCTTTTTGAATTTGCTGATTTTTATAGTAACATTCCTATCAATGTAACCTATCAATGTAACATTTATAATTTGAAGTAACATTGCTTACAATTTTTTTTGGAAACAAAGGACCAACGTAATGAAGTTATCGTTTGCATTTACATAAAAAACTCCTATTAAAAAATTGACTCTGTATCATTTGGCTCAATAAAAGGCGTGTCCAGGTCATATTTAGTATATTTGGTAATAACGAACATCAGCACAAACTTATTATAATAATTACATAAAAAATAAGTAATCACAGACATATATAATTATAATCATATAATCACATCGTCAGTGGACTGATCGACTTTGCATCTCGTACTACAGAAAATAATTTAAACTAAATTTCGAATTTTATTGTTCTAACTCCACTTTCTTTGCAGGGTAAAGTAACAGGTTCACACATGAAGCATCTAATGTCTTCCAGTTATTTGTTTGGCATGCTAGCCGAGAGAAGAGACAGTGTGAATTAGGTTACTGAAATTGCGAGATATCATCCACCACGAACAAATTTATAATATTAATAGGCTATGCGATTTCTTGTGACTGATGTTTTGGTTCGATTTTGACCAAATGTATATTATTTGAAAGGTATTTCTTTTTAGCCGTTTTGCAGATTTACAGATTTTTAAATTTTTTCCTTTATTTTTACAAAATTGCATTTAAAGTTGCTATTAAACACGTTCATAAAATTATACAATGCTATGTGTGTGTTTATTAAATTTGTTAATGTGTTTGTAATAAAAATTAGTTTGTTTTTGTGTTGATTTGTGAATTGGCTATAATTGATTAGCATACTTTTAGGGCCTTTATTTAATGAAAAAATAAAGTTTCCTAGAACTTGCACTCGAATTTCGAGGGCTGGAATCTGCTAGTGCGTAAAACTTGCAATTAATTATTTTTATAAACAGTTGGGTGTACTGAACACAATCTCACATACAGGTCCAGACAGACGTTTGTTCCGCCAACATAGGAGTGGTAATGAACTTTCTTATTCTCTGCCTTTGTTTTCTTAATAAATACCAAAAATGCCCGCAAAAACTTCATGCCGGTTGGACTCAATTAGATGTTCAGATTCATTCTAACGAGTATTTCATCTTTTATTATATCGGTCGACTCAGAATCACTTTCCGAGTCGATTTAGCGATATCCGTCCGTCCGTCTGTGTGTTCATGTAAACCTTGTAATCAAACTACAGGTCGCAAAGAGGAATATATTTTGATGAAATTTAGTATCTATCGGCCATACGTTGAAGATTATTGAATTTGGTGCAAACCGATTCATGTTTAGACCTAGTCCGCTTGCAAATGGCCCCTATAAGATCAAGGTCAAATTGGGTTTGTGTTTGTTTATTACATCCGTTAATCAGTAGTCCAAAAGTAAACCCTATAGGACAATTCTTAGTCATAGCCCCCATAAGAAACTGGCTTCCGATCTTCAATTATATTTATCAAAAAACAAAAATGCTGCACAGGTTTTTAGCAAATTTGTTTTTGTATATATTTTTGGAAATAATAAGTGTTTAGGTCCATTTTTCGACCTAGTCCCCATATAAATATAGAATCCGATGTGAACAAAATTAATTGTAATGCCACTCAAATTTGGTTTATGCTTATTTTCTATATCTAATTAGTTGGATCTTGGAGATGGCCCATACACACATGGTGTAGGGTATCCTACATGTTTTAAATACTTTGTCGAATGGAAACCGATCTTCAAATTATATATTTTCTGTGTTTAGCTTTAATATATTAGTGGTAGCTATTTTCTAAATATTTCCCTAACAAATGTTTATATCTTCTTATTCAGATATCATATTCAAAATATACAAAATTTAGAGGATTTGAAACTTTTATGGCATCTCATAACTCCATCTTTTATTTTCTTGGGTGTATGACATGCTAAGTGAACATATAGACAGTTTTTACACATAAAAAATAATTTTATAACAAAATTGGTTAAAAGTTGTTGTAATTTATATTCGCGGGCAATAAGCAGATAATTGCACCAAAGATATATCACAATGAATTATTTTGATCCCAGGAGCACTGAAGGGTTAAATAAATAAAAATTAACCGAATTAGTTTGCTTAAATTCTAAATAGTGGTTTCATCGAGTTTAATAGAAAAACTCGTTTTCGGTAATGTTTATTTAAAAATATCTTAAAATCCAAAGCTGGCCTTGGCAAATAATGGGTTAAAGTTCTCGGATTTATCCCAAATTTTAGGAACGGAAGTCCTACACATTTGGTTATTATATTTTAAGCGTCGCATCTAAAAATTCAAGAGCACTTACAAAATATTTGAATTTTTTGAATAAATTGTCTTTTATTATCTTGGGAACATATGTAACGCCAATTCCAAAAGGATTAATGGGGTCATATTATTTATTCCCGAAACCCTAGGCTGCTGAGATAAAAAATAACATTTAAAAATAGAAAAGTGATGAATTTTTGATACAAGGTATTTAGAAATAGTACATTTACACAATATTTTACAAAAATCCTATTTTTCTCGAAATCCGCAAATATAAAATCCTTGTCAGAAAAATTCTGGAATAGGAATTTACTTAAAAATGGCATAAAATTTCATGACCTAGTTTTTTTTGGCACAAAAGTGGTCTGGGGCATTTGCTATTTCTTGGCGAGATTTTATTCGATTTTGAAGTCTTATAGCTTTTTGGAGAGATAATTTCTCTGGTCACAAGCAATAACCTCCTAACTCGAAAATCATGCTTTCGAGAAAAATAGTATTTTACATAAATGTAATTGGGCATCATTACGACTTAGATTAGTATGTTTTCATTAATAACTTCTTAAATAACAGTGTTAGAAAAATGGGGATTTCACGTAAATATAAAGCATTCTTAGTAGAATATGATAGCATATATAACTCAAATTGTTCTTAAGTCGACTTAGTCGGTTATCGCTTGTGACCACAGATTTAATACTGATCCTGAATTATATAACAATTTGTCGGAAAAATTAAACTATAGAACGAAATTTTCGTAAAATCTGAAAAAAGTCATATTTTCCCCATATAAGCACACTCTCAATTTTCAATCGCGTTGAGCAACCTCTAAATGTTTTTTGATTGGCCCAAAACTTTGGATTTCTCCGTTTTTTTGCTACTCGCATATTTCTAAGGGGGTGGGACCGAGAGTTTGAACATTTATTTTATTATGGGCCAACCTAGTGCATATGGAAATATATAATCCACATTACTTATATCTTAAAAAAAAAATTATGAAAATACGCATTTTCTTCGCTTTTGAAACCTTACCGCCGCTTAATGGGACGAAACCGAAAATCCACATAAAAGTGGAAGAAATTCAAAGTTATGTTGACTGTTTATACCCTATACCACTATGAGGTCAGGGTATAATGACTTTGTGCTGATGTTTGTAACTACCAAAAATATTTTACCTAGACCCATATTTTATTATACAGATCGACTCAGAATCACTTTCTGACTCGATTTAGCTATGTCCGTCCGTCCGTCTGTCTGTCCGTCTGTGTGCCCATTTAAACCTTGTAATGAAACTGCAGGTCGCAAATATGAATATATTTTAATGAAATTTGGTATATAAGCTTTTATCGGGTGATCGCTACTGAAATAGGTGAATTTCGGTCCATGTTCGGACCTAGTCCCCATACAAATGACCCCTATGAAATCGACTTAAATTGCCATAAGATCCAAATTATCATATAAATCTCGGTCAAATTGGCTTTGTGTGTGTTTATTACATCTATTTATCATTTGTCTAAATATAAACCCCCATAGCCGCCATATAAAGCTGTTTCCCGATTTTCATTTTAATCTATCAAAAACAAAAATATTGCATAGATTTTTCTCAAATTTGGTCTGTATATATTTTTTCAAAATATAAGTGACTTTACCAAATATGATCAGGATGGGTCCATTTTTCGACCTAGTCCCCATATAAATATAGCATCCGATATGCACTTTTTGGATCTGCAGGCAAAAAAATTAATAACAGTGCCACTTAAATTTGGTTTATGCTTGTTTTCTGTATCCAATTAGTTGGACCGAATAGATAGGGTCCCTAAAACATGGTATAGAGTATCGTATAATCGGTCCAGACCGATTATAATTGTCTCACTTTTTTTTAATCTTTTGCAATGTTGAGAACTCAGAATTCCTTCCGGAAATTTACGGTGAATAGGCAATATTATCTGGGTGTTTCGAGACGGTTAAAAGAAAGAATATCTGCTTTAAAATACCGGACTTTTTATAGTACAACTCTTGCATTTTTGACTAAAAATTCAACAGATATCATGTAACCCTTTCTTTTCCCAAAACTTGCTTTTTATCTTTGTGTTCAATCCCAAATAACAAACATGCCTCTCCTACAACGTCTTGTTGGCCATACACGATACATGTTTTTAGTGCCTTTAACTAAAGCATGCCTTGATTGAAGCTATCGCTTTGATGAATTGCCCAGGGATTACTTGGAATAAGCATGGAAGTATTTATGTACTGGGTCATCGCCATAATTAGCTCTGTAGCAATTTAACTGGATAGTATGGAAGGCTTTGGGATGTTTCTGGTATATGGAGTGGAGAGGCCATAAATTTAAAATAATTCTGCAGTGGGGATATATCAGTTCCATCTGTTATTATGATATAGGAGTCGAAATGAGTATTACCATGATGAGATGTGGAGCTATTCAAAAAAGAAAAAAACGTTTCTCCATTCAAGTGGCACTATTTTTTCAAATTTTTTTTTTCTACAAAACTTTACTAATAACAGCAATGTGGTACTGACATATTTTTGAATTCTCTGAAACAACAGCGAAATATTTGTTTTTATAACGTTACTCTCTTAACGCTTGTATACTTGTTAAATACATTCTATAAAAAAAAATAAAAAAAAAAAAAACAAAACAACATAAACATATAAAACAATTGAAAAACAACAGTTTTAAGTTAGTTTAGCTTAGTACTCATGTTAAACGCGGCCATTTAACTGATAAAACAGGTGCATAAATGTATCTAAAACGGGCATTATCAAGAAAAATTAAAATTTTGTTAAAAAAAATTAATAATAATATCCTTCGGAAAGGATCAATTATTTACAAATAAACAGCTTAAAAAGCTCCATAAATTTATATTTATAATTAAAAAACGTATTAATTTTTGCTATTAATTTTTCACATATTGTGATTTTTATTCGTGTGCTTTAGTTTTTTTTTCGGAAAATATAAAAATGTTGTTTGACTTTTCACGCAAAAATTTATTTTTCCTTTTATTATTAAGTTCAATTGTTATTGTGATAATTGTCATATTTTCATCTAATACAAATGTTAACTCAGAATGTTTTAGTACGGAAGTGGATACGAAGAATTCAACATTGGAATTAGTTCACATTGTAAGTTATAAAAGTGAAAGTGAATTAATTAAGTTAAGAATATGTTATGAAATATTTTGGCAAAACATATTTCTGGCCTGAAAAAAAAAATAATAAATTGAAATACAAATAATGTAGCTTTAAAAAAATACTGATAATCTCATATAGATGGAATCATAATAATGTGGCTTTAAATATTAAAACTATAAAAAGCTTTTTCGCACAACTTTAATGGATACTCGCAGTTGGAAAACAAGTACAAATACCAAAAAAAATTTAATGACACGCTTTTATACGATTTGAGGCTGACAGCTAGAAATAATGATCAATCTTACGTAAATGTTGGTAAAAATATAATTATAACAAGAAAGTACGTTATAGTCATTCTAAATCAACTATACCATACCCTATACCATGAATTTTGTAAAATAATTTTGGATTCACCATTTGCGAGATCTGAAATAGATGTAGAAAATAAGCAGAAATCAAATCTGAAAGGCATTTTTATTAATATGCGGCCTTCGAATATAAAAAAGTTAATATTTGAGGCAATTTTCTATGGGAACTTGGACAAAAATGGATCGATAATGATCGTTAGTTAAGTTCATTTTGATACATTTAAATGAATGTCGGGAAGCACGTTTATGGGGGTATCACATCTAGATCTTACGGAAATTTAAGTTGAATATGATCCGATTTATATCAATTCCAATACCGAACATCCTACAGCCAATAGAACCTTACACAGTAAATTTTATCAAAATCTATTCATATTTGCAATCTGCAGTTTACATTGGCAGACAGACATACAGTACTACGGACGAACTGACATCGTTAAATCGACGAAGAAAGTAATTCTGAGTCAATCGGTATAATTAAAAGTGGGTCTAGAGCAAATACTTAAAGTATTTAAGAACTTCAGCACATAATCGTTATGTACCAATCACAGAGTGCTATAAGGTACAAAAATCCGCCTGAAATAACAAACATGTCAAAAAACAAATATTTTTCTAAAACTGATTTGAAAATGAGAAATATTTTGCAGGCCACAAATTCATATAAATTTATCACTCAAACAAAAACATTTTAACATGATAATAATATATGACAATAAACGATATACCTCAGAAAATACTCTTCTTCGACATGTTAGACAGCTTTAGATAAAATATGAAAGAGATATAAATTGAGCTATGCGGAATCTTTAGTAATCTCCACGACTTTTTTTAGTTTTACTGATTAATTTTTTAAGAACACTTTTTAAGTAAATTTACTTTTTTAAGAAACTGTACTTTATAAGAGAACGTACTTGTTTAAGAATATTTACTTTATTAAGAAAAGTTAGTTTTTAGAAAATTTATTTTAATATTTCTTAGAAGGTACCTTTTTAAGAAAAGGCACTTTTTGTAGCAAAAGGTACTTTTTAAGAATGGGTACTTTTTAAGAAAACGTACTTATTTGAGGAAAGTTATTTTTCAAATACTAAGATTCAATTGCTTCGCTTTCTGCAAATACACAACAAAGAAGTATTCCTTGTAAGGGAATGGGTTGACGTTGATTCTTGAATTTTTAGAGACAAATTTGCAATAAATAGTCATTTCTAGCAGGCGATTTCGGCGATGGCGGCTTAAATTCGTGTTCCTAACATATCCCAATGGTAATGTAGTCTGACGTAAGATATTGCTGCATTGCCATTTCTGTGAACTTCGGTCACACTCTCTACCGAGAGAGTTATATATTCATTCGATTTTATTGGTAGAATACAAGCAAAAAGTTTTAAATAAGATAGATATTTGGGCAAAACGTTCACTTTTCGCTATACAGATAAGCAAAGCAGAAACAAACTAGAGATTTAAGAAATAGGTTATTTATCTTGATACTGCAGTTACCACAATAAATAAAATATAAAAGCAATAAAAAATTCTCATAAAAGAAAACATGTACAAAATCGAGTGGCCTCAAAAATTGTCAAATATATCCATCATGGATAGATTTAAAAGGGAAGACAAAGAAACAAAAAAAACTTTTAGTATTGCTAAATAATTTTACCGAAGCCATTATTATATTTTTATACCCTCCACAACTCAGTGGCAGAGGGTATATATAGGTTTGTCATTCCGTTTGTAACGCATCGAAATAAATTCCTGAGACCGCAAAAATATATATTTTCTTGATCCTTATAACAAGGGAAGTTGATTTACCGATGACCGTCTGTCCGTCTGTCTGTGGAAATCACGATCACGCCGTCAATATCTAAGCTAGACCGCTCGTGTTTGTAAAAATCGTTTACTAACATCCCAAAGGAGTTGCTATTTAAAATCGTCAAAATCGGTCAAAGGGTTCACGAGCTATGAATGAAACTTTGAAAAAACTCTTGAAAAAATAAAATTTTTCAGTGTGTTTGTTGTTTTTCTTAAGATATGTTGTATATGTTGTAATTCTTCGTATTGTTGAAGTCATTACAGTTGTGTGTATATTAACTAATACTGCACGTGTCACATTGGCCTAAGCAAGTTTTACCACATATTTTTTCATCATTAAAATTAAATATTAAAAATTAATGCCAATAAAAAATGGAAAATAAAAAATGGAAAATGAAAAATGAAAAATGGAAAATGCGAAATGAGAAATGGAAAATGAAAAATGAAAAATGAAAAATGAAAAATGAAAAATGAAAAATGAAAAATGAAAAATGAAAAATGAAAATGAAAAATGGAAAATGGAAAATGGAAAATGAAAAATTAAAAATGAAAAATGAAATATGAAAAATGGACAGTGGAATATGGAAAATGAAAAATGGAAAATGAAAAATGGAAAATGAAAAATGAAAAATTGAAAATCGAAAATGAAAAATTAAAAATAAAAAATGACGAATGGAAAATGAACAAGTAAGAAAATTATAGTCGGTCTAGACCGACTATACGATACCCTATACCATGCGTTTAGAGACCCTATCTCAAAGGCGCAACTAACTGGATATAGAAAATAAGCATAAACCAAATTTGAGTGTGATTTTTATTAATTTTTTCGGCTGCAGATATGAAAAAGTTCATATCGGATGCTATATCTATATGGGGACTAGGCCCAAAACTGGACCGATCCTGACCATGTTTGTTAAAGTCTCTTGTATTTTGCAAAAATATATACAGACAAAATTTGAGAAGAATCAGTGCAATATTTTAGTTTTTTGATAGATTTAAGTGAAGATCGGGAAGCAGCTCTATATGGGGCCTATGACTAAGAGCTGTCCAATAGGGATCGTTTTTGGACTACTTATTAATGGATGTAATATATACATACAAACTCAATTTGACTAAGATTTGTATGATAATTTGGATCTTATGGCAATTTAAGTCGATTTCATAAGGGTCATTAGTATGGGGGCTAGGTCTCAACATGGACCGATTCTCACCAATTTCAATAGAGTTCATCCCATGGCCGATAAAAGATTAAATACCAAATTTCATCAAAAGATATTGATATTTGCGACCTGCAGTTTGATTACAAGTTTTACATGGACGCACAGACGGACGGACGGACATCGTTAAATCGAATCAGAAAGTGATTCTGATTCGATCGGTATAATTAATGAAAATAAAAAATTACAAATAAAAAAAAAATGGAAAATTAAAAATTAAAATTGAAAAATGGAAAATGAAAAATGAAATATGGAAAATGAAAATTGGAAATTGAAAAATTAAAAATGGAAAACGAAAAATGGAAAATGAAAAATGAAAAATTAAAAATCGAAAATGAAAAATTAAAAAAAAAATGAAAAATGACAAATGGAAAATGAAAAATGAAAAATGGAATATGGAAAATAAAAAATTAAAAATAAAAAAAAAAATGGAAAATTAAAAATTAAAATTGAAAAATGGAAAATGAAAAATGAAAAATGGAAAATGAAAATTGAAAATTGAAAAAATGAAAAATTGAAAAATTAAAAATGGAAAACGAAAATTGAAAAATGAAAAATTGAAAATCGAAAATGAAAAATTAAAAAAAAAAAAAATTAAAAATGAAAAATGAAAAATTAAAATTGGAAAATCGAAAATGAAAAATGATAAATGGAAAATGAAAAATGGAAAGTGAAAAATAGAAAATGAAAAATGAAAAATGCAAAATGAAAAATTTAAAATTAAAAATGGCAAATTGAAAATGAAAAATTAAATATGGAAAACGGAAAATGAAAAATGGAAAATGAAAAATGAAAATATAAAAACGAAAAATGGAAAATGAAAAATGAAACATGGAAAACGGAAAATGAAAAATTAAAAATGGAAAATGGAAAAAGGAAAATGGAAAATGAAAAATGAAAAATGAAAATTGAAAAATTAAAAATGGAAAATGAAAAATCGAAAATGGAAAATGAAAAATGAAAAGTGGAAAATGGAAAATGAAAAATGAGAAATTAAAAAATGAAAAACTAAAAAATGAAAAGCGAAAGATGAAAATTGAAAAGTGAGAAATGGAAAATGATAAAAAAAAATGAAAATTGAAAATGAAAAGGTGGAGGGTATCAAAGATTCGGCCCAGCCGAATTTAACACTTACTTGTTCACTGTGAGTTTCCCTTTTAATCCTCTCCGTGGAATGTTATTGAATTTCAGATATCGATACGTACTGGTAGATCCCAGCCCTCGAAATTCGAATGCAAATTTTATTTTATTTTTTTATTTAATAAAGACCGTAAAGGTATGCTTTTCAATTTTTGCGTTATTGATTTATGTCCAAAATTATTTTTCGATTCAATACAATTGTTATTGTGAATAAAGAAAATAAATTCATGAACACATTAACAAATTTAATTAACACACACATAACATTGTATAATTTTATGTATGAACTAGAAGCAACTTTAAAATATTTTTCCTCCAAAAAAATGTAAAAATTTAGGAATCTGTAAATGTGGTGGACATCTAAAAATAAATACCTTTCAAATAAAATACGTTTGGTCAAAAGCGGGAGACAACTGTGGAATAAATCATCGGTCACAAGAAATCGCCTTACATATTAATATTATAGATAATGTTTCTATCAGACCCGATGACTTTTATATATAAGGAGAGGGAAGAGATGGAAAAAAAATGTTGACAGGATTGAAAATTTTGTAAAATTTTAAATTTATTTCTTTATATTTTTTGTATTCAATATTTTTATTGTAAATTATATATTGTTTAATGCGAACTGGTTTTATATAATTTTTTTCTTTAAATGTGATTCGAAAAGTTGATTCAAAATCGTTGACGTTATAAATTAAAAATTTTTTAAATTCCGTTGTTATAGATATTGGGTAAGTAAAAATTTAAGCCTAGAATATGATCTCCAAAATAAGATACTAAGCAGGAAAATTGGTTGGAATAATCCAGAAATATTTTGTTTTAAGTTTCGGATGGTCCAAAACGCATTAGTTATACCCTATAGTACTCTATAGACTGGACATAATAATTTTGTGATGATGAAGCTACCAAAAAATCAAGATCCATATTTTTTTATACCGATCGGATTTGAATAATTTTCTGATTCGATTTAGCGATGTGCGTCTGTCTGCCTGTCTCTTTGTCTGTAGTCTGTCTAGTTGTCTGTGTGTGTGTCCCTGTAAGCCTAGTAATCAAACTACAGGTTGCATATAAGAATAGATTTTGATGAAATTTTATAAATACAATTTTGTCGGACTTTGGAGGTACGGTGTCGATATTGTTGAAAATCGGTGTGTATTCGGACATAGGCCCCATAAAAATGATCCCTGTTAGATCGATTTGAATTAATCTAAGATCCAAATTATAATAAAAATCTCGTTAAAATTTTGTTTATGTCTGTTTATAACACATGTTAGAAAGAACTCAAAAATTAACAGCTGTAGGACCTTTTTAAGTCATATTCCCTATATAAAGCTGCTTCCCGATCTTCACTAATGTTTATCAAAAAACAAAAATATTTTATAGAATTTTGTTAATATGGTTTGATAATGTATATGTATATGTAAGTAAAAGTAAGTAACTTATCTAATTTTCCCTATGTCCACTATATTGACTTATTTTAATTTCTGCAGGCTACATATTCATAACATTGCGATTTTAATTTGGTTTATGCTTATTATATGTCCAATTGGCTCGTCCTAAGAACCTTTCTCTAAACTCATGGTACATATAGGGTATCGTATAGGGCATCTAGACCGACTATAATATTCTTACCATTTTACAAAATTCAAAATTTGAGTGTTTTAATAAGTAATACAAGCATTTCAGAACAATCGTAGATGTCTTCTATGATGTTGTATATTCCTTGCCAATACCATTGATATGATGTTCAATATGACATGTTTTCTTTGGATCAAATGTGAAAAATCTGTGAAACCCCAAAAAGGCGTCCATTTTAGGCCACAAGTTTTATTCCCTAAATATGAGTTTGGGCAGCTCAAAAATACGGTTAAACTCTATAATAAAGGGTGATTTTTTAAGAGCTATAGGAAAGTTTTCCAAAAAAAAAACACATAAAATTCAAAAAAATGCATGAAATCTTTATTTGAATCGATAGTACGGTCCATATAATTTAATGTTTGAAGATTATTTCATGCAAATGTTGATCGTGACTGCGCCTCAAATGGTCCATCCGCTTAGTCCAATTTGGGCATACTCTTTCCAACATTTCGGCCAGTATCTCACGAATAAATGCTTCAATGTTGCCTTCCAATGCGTCAATTGAAGCGGGATTGTCTGTATAGACATGAGCTTTAACATAGCCCCATAAAAAATAGTCTAAAGGCGTTAAATCGTACGATCTAGGCGGCCAATTGACCGGTCCCGAACGTGAAATAAAATGTTCACCGAACTCGCCTCTCAATAAGTCCATTGTTGCGCATGCTGTGTGGCATGTGGCACCGTCTTGTTGAATCCACATGTCATGCAAGTCAAGCTCTTGCATTTTGGGCAAAAAAATTTTCCACGTTGTTGAGTAACAGAGGCCCAATCGATCGATCGAATCGAATCGAATCGATAATTGATGGTCATCATTAACAATGGCCGATACAGCTGCGATATTTTCTTCAGTTCGCACTCTACGTAAGCGTGTTGGTGGTGTAATGGCCAACAATGTAAATTTGGTGCGAAATTTAATCACAATAGCCCGAATAGCCGCTTCAGTGGGTCGATTAAACTGACCATAAAATGTAAGAAGCGCGCGATGAAATTTCTTAACAGAGCACGCATTTTGATAATAAAATTCAATAACTTGCAAGCGTTGTTCGTTTGTAAGACGATTCATGGTTAAAAACTGAAGATGTTTGACAATGAAACAAAACACGAAACGTGCGTCAGCTGTTTAAACCAGTGTTGCCAAAAAGATAATAGCTAAAAAAATCACCCTTTATATCCAAGCTTAATCGCGATATACGGGTACCCCCAAGATACCTTCCTTTTACATATTTCTTTTTTAATTTTGGAACTACCACAGACCCCTGGTTACTTTATACTTTGTTAATGTGTGGGCCGTCAAGGTGAGCCAAATCAAGAGATGTTGGCGCACGAAGCACTTAAAAAAAGAGGGTCGCTTTTTCATTAGCGAAACCAGGCATGTGACAACTGTACTATTACAGCATCGTAGGAGGGTAAATTCTTAATAGCATACAACTATTTGTTTGCCAAAAGTCTTCTCAATAAAAAGCACATGGAACATTCTCCACTTCGACAGTGCGAGCTCTTATGCATTGGCTCCTACAACCGCAAAACCGCAGATCTAAACTTCTAAATAACGCATCATGAGCCTTGCGCCTTCAGAAGCCTGATTTAGTATTTGATATGCATGTTTGGGATAAACCCCAATACACAGCCTGAAAGTAAACATTACACATAAACCGGATAATGTGTGTCTAAGATAGGCCAAAATAGAGTAGAACTGCGTTTTTAGTTTTCCCTTTCATGGTTTAGAATAATTTTAAGACATTTTATTCGAGAAGTTTAAGTATTTAAATATACTAGCATATCCCAGCACTCGAAATTCGAGCGCAAATTCTAAAAAAATTTTTTTTTTTAAATTTTTCTTTCAAGGTTTTTATAATATAATAGCAGTAACCCGATGCCCTTCGCTACACCCCTCATAACGAAAAAAAAGCAGCCAGTACGTTTTGTAGAAAACAGTTTTTTTTGTATAGGAGGTGCCACGCCCATTAGTCTGATCCCGCCCATTTTTCGGGCAACTACTCACATTAATAACTTATGAATTCAAAGTCGCCAGACTTTCACTATTATAGTACTCTAGTTATGTTATATTAAATACTTACTTTGTATGAGGGGTACCCTGGTCCAATCTCGCCAATTGTTTTTATGGGACTACTCACTTTAATAACTCATTAACTCAGACAAAGTTCAAAGGCTTTCACTATTACAGTACTTTAGATATATGATATTATATATTTACTTTGTATGGGAGGTCCCACGCCCTCTGATCGGATTCCGCCCTTTTTTTTCGAGCACTAATGTTGATAACTTATGAACTCACACAGAGTCTCACTACTTTACCTATTACAGTACTCTATATATATGACATATAACATTTACTTTGTATGATGGGTACCACGCCCATTGGGCCGATCACGCCCATTTGAATTATTTTAATATGTACATATACACAGTTTCAGAACTCTTGCTGTCGTAGTACTCCAGATATTATATGTGAAGATTAAATTCACTTTGTATGGGGGGTGCCACGCCCACTTGAAAAATCAAAAAAATATATAGCCTATTTTTCCTTCCGGATAGGCAGTTTCCTACTATAAAAATTTCAAGACGATCGGTCCGGTGGTGTAGTGTCATATAAACCACAAACACACAAACGAACAGACAAACAAACAAACATACACAACTCCATTTTTGTATATAAAATGAATATAAAATATTTATGAATATTTTAATAAAATTCATTAAATTTTATTATAAATATATATTGAACACACAGAAGATATATAAATGCGTTTGTTAATAAATAACTAGCAGATTCCAGCCCTCGAAATACGAGCGCAAATTCTAGGAAATTTTATTTTTTTCAATCAATTATAGCCAATTCACAAATCAACACAAAAACAAACTCATTTTTATTACAAACACATTAACAAATTTAATAAACACACACACAGCATTGTATAATTTTATGTGTGTGTTAGTAGCAAATTTAAATGCAATTTACTCAAAATAAAGGAAAACATTTAAAAATCTGTAAATCTGCAAAACGGCTAAAAAGAAATACCTTTCAAATAATATACGTTTGGTCAAAATAGGGATAAAACGGTAGAACAAAACATCAGTCAAAATATATCGCCTAGCCTATTAATATTTAAGATGTTATAAGAACCTAAAGGTATGCTAATTAATTTTAGCAATTCACTATTCAACACAGGGTGTTGATACGAGTATACAATTAAAATGAAACTTGATTAAATAATAAACTCATAGGCGATGAATTGTGAATTGACAAAAATTGATTAGCATACAAAATTATTTATTATAAATATTTTATTTTATTTAATTAATATATTTTTATATATTTTTAACACATATTATACATAAATTTAATTCATTGACACTTCTCCTCTATACGATCTATAGCTGTGCCAAATTTCACGCTCCTCCGTGCGCGCATTCTGGTAGAAATACGTTGAAAGTTTTACCCTCACGTATTAATGTGTAGATTTTCTGAATAAAATCCTTTGAAATTTTCATTGCAGAAGTAAAGTAGTTTACAAAATGTAGAACTGTTAACGCAGTTTTACTATATCTGGTCGTCAGTCTTGTGTATGGGGTCGTGTGTAATGATATTTTTTTTTTCTGACGATGCTATAATCGATAATATTTTGAGAAACATAAAAGGGATTCTCAATTAAAACAAACAAGACAATTATTGTCGGTCTAGACCGAATATTTAATACTCTTTAACATTCGTTTCGAGAGATGGTCATGCTGAGGCAATAACTGGATATATATAAAATAATTATGAACCAAATCTAAGTGTTATTCTTTTGATATATTTAAGTGGGGATCAGCTTTACATGGGCACAATGACTAAAAATGGCCGTACAGGGTTTGTTTTGAAATGTACACATGGACGGACGGACAGACAGACAGGCAGACAGATAGAAGACAGACGGACATAAATTACCAAATATACTCAGGAAGTGATTCTGAGTCGCTGGGAATAATAAAAGGTGGGCCTAGATCAAATATTTTTGGAAATTACAAACATCAGGACGAACTCATTATAGACACTCACCAGAAAGTGGTATAGGGTATAGATATTATTTTTATTTATTTCTAAAAAAAACATAACGGATGACTAACACATCTACAGCTTATGTTAAGATAGGCAGAATGACTCAATATATTGCCGAACGATCGCTGCACTATAGTTGGTAATTCCATTTTCTGAAACTTCCTAATATTAACAAATTGTAAAAAAAAGAATATTTTAAAGATCAAGTTATAAGTTTCGGCGTGTTTGCATTTATTTCAGGTATTAAGACATGGACCACGTACTCCTGTCGACACTTATCTAAATGATCCATACCTAAAAACGGGATTCGAACCTACCGGCTGGGGACATATAACCAATGTATGTTAGAAACGTTTAATGATGAACATTATATTTTTAATAATTTAAAATAAAATTATTTGCAGAAAGGTAAACGAGAACTGTATGAATTGGGAAAGCTTTTAAATAAACGTTATGGCAAATATATGGAACCGTACTATACACCAGATGTAAGCATATATCTTAAATTTTTTTTTATGAAAAATGTTCATATAATTTGTTGTTCTATTAACTACAGAGAGTTTATGCCCAAGCTACAGCCTCACCCAGAGCCATGATGACTTTAGCCACCGTGCTGGCTAGTATGTTTCCACCACAAAACAGCCCTATGGAATGGCATCCCACACTAAATTGGCAGCCAATACCCATATTTTCCGAACCTCTAGATCAAGATTCTTTGCTGTTAGTTAGAACACCCTGCCCTAGGTACTTTGAGGCCCGCGATGAGGTTCTCGAATTACCACAAGTTAAAGCTGAGCTAAGAAAATATCAATCATTATTTAAAAATTTAACAAAAATAACTGGTATGAATGTGACAAATGCTGAGCATATCAATTCCCTTTATATAACTTTGGAAGCTGAACGAGACTTTGGCCTAGCCCTGCCCGAATGGACTAAGGAATATTTTCCCGATAAAATGAAATTTTTAGCCGAGCAAAGTTATGTCTACAATGCCTACACAACGGAAATGCAAAAAATTAAAGGCGGGCCATTCCTAAAGAAAATGTATGATGAGATGTTAAAAAAACGTTCACGAAAGCTTAAACCTTTAGATAGGAAAATGTTTATTTATACTGGTCATGATTGGACTGTGGGTAATATTTTGTCGGCTTTAAAAATATGGGACAGACAAATGCCTAGATTTTCAGTAATGGCCATATTTGAATTACATAAGAATCCCATAACACAAGAATACTATGTGGAGGTAAGTTACTTTTAGAAACTCTGTAATGAAAATCGTTTTAAAAATTTATTTTGTATTTTGTTTTTAGATTTTTCTACGCAATGATGAACAGGGTTGTTTGAAACAGCTGCAAATACCTCATTGTGATTTAAAATGCCCATTAGATAAGTTGTTGGCCTTGACTCAAGACGTTATACCAAATGAACCTTATGCCGTACGTTGTAAAGCCAAAAATAGTAAATTCATTGAACCGCCACCAAGGTTGATTGATCAGTAATTAAGCAAAGCTAAGATTAGTAATTAATTCTCAAATGTAGATCAAATCTGTTCTTGTTCTTTGTGTGTTAACAATTAGTTTTATGGGTGTAATTATTATTCATTAATTATATTTAATGTATTTTTTAAGCGTATTCTTAATTTTGTACTGAAGTTTAACTTTTTTATTTCGAAAAATTTTTAAATTAAAAATTGTTTCGAAAAAGAACTTGTAATACACTTTTTTTTTTTTTAAATGGGGTTAAGTACTTTAATAAAACTTTATTTATTTTGAACTTGATCTGTAGCTTAAACGGTTACTGAACTGTAAATATTGTTAAAAAGCTTGAGACTTTTTTTTCCATTGTTTAGATAGCAAGCTCAAAGCTTTTATTTAAAGCTTTGAAATAAAAACTTTCAAGTTCAAGTTTATTGAAGAAATCGAATCAGTGGTTTATAAACTTTTATTTTTGACCTTCAAAAAACATAGCTGCTTTTAAATAAAACTTAAATAAAATTTAAATTGTTAGTTTTTTATGTATTGCCGATCTTGGGTTGTAATAATAATTAGTTATTTATAGTTCGATTCGAGATCATGTATACATTTTCTAATACTAGAAAAGATACTTCATGCAATGTAAGAGAAATTTTGGAAAAAATTTAAGACAGCGCTAGATGGAGTAGCTACTTTCGAACAAAGCGACTTGTTCATCTTCAGCATCCTTCTGCCTATTGCTTCAACTAATGCTTAATCAACTATTTAACTCAACATCAGAAAGAAAAGAACATGAGAAATGTTTTTTTCTTTCTTTTCATACGAGAGTAGGAACGAACACGCAGAGTTTTTTCCAATTTATAGCTTTCTCTACATTAACATCGCTTTGATCAATTACAAATCTCGTAATGTGAAAAAAAGCTCTTTTGTTTTGCCAACCGTCCCATAGATGGGAACTGTAATGACATGTGAAATCTTAACAGATTTATCACAATTGCATTGGACCGTATGTTTTGTATGTTAGTTTTTTATGTATTGTCGATCTTGGGTTGTAATAATAATTAGTTATTTATAGTTCGATTCGAGATCATGTATACATTTTCTAATACTAGAAAAGATAATACTTTATGCAATGTTACGATGTTAATGTAGATAAAGCTATAAATTGGAAAAAACTCTGCTTGTTCGTTCTAACTCTCGTATGACAAGACAGGAAAAAAACATTTCTCATGTTCTTTTCTTTCTAATGTTGAGTTAAATAGTTGATTAAGCATGAGTTGAAGCAATAGGCAGAAGGATGCTGAAGATGAACAAGTCGCTTTGTTCGAAAGTAGCTACTCCATCTAGCGCTGTCTTCAATTTTTTTCCAAAATTTCTCTTACATTGCATAAAGTATTATCTTTTCTACTATTAGAAATGTATACATCTCGAATCGGACTATAAATAACTAATTATTATTAAAATTTAAATTTTTTGTATACCCTATAGCACTATGTGGTGAGGGTATAATGAGTATGAGCTGGGGGCAAATCGTCGCATTCGATATCGAGTAAAATCAATCGGAATTCCATATTTTGGTTTATTATTTAAAGAAGATGGACAATCGTCAGACCTTGCGTCACTTTTAGTATTAACTATAGACCACAACTCGTTAGAAGTGACAGAGTAAACTTACTCTTTGTATTTTATTTTAGAAGATAAAAAAATTATTTCGATCAAAAAATTTCGATTACGAATGTGACGATTCGACCCCTGATGTTTAAAACTACCAAAAATATCTGGCCGGGACCAACCTTTTATTATACTGTCTGTATGTCCGTCTATCCGCCTGTCCGCCTGTCCGTATGTCAGTCCTCTGTTTGTCCGCGTCCGTTTGTCCAAGTATACTTGGAATTGAATTTATTTTGATGTAATTTTGTCGCCCATGGGATCATCACTATTGAAAGTGGTTAAAATTGGTGCATATTGAGATCAAATAAACACACAAAATATCCAATGCGATCGACTTAAATTGCCATAAAATTAAAATTAGTCAGTACTCCAAATTTTTAGTCACAGTCGCCAATAAATCAACTTCAACACCAAAACTATTGCACAGATATTTCGAATATTAAGTTTGTTTATGTTTTTGCCAAAAATAAGTGACTTAATCAAATATGATCATGAGGGGACATAGTCTCAATATAAAAATATTCATATTGTATGGCTAAAAATTTATAACAGTGGCGATATTGTTTATGCTTATCTATATTAATTGGCTAGGCGATTTCTTGTGATCGATGTTTTGTTCTACCGTTTTATCCCTATTTTGACCACACGTTTATTATTTTAAAGGTATTTCTTTTTAGCGGTTTTGCAGATTTACAGATTTTTAAAATTTTTCCTTTATTTTGAGTAAATCGCATTTAAAGTTGTTACTAACACATACATAAAATTATACAGTGCTATGTGTGTGTTTATTAAATATGTTAATGGGTTTGTAATAAAAATGAGTTTGTTTTTTGTGTTGATTTGTGAATTGGCTATAATTGATTAGCATACCTTTAGGGTCTTTATTTAATGAAAAAATAAAATTTCCTAGAATTTGCACTCGAATTTCTAGGGCTGGAATCTGCTAGTATACAATTAATTTGACATACGCCCCTTTCTCTAAACATTTGCAATAGGGTATCGTATGGTTCGTTTAGGTCGAATTTAAATTTCTTACTTGTTGAGATATCCAATAATTACATGTGGCCGTAATTATGAAGGTGGTTTTTATAGCATATACCGCTGTGTGGTCACGGTATTATGATTTTGTGCTGATGTTTGTAACTACCAAAAATATTTGACCTAGAACCATCTTTTGTTATACCGATCAACTCAGTATCACTTTCTGAGTCGATTTAGCGATGCCTGTCCATCCGTGGGTCTATGTTAACCTTGTAATCACACTCGCAAATATGAATTTATTTTGATGAAATTAGCTATATAAGCTTCTATCGGCCATAGCATGAACGCTATCGAAATTGGTGAAAATCGGTACATGTTCAGATATAGTTCCCTTACAAATGACCCCTATGAAATCGACTTAAATTGCAATATGATACAAATTATCATATAGATCTTGGTTAAATTGATTTTATGTGTGCTTATTACATCCATTAGTCAGTAGTCCAATTCCTAGTCATAGTCCCCGTATAAAGCTGTTTCCCGATCTTCACTTAAATCTATCAACAGATTTTTCTCAAATTTGGTTTTTATATATTTTTGTGAAAAATAAGTGACCTTACCAAATATGGTCTGGATCGGTCCATTTTTCGACCTAATCCTCATATAAATATGATATGAACTGTTTCATATCCGAAGGCAACAAAATTAATAACAATGCCACTCAAAGTTTGTTTGTGCACATCTAATTAGCTGGAGATGGGGTCTCTAAACACATGGTAAACGGTATCGTATAGTCGGCCTAGACCGACTATAATTTTCTTACCTGTTTTCTTTGATAAATGTAAAACCCGTAAAAATAAAAGCAAGAGCGTTGAAGCACTCAGAAGCACTTTCTGAGTCAATTTAGCGATGTCCGTCCGTCTGTCCGAACGTCTGGGTGCCCATGTAAACCTTGCAATCCAACTACAGGTCGCAGATGTGAATATATTATGATGGTAGTAAGCTTCTGTCGGCCATAGCATGAATGCTGTTGAAATTAGTATAAATCGGTTCATATTCAGACCTAGTCCCCATACAAATGACCCCTATGAGATCGACTTAAACTGCCATAATATCAAAATTATCACATCAAATTGAGTTGCGTATGGTTATTATATGCATTTATTTGCAAAATAAATGCTACATGACAATTCTTAGTCATAGCTCCTATATGAAGCTAATTCCCGATTTTCATTTAAATCTATCAAACAACAAAAATATTGAACAATTTTTTCTTAAATTTGTATTTGTTTGTATATGTTTTAGCAAAAAAAAAAAGATTTGTCACTCAAACTTGGTTAATGTTTATTTTCTATATCTAAATAGTTGGATCAAAGCGATAGGGTCTTTAAACGCTAGGTATTGGGTATCGTCTAATCGATCTAGACCGACTATAATTTTCTTACACGTTAGTTATGTATATATTTCTTGTTTCAAATATTATTAAGTATTTACATTTGCTCGATTTACTCAAAATAAATGCAAAAATTTAAAAATCTGTAAACCTGCAAAACAGCTAAAAAGAAATACCTTTCATATAATATACGTTTGGTCAAAATCGGGATAAAATGGTAGAACAAAACAACAGTCACAACAAATCGCCTAGAATATTAATATTATAGATTACAAAATATATATCACTCAGAATTTTATTGGCCTTAACTAGTGAACATTTCTAATCAATGTCAAACTGGTGTGTATCTCTATGCAATATATATTTATTAAAGTTTAATTTGGCTGCGATAAGCTTTTTAGTTCAGAATTTTATTAAAATTCATTAACAAGTACTTAGTAGCAACGGTTTCACCCTATATCGGGTCCCACACTGCATCACTAGATCTGCCAGTTATCACGATGGTTTCAAACAAAAATTTTTTTTTTGGTATAATTGTATCACTTTGTTGGTGTTTTTGACGGTATCTATCTTGTAGAGTTTTGTTTTTTCGTTGGACTTTCTTCACTGAAGTTGTTGGGAATATTTCAGGCTAAAATTTTTGGAACCATACTTAAATCCAAATTCAGGTGTTTGGAGCCTTTCAAATATGATTAAATAAATAAAAAATTTATTTTTAAAAGAAAAAAGCCGATATTGGGGAATAAAAGGCTCCCTAGGTTCGAATACCCAGGTTCGTTTTTAATTTGCTTGGAAAAGTTAAAATTAAAGATGTGCATCCAAATTAATTCCAGATAAGTTTTAAACGTGAGAAATCATCAATATTTCAAATGAGAATTAACAAAACAAAAAAAAAAAGAACAATTTGAAACAAAAATAACTGAAAAATTTATATGAATATACATTTCAAACAATTGGCTCATCTGCTATTTATTTATTTAAGTGCTTACAAAATAAATAAAACAGAAACACAATAAATATAACGCTATTTTAAATTTGTGCTTCCGATTTACCCCATTTTCGATGCTAACCCGCTGGAAGTAATGACGAGCAATAATATCCTATTATAAACAGAAAGACAGGTTAAACAGAGCTAGCGATATCATGTCATTGGTATAAATACTCCGCACATATCTATGATCGTGTAGAATTATATCGTTAAAAAAAAATCATTTTAACATTTAAAATATAAAATTGTTTTATCTACTATGATATTTTTAACAAGTAAGAAAATTATAGTGTCTAGAGTGACTATGCGATCCCTGAGCCATGCGTTTAGAGACCGTATCTCTTAGGCCCAACTAATTGGATATAGAAAATAAGCATAAATCAAATTTGAGTGGCATTGTTATTAATTTTAATATGAAAAAGTTCATATCTGATATTATATTTATATGGGGACTAAGTCGAAAAATGGACCGATCTTATCATAGTTGATAAGAGCACTTATTTTTGGCAAAAATATATAAACAAGCGCAATTTGACCGAGATCTATATGATAATTTGGATCATATGGCAATTTCATAGGTGTTATTTGTATGGGGACTATGTCTGAACATGCACCCATTTTCAATAGCGTTTGTTATGGCTGACAGAAGCCTACATACCAAATTTCATCAACATATGTTCACATTTGGGACTGTAGTTTCATTACAGGTTTTACATGGACACACAGACGGACAGACGGATGGACGGACATAGCTAAATCGGCTCAGAAAGTGATTCTGAGAGTGATTCTGAGTCGATCGGTGTAATAAAAGTTGGGTCTAGGCCAAATATTTTTGGTAGTTGCAAACATCAGCACAAAGTCATTATACCCTGACCACATAATGGTTTAGGGTATAAAAATGGTTGAGTAGCTGCTGCCCGAAGAATTGAAGCGAAATTGCACTTACCGTCGGTACGTCTATTCAAATCACGTTCATGCCCCGAATAAGGTGTAGGTCGCACATTTTCGGTGAAAATTTTTGATACTTATCTGAACTGCTCGCTATATAAAATTATTAAAATCGGTTATTATAAAATAATAAAATATATTAGAAATAGATAAATAAATTAATAAATAATATCTTGCTGTGTGGTTGTTATACTACCCCCTCTTATTGTTTTCCCAAAAAGTGCCTATCCTTAAAAAAGTATTTTTTTTTTCTTAAAAAGTAACTCTTTTTAGAATAGTAAATTTTCTTTAAAAAAAACTTTTTTTCAAAGCCTTTTGACAAGCACGTTTTCTTAAAAAGGTACCTTTTCCTAAAAAAGTACATATTCTTAAAAAAAATACTTTTCCTAAAAAGTACAATTCCTTAAAAAAGTACGTTTTCTTAAAAAAGTAGTTTTTGTTAAAAAATTAAATTTATTAAAAGTACCTTTTCTTAAAAGAGTAAATTCTCTTAAAAAAGTACCTTAACTTAAAAATGTACATTATCTTCAAAAAGTTAGTTTTCTTAAAAATTAATTTTTTTAAAAAGGACCTTTTGATAAAAAGTACACCTTCGCTAAAAAAGAACACTTTCTTAAAAAAATGCATTTAAAAAAAGTACTTTTCTTACATATTCTTAAAAAGTGAATTTTCTTCAAAAACTAGATTTTTCAGAAAAAACTTTTTGTTAAAAAAGATATGTACATTTTCTTAAAAAATTAAATTTTAAATTTAAAAAAAAAAAAAGTACATTATCTTGAAAAAGTACATTATCTTTAAAAAGTATCTTTTCTTAAAAAATAACTTTTTCTAAAAAGTGAATTTTCTTATAAAATTACCATTGCTTGAAAGGCAAGATTAAGCTATTTTTTAGGAAACGCACAAAATCGTATAAACCGGAATTTTCAGTTTGACGGTATGATATTTATTCATATGCTTGTAATACACAGATAAATATATTAAAGAGTAGATAACTTAAAAACAATGCAAATATTATTAAACTAAATTCATGATGACACACATGATTAAAATTTCAATATGAAGACGATGATAATCTGAGACCTCATTTAGTGTTATTTTAAAAGATAACCTTGAAAATTTATAAGTAAAAGTAGGTAAAAATATTAGTGTTAACTTATTAGTTAAATTATTTTTAAAGCTATATGGAATATAAACTATATAGACAAAATCTATATATTGTATTGTCAATCCGTTTGTAACTAATCAAAATATTGTTTTGTAATGCAATGAAGAGTATACAATTTTGTTTCTTTATATTTTATTTATCATAAAAATCTTTTATAGAGTTTATATAAAAAAAAAAAACACATATAAATCTTTGATTATCTCAAAAAAAAAAAAAAATTTTTTTTTATCTATATATAGTTTTTCATGATATTCGGTGACGTAGTTTTGAGACAGTTTGAATTAATTAATTCAATTAACATAATTTTTTTATTATTTTAACTTGTGGTAGAGATTGTTGTCAAACTGCCATCAAAGCAAAATCCGAATCTTTTGCGAAAATTAAGAAACAATTTTGAACAACAATAAACAAGATCAAAACTAATTTATACAAGTAGGGAAGTTATACTCATACGTGACCGACAATAACATACCCTATAATATAAGAGGTCTAGGTGCAACCATACTAATTTTAAAAGGAAATAGAAAACAAACATGTATGTATGATATAGTGCAATTCGAGTGCATTTTTTATCTGGGAAATGCAATTTAAATAGTAAGACAATTTACAATTTTTACTTATTTTAATTGCATCATTTTGAATATAATTCAAATTATAATTCAAATTATAACCAAAAACACTAGCAGCTGAGGCTATCGGTTTAGTATGTAAAGATAAAGAATTGGCAACTGAATTAAAAAGGTAACCGTATCCAACATTGTTTATAGTTTTGAGTTTAATACCCAGGTAAAGGGAAAAAAGATTCAGTACAGCAGAATTTAATATTTTCTTACTTGTTCTTTATAAAATTATTGCTATCTTAAAAATTTTTACGGTGCGTGGTAAAGAAGAAGAAAGCATATATTTCAAAAATTCATAACTGCACTGTATTCTTATTCGGACAGGTTTCTGGCATTTCAGCCTTCATCAGCGATTTATTGAACATTTTGATAATTGTTATGTTTTTAATTGAATAGATTGTTTCTATATGAAAATTTTGCTACTTAGGGCGGCCGTGAGGTTTGAACCATGAACCTTCACACACACTCGTACTTGCACTTTTTGGTCAGCGCTTTAACACACTCACCTAAAGTCAGGCCTACGAGCAGTGTAGTTAGATTCAGTTTTCTACCATACAGCTTTACTTTGTACTAATTTCAGAAGATACGACTCTGTCCAAACAAACAATCGTTATTTTTGAATTTTTTGAATATTTACACTTCTAATTTCCACTATTCTAAGGTTTCTTCTTTACCACGCACCATTTAAACAAAATTAATATTAATTACAGTAGTAATTACAATATGTCTGAAAACTGACTATAAATCTAACAAATTAAAAATTTTTATTTAATATGAAATGTTATAGGTAAAAACGCCAAAAATGAAACCGAAAAACGCCAAGTTAGTGATTTTATTAAAGGCGTTAAATGGAAAAAATACGTTTTTGATTCGTTAAAAGGCGCTAAATCTAGCACGAAAAGTGCTAAGTTGGCATCGCTGATAAAATTTATCATTAGTAATAATAAGAATAATGTTTATACATGTACTCGAAGCTAGCAAAAACAAATCTTTGATACCCTCCACCTCGGTTTGAGTATTGATAATAAATATAAACAAAATATTTGAAAAAGTAAACAATTTGTTAAACTTACTACCAAATTATTTCAGCAAATACACTGATTTTTTTTGCATTTTTGGAGGTATGCCCGATTTAGCCCATTTCAAATACCAACCTGCTCGTAGTAACGACAAACAATATTATTTTAACTTTACCCAAGCAAATGGTTTATTTTGTTGAATGACCGTAATTTCAAAAGACAGATAGAGCGATGCATGTACGGACAATATATGGACTCGAGTTGTTTAGGGATTAAGAATACAAATACTGGATGGGGTCGCAATTCATTCTTCAATGCGTTACAACAGAATACTAATAGTCACAATAAGAAATAATACTTTTCAATGTTTTGAGAGCTAAAAATTATGCGGTATTTCAAAATGAAAGTTTCTCAAAATCTTGGCAATTTTTGGTCTGCCATATAGCAGGAAAATGTGCTTTTTTTTTAAAAAGTACTTTAAAAGAATTTATTTTTTCAAAAAAATTTATTTAAAAAAAGTTATTTTATATAAAAGATCCTTGTTTGAGAAAAGGAAATTTACTTTAAGCAGAAAGTTATCATTATAAAAAGGTACTTTTTTAAAAAAAGAGTACTTTAAAAAAATGCTTTTTAAGAAAATGTTCTTTTTAAAAATGGGTAGATTTTTAAGAAAATGTACTTGTTTATGAAAAGATGTTTTTTTAATAGTTAGTTGTTAAGAAAAAAATTTTTTTTTAAAGTTTAATATGATTTTCTTAAATTCAATAGATATTTTCTAATTTACAATTGGAAATCTGAATTCAAATTTTTAGAATTGATAGTTTCTTAAATTTGGATCGTAAATTTAAAAGGTGCAGTTTTGTATTTATGTCAATAGTAATGCTTTAGTAATTATAAACAATTTTAAAAAATTATATGTAATAATAAATAAATAATAATTTTATATAACTATGTAGAACTATTTTGAAAGCAAGAAACTCATTGATGAACTCGGTAACTCTACTTTGTAAACAAAACAAAAACTTGATAGCCAAATAATGGAAAAACGTATGAAATAAAAGACCAGCCCTGTGTATACTCTTAACATTGTTGTAATTGATGTCTAATCTTGATATTTTGCAAGATCACCTCGTGGAAAGAATCTTGTCAATCCATTCTTTAATTATGACGCCTCAAAGAGACAATTCTTTATCTATACAATTGGTCTTTGGAACAAACTACCTAATACAACACAGACAATTTGCAACACACATCGTTTTAAAAAGGAATTATTTAAATTATGTGCCTAAAGTAGAATATTTTATTTAAAGTTTCAATTTTAAAGTTTAATATTGCAATGTTTCTTGTTAAATTTGTTTTCCTTTTTTGTACTTTCTTTTATTCTTGGAAATTCAAATTATAAACTATTAAAAATAAATTGAAATTGTACCTATTTGTAATAAATGTAACTTAAATCCTACTATCGTCTAACACTGTAACTTATAAGAATTTATTCTTTTTGTGTTAGAATTACAAAAATTAAATAAATAAATAAATAAAAATAAAATAAAAAATAAACTATTGCAAAGAACAAAAATTTTGGCGCCATCTACTGTTGCATAGCAACACTAAGCAAAATGAAGTGACACTGTTTGTTAATACAAAATAAACGTATTTTCCCTAAAACAAAATACATATTGTTGAATTTTATATAAATAAAATAATATAACGGTTTATTTCTAACATGCGGTTATTATGAGTATACATATGGAATATATGTATACATGAACATATATAGAAAATATGTATATTATGTATATGTAAAAATTACACACAAAAAATACAACATCAAAAGTTATTGTTGTTTTTCTTTAAATAAGTTAATACATAAAATTTTCTTTTGGTAAATTTACATTGGTTTTTTTTATTAACAACTAGGTCGTTTAGCATTACTTGCTTTAGATGTTGGTGAATTTTTGCTCCCTTTATACATATTAACTCGTTGTGTCTGCTTGTCTGCTTGTCGACAAAATTTAGGATCGATTTTGGACCCCTTTCCAGTGACCCAATCGATCTGAAACTTTGCAGGCGGGCTCGTGGCGATGACAAAAATTATCTAAAAAATTTTTTTAGTGATGTCAAAACAATGGAAACTTTAAAATTTTTCTACCAGAGTTGATAAAAGTACAAAGAGTTGATAAGTGTACAAAGAGTTAGTTTTTATTATATTATTACCACAACGACCACAAAAATAATAAGTCCAGCTATGACAACAAAACAACATTTAGAATAACAACTAGAACAATACAGAAATATATATTTTTCAATTTTTTTTTTACATCTTCAGTGATTTCTCGGGACCTATTAAACCGATTTTCATTATTTTTCAAGCAAACACCTTCTCATGATCATTCCCACTAAAAGCGAGCTCCCTAGTTATCCTATTGAGGTCGTGATCGTGACAAGAACAACATAGACAAATCATATTTTTTCAAGACTTTTTTTACTACTTCATTCAATTCTCGGGACCTAATCTACCGATTTGGACGATTTGAAATAGCAAGCTTTTCATGATGCTAGTGAATCATTTTTTATGGCAACGAGTACCCTAGCTGCCCGATTGAAGCCGTCATCGTAATTTTCACAGACGGACAGACGGACATCGCTATATCAACTCCTTTTGTTATAAGGATCACAAATATATATATTTTATGGGGTCCAAAATTTTTTTTCTAATTATTGCAGACGGAATGACAAATCTAATATATGATTAAAACTAATTAATATATTTAAGCATAAAAACTTCTTTCGCTAAACCAAAAAAAAGCTTTGGCAGCTTTTAAGAAATGCTTCTATACGTACTTTTGAACAATGGACAGCGGTTTTAGGAATTTTTTTCAGTGTGGGAAAATTATGACATGTCTAAAAATTAATTAGATGCGTTTAATATTCCCATTATAATTTTTGCTTTTTTTTATTTCGTCACTTCGATTTAAATATATTCACCTCTTAATTATAATTGCTGTGTTGTTGGCGATGATAAATAGCTGCATAACAGCTTCTATTATAAACAATCTTTTATTCACTTAGTCTAGCTTCGGTGTTTGGTTTGACAAGTATGAAATCTGATACATTCTTTGGTTTATTTTTTATATATTTGATTCATCATTGTACGGTAAATGGCTTGAAAATTGTAAATGGAAACGAATCGAAGACATTTGAGAATAACACAACTCTTAAACTAATACAAGTGGTAAGATTTGAAATACTTTTAAAAAATCGAAGCTTTAATTAGTGTTATTTGAAATAATAGTTGGTACCAAAAATGACCTTGAAACTTGAGTAAAATTCTGCATAAAAGTATACATTTACGAGAGTTTTTCAATTTTTATTTTATTAAAAATATTGCAGTGAATATTGGGAGTTAGTTTTATATGGGACCTAAGACTGAAAGAACGGGTCCATTACAGTTTATTTTTGGAATATATCAAATTTGTAATTATGGGGCCTAAGACTGAAAGAAATGGTCCTTTACAGTTTATTTTTTGTAACTTTGAACTCATGGGCATATTATGAATTTATTAATAATAAATATCTTAAAAAATAAAACCAAAACTTAAAAATTCAGCCTCCGAAACGTGAATATGGTACATCTAATTTTTAGCACCAAAAAAATTTGTATTCCACATTTCTAAAAAACCGTGTAAAATGAAAAAAAAAAAATGCTAAAATCCACGTTTTAAAATTGAAGAAAAAAGAAAGCTTAATTAGCAGATATCGTTACTAGCAGATAATAAGCGAGCATTTCAATAACCAAATGGGCCGACATTGCTTTCACTACTAAATTCGTATATTTATGTCCAAAAATCATCTGACATATTTGAATCCATTGGTTAATTCCTTGTATTATTATTATTTTTACAAATCTGAAGATTATGTTAAAATTTTAATGCTGCTTTCGTGAGTGAGAAAATGATGCGCCGCACAGTGGCTCAGAATCGTTTTCGTTGAACAAAACTCTTGAAATATTTTAGTATTTTTTATACCCTCCACTCCAGTGTGAAGAGGGTATATAAGTTTGTCGTTCCGTTTGTAATAATTAGAAAAAAATTTGGACCCCATAAAATATATATATTTGTGATCCTTATAACAACCGGAGTTGATATAGCGATGTCCGTCTGTCCGTCTGTGCGTCTGTCCATCTGTGGAAATCACGATGGCGGCATCAATCGGGCAGCTGGGGTGCTCGTTGATATAAAAAATGATTCATTAACATCCTGAGAAGTTTGCCAATTGGAATCGTCCAAATCGGTCTATTAGAGCCCGAGATTTGAATAAAAAACTAAAAAAAGTCTTGAAAAAATATAATTTTCTATGTTGTTCTTGTCACGATCACGTCCTCAATAGGATAGCTAAGGTGATTATTTTTAGTGGGAATGATTCAACAAATTCATGGGAAGATTTCTGTTTCAAAAATCATTAAAATCGGTGGCACAGGTCCAGGGAAATCTCTGAAAAAAAAAAAATGAAAAATATGATGTTTCTATATTGTTCTTGTTGTTATTCTAAATGTTGTATTGTTGTCATAGATGGACTTGTTGTTTTTGTGGTCGTTGTGGTAATAATATAATAAAAACTAACCCTTTGTACATTTTTTATCAACTCTGGTAGAAAAATTTAAAAGTTTCCATTGTTTTGGCATCACTAAAAAATTTTATTAGATCATTTCTGTCATTGCCACGAGCCTGCCTTCAGATCGATTGGGTCACGGGAAAGGGGTTAAAATCGATCCAAAATTTTTTCGACAAGCAGACACTACGAGTTAATATAAAGGGAGTAAAAATTCTCCAGCATCTAAAGCAAATAATGCTAAAATACCTAATTGTTAATAAAAAAAAAACAATGTAAATTTAGCAAAAAAATTTGTATGTATTAATTTATTTAAAGAGAAACACACAAAAATAACGTTTGACGTTGTATTTTTTGTATGTAATAATTACATATACATACATATGTACATATGTACATACACATATTAAATATTACAAATAATATACATATATTCTATATATGTATACCCATAATAACTGCATGTTAGAAATAAATCGGTATATTATTTTTATTATTTTGTTTACATAAAATTCTGCAATATTTTGTTGTGGGGAAAACACATTTCTTTTGCATTAACAGAGTGTCACTTCATTTTGACTATGCCACAGTAGATGGCGCCACAATTTTTGTTCTAATAAGCTTTGCAATAGTTATTTCTATTTTAACATGAATGTCAATATTTTCGACTAGATATCGTACAGAACAATGTTAAGAGTATACGCGGGCTGGTTTTTTATTTCATACGTTTTTTCATTATTCTTTTACAAATATGGAGTTTAGCATATTAACTTTTTGTTGTCTTCACAAAATAGAGTTACCGAGTTCATCAGTGGGTTTTTTGCTTTCAAAACAGTTCTATATAGTTATATAGAATTATTATTCTGCTTTACCTACAAAATATCTGATTGCGATTACATCTAATTTTTAAAAATTGTTTATAATTACTAAAGCAGTATTGTTCACATAAATACAAAATTGCACTTTTTAAATTTTCCGTTCAAATTTTAGAAAATATCAATTCTAAAAACTGGAATAAAAATTTCCAATTATAAATTATAAAATATTAATTGAATTTCAGAAAATCATATCAAAACGTCGGAAAAAATAATTTTAAATTTAGAAGACATCAATTGCATCAAATTCCAAAAAAAAAAAACACCAAATATGTTTACATCTAAAAAATGTTTGCATTAAAAAAAATATTGGCATTTAGGAGAAATTAATAGCTTTTCAGTAACTTCTTTTAACGATTGTCGAATCGTTAAAAAAAGAAAAACAAAATTATCAGTAAAATTTTTAAATGATATTCGTTATTGTTAAAGTCAGCTGTTGTTGTTATCTAAACGACAACCATTTTTGTGTTGTTTATTCAATCGATAAAAACTTAAATTTTTAGGTTGAAATGTGAAAATATTTTGCTTCTATTAAAAAACTTTTTTATATAAATAAAAGAATTAAATAGCATATTCAATTCATTATTTCATTTTCAAATAAATAAACAGAAATATTAGTAAAAAAAATAGAGCTATTAAACATAAACATAAAATCATCCTGTCAAACACGAAGTAATTTGTTTTTTCTATTCTTCTTTGTGTTTTTCGCTTATTTTGACAGAGATGCCACTCGTTTACAATTTAAATAAATAGAAAAATAGATTTCTCGACTGTCGTTAAGATGTATGTACTTAGTGAATCACTTAATCCTTAGTGCAAACAACAATAGCTGTCGATATATTTTGCCATTGTCGGATCGTTGAAATTTTCAGAATAGGACTACAGAAAACATTGATTTAAATTCAATGAATTTTAGAAAACCCCAAATGATATTTAAGAATTGCGAACACAAAAATTGTTACATAAGTAAACGCAATTTAATGAGAATGTTATTTATATATTATTTTTCACAATTTTTTTTGGATGAAAATTTTAAGTTTTTCAGAAAGTAAAGATAACAAATTATTTTATTTAAAATGTTTGGGACATTTGGTTTTTTGCGTTTGGCATCCCTAATTTGATTATTTATTATTATAAATTTTTTCTCTATGTTTTCCAAATATGGCAATATTGTAATAAAAAAATTGAGAGAGTGTTTTTTTTTGTTATTATTTTGTTACTCCATCCGACCTATATGGCCGCAATGAAGAAATATTTGGCCAGTTAAAAGAAACTATACAGCCATCTCCAATTAGCAAGATTTAATGCATATAGCCACCCTACACAACCATTACCTTTGCAATGGAGGTTAGGGCGAGCTATTCAATTAGTAAAAACTAAATTAAACGAGAAGTTATGTCATATAACCGGAAACGCATGCATATAGGTATATAACCTAAATGCATGCCGATCAGCAACCACGATGACCAAAAAGCAAACACCGAAATAAATCCGAAAACCAACTCAAAGAGTTTGCTGAAATAATTTGGTATTAAGTTTAACAAATTGTTTACTTTTTCCAATATTTTGTTTACATTTATTATCAATACTCAAACCGAGGTGGAGGGTATCAAAGATTCGGCACAGCCGAATTTAACACTCTTACTTGTTTTTTTATTGGATAGGTAATTTTTGAGCTTTTCTTCAATTTCAATTCATTTAAAATCCGTTTAGTAGTTATTGAGGAAATCAAGGTCAAGCATATAGCATGGAAGTGCGGATTTTTGTGGATAAATAAAGCTTTTAAAAATACTTACGATAATTTTTGAAAGGTTTCCCACTTTACAAAAATAATCATAAATATTTTTTGCAAGGAAATTTTTTTAATTTTTATTATAATAATTATTCATTTAGTTGGAATATTGCTTCCAAATATTCGATATTCAGTTCTATATTATTTCTGTCCAGTAGCAGACTTTTCATTTTTTCAACTAAATTTGCAGTGCTTTAGAATGCTAGAGATGAATAGATCTGATGTTGCCAATAATATGTTATTATTGTTACTATTGGAATTGAATTACTTTTAAGAATCCCGTTTTGTTCTCATTGGACTAGCGACAACATCTATTTCAATGATATCTACTTTTGTGGATTGGTTCGGCAGTGTGCTGTAGAAATTTCAATTTCCTTTTCTTTAAATATAACTATAAATTTTCTTTATCGATTTTGTTTCTAAAATATTCTTCGGTCAATTATATATATCCGAAGCTCTCCATATTTTTAAGAATATATGTATGATTTATTATATCTTATGCAACTACGTGGTCAGGGTATATTGAGTTTATGCTGATTTTTGTAGCTGCATGTCTATAACTGTAAGATATAATCGAAAATATTTCACTCAGAGTCATTTTCTGAGTCGATTTAGCGATTCATAAATTTATAATATTAATAGTATAGGCGATTTCTTGTGACCGATGTTTTGTTCTACCGTTTTATCCCGATTTCGGCCAAGCGTATATTATTTGAAAGGTATTTCTTTTTAGCCGTTTTGCAGATTTACAGATTTTTTAGTTTTTTCTTTATTTTGAGTAAATTGCATTTAAAGTTGCTACTAACACATACATAAAATTATACATATGCTATGTATGTTTTATTAAATTTTTTAATGTGTTTGTAAATGAGTTTGTTATCTTCATTCATCACAATAATAATAAACCATAAAAGTGCTGGTATGTGAATTGGCTAAGTTGAGAAATAAAGCTGCCTAGAAATTGCACTCGAATTTCGAGTGCTGGAATCTGCTAGTATAAATAAATAAGATCAACTTGAATTGCCATAAGATCCAAATTATTATATAGATCTCGATTAAATTTGGTTTGTATGTGTTTACCCACTGTGCAGAGGGTATTTATCAGTTTGTCATTCCCATAAATTCTGCATATTCTTGATCCTTATAAAAATCGAGTCGGTAAAGCGATGTCCGTCCGTCTGTCCGTCCGTCTGACATAAACCATTTTCCCGGGTAAACTTAGAATAATATTGTCTTTTATATTTCAATTAAGCTAGTAAGGCCTATATAATTATAATGTAAATAAAAGGTGTTTTTTCTTTGTTTCTTTATTGTTTCGCCTTTTCGAGCAGATTATTATTTAAAATGGGATAAATCAGGTATCGTTATGACCTAAAATATGGAGACACCTTAAAAAAATGCTAAAGTTCGGGGTGCCTGTTGTAGTATTAAGTTTATCAAATTGTGTACGTTATCAAATATTTTGTTTAGATATGTTATATCTTGGTACTGTATAAAGTCCAGATGTTATTGTAGACGCAAAACCCAGGCTGTCAGTACCAAAGATTCGGCATAGCCCAAATTAATAATCTTACTTGATTTGTTATAGAGTTTTCACCATTAACTATTCCAGCAACATTTTTCTCCAGTAAGCATGAAGTTATTTAATTGAAGAATATGCCTGTATAGTATAGCCCATGATCGTTCCCGAATAAATCCAATAAATATGAAGAAATAATTGGTGTATATTATAAATAACCCATTCTAATGGCTAAAATAGTTATAATTTTATTATTATTTATTTTTTTTATTAAAAAATTATTTCGAGATTCGTGTTAGATTGCAAGTAGTATGCAAAAAAGAGTAGTGTTTGTTCCTCTGTGTGGACCGTGTTATTTCAAGACCTCGTAAAAAAACTTGGGTATATTTTAAACACAATAATATTGAATAAAGGTAGTAAAAATGTTGAAATGAGGTAAGGCCAACTATACGGCCCAATGAATTTTGTGAAGGTGTTTTGGGTCCAAATATGGTCAGTCAAAAAATAAACAAAAACCAAATTTAGGTAAGATTATTATTAATTTATTGCAGCAGATTGCTATGTTAGCAAGTTATGCACGTAAAACTAGACACCATATGTAAACTGCTTGTTCAGTTCTTCATTTCAATCCCGTGTTTCCTGTTTAAAGGACTTTTAAGTTTAGAAGAATATACATGTTTAGTTTTTTAATATATACTAACAGATTCTGGCGCTTGAAATTCGAGTGCAATTTCTAGGCAGCTTTATTTTTCAACTTAGCCAATTCACAAACCAACACTTTTATGGTTTATTATTATTTTAAATGAAGATAACAAACTCATTGACAAACACATCAACAAATTTAATAAACACACACGTAGATATGTATAGTTTTAGGTATGTGTTAGTAGCAAATTTAAATACAATTTACTCAAAATAAAAAAAAATTTTGAAAATCTGTAAATCTGCAAAACGGTTAAAAAGAAATACCTTTCAAATAATATATGCTGGATCAAAATCGGGATAAAACGGTAGAACAAAACAGCGTCCACAAGAAATCGCCTAGCCTATTAATATAATAGATGTCTGTTGTCTGATGACAATATATCTACCATATTTTTTGTTTTATAAAAACAAGGTGCGAAAATTGTAAAAAGTCTTGTAAAAATATGTGTTGAAGGTTATACCATGTAGTTAGACGTATTTAAGATGTACTTATCTAGCTGTATTATATGTTTAGTTACAACAATCATTTCAAGTTTTCCCATAAAGTAATTATATATTATTATTTATACATCAGCATTCAACAAATACCAAATGTTTTTCTCATCAATGAACAAGTAAAACTAGAAAATATATAAATATAAAATCTATATAAAAAAATGTATATACAGTTTATTATATTGTGCAGTTGTGGCTTTGCACCTAATTAAAAAAAAACAATTAAGAAAATTATAGTTGGCCTAGACCGACTTTACGATACTCTATACCAGGCATTTCCAAACATATATCAAAGCATATATCAAATTTTAGTGATATTGTTATTAATTTGTGGCATTATTTTTATATGGGGGCAAGGACAAAAAATGGACCGATCATGACCATTTTTAGTAAGGTGCCTTAATTTGCTCAAAAACATATATATAAGCCAAATTTGAAAAAAATTTGTGCAATATTTTTGTTTTTGATAGAATTTAGTGAATATGGGGACTAAGCTTTTTATGTGGACTAGGTCTGAACGTGCTCCAATTTTCAACAATATCAACGAGTTATAAGCGAGAGATTTTAATATCATATTTCATCAAAATATATTCACATTTCCGACCTGTAGTTTGACAATAAAATTGACATGGACACACAGACGGACGGACAGACAGGTAGACGGTCATCCCAAAATCCATCGAGAAAGTGTTTCTGAGTCGATCGATATTATAAGAGGTGGGTCAGGTCAAATATATTTGGTGCTTACAAACATCAGCACAAACTCAATATACCCTGAACACACATTGGTATAGGGTATAAGAAGTAAAAAGTTATATATATATGTGTACTAACAGTGTTCGAAATGTTTTGTTAAAAACAAAAATCATCTTTACATGCTGAGATATATGTGCGGATATCTAAGCAGCTTAACATTTAATTAAACATTTTAATTTTTTTATTTAATGATTTCCTGCACAACAAGACTAGTTCTTATAATTACAGTATAGAATTTTAATATTGTACAAATATGTTTTGCCAAATTAAATTGAATAAAATTATTACTAATACACAAAAATTAATGTAAATAAAATTATAACATAAGAATTATGACATAAAAATTAAAAAAATAATAAATAAAAAAAAATTATAAATATTAAAAAATATTAAAAGAATTAGAAAATAAACTTCATCAGGAGTAAAAATAAATAATTAAAAAAAATAATAATATAAAAATTAAAGAAATACAAATTATAACATTAAAAATTAAAAATTTTAACATAAAAAAATTATAAGAGAATATTATAAAAGAAAAATGCCCAGGAGTAAAAAGAAATACAAAGAGTATTTAATTAAAATGATTAAAGAGATTTTTTTTAAATTCATTGCGTTGCTGTTTATTTGTTGGCTTTGTAGAAGAGCAGTCCAAAAACATGTAAGAAAATTATAGTCGGTCTAGACTGACTACACGGTACCCTCAAGAAGCCCTATCTCTTAGGCTCAACTAACTGGATATAGAAAATAAACATAAACCAAATTTGAGTGGGATTTTTATTAATTTTTTTTGGCTGCAGATATGAAAAATTCATATCGGATGCTATTATCTATATGGGGACTAGGCCCAAAAATGGACTGATCCTGACTATCTTTGGTAAAGTCTCTTTTATTTTGCAAAATATATCAAACAACATTTGAGAAGAATCAGTGCAATATTTTTGTTTTTTGATAGATTTTAGTGAAGATCGGGAAGCAGTTCTATATGGGGCCTATGACTAAGAGTTGTCCCATAGGGATCATTATTGGACTAATCATTAATGGATGTAATAAACGATACAAACCCAATTTGAGTAAGATCTATATGACAATTTGGATCTTATGGCAATTTATGTCGATTTCATAGGGGTCATTTGTATGGGGGCTAGGTCTGAACATTGACCGTTTATCACAAATTTCAACAGCGTTCATCCTATGGCCGATAGAAGCTTATATACCAAATTTCATCAAAATATATTCATATTTGCGACCTGGAGTTTGATTACAAGGTTTACGTGGACACATAGACGGACGGACGGACATCGTTATATCGAATCGGTTAGTGATTCTGATTCGATCGGTATAATAAAAGATTGGTCTAGGTCAAATATTTTTGGTAGTTACAAACAGCAGCACAAAGTCATTATACCCAAACCACATATACCACTATGTGGTATAAAAATTATAAAAAAAAATAAAAAATAAATTTTATCAGGTGTAAAACAAAATAAATGAATAAAAATAATAATATAAAAATTTGTATAATAAAAATTAGTAGCAGAGCCCAGCCCTCGAAATTCGAGTGAAAATTCTAGGAAATTTTATTTTTTCATTCAATATATTTCTTTCTATATTATTTTATTCTATTTAATTCATTAATTCATGAATAAATAAATAAATAAATTTATTTCATTATAAATATTTGTTGAACATACAGAAATTAGAGCCTAAAGGTATTTGAACGACCTTGTGTGCTACCTAAAGGTATGTTAATTTTAGACAATTCACAATTCACCGCAGGGCGTGTGATATGCAATTATTATAATGAAATATTGCGTTATTGTCGTTATTGATTTATGTCCAAAATTATTTTTCATTTCAACACAAGGCTTTTCATATACAATTTTTTCAAATACATTAACAAATTTAATAAACCCACACAATTTATTGCATAATTTTATGTATGTGTCAGTATCAACTTTAAATGAGCATTACGCCAATAAAATGTTCCAGACGGTGCAAATCTATAAATGTAGTGGACAGCTAAAAAGAAATACTCTTCAAATGAGCGATATTTGGTCAAAACAGTATTAAAACTAACAAAATTTCAACGGTCACAAAAAATCACCTTGCCTATTAATATTATAAATAAAAAAAAAATATAATATATAAAATTTTAAAAGAATATTATAAAAGAAAAACAAATAAGAAAACTATAGTCGGTCTAGATCGACCATATGATACCCATGGTTTAGAGACCCTATCTTTCGGTCGAACTAATTCGATATAGGAAATAAGCATTAACCGAATTTGAGTGGCATTGTTAATTTTATTGCTGCAAGTATGAAAAAGTTCATATCGGGTGCTATATTTATATGGGGACTAGGTCGAAAAATGGACCGATCTTGACCATATTTGGTAATGTCACTATATTTTGATAAAATATATACACACCAAATTTGAGAAAAATCTTTAAGTGAAGATCGGGAAGCAGCTTTATATGGGGCCTATGACTAAGATTTGTCCTATAGGGATTATTTATGGACTACTGATTAATGGATATAATAAACACATACAAACCCAATTTGACTGAGATCTATATTATAATTTGGATCTTATGGCACTTCATGTCGGCTTCATAGGGGTCATTTGAATTTCACCAATTTCAATAGCGTTCATCCTATGGCCGATGAAAGTTTATATACCAAATTTCATCAAAATATATTCATATTTGCGACCTGTAGTTTGATTACAAACTTTACTTGGACACACATACAGACGGACGGACGAACGGACATTGCTTAATCGACTCAGAAAGTGATTCTGAGTCGATCGGTATAATAAAAGATGGGTCTAGGTCAAATATTTTTGGTAGTTACAAACAGCGGCACAAAGTCATTATGCCCAAACCAAATATTGGTATTGGGTATAATCACAAGGAGTAAAAAGAAATACAAGAAGTATTTAATTAAAATTATTAAAGCGTTGATGTTTATCTATTGGCTTTGAGGAAGACCATTCCAAAGATAATTAGCGTTTATGAGGAATTGCCATTCAGAAACGAGACATCGGAATATGGGAATTATGATAATTTTGCCTCTTGACGAACTAGAAAAGCGTATATATTGAAATAGATTCTTCGGTTTTTTGAGAGTATATATGTTTTCGATAAAATATTAGTGTTCTTATTTTTGTAGGTTTTCAAGAGATTCTGCATAGAGAGTATTCTTATAGGACGATACTTGATCTCCATTTTCAAGACCGTAAACATATCTTAAGATACTGCTACATAAAACTTTGAATTTTTTCTAACTTATGGAGTCACAATGAAAAAACAATTCCCAACCATAGGTAAGACTTGGAAACAAATGGGCTTTCACAGACCACAACGTTCTTAATTTTACATAAACTTGCACAACCAGTTCATTGATATGATTTGAGCAAGTTAAATTACTGTTAAAAATTATTTCCAAATTTTTCACCGTTCGTACGATATCAATTTTCTCGTTGTTTATAATGATGTCGTCTTGAATGTGGAGATTTACCGTTTTCTTGTGAATAACAATACATTCGGATTTTCGTGGATTTATAGTAAACACAGCTCGTCTGCAGATGTCCAACGAGATATGTTGTTTAAATCGTGAAAGAGTTTATGAATGTTTTCCCTGATTGATTGAACTGGACTACTTAAATACAATTGACACGATTTGCATGCATGTGATTTTGCAAGTAAGCCGATCTATACCGACTATATGATACCTATAGCGTTTAGCTCCAACTAATTAGATATAGAAAATTAGCATACACCAAATTTGAGTGCCATCTATAATATTAAAAGGCTAGGCGATTTCTTGTGACCGCTGTTTTGTTCTACCGTTTTATCCCGATTTTGACCAAACGTATATTATTTGAAAGGTATTTATTTTTAGTCGTTTTGCATATTAACAGATTTTTAATTTTTTTCTTTTATTTTGAGTAAATTGCATTTAAAGTTGCTACTAACACATACATAAAATTATACAATGCTATGCGTGTGTTTATTAAATTTGTTAATGTATTTGTTAATGCGTTTGCTATTGTCATTCGCAATAATATTAACCATAAATGAGTTGGTTTGTGAATTGGCTAAGTTGAAAATTAAAGCTGCCTAGAAACTCCACTCGAATTTCGAGCGCTGGAATCTGTTAGTTTTTATTATTATTATCCTTATTATTCTGATATTAATTATAATTAAAATTACAATAAATTTTAAATAGTTTTTATTAATTTTTTGCCTTCGGATGTAAAAAAGTTCATATCGGATGCTATATTTATTGGGCACTAGGATCGATCCTGACCATATTTGGCAAGGTCACTCAATTCTTGCAAAAACATATACAAACCAAATTTGAGAATAATCTGTGCAATATTTTCGTTTTTTTTTATAGATTTAAATGAAAACTGGGAATCAGCTTCGTATGGGGGCTATTACTTAGAATTGACCTATAGGGTTTATTTGTAGACTACTGGTTTATGGATGTTATAATTACATACATAACCTATTTGACCCAGATCCATATGATATTTTGGGTATTATGGCAATTTAAGTCGAACTCATAGGGGTCATTGTATGGGGACTAAGTCTGAACATAAGCCGATTTTCACCAGTTTCAATTACGTTCATCACATGGCCGATGGAAGCTTATGCTTATTTCATCAATATATATTCATACTTGCAGTTTGATTACAATGTTTACATGTCGGTATAAGAAAAGATGGGTCTTGGTGAAATATTTTTGGTAGTTTCTAACATCAGTTCAAAGATCACATAGTAGTATAGGGTATAAAAAGAAGTGGTCGCAGAATAGGCTTCTGGGATACGTGTTATGTTAGTATAAGGGGATTGGATTCCATATAAACGTACCTATTTAGCAGTGAGGTAAGATGATATTAGTTTAAAAAAAAAAAGAAAAAAAGAAATAATTTGTAGCAAAAATAATATATATAATATATTTTCGTAGAGATCAAATCAAGCGGAAGGAAAATGCTCGCAGGGTGTGTATACAGGCCAAATAAAAATATTAGGTTCTCCAAGTTTCTTGATAAACTGGAGATCTTAACAGATGGATATAATGATATTATTATAGCTGGAGATTTTAATTCAAACATTATTAATGAATCAGTGCTTACTGACAGCATGATAACTTATGGACTTGAACCTGTAAATCGTTACAATCATACACACTACACCACCAATAGCAATAGTCTGCTTGATATCTTCTTTGTCAGTGATTTGTCTAACGTGTTATTGTATGATCAAATTTCAGCACCATGCTTTTAAAACACGTTTTGATCTTCCTGACTTACAACTATCAAATTCAACAAGCTAATGTCGTTTACTCATACCGTGACTTCGAAAATCTAAACTACGCATTACTTTACTCAAACTTTTACTAAATTGACTGGGATTGTATTTACTGTATGACATCTGTTGATGATCAATTAACCTTTCTACAGAACAATTTATTACAACTTTTCGACGAAGCGGTACCTCTGAAAACAAAATCCAAAACAGTCAGTATTAAACCTTGGTTTACTACTACTATAAAAGACTTGATCTATCGAAGGGATATTGCGTACTCCAGATGGAAGAGGTTTAAAACACCTGAACTGCAAAACGAATATCATACGGCTAGGAGAGATGTTAATCGAAAAATCAAAACTGCTAAGTGCAATTTCTTTTCTATGAAATTTAACAAACGTGGAAAACAATTAATGATATTGGCATTGGAAGATGCAATAATAATACCTGTTCGATAGACGCTGACGAATTGAACTTAAAATTTAGAAGTAGAAGTTGATCATGAATTTTACAATAATATACGAAATACTCCAAATTTTGCCGAGGAAAATTCCTTTGAATTTAAATGCGTTAATCAACTTGATATTATAAAATGCTTTTCTCTGGTAAAGTCAAATTCTGTAGGATATGATAATGTAAATCTTAAATTTATTAAAATCCTTCTTCCACTTTTACTGCCTTATATAACATTTTCTTCAACTGCATTATAACTTCAAGCAGTTTCCCTACCATATGGAAACATGCTAAAATAATACCTATCCCAAAATCAAATTCTGAGCAACGACCAATAGCCATTCTATGTTATTTGTCAAAAGTTTTTGAAAAGATAATTTTTTTTTAAAATGAATGAATATATAACTCAACACAACTTAATGTCCCACAAACAATCCGGCTTTCGAGCAAACCACAGCCTTAACTGACGTTTGCGAAAACATAAGACGTGACATAGACGACAGCAAAATAACCTTCCTTGTACTTCTAGATCATTCCAAGGCGTTTGACACAGTTGATCATCAAACTCTCTGTATGAAATTAAGACGTTTCTTTAATTTTTCCTCAACATCAACGCTTTTAATTTCTTCTTATCTCACAAATCGCACACAATCCGTAGACGTAAATAGCAACGCATCTGAAACTTTACAACTTATAAAAGGTGTACCGCAAGGATCTGTATTAGGGCCACTTTTGTTCTCAATCTATATCAATGATTTACCAGATTATCTTTCTCATTGTAAGATACACATGTACGCTGACGATGTACAACTCTTTCTGAGCACCCCAATCGAGTCAATAGATGAAAATATAGACAAAATTAACTATGACCTTAGTCAATTGTACAGTTGGGCGTCAGCAAATGGTTTATGCATTAATCCTAGCAAGTCAAAATGTCTGCTAATACGCAAAAGAAATGCAAATCCAGAGTTTAGGAATGAAATAGTTATCAACGGCGATAGAATTGACTTTGCTACAAAAACAAAAAATCTAACACTAACTTGGTCGAACCACATAAATAAGACTGTTGTTCAAACTTGCATGAAGCTCAGAACTCTATGGCACACTCAATCTTTCACTCCCTTAAATATAAGAATACTTCTAGCCAAAACGTATTTAATTCCCGGTATTTTATACGGGTGTGAACTTTTTGCAAACTGTGATTCTTTTAGTAAAGGCAAACTTATGTTTTATATAACAGCATAATTAGATATGTTTTTAGACTAAGAAGATCTGCCGGAACTTCTTCCTTCACGAATAAACTTTTCGGCGTATCATTTGAAAATCTGATGAAAATTAGAGCTCTTTTGTTTCTTCATAAAGTAATTTTCACCGCAAAACCACTTTACCTGTATGAAAATCTCCGGTTCGCCAGATCAACCCGAGGAAAAAAATTAATTCTACCTCGTCATCGTTATTTGGTATCTGAATGGCATTTCCACGTCAACGCTATACGTCTTTGGAATATGCTTCCACAATCTCAGCAACTTAACAGCAACGCTTCAAATTTTAAAAAAATTCTTTTTTGTATATTTTGCATAACAATTTTATTAATTAATTAAATTAACTTATTTTCTTTTTTTTTCTTTTTTATAATCTTGTATTATTTTCTTGGTTATTGTTTACCATTTTTTCTTTAATATTTTCTGTATTAAAAATGTATGTATTTTGTAACTAACAATTCTCATGCCTTAGAATTATTATTCCTTTACTGTAATTATAAGATTTGTTCTTGTTGTACAGGAAAGCAAATAAATAAATAAATAAATAAATAAATAAATAAATAAATAAATAAATAAATAAATAAATAAATAAATAAATAAATAAATAAATAAATAAATAAATAAATAAATAAATAAATAAATAAATAAATAAATAAATAAATAAATAACTACACATTGCAGCAGCAATACCGGCGGGGGGAGGGCGGGGTGGTGAGAAATTCCAAGTCTGGGTGAAATTAATGGGCCAGTATAATAAAATCTCCCAAGGGCTTGACGTGCTCAGGCCATACGATAAAATTAGTTCAACTTGCTTTGCTGAAGCTCTTTGCTGAAAAATGAAAAGAAAAATCTTCAATAGTTCTTGAGTTTTAGCTGAAAAACTAAGCAAAGAAACATCAAAGAAGGAAAAATGGTTATAAAAAGGGTTTCGCCTGATAGTACTATACTATACTAGTATTACTACTTCCACCCTGACTTGTAACTGTTAATTAACCAGATAATTACCCCGAAAATTCTGCACAGTCATATCAGAATAATTAAAGGAAATTAGTGACATAGTGATTTTTTTTTGTCAGGTCTAAGGGAAATAATTATACCTTATAGTTACCACTATGTGGTCAGGGTATAATGACTTTGTGCTGATGTTTGTAACTACAAAAAATATTTGATCTAGACCCATCCTTTATTATTTTGATCGACTCAGGATCACGTTCTGTTGTCCGTCCGTCCGTCCGTCCATCCGTCTAGGTACCCATGTGAACTTTCCAAACAAGCAACAGGCCACCAATATGAATACATTTCAATGAAATTTATTGAAATCGGTAAATATCGGTTCATGTTCAGATTTAGTCCCTGTACAAATGACCCCTATGAGATCGACTTAACTTGCCATAATATCGAAATTAACATATATATCTCGGTCAAATTGGGTTTGTGTAAGTTTTTTAGTATATCCATTTATCAGTAGTCCAAAAATAAACCCTGTAGGACAACTTTTCGTCATAGCCCCATACGAAGCTGATTCCCGATTTTAACTTAAATCTATCAATAAACAGAAATATTGCACAGATTTTTCTCACATTTGTTCTGTATTTAATTTTGCAAAAAATAAGCGACCTTATCAAATATGGTCAGGATCGTTCCATTTCTCGACCTAGACCCCATATAAATATAGCATCCGATATGAACTTTTTCATATCCGAAGGCAACAAAATTAATAAAAATGCCACTAAAATTTTGTTTGTGCTTATATTCTACATCTAATTAGTCGGACCTAATAGGTAGGGTCTCTAAACGCCTGGTATAGAGTATCGTATAGTCGGTCGAGAGCGACTACAATTTTTTTACTTGTTTTTTCTTAACTTTTCTTAAGCTTTGCTAGATTTGAGAATGGATGGGCATCGCTAAATGGACTCAGAAACTTGACAATATTTAGTGACCAATATAATCCGCAATCATGTCGTTCACTAGTATGGATTTTCAATAGCATTCGTCCTGAAGAGGTCGTATCTAATTAAACAAATATATTTCAAATATGTTTCCATTTGCGAACTGTAGTTGGATTACAAAGTTTTTATAGATACGTACACAGACGGATGGACATCGATAAATCGACTCAAATAGTTCATTTGTCTGAAACAATTGGTATTACAAAAGGTTAGTCGGGGTAAACTTTCTTTGGTACTAACAAATATCACCACCAGCTCATTATACCCGGACCACAGGAAAAAACTATAGACACTATGTTTTCTGTTTATAAATATTTGTCAACTTATTCGTAAATTGATCCCACTTTCCTAATTCATTTGATTTTAGCTATTTCGTCATGGAGCACGTACACCAGTTAACACTTATCCAAATGATCCCTATATTAATGGAACATTTTATCCCTATGGATGGGGACAACTGACAAATGTAAGTAGCCTATCAAAAACACAATATTTTCAATAATTATCGGGATCTTTCGATAACTTTCTATACGGAGAAGTCATTTAAGAGAGAAGTCATAAACTATGTTGTTTGCAGTGGACACTATGGGATGAAAAAAAAATTTCATAGATATTTTAAAAACTTCGATTTATCGCCCAAATTAAGAGATATCGATCAAATAAGGTTAATGTTGAATTTAAAATACTCTAAGATACAACAAAAGTTTAGATCAAAGCATTGTTGGCTTGAAAGAAATAAAGATTTTTGCTTTACAAATTTGCGATTTTTGGCTAAATCATTTACTATTTTAAGATAATTGTACTAAACTTATGACATTTACATCTCCAACGTAAAGTCACAAATTTTTGCTCTTCTTTAAAAAAAAAAAAGTTCCTGCATTTGTAAGTATACGTCATTGGCAAGGTCTTAAAGTATCATTACGACCACTAGTTTCAGAATTATTCTTACGTATTCGTTGTATACTTTCGTTACGACCAATGATTTTGTTTTATTATATTGTCATAATTGGATCCATTTCTAGGAAAGCTTTACAGAACAAGCACCTCTGCTATGAAATGGTTCTAGAACCCATTCCTTTATTTCGAAACAGTTGTATAAAGTTTTTATAAAACTAGTCTCTTAAGTCTTTGTTTCCATACCTTAAAACTCATTTTGAGAAGCAATTTACGATTCCTTAAATTAGTTTCTAAAAGCATACGATATTACTACATGAAAGGATACTGTTTAATAATTTGAAGACTTTCAAATTTAAGCCATGTTAGAACTCTAAAGTGTTTGCTGGATTGTACCGTAAAGAGTTGTGTATTTTAATAGAAGAAGAGGTGGCTAAAGCCAATATTTAAGAATTAAATATTTAAGAGTATGTATCTCCATTGATATTCCCTAATAGAAATAATCACAAAATCCCCGAAATTATGAAGTTTTGGTTATATTTTATGCATAACTCCATTTAAATACATTCCAGGATGGTAAAAGAGATCTTTATAAAGTCGGAAAATGGTTAGCTAAACGATATCAGAATTTGATACAAACCTTATATAGTCCAGATGTAAGTAATAGCTTTAATACATTTTTATAAAGCTTTTTATTAAATACAAAAAAAAAACATTCAATAGTTGTTGCATGCTCAATCAACTGCCTCCACCCGTACCCTGATGTCTATGGCAACAGTGTTGGCCGGCATGTTTCCACCAAAGAACACAGCCATGGATTGGAATTCTAAGTTTAATTGGCAACCCATACCCATATTTTCCGAGCCGTTAGATACAGATGTGGTAAGAAAAAAGTTTTTATAGCAAACCATTTAAAAGAGTTTTTTTTTTAATACGTATATTTTCATAATTTAGATGCTGCGCATGACAGCTAAGTGTACAGCCTGGGATTATATGAAAAAGCAGGTGGAATTGGATAATCCGCCAAATCCTGAGAATTTATACCGGGACTTAACCGAGATAACAGGTCACAACATTACTACAGCAGAAGATGTGTTTTCACTTTATATAACATTATGGACCGAGGTATGAAAATATATAATTAAAATATAAATTTTAACAGCGGATAGTACGCTTTTAAGAAAATAATTCCAATTTGGGTCTAGTAAAATCGCAAATGCCCAAGAGTTGGTGTTTTCTTGAAACTGATTAAATCTTTGTGTTTTGCACTTTTACTGGACCCAATTGAATATTAAATTGCAAACTTAATCGTATTGCAGAAATTATATGGCCTTGAATTACCAGACTGGAGTCAAGATTATTATCCGGATCAAATGCGTTATATGACTGAACAAAATTATATCAATAATGCCTTCACCACTGAAATGCAGCGTATAAAGGCCGGACCATTTTTACAGAATATTTTGGAAACCGTACAATCGAAAGTTAATGGAACTTTAAAGCCAGCAAATAGAAAAATATTTTTATATTGTGCTCACGATTGGACTATAGCCAATGTACTGTTAGGCTTAAAAGTCTGGAAAAGGCAATTACCCAATTTTTCGGCCCAAGTGCTTTTTGAATGGCATCAAGATCCTGAGACAAATGAATATTATTTGGAAGTAAGTTTTGAAAAAATTAAAACAAGGATAAATAATCTATATTACACAATTTCCAGCTTTATTTTAAAAATGGTTCTGCCAAACCACTTGAACCCTTGACAATACCTGGTTGTGAATTTAAATGCCCGCTGGTGCAAGTGCTGGAACTGACTAAAGATGTGATGCCCACTGGTTCATATGAAGAAATGTGTCAAGCAAATTAACGTTTTTTGTTTTTGACTTAATGAATGTATTTTTTAGCGATGTATTTTTATTTTTAAACATTTTAGAAATATAATTTAAATGTAAATGTTGCCATATCTTTAAACCATTCCCAATAGTATTTTAAAATTATTTTATTTAAAAAATAATCGAAAAGTTGAATTGTAATTAAAAACAAATTTATATCAAATACAAATTATAAATAAATATAATAATACAACAAACGAAAGGCTGTAATTAATAGTATGCAATTTCGGGTCCTAGAAATAGAACTGCATAATAAGTTTTTCGAATCCTCACCATAGTTTCGTTACACATTTTGTATTTAAGTTTTCAACATAGTTGGTGATTTGCAAGATGTAGCATTTTATTTGCACTTTTTTCGAAAAGTGTATTTTTTTATATGTTCTGAATTAAGATCAACATTATCTTATACACCAATCCAAAGGTCTCAAAGAGTTGTGTTCATAAAATGCAAAAAAAAATTTATTACTACCCTCTTTGAAGTTATAGGGTGAAAATATTAAAAAAAGGGAACAATGGCGAAACATTCTCACAGTATGACCTGAAAGAAGCCTATGGCTGCAATTTTTTGCGATTCACGAGTGCTCGACTTTGAGACCTTTCAATTGATGTATAAGATAATGTTGCTCTTAATTCAGAAGAAAAATACACTTTTCGAAAAAAGAGCAAATAAAGTGCGACATTTTTTGTCAGAAAAGAAAACGGCATAACAGTTCTTATGATCTTAAATTTAATCTCATATGTAGTTATATACATATTTATGGGGCGTTTCATGTCAAGTGATCCATCTTTTAAAACCGATGTCTTCCGATCGGGATGACATGACAAGGTTAGTCCTATTGGATAGTAGCTTAAACACAATTCTTGAACAAGATTGGTCCAGAACTCTCTGAGTTAGAGGGGGTCAAAATTTTACATTTTGGCCAAATAGGTGTTTTTTTCTCATCCATGTAAATTTTTACCTATAGTTCTTAGCAAAATTTGTCCCAAATAGTTTAGATAGCTATTTTTTCAGTCTTTCGGAAAAAAAATTAAAAAAAAAAAAAAAAAAATTTTTGACTTTTTTTTTCCAAAATCAAAAAGGAAATTTTTTTTTGGGCTCAAAAGAAAGCTTAGGTTTTTATACCCTATACCACTATGTGGTTTGGGTATAATGACTTTGTGCTGCTGTTTGTAACTACAAAAAATATTTGACCTTGATCCATCTTTTATAATACCGATCGACTCAAAATCACTTTCTGAGTCGATTTAGCGATGTCCGTCCGTCCGTCTGTGCGTCCATGTAAACTTTGTAATCAAACTACAGATCGCAAATATGAATATATTTTGATGAAATTTGGTAATAAGCATTTATCGACGATGGAATGAACGCTGTTGAAATTGGTGAAATTTGGTCCATGTTCAGTTCTAGTCCCCTTACAAATGACCCCTATGAAATCGACATAAATTGCCAAAAAATTCAAATTATCATATAGATCTCAGTCAAATTGGGTTTGTTATATCCATTAATCAGTAATCCAAAAATACAATCTTTAGTCAAGGGCCCCATATAGAGCTGCTTCCCGATCTTTACTTAAATCTATAAAAAAAACAAAAATATTGCACAGATTTTTCTCAAATTTGGTTTGTTTATATTTTTTCCAAATATAAGAGACTTTACCAATTATGGCCGGGATCGGGTTACCTAATCCCCATATAAATATAGCACCCGATATGAACTCTTTCATATCTGCAGCCAAAAAAATTAAAAACAATTCCCTTCAAATTTGGTTTATGCTTATTTTCTATATCCAATTAGTTGTACCGAAGCGTTGTACCCATGGTATAGGGTATTGTACAGTCGGTCTAGACCGACTATAATTTTCGTACTTGTTTCCTTTAAGAGCTTTTTGGTCGGTTAGTGGGATGCGAGTGGGATATCCATCAAAAAAATGTTTTGTAACTCAAGACAATTAAATTAAAACTAAGAAGAACCATTGAGTGACTTTTAAACGTCACTCCATACTAGACTAGAATTAAGATTCTCACTGTTAGTTTAAAAGCAGTAATAAAAAGAACAATTTTTTGTCACCAGACAACAAAGAGAACCACTCGCTTACATATTTAATAAATAGCGGATAGGAACGCTCCTTAAGTTGAGCGTTAACAGGATCAATCGCTCCTATTAGATGACTGAATGTTTCAAGATCTGTTCTAAGATCTACAGAAACAATACATGGCGATCCTAGCCTAATATCCTTGAAGCAGTATTTAAGAAGAGCTCCTAGATTGAGTTCGGAAGGATCCTAGTTCACGCCGGGAATTAGAGGGATTGTCCGGCCAAGGGACAATCGGAGGCTATAGCAGAGACAACAAGCCATCTGCAAGCAGCGCATGCAGGCATGCAGTTATAAAAAAAAAAAAAAAACAACAACATAAAACAGTATAAATAGTGTGCTCTTAGTGAGAACCTATTAGGGTGCGGAGGCGATTTCGCCCATGCACAAGGTAAAAGAAAAATAATTTATGTAGATATTTGTAAAGAAAATTTTACGACAAATATATATAGGATGGGTAATATTTTTAATAATAGTAACACCAATGGCAATAGTTTTGAATAGAAAATGGTCCGATTTCATGCTAGCAATTAACAACTATAGGAAACAATAGAAAAGAAAATAAGATTAACTTTTGCGGTTAACAGAGACTTTTTACGACATAAATGGACTCTCAGAAAACTCTTGAGCAAATAAGTATTAATGCCAAAAAGTCATTGTCGAGGCCATACACTTTAGAAACAATAAAGGAAAAAAGTTTAGAAATACAGAAATTGGAGGAAAAATTCAAAAGTTATATAGAAGACTCAGATTTAAAAGAATTAGATAGTAAAATAGGAAAATTTTATAAGAACTAAAGAGGAAACTCTGAAATTATTAGAACAACATTCTAAGAGAAAGATAATGACGAATCCAATCATGACTAGTTTAGATATGAATGAATTGTCGTTGATTACCAAATTGGTACCGAATTTTTCGGGTAAATCTGGCGAACTACAAGATTTTTTAACAAATTTGGAAATGGTATCAGTGACTGTGGTCACTGAAAAAACCAATTCATTTTTCAATTTTATTTTTAAATCGAGATTGGACGTAAAAGTTCAGAACAGAATAAAACAAACCTCTGTACTAACGAATATTGATGATTTGATAGAGTTATTAAGATTGTCGTATAAACCGTCAAGATCATCAAATACAGTATTAAGCGAATTAACGCGCATCATTCAGAGATACAATAATTTGCTGGGCTTTGCTATGAAAATTGAAAAACTCGTGACTGAATTGAATGAAATACAAATATCCGAGCAAGGAGAGGCAAATAGAAATGCCATAATAAATACGAACAGCAAAATTGCATTCAAGGCATTTGTAAACGGCATAACAGACCCACAGATAATGGCTACAATAGACATTTGTAGAGGCGTTAAAAATCGCTGAAAAAGTTGCTTCAAGAACGCAACAGAAACAAGTATTTTATCAAAACGCTTAAAATAACATCCAACGACAAAATATGCCAAACCGCCAATATTAATATAATTAAAACAAAATCCAAAAGCAATTTTTTTTTTAATATGCGTTAAATTTTGCTAAGTGGATAACAAATGAAACCTTTCATCAATTTAGTGTTTTTGAGTATGCAAACGTACTATTACTACCAAAATACTTAAACCATTTTTCTGCAGCCAAAAAAATTAAAAACAATTCCCTTCAAATTTGGTTTATGCTTATTTTCTATATCCAATTAGTTGGACCGAAGCGATCGGCTCTCTAAACCATGGTATAGGTATTGTATAGTCGGTCTAGACCGCCTATAATTTTCTTACTTGTTTCCTTTAAGAGCTTTTTGGTCGGTTAGTGGGATGCGAGTGGGATATCCATCAAAAAAATGTTTTGTAACTCAAGACAACGGTTTTTCAATTTTTAGCATATGCACTAATTGGATTTTTTTCCTATTAGTGTGTAAGTGATTCATAAACCTTAAAAACAAAGCATATACTGAGAAACTAGACAAATTAGCCTTTCCGATGTTATGTAACATGCCTAACTAAAATTTCATACCTTCGATACTGTAATATTCGCAATATGTTAACCTCAGAAAAAATTTTTTTTTTATTTATTTGTAATAATTAAATTAATATATAATAATAATAATAAAAATAAAAAATAAAGAATTTAATTTAATTTTATCGTAATCACATTAGGTCCATTTATAACATAACTATTTTTATACCCTATACCACTATGTGGTTTGGGTATAATGACTTTGTGCTGCTGTTTGTAACTACCAAAAATATTTGACCTAAACTCATCTTTTATTATACCGATCGAATCAGAATCACTATCAGATTCGATTTAACAGTGTCCGTCCGTCCGTCCGTCTGTGATTCCATGTAAAGCTTGTAATGAAACTGCAGGTCACAAATATGAATATATTTTGATGGAATTTGGTACATAAGCTCTTATCGGCCATAGAATGAACGCTGTTGAAATTGGTGAGAATCGGCCCGTGCTCAGACCTAGCCCCCATACAAATGACCCCTATGAAATCAACATAAATTTCCATAAGATCCAAATTATCATATAAATCTTAGTCAAATTGGGTTTGTATATGTTTATTACATCCATTAATAAGTAGTCTAAAAATGATCCCTGGGACAACTCTTAGTCATAGGCCCTATATAGAGCTGCTTCTCGATCTTCACTTAAATCTATCAAAAAACAAAAATATTGCACGGATTCTTTTCAAATTTTGTTTTTATATATTTTTGCAAAATACAAGAGACTTTACCAAACATGGTCAGGATCGGTCCATTTTTAGGCCTAATCCCCATATAGATATAACATCCGATATGAACTTTTTCATATCTGCAGCCAAAAAATTAGTAAAAATCCCACTCAACTTTGGTTTATGCTTACTTTCTATATCCAGTTAGTTGGGCCTGAGAGATGGGTCTCTAAACGCATGGTATAGGATATCGTATAGTCGGTCTAGAACGACTATAATTTTCTTACTTGTTTTAATTAATTTATTGCAGCTGATGATGTATTTAAGTTTTGTTCATTTTTATCCATCTTATTAATCGCCTTTATTTGCTGCTTTTTTGCGTTACTAGTTTCTTTTTTGGCTTTAGAAAGAACTCGCATTGAGTGGAGGCAGAAAACTTGGGTCTTCCATCGACAAGCGGTATAAAAGCATGGTATTTAGCGCTGCCATCGATTATTATCGCAGCATCGAATATGTTCTTCAGTGTTTTCAATGTTTCCTCATGATCCTCTTTGCTACTAACAACTATTTTAATTTCTTTACAATAATTCATTGTACAGTGGAACAAAGCAGTCGCATCTAAGATGCGATTTTGATGAGAGCACTAGAGGCTATACTTCGCTGCATTTCTTTTTTGGTTTGCTCTAATACCATCACATGCTCCTTTACCATGAGCAGTAGGATGAAAATGCTACTCAGCTAGCATTCCAAAATCTTTTTCATGAGCCAAAAGATTTGCGAAGCTACTTTTGTTTTTAAAATGTTGACGAGCTACGTCCGAAACCTAGTATACCTTCTCTACTGTAAATTTGGATTTTAGATATTTTAGTATTATCTTCTGGTACTCATAAACTGCAATTGTATCATGTTTTAAATCGTGGGATATGATTGCCACACTTTTGTGTGCCGCTTTTTCATCTTTCATGTAGTAAATAACTACTGTAATGTAGTTGCTTGGTCGTTATTGAAGTAGAAAGCTTGTATGGCATCCTGAAGATTATATTTATAGATTTCTGCGAAATCATATAAATAACGAATTCACCAGACGTCAAATGTATCTACAAATCCTTGAAGAATGACCATTGCTCTTTGACTAAAAAGTCATGGGTTTAGCAATCCTGTACACATTTCTTCCCCAAAATCTTCCACAAAATTATTGTTTTCAATATGCATCTGTCAGCCTGAATCCAAGATTCAAATTTCACCTCCTCAATATACTCGCGATCAAAAGACTTAATTCAATTCTCTTTGATGAATGTGGTTTCCGGGCTATTTGACACATAGTCAATTTAGGGCAATCGTGCTATTCGTGTAAATCTTCTGGCGAGTCCTCTGTTAAGCACTTTAAGTCGATTTCCTTCAACATCAGCTTAAGCAACAGCTGAACCTAGTAACGCCAAGAAAATATTGGCAAAAAAGCAGCAAATAAAGGCGATTAATAAGCTGGATGAAAGACTGGATATTTAAAAATTTACGAAACTTACATACTTCATAAGCTACAATAAATTAATTAATTAGTCGTTAAGTTTAAAACTGTGATTTTTTTATATTTATTTTGATTATTTATTTTTATTAATTTATTTAATTTTATTAAAATTGTGTTGTGATGACCAGTTTTTTATCTTTAAATTTATTAAATAATAATAACCTGACAATAAATTAATAATAAAAAAAATTTTTATACACTCCTGATGAAGTTGAAAAACGTCAACGAAACGTAGAGTGGAGATGAAATAAATTTTGTTTTAATTTATTTTATTTAAAACTTATAAGCCCAAAAGAAGTAACATAAACTCAAGATAACTGGTCATAAAACAATTTAATGAAAAAAAAAAAAATAGTTTGTTATAAATGGATCTAATAAATTATTTACTTTTTTATTTTTATTATTATTATATATTAATTTAATTATTATTAGAAACATAGTCACGCGCAGTCACGCATAGTCACGCACAGTTACGGAGTGATTTAAAACCCATTTTCCCTTATCCGATCGATCTAAAACTTGCTCGATAGACTTGCTGTGAACAAGGATTAACTTTAAGATAGTCACGCATAGTCACGGAGAGATTAAGACCCCACTTCCCCTCATCCAATGGATCTGAAGCTTTGTCCGTAGATTTGTTGTGGCCAGAGATTAATTTTAAGATAGCCACACACAGTCACGCACAGTCACGGAGATATTCAAAAGTTTTATGCGTTAGATTATTTAAAATGTAAATTTTATTAATGCAATTTTTTATTTTAAAAAATTTATTATTTTTTTAACCAACCACACTGTGGTTATATTATAATCTATATTAATGTTTAGGTGATACATTGTTTTTTCCGATTAAATATTTATACCCTATGCTGATTAGGGGTATAACTTTTTTAAATTTTTCGCGAATTTAAAAAGGTACCTATCATAGCTGTATAGACCATGGAAAAATATGATAAACTGTGTCATTACTTTTTCGCTGACGTTAAAAAAGTTCCCGCCCTCAACGCGATGAAGTTTGTTGTTTATACTTTTTTATTATTTAGAATTATATATTAAACTTAGACCAAAATAACTTAATTTTTATATGCCAGGAGCGCAAAAATGAATCAGTATTAGTGCTTATTGTTAAAGTCGATAATTGAAGTAGTTTTTAAGATGCAGGGATCTAAAGATAAAGACTACAAATCATACATAATAAATTTCAAAAAAAAAAAATTTTTTTTTAAAAATTTTAAATAATTATTTTTTTTAATAAAAATCAAATTGAAGGAGGTCCTGATTAATTAATTAATTAATGATAGTTATTAATTCATATAATTAATATTTTATTTAAAAGTTTTTGATTTCGTTTGCGTTATTTTTCGCTCTTCATAAAATGTCTAATAAAAATAGCTTTTTAAGTACTCAAAAAAATGTCATAAAATACTTAAAAGTAAAAAAAATAAGTTTGCGATAATAAAAAGCGTTGACAAATCTTTGTCCGAGTTAAAAAGAATGCCTAAAGAAAAAGTAATTATTGGTCGATTTAATGCCTTACTTAAAGAAGAAAAGTGCAAAACAAAAAGATACGATATTATATCGAAAGATTTTTTTTTTTTTTTTTTTTTATAACGTTTATTTAAGGAAATTTCATATACTTAAACTAAAAATAAACAAATAGTTGGAAAAATAAGGTTATTATACACAGTCCCATATTCGGAATCTCAAGTATAGTATATATACATATCATTTTTTTTTTTTTAAATAGTAATAATATATTATTAATAGAAAATTAAAATGTATTTACATAATGTTGAATATAAAGAAAAGTACTAAAAAAAACTTTACATCTGTATCATGAAGGTTAAAAGTTATAGTCTAGAGATAAAAAAGAGGAAGTGGGGTTTATTCGGTGAGCCAACAATATTTTTTAACATTTAAGTTTAAAATTATATTTTTATCTTTTAAATAAACGCTGGTGTCGAATCTGCAATTTTCAATATTAAGTTGGTTGTTACTAATAGCTTTATTATTGGCCCGTCTATAGATGTGATAAAGTATAGGAATGCCAGTTTCATTTTGTATAAAACCTTTGCTATCGAGGTATATAAAGGCCTCAGGAGGAACAAATCCACTTTGTAAAGTTTTAAAAATATAATCTGGATTAACGTAATATGGAGCCATAATTAAATTATTTTCATAGCTATTAATGCTTGTCCTGATATGGTTTCTTATTAAATGAATAATAAAATTATCAATTCTGCTAATTTTAGATGTATTATATAATGTTAAATTTGAAACATATTTTGTATAGTTGCTGTTTGGAGATCTATGAAGTGATGTACATGATCTTAGACATTTTCTTTCAAAGACTCGGAGTTTTTCCATATACGAAGGAGATATATTGAACCAAATTTGACATCCATATGTTAAGATTGGTCGTATTAAAGCTTGGTATAGAATTATTTTAACTCTTGGTTGTATATGTTGTGAAAAAAATAGTTTTCTATAAGCGAAAAAAGCTTTTCTTGCTTTCAAAATTTGTAAATTAATGTGGGTATTAAAATATAAAAATTTATCTAGGTAAACACCCAGATATTTAACTATTTGTTTATTTGGTATAGTTATATTGTCATTTGATTTAATGCCAAATGATTTCCAATTTTTTTTAATATTATTATTGCATTTTCCTATAGGGGGTCGAAAAAGAACAGTTTCACATTTATTGGTATTAATTTTCATTTGCCAGTTAATGGCATATTCTTCTACAATATTGAAATAGTTTTGTAATTTGTTATTGATCTTTTCAATTTTATTATCTGCATGATAAATTATAATATCATCGGCAAAACCAATAATATTATCAATCTTATTTAAAAGGTCATATATAAATAAATTAAAAAGTATTGGCGAATTAACTGTACCTTGTTGTAAGCCATTGACAATAATAAATTTTTTTGTGCTTGTTTTGTTGTTGTTACAGACAAAAAAGGATTTGTTGCTCAACATATTATATATAAGTATAGTTAGATGCATTGGAAAATTATATTTTATCAACTTATATATTAGGCCAGGTATCCAAATACCATCGAAAGCTTTTTCGAAATCTATCAGGCACGCACCTGTGTACAACGATTTATTAAGATTCCAATTAACAATAGAAGTAAGTAATTGAATTGCATGGATTGTTGAGTGTTTGTGTTTAAAGCCAAACTGTTTATCATTAATTAAATTATTTCTTTTGCATAGTTTTGCTATATTTAAATTAATGCAAACTTCAAAAATTTTACTTAAGTTTGGAAGTAAGCTTATTGGGCGTAAGTTTTTGAGATTGCTAGTATCTTTATCTTTTTTGGGAAATATTATTACTTTAGCTGTTTTCCATGCATGAGGAAAGTATGAATTGTTCAGCATATTATTGAAAAGAGTACAATATTCAAATACAACTGTTTCCGGTAAGTATTTTAATATAATGTTGGGAATATTATCTGTGCCTGTTGATAATTTTTTCTTTAAATGGTGGAAGATGTATACAATCGTATCTCTTGTTATAAAATAATCTTCCGCAAGAATCTCATTTAGTTCGTTGGCCTTTTTAATTGTGTTAAAGTTTGTTAATGACGATTGATTGATTTCGTGAAATGATTTTGCTGTCAAAAATCTAGAAAAACAAGTATCAACATCGACATGAAACCTATTATCGGGATCAACTTCTTTGAAAGAATGAATTAATTCTAGAAAAGAACCAATAACATTCAAAATATGATCTTGATCTTTTACAATAAAGTTATTACTATTATCTTTTTCTAATTCGCTAGGATCAACTCCAGCATTTCTAAGTAATGTTTTTTCATCATGGTGAATTTTCAAAATATCGATATTTAATGGTTGTAAACTTCTAAATTGTTTTTTAGTCTCATTAAACATATTAAGGGGATCTTTGTGATCTATGTTTTTAAGTTTTTCTCGATAATGGTTATTTACAGCTATAGAAAAATTATCATTTATAAGTTTTTTAATTAATTTCAGTTTAGTTTTAACTAAGTTAAATTCTGACTGTGTTAAGATACATTCTAATCTGTTGTGTTTCTTAATAATAGTTAAAAGTTTACTTTTTTCAGATTGTAACTTCTTGATAATTGGATTACTAAATTTTTTAGTTGAATTGTGTCTTTTATATTTTGGAACTGTTTTTTCCATAGAATAAGTTATTAATTCATTTAATCTTTTTAAATGAAAGTCTATTTCTGAGTTTGTTAAATTTCTGTTGTTTGGGATCATTTCATTATTATTAAGCTCTCTTAACATGTTATTTTGAAATTTAGTCCAATTTGTATTTTTAAAATTGAATTTTGAAAAGGGTGTTTCTTTAAAGAAAGTTAATGGATTATCATTTTCATCACATAAAATAAAAATTTGTAACGCATTGTGATCGCTATCATAATCTAGTGTTTTGATGCAATTTAATGTGTTATTCTCTTTTGATAATACTAGGCGAGAGTCTGCTATACATAGGTCTAGATATGAACTACAACGTGGGTATGAAGGTGAGACAGAAGCATATAAGCTCGATCGGAATCTAATTTCGTTGTTTGACAACCACTCTCTTAGCATGTTTCCTTTTGTATTGAAAGATACATTACCCCAGTCACTATGTTTACAGTTCAGATCTCCAGCGAGTATATAAAAGTGATTAGGGTCTTGTAACTGTAATGTTTCAAACAGTTGTAGTAATTCAGTTTTGAAATGGCTACTATTATTACCCGATGGATAGTATGCGGATATAACGAACAAAATTTTATTTTCAAACAAAGGTATTTTGATCACACAAGATTCTAAGTACTTGAAGGTATAAATACTTTTGTTTGTATAATTATTATATTTAATTCCACTTTTAATTAAAATTGCTGCACCACCTCCTCTTTTAGTATCATTTCTATCTTTACGTATAAGATTATAGTCTTTAAAAGTTATTTTATGTCTTATATTAAGTTTTGTTTCGTTAAGTAGGACTATGTCCGGCTTATATTTATCTATAAAATTACATAATTCAAATCTCCTACTCAATTTGATTAAGGAATTAACATTTATTTGAATAATATTTAGACTTTTTACAACTGTTTCAGCCATTGTAAGAATCTAAGCTTCTAGCATTGAAAATATAGCATCTATTCTAGATGCTTGAATTTGAAGTTGTTTTTGAAGGTTTATGATCTGGTTTGATAAATTTTGCATAGAATTATTAAACTCTTCTAATGCCTGTTGAATTGGGTTAATGTTATTAATATTATTTGAATTGTTGTTTTTTAATACATTTGCAAAACTCATATTGAGATTAATAAAAATTGGTGAATCGTTTGTTCTTCTTTGAGATAAACTTTGTTTTTTAGAACGAAGTTTCTGTTGAAGTTCTTTATACTTCTCACATCCTTTATAAGAGGCAGGATGGCCGTATTTACTGCACAACACGCAAAACAATTTCTCTCTTTCGTTTTCAGGTACCTGGTTCGTACATTTCTTTGCATTTCACACAACGGGGTGGTAGGAAACAGTTTGATGCACTGTGAAAGAAACTTTGACATTTCCTGCATTGTGGAATTTCGGGTTTCCTTAAAGCTTCCCAACGAATACAGCGGTGCATTAGGTTGTTTATTGACTTAAGTTCGTTGACTTTACTCTCGCCACTTATTTGGACTAGATATATTGGTAAATCATAGCCATTATTTATAGCATTTTTTGTTGTAAATGGACTCACTTTAACAATTTTTAAATTATCGTTTTGGTATTTGCACAGTTCATCGTAAATTACATTAGTTTCTGTATTAGAACTGAGACCTTTTAGAACGTAAGTTTTGGTTTTAATGTTTTTTGGTGTAAATGTAAAAAATTTTACTTTAGTTTTTTCTAAATATGCTTTAACTCTAATATAATCGTCCATTTCTGACATAAATAGAGCAATTTTTTTATTATTAAATTCTTTAATTTTAAACTCTTTTATTTTTAGTCCATTTTTAATGAAATCAATTAATTCGTTAGATTCTACATCGAAAATGTTAATAGGAGGAACTTTTTTTTATTTATTTGTTTTAAAAAATTCACTGGATTATGTTATCACAACGAGTGTAAGTAATATGTATGTTTTCATTAAATAACCGATATAAGATTTGATCTCCGTAAAAACGTCTGTCTATCATGACAGTCACGATCGAACTCGATTATATCGAAAGAATTAATTAGTTTGTGTAACAAGAATCGTGTGCCAGCATTTGCATTAAGATCTATAAAAAGAAAAGTAAAAAAATTGATACAAAACTATCAAAAATTTTTAAAACATTCAAAAAGCCGCGATTTTAATAAAATGTTTACTATAACGTCCAAAATAGACGATCACGAATTTAGTGATAGCAATGCCGACATGAAAAAAACCAGTACCGAAATAGATTATGAGCTTAATAGCAGTAGTGAATCTGGTATAGAATATGACTTAGTTAGTCATGATGACAATTACACACCTCCAGGAAGAGAAAAAAAATGTGAAGAAATCTTTAAATCCAGCTTTAAATCCAATATTTGTAAGCATCTAGCAGAATCAGGAGTTAATAACGGGTGATTTTTTAAGAGCTTGATAACTTTTTTTTAAAAAAAAAACGCATAAAATTTGCAAAATCTCATCGGTTCTTTATTTGAAACGTTAGATTGGTCCATGACATTTACTTTTTGAAGATAATTTCATTTAAATGTTGACCGCGGCTGCGTCTTAGGTGGTCCATTCGGAAAGTCCAATTTTGGGCAACTTTTTCGAGCATTTCGGCCGGAAAAGCCCGAATTTCTTCGGAAATGTTGTCTTACAAAGCTGGAATAGTTGCTGGCTTATTTCTGTAGACTTTAGACTTGACGTAGCCCCACAAAAAATAGTCTAAAGGCGTCAAATCGCATGATCTTGGTGGCCAACTTACCGGTCCATTTCTTGAGATGAATTGTTCTCCGAAGTTTTCCCTCAAAATGGCCATAGAATCGCGAGCTGTGTGGCATGTAGCGCCATCTTGTTGAAACCACATGTCAACCAAGTTCAGTTCTTCCATTTTTGGCAACAAAAAGTTTGTTAGCATCGAACGATAGCGATCGCCATTCACCGTAACGTTGCGTCCAACAGCATCTTTGAAAAAATACGGTCCAATGATTCCACCAGCGTACAAACCACACCAAACAGTGCATTTTTCGGGATGCATGGGCAGTTCTTGAACGGCTTCTGGTTGCTCTTCACTCCAAATACGGCAATTTTGCTTATTTACGAAGCCATTCAACCAGAAATGAGCCTCATCGCTGAACAAAATTTGTCGATAAAAAAGCGGATTTTCTGCCAACTTTTCTAGGGCCCATTCACTGAAAATTAGACGTTGTGGCAGATCGTTCGGCTTCAGTTCTTGCACGAGCTGTATTTTATACGGTTTTACACCAAGATCTTTGCGTAAAATCTTCCATGTGGTCGAATAACACAAACCCAATTGCTGCGAACGGCGACGAATCGACATTTCACGGTCTTCAGTAACACTCTCAGAAACAGACGCAATATTCTCTTCTGTACGCACTGTACGCATTCGTGTGGTTGGTTTAATGTCCAATAAAGTAAACTGAGTGCGAAACTTGGTCACAATCGCATTAATTGTTTGCTCACTTGGTCGCTTATGTAGACCATAAATCGGACGTAAAGCGCGAAACACATTTCGAACCGAACACTGATTTTGGTAATAAAATTCAATGATTTGCAAGCGTTGCTCGTTAGTAAGTCTATTCATGATGAAATGTCAAAGCATACTGAGCATCTTTCTCTTTGACACCATGTCTGAAATCCCACGTGATCTGTCAAATACTAATGCATGAAAATCCTAACCTCAAAAAAATCACCCGTTATATCAACACCATCCGAAGCCGGTATATATAAAGCTGTGATGAAATCCGCTGAACGACAAGAAATTTTTTATTTAGAACCTTTGCAAAATGAATATTGGTGTATTCACTTTGATGGGGAAAAAATAGATGATAAAGAAATTCAGGTGATAGTTTTAAAAAATGAATGCAAAGAAATAAATTTAGCCTTACTTGTTTTGGGCAATGGTAAAGCCTTAACTTTATTTAATGGTATTAAACAAGTTTTGAATAAATTCAATTTATGGAATTCAATAAAAATGATCGTCTACGATACGACCAGCGTAAACACTGGGAAAAAAATGGAGTTGTAACTCTTTTCCAGAATCATTGTGTATCAATGGGTTTAGTTCCACCACAATATATTGGCTGCCAGCATCATACTCTTCCTCGCCTAATATTTGTTATGATTTTGTTCACGAATTGATAAATAACTGCGAAGATCTTAAGAAAAGTTACAAACAGAATGAAGAACGAATCAAAGTTGAACACATAAATTGGCGTGATGATATGCAGTACTTATATGAACTTGGTAAAGCTTTTACATACTATCAGAAAAATAAAAAATTTCCATACATTAACTTTAAAGCAATACCACCAATACAGAATGCTCGATGGAACTCGAGCGCCATTTTAGCAATATTGACCTTTATACTTATTCCAAAATATCGCCAAAAATTATATAACATTTGTGAGTTCGTATGTGGTCCGTGGTACGATGTTTGGTTTTCAGATCATTGTTTTAAAGAAAATAATTTTGAAGCTCTAAAAAAATCTTTATTAACATATAATAGTGCTCGTGAATGTTTTGTTAGTCCTCAAGAAGAAAAAAAAAATTAAATATTTTTTTTTTCTTCTTGAGGACTTTTAGAAATTTGTTTGGTGGCAGAAACTTTTTTTTGCGCAAACGACCTCGGAATATGATTTTTATGGTCAAAACATAATGGGCTACAACGTAGTTATGGGTACTAATAATGCAAAAAAAAAGTTATATCCCTAATGATGATGTTTGTGTTCGGTCGGCTCAGAAAAACTTTCTACGTCGATTTATCCATGTCGGCACGTCCGTCTGTAAAGTATTTGGATGAAATTCGTTATGTAAGATGTGATTGGCTTTAAGATAATGGCCCTCTGTTAGTTTGGAGCATCCTAAATGCCGTAAATGAAATTAAAATAAAAATTAAAATTTTAAGAATAACTGAGTCAATGAAGTATTATTTTAAAATAATTTTCAGCCAAAAAAGAAAAAAAAAATGCGATATACTATATCCTCATTCCCACTATATTGCATAGAAATATTTAGCTATCAATGTTAACAGGGTCTGGAAATTTAAAGGCACACTTAACATTTCTACTTAAAGTATGTATGTATATTACTACAGAGTCAGAATTGGGGAATGTCTGAGAGTTTGCAGTACTTTAATCTCTTACGTTGAAATTATATATTTTTCTTATTTTGAGTCTCACAATTATCATCAGAACTAAGTTCGTAAATTCGCTTATGTTAAATTAAATATGTTACGATCCTATCTAGTTGATAGACACAATTTCCAAAATGAAGTGATTTGTAATCTAATTGTAAATATAAAGATCTCGGTCATATTATTTAATTTTATTTTCGTATTATAATCTCTTTCTAAGTATATAAAAATCTTGTGCTAAGAGTATGAATATTTAACGTCAATAATAGATTCACAAAAGACGCGTGTCTGTCAATGACAAATGGGTTTTTAAGTATTTTATAATGATAACACAACGTTTACAATTTAAAACAAGTTAGAAAATTGCAGTCGACCACTCGATACCCTATATCATGCGTTAGAGATATGGTATCTCTTAGGTCCAACTAATTAGATATTGAAAATAAGCATAAACCGAATTTGAGTGGTATTTTTATAAATTTTTTGGCCTTGGGATATGAAACAGTTCATATCGGATGCTATATTTATATGGGAACTAGGTCGAAAAATTAACCGATCCTGATCATATTTGGTAAGGTCACTAATTTTTTGCAAAAACACACACAAAAATCTGCGCAATATTTTTGTTTTTTGATAGAATTAAGTGATGATCGGGAATCAGATTCATATGGGGGCTATGACTAAGAATTGTCCTATAGGTTTTAGTTTTGAACTACTGATAAATGGATATAATAAACATACACAAAACCAATTTGACCGAGATCTATAAGATAATTTGGATAGTATGGCAATTTAAGCCGATCTCAAAGGGGTCATTTGTATGGGGACTAAGTCTGAACATGAAGCGATCTGCACCAATCTCAACGGTGTTCATCACATGGCCGGTAGAGGATTATATATTAAATTTTATAAAAAATATATTCATATATGCGACCAGAGACGAACAGACGGACAGACGAACATCAATAAATAGACTCAGAAAGTGATTCTAGGTTGAATATTTTTGTTAGTTACAAACATAAGCTCAAAGTCATTATACCCTAACCACATTGTGGTATAGGGTATATAAATGACACGATCGTTTGACTGTTAGAAAATATATGACTATCTGCTCTAAAAATGCACAAACAGCAACAAATATTTGTACCATAAAATGCTCTTTATACAAATATCGCAAGCATATGAATTGAAAAGCAACAACAACTATAAGAAATATTTCAGAAAATAATGAGAGTAATAACTGTTAAACAAAGGGAATGACTTCCCACTAGCACGTCTGGAAAATTACGCATGCTTTTAATAGTTATGAATGTAATGATGCGTTCTCACATATTTAGTGGCAAATGTTAAGAATTAAAATAAAAAAATTCATGTAAGTTGTGAAAAAATTTATAATAATAAAATATAACTATAAAAAACTTAAAAAAGTAATATAAATTAACATAAAAACATAAATAATATAATTAAAATAAAAATAAAATAACAGATATTACATTAGATAAAAAATAATTGAATTAAAAAGAAACTTAACATTTAATAAAAAATTAATGAACTATAAAAACTTTAATTTAAAAATATAGTAATTCTGAACTCATATAATGATTGAATTGGAAATTGAATAATGATCGAAAATAAGTTTCTAATGTTTAAAATAAAAAAGAAATAAAATAGAATATATATGTATATACATATAAATATATATATAAAATATACGTAAACAAATAGTAAAGTACAATAAAAAATATCTCCATCTATCGTAATTAAATTTATTTTAATTAAGCAAATTATAAATTTATCTAATATAAAATAAAATAAACCATAAAATTAGTCACATGAATATACATAATATAAATAAAATAGAATAACAAAAAAATATAAAAAAAAAAACAACATAAAAAACAAGTAAGATAATTATAGTCAGTCTAGACCAACTTTACGATACCCTATACCATAGTTTAGAGACCTTGTCTCTTCGGTCCAACTAATTCGATATCGAAAATAAGCATAAACCAAATTTGAGTGGCATTGTTGTAAATTTTTTTGGCTGCAGATATGAAAAAGTTCATATCGTGTGCTATATTTATATGGGGACTAGGTCGAAAAATGGACCGATCCTGATCATATTTGGTAAAGTCAGCTATATTTTGAAAAAATATATTCATACAAACCAAATTTCGAAAAAATCTGTGCAATAATATTGTTTTTTGATAGATTTAAGTGAAGATCGGGAAGCAGTTCTATATGGGACCTATGACAAAGAATTTTCCTGTAGGGATTGTTTTTGGACTAGTGATTAATGGATATAATAAACATACAAACCCAATTTGACTAATATATATGATAATTTGGATCTTATGGCAATTTATGTCGATTTCATAGGGGTCATTTGTATGGGGACTAGGTCTGAACATGGACCGAATTTCACTAGCGTTCATCCCATGACCGATTGAAGCTTATATGCCAAATTTCATCGAAATATATTCATATTTGCGACCTGTAGTTTGATTTCAAGGTTTACATGGACACACAGACGGACGGACGGAAGGACGCACGGACGGACATCGCTAAATCGACTCAGAAAATGATTCTCAGAAAGTGATTCTGAGCACAAAGTCATTATACCCAAACCACATGGTGGTATCTATAATATTTATAGGCTAGGCGATTTCTTGTGACCGATGTTTTGTTCTACCGCTTTATCCCGATATTGTCCAGACGTATATTATTTGAAAGGTATTTCTTTTAAGCTGTTTTCCAGATTTACAGATTTTTAAATTTTTTCCCTTGTTTTGGGTAAATTGCATTTAAAGTTGCTACTAACACATACATAAAATTATAAATATGCTATGTGTGTGTTTATTAAATAAGCAAATGTGTTTGTTATCTTCATTCACAATAGTAATAAACCAAAAAGGTGTTGGTTTGTGAATTGTCTGACTTGAAAAATAAAGTTGCCTAGAAATTGCACTCGATTTTCGAGCGCTGAAATCTGCTAGTAGGGTATAAATAAATACATACATAGTAAATATGTCATAAGTTGAGTTTAAATATTATATTTATAATTGAAAAATAAAACAAGTAGGAAAATTGTAATTTTTCTACACCGACTTACAACATGCGTATCGAGAGAGGGGTTTTGGATCCAACTTCTCTGAAGCAATAACTGGATATAGAAAAATAAGCAAATCCTAGTGCTGCTGCAGAAGTTCATACCTAATGATATTTTTACATGGAAACTAGTTCAGAAAATGGACCGATCAGCATATTTAGTAAATCCAATTATTTTTTGCGGCACTGATTAGTGGATATAATTCACACATACATATGTACCAAATTGTATCGATATATATATGATAATTTGGATCTTACTACCAATTTAGTCAATCTAATAGGGATTATTTGCATTGGAGCTAGGTCTGAACATAATTCGGTTTTCACAAATTTAAACAGTGTTAGTAGCATGGTCGACCTGTAGACAGACAGACCTCACCACATAATGGTACAGAGAATAGTAAAATAGAGCATAAAAAAAAAATATAAAAACTAAAATGACAAATTCCACAAACGAATAAATTAAAGTGAAATGCGTAGAATAAAAAATATATTAATAAAACAAAATAAGAAGAAAACAAAATAACTAATATCAAAATTTTCGGAACCGAAAAAATTAATAAGAATAATTATTAATAAAAATTGATTCATAATAATTATGAACAAGTTTGAAAATAATAATTGGGGCACAACTATTATTATCAAATTAATATATTTGATATTGTTTTATAGTAGTTATGAATAACTAAATAGGAGAAATCTTAAGCTTAACATTTATTTTTTAATGAATTTTTTAAAAATTGTATTTTAATAGTTAAATCAATTATCTATTATGGGATTTTTTTGCAATAAATTTTTTGATAAAAATCACTATGAAAAGTTATTGCTTTATTGTTGTTTTTGGTTCACACAAAAATTAAAAATACGTCACAAAAGTGTTAAAAGTTAAACTAATATTAGAGATGGGCGCATGAGTCGCTTTTGACTCAAACATTTATTTTTTTATTTTTTTATAACATAACATAATGAAAACAGTGTGTAATATAATGTGTAATGTATTAACAAAAGCGTAATTTTTAATTTTAAACTCTTCACTGTCGCAAAATTGGCTGGCATGCTTACATGTTGGAATTTAAACATTAAGAACCAGTTACTGTAATTTCTTAAAATTTCTAATTATAGAATCTGTTTTTCGATTAATTAAAAAAAAAAATAAAAAAATTTTAAAAGCTTAAAAAAAGGATCGTGAAAGGGAAGTTTTTATAATACAGTTTTTTAACATTGATAAAAAAGTAAATGTGTCAATTTGTAAGATTTGTTCTGCAAAATTTATTAGCGAAAATGTTATGAATTTTAAAAGACAGATGGTTAGATCTCATTACGAGTAATATAAAAATGAAGTGGAAGAAGAAGTTAATATGAGTAAAAATAAGTGTGTTAAACAAGAAGAACATAATATATTTGGTATTAAAATGTCGAAAAATAAAAAGAGGAATGCTTGCTTGGATTTGTTGACAACACAATCGCAACCCTTGGCATTTTTTGACTGCTACGCATTTAAAGATATCATGAAGCAAATTTTCGGAGCCCTTTTCTTGAAACCGGTGACATTTCAAAACATTTGCGAATTATTAAAAACTGACAAAAGCAAATATAGTCTCTATAAAAATATACTCAGAAACTCTAATTTTACTTTTTCTTTGAATTTTGATTTTTCTTTTTGACTGTTAATTTTCTTAGTATTGTTTACTTAAAAAAGAAAAATTATGTAAAAACTTTTCTTATATACATAAACATGTTTGGAAATATTACTAAATGGAGATTCGTTCAAACATAGGTAGGTTAAATTCGTTTATAGTGCTTTTACATCTGAGGAAAATCTAGTAGATTTTAGTTGAAATCTATTTCAAAATCTATACCGTTTACATCTAACTTTTTTGATATATTTTGAGATTTCGTTTCCACAACAATAAATAGCTGATTAAAATAAAACATATAAACTAGAAATACCAAAAATAAACAAAACAATAGGTAAATGGAAATATGGAAAATTCTCAAAAGGAACGGATTTTATAATTATATTATGGATAAAAAATCAAAAAAGCACAAACTGAAATATAAATTTTGCAAAAAAAAAAAAATCAGCATTTGTTGAATGTATTGTTTGAACAACAAAAACAAATATATTTTCCACAATTTTTATTTAGCAGATTGGAATGGGCACATGTCGGTATAAAAAGTTATTAATTTTCAATTGCTAAAGATTTTTTTATTATAGATTCGTAATATTTTTGTTAATAATATTTTATTTCCTTTTTAATCAACTTGTTTGCTTTTGTTTTTAAATGTCAATTTTTCAGTCACTGCGTTGTAATTTTCTACTACAATATTAAAAAAAACACAGTAGTATTATTTGGTAGTGCCCAAGTTTGGCAAGATTTTGTGAGATTTCGCACAAATCTAGTAACGAGCTAGATCCTGTGTTGTATTGGAAATCTAGTAAAAATCAGCCAGATTGTGCTCGAAATCTCGTATATACTAGATTTTGCTTAGATGAAAACGCACTATTAAACAAAAGCAAATCTCAGTTAAGTGCACCAAAAATGAAAAGCAATTTTAAAAAATAATTATTTCAGCGTAATTACGAGCATTATGAGTATGCATTACTTACGCGTAACTATTAAAAAACCATTCTTGAATATTTATCAAAAAATAATAGTTATAAGTAAGAATTATATTTTTTTCTTATCCACAACTCTTATAATTTCAGAAAAATAATATTACTTATAAAATAATAGTTACGAATTAAGAAAAAGCATAAAAATTGCCTTGCAATAATTATGACTTAAGGACTTCGTCATAAAACTTATAAAAACTTATATATATATTTTTCATTCTATATAAAATAATAATAGGCAAGGCGATTTCTTGCGACCGATGTTTTGTTCTACCGTTTTATCCCGATTTTGGCCAAACATATATTATTTGAAAGGTATTTCTTTTTAGCCGTTTTCCAAATTTACAAATTTTTAAAATTTTTCCTTTATTTTGAGTAAATTGCATTTAAAGTTGCTACTAACACATACATAAAAGTATACATTGCTATGTGTGTGTTTATTAAATTTGTTAATGTGTTTGTAATAAAAATGAGTTTGTTTTTTGTGTTGATTTGCGAATTGGCTATAATTGATCAGCATAACTTTAGGGTCTTTATTTAATGAAAAAATAAAATTTCGTAGAATTTGCACTCGAATTTCGAGGGCTGGAATCTGCTAGTTTGGTATTAAAATGTCGAAAAATAAAATGAAGAATGCTTGCTTGGCTTTGTTGACAACACAATCGCAACCCTTGGCATTTTTTGACTGCTACGCATTTAAAGATATCATGAAGCAAATTTTCGGAGCTTTTTTTTTGAAACCGGTGACATTTCAAAACACTTGCCAATTATTAAATAACAGATATCAATAAATGAAAAACGAGATAAAAAAAAACTGTGTGCAAAAGCAAATGTAGTCTCTATAAAAATATACTCAGAAACTCTAATTTTACTTTTTCTTTGAATTTTTATTTTTCATTTTTGCCTGTAAATTTTCTTAGTATTGTTAACTTAAAAAGAAAATTAAATAAAAACTTTTTGTATTTACTTAAATATGTGTAGAAATATTACTAAATGGACTTTCTTTCAAACATAGGTATGTTAAATTCGTTTATAGTGCTTTTACATCTGAGGAAAATCTAGTAGATTTTAGTAGAAATCTATTTCAAAATTTATACCGTTTACATCTAATTTTTTTGATATGTTGTGAAATTTTGTTTCCACAACAATAAATAGCTGATTAAAATAAAACATATAAACTAGAAATACCAAAAATAAACAAAACAATAGGTAAATGGAAATATGGAAAATTCTAAAAAGGAACGGATTTTATAATTATATTATGGATCAAAATCAAAAAAGCACAGACTGAAATATAAGTTTTGAACAACAAAAACAAATACATTTTCCACAATTATTATTTAGCAGATTGGAATGGTCACATGTCGGTATAAAAAGTTATAACTTTTCAATTACTAAAGATTTTTTTATTATAGATTCGTAATTTTCTTGTTAATAATATTTTATTTCATTTTTAATCAACTTGTTTGCTTTTGTTTTTAAATGTCAATTTTTCAGTCACTGCGTTGTAATTTTCTACTACAATATTAAAAAAACGCAGTAGTATTATTTGGTAGTGCCCAAGTTTGACAAGATTTTGTGAGATTTCGCACAAATCTTGTAACGAGCTAGATTCTGTTTTGTATGGGAAATCTAGTAAAAATGAGCCAGATTGTGCTCGAAATCTCGTATATACTAGATTTTGCTTAGATGAAAACGCACTATTAAACAAAAGCAAATCTCAGTTAAGTGCACTAAAAATGAAAAGCAATTTTTATAAAATTTTTAAAAATAATTATTACAGCGTAATTACGAGTATTATGAGCAATTTCTTATGCGTAACTATTAAAAAACCATTCTTGAATATTTATCAAAACATAATAATTATAAGTAAGAATTATATTTTTTTCTTATCCATAACTCTTATAATTTCAGAAAAATAATATTACTTATAAAATATTAGTTATGAATTAAGAAAAAGCATAAAAATTGCCTTGCAATAATTATGACTTAAGGACTTCGTCATAAAACTTATAATAGTTATAAAATTATTTATTTCATTAATATCTATAATAATAGGCAAGGCGATTTCTTTTGACCGATGTTTTGTTCTACCGTTTTATCCCGATTTTGACCAAACATATATTATTTGAAAGTTATTTCTTTTTAGCCGTTTTGCAGATTTACAGGTTTTTAAATTTTTTCCCTTTATTTTGAGTAAATTGCATTTAAAGTTGCTACTAACACATACATAAAATTATACAATGTTATGTGTGTTTTTATTAAAATTTTTAATGTGTTTGTAATAAAAATGAGTTTGTTTTTTGTGTTGATTTGCGAATTTTCTATAATTGATAAGCATACCTTTAGGGTCTTTATTTAATGAAAAACTAAAATTTCCTAGAATTTGCACTCGAATTTCGAGGGCTGGAATCTGCTAATATTTATTTATTGCATTTTCAATAAATTGTAATTATCTAAATCTTTGTATCAAATATCAAGCTCAGTCAGAGCTAGACAAATATTTTTAATCATAAATTGTTGTTTCTGAACGTCATCTTTCGTTTTGATGTGGATCAGGTCTGTAGTGTTTCTTCTTCTAAATCGTAGATGGCCAAAATTATTTAATAAATTAGGATATGTTTAATTTTTAATGTATGTAACAATATTACTTTTTACGAAGAATTATGGAATTTCTTATATATCATGGTGCCCACCATAGGACCCAATGGGCTTAATAGTTTAGAGCAGTTTACATCTCAATCTGAACAGTTTTTCCATGTAGGATAACGTGTTCTTCTGAACCCAAATTGTTGTAGACTAAAGCGGCAATCTGCAGCTGTAATGATCTTATCAATTAATAACTTTTAAAATTACACTATTTGGTCGTGCGTTTTAACACACTCGCCATAAGTCACAGCTACGAGCAGTGTGGTTAGGAATCAGTTTTCCTACCATACAGCTTTTATTTCATATTAATCTCAGAAGATAAAACTCTGTCCAAACAAACAATCGTTATTTTTTTATTTTGAATATTTTTATGCATTTATACTTCTAATTTCCACTATTCTCAGTTTCTTAAGAGTTTTTTTTTTATAAAGACAATGGTGGTTTTGTTCATAGAAAGAATTAAGTTCTATCCGAAAAATTGCATAACCAAACATACACGCTAATGAAGCAAATGCTACCAACACAAAGACCGCAGCAACATAAACAATTGCAGCTATCACAAACAAGGAACAAAATTTTGAATAACAACAATAACAAGAACAATATAGAAAAATCAATTTTTTGAGAAATCTTGATATTCAATGAAAATTTAAAAAAAAAATTACTTTAAATAGCAACCTGCTTATCATTTTCACTAAAAATTAAAAACCAACTAACCTTTTGAGGACGTGATCATGATTACCGCAAACGGACAGATGGATTTCGCTATATCAACTCTGTTATAACGATCAGGAATACATACATTTTATGGGGTCAAATTGTTACAAAAAGAATGACAAACTTAAATATACCCTCTGCACAGTGGTGTGGAGCGCATACGAATGCAAAAAAGCTACATGTTGTTATTTATTAATTTTGATTAGTAACACAGTTTTTAAAAAACATTTAAAACTTTTTACAAATTTGTTCAATAATTACAAACAAACAAAAATGTTTTTTTTTATATTAATGATTGAGTACAAAATGTTTTTGCATTAATTGCAGAGAAAAAGAAATAAAAAAAAAATCCGTCTTGCAGAATATAAATCACATTTTTTTAAAACAAATGTGCTAATAGTTTTACTGAAATTTAAAACAGAATAATTTACTATTAAAGCGTTTAACAAAGCTTTTTTATGAATTCGCGAGAATAAAACGCTACAGTCAATGACATGACATTTTACATTTTTAAAATGTAAATTAACTAATGCATTCTATAAAGCCAAATAACAACTAACTGCAATTAGTTTTTGATTGACGTTCTTTGGTTCTTTCATGTTTATTTGTACTTTTTTTTACTTAAAGAAAAGTCTTAAATTCATGGCCAAAGGCAATAGGAAATATTTTTTTTTTTAATTTTTGAATAGTTCAAAAAAATTTGCATAATCGAAGACTTTTCTTTAAAGATAATTAACCACTAAAGAAATTCAATCCAAAAGATTTGTTAGAAAAAGCAGAGCGTTACTTGATATATTTTATTAACAAAAATTTTTTTTGTTTATGATAAATGTTGAAAAACGTTAATAATATAATATAATTAAAAAAAAAAAAAACCTGAAAATTCCTAATATGTAAATATGTTGTAATAAATCGTGTTTTTTGTCACTAGACGTGCTAAGTTGTCTTAAAATATACTGCACATTCCTGAAAGCCTGTCCTTATTTACAATCCTGCATAACTTTTTAGTTCATATGAAAAAATTGCTTTCTAGTTCTAAATAATTTGCCACTGTTGTAAAAAAGCCACCACGTCATTTGGCATGACTTCCCTTTTGCGTTGGAGTGTCATAACGTTTAAATGATAATTTCATTTTATCTACTTCTTAGAGAAATGATATAAATTATTATCAGATAGCGAGAATTAAAAAAAAAAATACACAGTTTAGTTAACGTTATAGATGAGACCGGTAAACAAATAATAAAAAAAAAAAAAAAACGTGAGAAGGTCTTAACAAACAAAATGAAATATTAACATATTTAAAACGTGTTTAAATAAAATTGCATTTCTGTAAAAATTCTTATTCTCATTATTTGAAAATTAACACGCTTAAAGTGAAACGTAATATAATAAAATTAAAAAAAGAAAATATATATTATAAAACAAAAAATAATTGACAGTTTATAACCAAAAATGTAAATATTTTTTTAAAATAAAAGGCAGAATTTATAAACAGAAACTTCGTAAATTTTTAAAAACAAAATAAAAATTAATTATGTATGTGTCTTATCTTTCTGAGTTTATTACATTGTTTTTTATTATTTAACAAAGTGTTTTTTTTGTTCTTATAAAGTATAAATTAAAATTTATCATATAATAAAATTAATTATTTAAATTTATTTTGATTACAAAAAATAAATTAATAAAAATCAAATTAAAAATGAATGGCAGCCATTACGAACCTCTGGAAACCCTAAGCCAAGTAAAGACCAAACATTCTTAATGAATAGTGTGTATCGTTGTTAGAAATGATGGTTGATCAGATGTTTGGTCATAGTGAATCTTTTAGAAACACTTTTCCAGTTCCGGTCTGAAGGAAAGAGACTTCAGTTAATAAAAAAAAAAAAAAAAACAAGTTCATATCTGATATTTGTTTTATATAGAGACTAGATCAAAAAATTAAGTGATCATAACCATATTTAGTAAAGTCTCTTAATTTTCTCAAAAACATAAAAATTCAAAAACATCTACATATGTAATATTTTTGTTTTTTGATAGATTTAAGTGAAGATGGAAGCTTTAAAAGGGGACAAAGACTATAAATGACCCTATAAAATTTATTTTTGGTCTACTGCTCAGTGGGTGTAATGGACACATACACCGAATTTTATCGTTAGATATATGATAGTCAGGATCTTACGAACATTTTAGTTGATCCGATAGAGAAAGCTTGCATGGGGACTGGGTCTAAATAGGCATCAATTACTATAGTGTTCGTCCTGTGGTCGATAAAAGCTTATATACTAAAGTTAATCAAAACATAATCATAGTTTTAACAACCTAAACAAGTAAGAAAATTATAGTCAGTTTAGACTGATTATACGAGAAATGAATTTGATATAGAAAATAAGAATAAACCAAGTTTCAGTAGCATTGTTTTTAATTTGTGCCCTGCCCCTATAAAGCAGCTCTCTATATTTAGTTACAATCATCAGCACAAACTCATCACACAGTACTGATATGAATGAGAGCAAACATATTTTTTCGGGTGGGCTGGGGTGTGCTGCAATGCATTGAAATATTGCTTGTCATTCTCTAATAAAAAAATATATATTCTTAAAAAGCTATTTGAAAATACTTAATCTGGTTATTTAATTTTAAGTCTCGTTCTTTTTAAAGGAGTCAGCTACTGACTCTCTCGAAATTTTACCTTGAAGGGTTCAAAATAAATTTATCAAGATTTGTAGCCATGGTATCAAGGGTTAACTTAATAATAGAACTTTGCTTAAATAAAACAAAATGAGATTTTAAAAAATAACAAAGTTTTAAGTGGCAGAACATATTTTAGAATTACAAAATTGGATTTTCTATAATTAAGTGGAATAAAAAAGTCTGTTAATCGACTTTTGAACTTCACTCAAATAGCGGGAGTGGAATAGTAGTTGATATGTGATATTTCATGAAAATAATTGTTTAACCCATTCCAAACCACTGGCTATTTTTTAACGGCTATTTGGAAAATATCACACCTTTGAACAGCCTATCGATATTCATCGTAATGTTAAGGGTAAGGTTTCAAAATAAGCTTCAAAATAAGGGTTAATTTAATAATAGAACTTTGCTTAAATAAAACAATATGAGATTTTAAAAAATAACAATGTTTTAAGTGGCAGAACATATTTTAGAATTACAAAATTGGATTTTCTATAATTAAGTGGAATAAAAAAGTCTGTTAATAGTAGTTTTTTGTGAGTTGACAGTAGTTGATATGTGCAATTTCATTAAAATAATTGTTTAACCCATTCCCAACCACTGTTTTTTTTTAACGGCTATTTGGAAAATATCAAACCTTTGAACAGGCTATCGATATTCCTCGTAATGTTAAGGGTAAGGCTTCAAAATAAGCTTGGATTAAGTTAAAAATTATTGAGAATTTAAAAATCTTCGACTGACACTTATTTAATTTAAGGTAGCAATTGATCCCTTAACTCTTTAAGACCCAAAATTATTATTGATATTTTGAATTTATTATGTTTATTAGACATTAAAAAAAAAAAAAAAATTAGATGAGGGGGAATAGGGGTTGCCCCAAGACAGACAGACAGGCAGACAGAGAGTATGAGTTAAAAGAAAGAGTTTAAAAATGAAACATTTTAAAGGCCATAAAACGAGTTTTCACAAAAACCCCGAAAGTTGTACTGATCTAACATAATTTATAGAAATGTATCAATAAGAGACTGAACTCTAAGCTCATCATATTACAGGTTAAGTAAAATTTTGCGTTTCGATTCCGTTTTATTAACATCTAAAGAAATTTACACATTTAATGTGAAATTCTAAATATTTTTTTTTACTTGATTGCACAAGGTAACTACCTCTGCACACAGCTTGTAATTATATATACCTATTCTTGATAGTTATAACTATTCAAGATGACAAAGCGATGCCCGTCGTTCTGTCTGTCTGTTGAAATCAGGGGGCAAATCGTCGCATTCGATATCGAGTAATATCAAACGAAATTCCATATTCTGGTTTATTTAAAGAAGACGGACGATCCTCAGACTTTGTTTTAGTTTTACTATTAACTATGGACCAGAACTAGTTAGCTGTGACTGAGTAAAATTAATTGTTGGGAAATCAAAAAAAAAAAAATTTCTATAAAAAAAATTGCGACGATTCGACCCACAGTGGACCATTTGACGAGAAGGCGGTCAAAAATCTATAACTTATGATTGGACTGGAATTTTGATATGCGGTTTTTTTTTTTTGGTAGGTCAGACTTAAGCCTTTAAGTTTTGCTATAAATCGTAATTCTCGACCGAAATTAAAAAAAAGTTACGGAGGGTTTAAAATACATTTTCATTTGTAGTTGAATTTTAGTACAAAAGTGAAGTGTTAAAAGGTTTTTAAAAGGTTTTTAAGGTTTTTTTTAATATAATGTCTTATTTTTTCAGCTAATTTTACAACAAATACTTTTTAACAATTTTTTAAGTTAATTTTTTCGGAAAATGCCAACTTTGGCCCCCGTAAACTTTTTAGTCCTATTGTGCACAAGGGCCAAAGGTTTTTTTTTTTTTGAAAGATCCCGAGTTAAAATATAATTTATGAAGCAGCGAACGTAAAAGTTACCTTATATTGGTTCAAGATAGAGAAGTTTCAATGAAAAACTCGTACGTTTTTGCTTTAGTTAAATTTTTTTTATTGTCTTTTTAAATATTTCTATATAGATTTTTATGGTAAATTTATGATATTTAACAATTTTTATTGTAAATTTACAAAATATATAATAAATCAAGAAAATTTTTTAACTATATAAAAAAAGCGTAACTTATTGTTAGTGTAACGAAAAAGTACTTTAAATCAACCAATTTTAGTAAAAAATTTTTCTAAATAGCCTTGATTTTCATCTTCTAGAAGTTGTTTAGCTTTTCGTCTAATTCAATAGAGGTAGTTTTCCATTTTTGACGAATGTTGGACATATATGGATCTGAAGTGCACAACAAAATAGTGATAAGGTCTTCATTAGTACAACATCTGGACATTTTCCTTGTGCTGTGCTCGCGAAAGAATCTGAAGTCTTTGTTCCTTTTTTCTTGCGCTTCTTCAGATAGATCTCCTATTGGTAGCATATTGTTTTGAATTATTTGTTCCCCATGGTACAAAATTTTATGAACTGTGGATGGTATATATCTCCAAGAGTATTTTTCATTATAAAGTATAGCTGTTTTGGAAATTTTTTTGCATTTGTCTTTCTGCTGCATGCTAGAACTTGTAATATGATTTGGAATCGTCTTATTAATTCATGATCTACACCTGTGGTAGATGCTGCAATTTCCGGATCGGAAAAAATCTCCTTGCAGTATTTCCATCATTTGCGTTTCCTTCCCCTTGTTTTGGTTGGTCGATTACAAGGCCTAGCTGTAGATATTTTTGTTGAATTTGTTTTTTTTTTGCTTTCTTTTTTCTTCATTTCCTTTGTTTTTCTCACTGTTTCGCCTAACGGACCAAATTCCAAATCATAACCCAATTTAAGAATATGCTCCATGAAACGTATTCTAGCATGAAGAGGGGACATTCCAAATTCGTAGGCTTCCTTAAAACTATCGTCTTCTGGTGGGGGTTGGCTTAATTGACTTGATGTCTTTTGGCATATAATGCAGCTTGACGTTGACTTTGTTCCAGTTAAAGCTTGTGCAACTTTTCCATCAATCATTGTGAGACAAATTTTAAAATGTACTTCAATGTCTTGGTCATCAAATTTAAATATTACTGGTTGAAGTGCCTTAATTTCATCTTTTATTTTTTGAACTTCTTCAGTTATGACATCTTTGGTTTCCTTTTTGAATACAAATTTTATTGGTCTGCAATACTTTGTTGAAGAAGGAATTTCATTTTTCCATATATCAATTTCTGTTGCTCTACTAGTTGACGGCTCTAAGACGCTATACTTTTTTGTTAAGCGCAATGGAACGAAAGATACCATAAATAAATTAACATCTGATGAATTTTCGGCATTAAATTTCTTGTATTGTTTCTGACCAGAGGATCCATCACATTCCCATTTAGAAATTAAAGTAATGCTGCCATTACCAATTTTTTTTTAAATGATCAGTATCAAGCGTATTTAGCAATCGTTCTGCAGTATGTTCAAGGAGATCTTGCAATTTTATTTCTGCTGATGTTGAAGTGACACTTATAGCAGATTGTGAAGGTAAGCATTCTTTTTTGGCAGAAACTAAATCTCGATACTGGAAAAATCCCACAATTCTTTTCATTGGTTCGCTTCCGCAATTCCTTATATTGATTTTTGGTCAATTTCAAATCCAAAAATAGGGCAAACGCTTCTTCCGGCGTAAATTTCTTATCTTCAATTGGTGTAGGAATGCTTTTCAAAATCCTCTTTGTGCACCTTGGGCTCGCTTCTACTATTTTTTCAATTATTTCAATTTTATTTTTTTTATTTTGGGTTGGTTGAATTTGGTGCAAAAATGAATCCTTAATAATTCTTTGAGAAATTTCTTCATTGATATTCTCCAGCTTGCGCCTTCGAGATCTTTCACTACATCCGTCAAATGGTTTTGCTGGTCGACCCTTTTTTCCACTTTCGTTGGCAGTTGTAGATGCACTCTCAAAAATAAGTTCCTTTATATTAACCAGTCTTGATAACGTTTGTACATCTTTGCCTTGCTATGAGAGCATTCAATGTACCGTCTTTTCAAAATCGATGTAAAATTGGTAATTTTTCATTTGTGAATTTTAATGTCTTCTAGGTTACAATTCTTAAAGAAGTCGTTGCTCACTATGTGCCAAATTACATCGTCTACATCATTTCGTTGAAAATAAATATCTGCCAGATCTCTGTAACAGTACTTAGCCATTGCACAAATTGTAATGAATAATAATTGTGGAAACATTGTTATAAATACTCTTTCTTGCAATTATGTAAAATAAAAATTTTTATCTTTTATTACAACTTTTAGAAGCATAAAAAACCCACACCCTAACCCCTTTTAAAAGGTGAAGCATACCTGCTCATATCTTAAAGGGCTATGTCGCAATAGTTTTTTTTTTTTACCATTTACCTGTTATTTACATTGTTTCCCATTTTGTCAGGTATTTAAACTATATAACTCTAATTCAGACTATTAATGTTTTTGAAAGATACCTATGTAAATGTACCTATTACAATTAAGCGCATTATATCTCAACCCTTTTTTATAAGTATATAACAACTCCTGACAACTCTACCGACACGCAAAGAAATACACCGCGGTGCACCGGTACGACCAACTTTTGTATTCATAACACTCAGACGGACGGACGGACATCGTTTAATCGACTCGGAAAGTGTTTTTGAGTCGATCCGTATAATAAAAGATGGATAAAGGTCAAATATTTTTGGCAGTTACAAACATCACCTCAAACTTAATATATCCTAACCACATAGTGGACAATTTTTGTATTCATAAATTTTGCAGAAAATATCTAACCTTGGGTCAGAAAAATTGTTCTGGTGCACACGGGCGGAAACTGGCGGGTGTATAATAGGGTATAGGAGTATAGGGTAGGGTTCGAGCTATAGAAGAGTGCAAGATTTTTTCTGACTGGCAGGAGTTATGCTCTATTAAGTAGGAGATTTTTGGAAAATTTGGACCTTTTTTAAAAATTTTCTTTTTTAAATTTCGGAGTGACGCAGTGATTTTACATTTTTAACATTAATAGCATGGAAGCCACAAAACTATACAAAATTTATTTCACTTCATAATCTTTTAAATCAAAAAAGTTACAGTCATTCAAAAATAAAAATTTACAAAGAAATTTTTAATTTTAGCAAAATACTAAGAAAGCCCATTTTCGAAGTCGCAATTTTTTGGCTCCCGAGGTTTACTAGTATTTACTTTCAAATGAATAACATAACTTTAAAATCAGTAACAAAAAAAAAAATGATTTTTGGCCGCCTTCTCAAAATATGGTCCACTGTGCGACCCCAAAATAAACCTTGTACGGGGGTAATATTCTTAGTGATTATTTCCAGCAGATTGGTAATGATTTTTGAACCTCTAGGACTCTGTTTTATACGTAACAGAACATGTGCCTATACAGCGAGTGACAATACAATGACAACTTTTAACCGTTCAATACTAATAAATTGGATAATAACATTAAAAATTATTTTATAACTTCAGAAAAAAATAGCAAAACTTAAACCTTTACTATACAATAATTTAAAACTTACCCTCTATTTTTGGTTTCAATATGTTGTTGGGTATCCAATATTTTTTATCACTGCTTCATAACGTTGAGGCTTGGAGCCAATTAAATTGTTGATGACATTTATTAAAATTTTTTGCCAGTCTTAATTAACTGCTTCTATGATATCTGTCTTGTTGTGTAATTTCTTGTCCGTATTTTTCGATCCACAATTTCCCATAGATTGTAGATTGGGCTGACTTTTTCAAAATAATAACTGTATTCGATTTTAGCAATCGGTTACAAATTTGGGGGGTGTGTTTTGGGCCATTGTCATGTTGGAACTTCCAGACCAAAGAGTGATTTCGCAAAAAAATACATAATTGTAGGATTCAAAATTATTAAAAAACCAACTTCTGAAATTTAGAATTTTGTAAAAGTTTTCAATGCATTGTCATCCACTATATATGTGTATCAGCGATGTATACATATTTTTGTTTGCTTGTTGTTTTTGTTTTATTTTTTTTCATGTGAACCAGTGACTTATCGATGAGAGTAAGATAATAACAAGCCCTCATAATTCGAAATCTAGCCTGTTTTTCTCTTAGTGCTGATATCTTTGGTGGAGGGTATCAAAGATACGGCACCGCCGAATGCACAAGATAATAAAAAAAGAACACAAATAAACAAAACATTGTATTTAAGTAAAATTATTACTTTAAAAACCATCGGCTGAAATATTAAAAACAAATCTTGTTTTCAATCGGGAAAAATCGGAATAAAAAAAAGTATTTTTTAGATTTTCTTCTAAACAAAAAAAAAATATTATAGGAGAAAATATATTGATGCATTCTGTTACTGCATATTATAGAAAAATATGTAGATTCAATTTTTTTCTAAAATTTTTCTATTCAAATATTTTCAAAGTAAGTATGATATAGATAAAAATTGCTGTAGGATCTAGATTGATGTTTGTGACTACCAAAAATATTTCACCATCTTTTATTATATCGATCGTTTTAAAATCACTTTTTGAGACGATGTAGACGTTCCTCCGTCCGTCCGTCCTATGTTCTATATGTCTGTCTGACTGTCTGTATGTATTCAGACTACAGCTCGCTACTATATATATATAAATTTTGATGGAATTTGGTATATAAGCTTTTGTCGACCATAGCACGATCGCTATTGAAATTAGTCCATCTTAGCCCCCATACAAGAAATGCCTATGAGATCGACTTCGACAGTCGCAAGATTCAGACTATCATATAGGTATCGGTCAAATTTGGTTTATATATTTATTTTAACTAGCAGATTTCAGCGCTTGAAATTCGAGTGCAATATCTAGGCAGTTTTATTTTTCAACTTACCCAATTCACAATCCAACACTTTTATGGCTTATTATTATTGTGAATGAAGATAACAAACTCATTAACAAACACATTAACAAATTTAATCAAACACACATAGCATATGTATAATTTTATGTATGTGTTAGTAGCAACTTTAAATACAATTTACTCAAAATAAAAAAAAAAAAATAAAAAATTAGTAAATCTGCAAAATGGCTAAAAAGAAATACCTTTAAAATAATTAACGCTTGGTCAAAATCGGGATAAAATGGTAGAAAAAATTACCCTATTAATATTATAGATGATAAACATAAATAAGTAGTCGAAAAATAAACCCTGTAGGTCAAGTTTTAGTCATAACTCCCGTATAAAGCTGTTTCCCGATATTGACTTAGATCTATCAAAAAACAAAAATATTACAAAAATATTTCTCAAATTTGGTTTGTGTATGATTTCAATAAAATAAGTAAGTCAACTACATAAATGGTCGTGATCGGTTCCTTTTTTGACGTGATCACCATAAACAAAATATATTCCGTTAAACACTTTTTCACATTTGGAGGTCAAAAACTAATAACAATGGCACGTAACTATGGAGTATTCTTATTTCCTATATCTAATTATAACCTCAGCAAAGTCGGATCTAATACCATTTCTCTAACCTCATGGTATGGTCTACGGCGACCATAATTTTCTTAATTGTTATACCCTATACCTATAGCTTATAATGACTGTGCTGATGTTTGTAAAATATTTGACCTAGACCAATTTTTTGTTTTACCAATCGACTCAGAATCACTTTCTGAGAATCACTTTCTGAGGCGATTTAACGATGTCCGCCCACCTGTCCATTCGTCCATGTAAACCTTTTCATCCAACTACAGGTCGCAAATATGAATATATTTTGTTAAAATTTAGTACATAAGCTTCTGTCGGCCATAGGATGAACGCTGTTGAAATTGGTGAAAATCGGTGTTTAGACCTTATCCCCATTTAAAAGACCCCTATGAGACCGACATAAATTGCCATAAAGTCCCAATTATCATATAGATCTCGTTCAAATTGGGTTTGTGTGTATTTATTATTTCAATTAAAAAGTAGCCCAAAAATAAACCCTATAAAACAATTATTAGTCATAGCCCCCATATGAAGTTGATTCCCGATCTTCACTTAAAAACAAAAATACTGCACAGATTTTTCTCAAATTGGGTTTGTATACTTTTTTTTCTGGAGAAAAGAAGTAACTTCGCCGAATATGGTCAAAATCGGTTCATTTTTCGATCTAGTCTCCATATAAATATAACATCCGATACCAACTTTTTGAAATTTGCAGGAAAAAATAATAAAAATTTCACTCAAGTTTGGTTAATGCTTATTTTCTATACCCAATTAGTTGGATTCAAGACCAATTGTCGAAACACATGGTATAGGGTAATGTGTAGTCGGTCTGTACTGACTATAATTTTCTTACTTGAGTTTATTGAGATTTTCGGACTTAAAGCTGCATTTTTTTTGTGTTTTATGTTGTCTATTGTTATTTAACTCGCTTTAAATGTCTTATTAACATAATGCGACTGATAATGCAAATTAAAACTGAAAACTTCATTAAGTGTAAAATTAAAAAGGGCCTTTTGTCCAACTTAATAAATTAAGCATAAACATAATGTCTTATTTAGACTACATCAAAATGGGGACTACAATTATTAAAGTCACTTTTGAGAAAAAGCTATTTTTTTTTTTGAGTTTAGATAGATTTAAGTAAGGATCAGGAAACGTAATTATATAGGTACCGTAACTAAAAACAAGTAAGAAAATTAAAGCCGGTCTAGACCGACTATACGATACCCTATACCATGCGTTTAGAGACCCTATCTCTCAGGCCCAACTAACTGTATATAGAAAAGAAGCATAACCCAAATTCGAGTGGGATTTTTATTAATTTTTTCGGCTGCAGATATGAAAAAGTTCATATTGGATGCTATATCTATATGGGGACTAGGCCCAAAAATGGACCGATCCTGACCATGTTTGGTAAAGTCTGTTGTATTTTGCAAAAATATATACAAGCAAAATTTGAGAAGAATCAGTGCAATATTTTTGTATTTTGATAGATTTAAGTGAAGATCGGGAAGCAGCTCTATATGGGGCCTATGACTCAGGGTTGTCCAATAGGGATAATTTTTGGACTACTGATTAATGGATGTAATATATACATACAAACCCAATTTGACTAAGATTTGTATGATAATTTGGATCTTATGGGAATATATGTTGATTTCATAGGGGTCATTTGTATGGGGGCTAGGTCTGAACATGGACCGATTCTCACCGATTTCAACAGCGTTCATGCCATGGCCGATAGAAGATCAAATACCAAATTTCATCAAAATATATTCATATTTGCGACCTGCAGTTTGATTACAAGCTTTACATGGACACACAGACGGACGGACGGACGGACGGACGGACGGACGGACGGACATCGTTAAATCGAATCAGATAGTGATTCTGATTCGATCGGTATAATTAAAGATGGGTGTAGGTCAAATATTTTTGGTTGTTACAAACAGCAGCACAAAGTCATTATACCCAAACCACATAGTGGTATAGGGTATAATAAGCCAAGGGAGTTACGTTTTGGTCTACTGTTTATTAGGTGTAGTAACCACACGTAACCTAAATTTGGCAGATATACATATATTTGATAGTCTGTATATTATGATAACTTAAGTCAATCTCTAATCGGTTAATTGTATGGGGTCTATGTCTGAACATGCACTGCTTTTAATAATTTATATAGCGATCATGCCAGCAAATTTCATGAAAATATATTCATATTTGTGACCTGTAATGTGATGATAAGATTTACATTGATACAAAGACCGCCGGACCGATAGACAAACATCACTAAATCGACTCAGAAAGTGATTCTGAGTCGATAGTTTTATTAGTTACAAACATAAGCACAAACCTTGGCCACGGAGTGAATAGGATATAAATTTTTTCTGAAGCAATAATTATTTTATATACGAAAAATTTAATATAAAAAATTCGATATAAAAATATTACAAAATAAACTTGAAAAAAAAAAATTACTTATTAGAAGTATAAATTTTTTTTAACAGAAATCTGGATAATTAAATAATAATTTACATTCCCTCATATTGTGGTCGATTTATGGTTATTTTTATGAAGAACATAATTTGAACACTTATGACTAGCAAAACTAACAAAACATTAAACAAGACTTAAACTTCATCACATACCATGATCGATCACTGAAAACTTGGCTTTTATTTGTAAAATAAAAAATTAACTCAATAGTGCTTTGTAAAATTTATTTTGTTCTAACAAGTGGTAACACAAACTACGTATACCTTTATTTTAAGCTTCAAGTCTGGTGTTTGCTGTAATAATATTTACAAGATTAGTCGATGTTAGAGAATTTCTTTTTTGCTTAAGAAATATATTTAATACAACAAATATTATAATTCAAACTACGAAGTATAAACAGAAACAAAAAATTAGAAATAAAATGAAAAAAACAACAACAAGCAAATAAATTTGCTTTTATTACTTAAATTTTTTGAGTTTGTTTTGTTTCAATATTAAACCGTTTGTTTATATAAAATAACTCAAATAATAATGGCGCGTTCACATTTCTCTCGAAAACTTTGTCTCGTCATGACGGCCTCATTAGTAGTGCTAACATTTGTCGTATTGGGGTATTTCGGATCGAGCGTTATCTCTGTATCTCCTTCTTCACAAGCGCATGGTGGCACTGATCAATCAACGTTGGAATTATTACATGTGGTGAGTTTTGCAATGGTGAAAATAATATACGACAAAAGAGATAGATAATGATAATATCAGTTCTGAAAAAAAAAACTTTTCTGTAAATACACAATATAAAGTTTCACTGATAACAGTTTTTGCGGACTTGATTTGCTTTTGTTATAACCGTGTCTTTGAATTGTAATGAGAATTCACAATTCAACATTCACAAGTCTCGTGCTCATCTAATGTGTGTATTTGTTGTAATACGATTATGTGTATATACATATAAACAAAAATATTCTGTTAATTTGCAAATGAAATTAAATCATCTATCAATATTATTTAATGCATAATTAATAATCGGAGTGATGGAATTTTTATTTTTAGAAATCAGAAAACCTAAAATAAACGCAATATAAATTAGAAGTATTATAAGTGAAATCGTGTTACTAATGTTTTTTTATTTAATATAAATAATAATGCCATAAAGAAATATAAGCTAAGCTAAATAAAAGACCTTCATTTAAAAATAAAAACATAAATGGGCTTTTAAAAAAGTAACACAATTTAAAGTGGCAGAACAAATTTCAAAATTACAAAAAATTATTTGCTATAATTATGTAAAATAAAAACCGCAAGCGTTTGTTAATCAACTTTATCAAATGCATCTAAATAGCTGGTATTGAAGTGTAGTTTATACAAGCTGAACCCGGTAATTGTTGGTTTGCCTTCAAAGAGCTATTTATTTTTATACCCTATACCACCAAGTGGTTTGGGTATAATGACTTTGTGCTGCTGTTTGCAACTAACATAAATATTTGACCTAGACCCATATTTTATTATATCGATCAACTCAGAATCAATTTCTGAGTCGATTTATCGATGTCCTTCCGTCTGTGTGTCCATGTAAACCTTATAATCAAACTACAGGTTTCAAATATAAATATATATTGATGAAATTTGGTGTATAAGCTTTCATTAGCCATAGGATGAACGCTATTGAAAATTGTGAATATCGGTCTATGTTCAGACCCAGCCCCCATAAAAATGACCCCTATGAAATCGATATAAATTGCCATAAGATCCAAATTATAATATAGATTTCAGTCAAATTGGGTTAGTATGTGTTTATTATATCCATTATTCAGTAGTCCAAAAAGAAAACTTGTAGGACAATTCTTAATCATAGGCCCCATATAGAGCTGCTTCCCGATCTTCACTTAAATCTATCAAAAAACAAAAATATTGCACAGGTTTTTCTCAAATTTGGTTTGTATATATTTTTTCAAAATATAAGTGACGTTACCGAATATGGTCAGGATCGGTTCATTTTTCGACCTAGTCCCGATATGAACTTTTTCATATTTGCAGCAAAAAAATTATTTTCTATATCCAATTAGTTGGACCGAAGAGCTATTGTCTCTAAACCATGGTATAGGGTATCGTATAGTTGGTCTAGACCGACTATAATTTTCTTACTTCTTATTATTTGTGTATTGCAATATTTTCAGCATGTGTTGTGTTTATGCGCACACTTATAAAAGGGAAATAAATTTAACAGTTCATTCTTATTTGAACTCCAAGCAGGGATATCTACCGGGTCCAAAGATTAAAATAGAATTGTCTCCTGAGCTAACATATTTGTACATTAGGGTGGCCCTTAATAAAAAAAGTGTTAAAACTCTCGGTCGCACCCCTTAGAAATATGCGAATAGCAAAAAAAGTGAGAAATACAAAGTTTTGGGCAAATCAAAAAACATTTAGAGATGGCTCAACGCGATTGAAAATTGCAAGTGTGTTGATATGGGGAATATATGACTTTTTTTTTCAGATTTTACAAAAATTTCGTCCTATAGTTTAATTTCAGTAATAAATTATATTTCCAAAAAGCTATAAAACTTCAAAATCGAATAAAAAGTGGCCAAGAAATAGCAAATGCCCCAGACCACTTTTGTGCCAAAAAAAAAAAAAAAACTAGATCATAAAATTTGATGGCATTTCTTTCAACTTTAAGAAATTAATTAAAACCAACATTTTGTTTAAGTCTCTATACCTGTAAGTACTTCGATATGAAGCATTGTGTTATTACCACCTTGTTAACCTATTAAGCATTGACATCGAAAATGGAAATTTTTTTTTGATAAAATTTTTAAAACTCCTTTTTCAAGTTTTGAAAAATTTTCTTAAACAAAATTTCAAAAAACTTGATCTGGCTCTCCAAGGTTTTGTTAAATGCATGTTGGAGATTACTTTTCTGAGTTTTTAAGTAAATCCCCATGGCAGAATTTTTTTTACAATGATTTAATTTTTGCGGATTTCGAGAAAAATGGGATGTTTGTAAAATATTCTGTAAATGTACTATTTCTAAATACTTTGTATCAAAAATTAAACACTTGTATACTTTTAAATGTTATATTTGATCTTAATAGCCTAGGGTTTTGAAAAAAAATATTATTACCCCATTAAACCTTTTCGAATTGGGGTCACATATGACCCCAAACTAATAAAAGACAATTTATTCAAAAAATTCAAATATTTTGTAATTTCTGTTGAATTTTAAGATGCGATGCTTAAACTGTAATAACTAAATGTGTAGAACTTCCGTTCCAAAAATTTGAGATAAATGCGAGAACGTTAACCCATTATTTGCCAAGGCCAGCTTTGAATTTTAAGATATTTTTAAATAAAAATTATCGAAAACGAGTATGACTATTAAACTCGATGAAACCACTATTTAGAATTTAAGAAAAATAATTCGGTATTTTTTTGTTTATTCAACCCTGCAGTGCTCCTGGGATCAAAATTGTGATATATCTTTGGTGCAATTTTCTGCTTATTGCTCGCGAATATAAATTAAAACAACTTTTAAACAATTTTGTTATAAAATTATTTTATGTATAAAAACTATCAATATTTTTTTTAATAAAATATGAAGATCCACAAATGACCCAAAGCAAATAAAAGACAATTTACTCAAAAGTATATGAAATACAAAATTAATTCTATTTACATATTTATTGTTTTCTATAATCACTTACGAATTGCAATAAGTATTGCTTTTCTTTAAATTTATATTATTTTATTAATTTTATATTTCATATTCTTTTGAATAAATTCTCTCTTATTAGCTTTGAGCCATTTGTGGATCTTCTTATTTTATTTAAAAAAATATAGACAGTTTTTATACATAAAAAAATGTTATAACAAAATTGCTTAAAAGTTTTTTTAATTTATATTCGCGAGTAATAAGCAGATAATTACACCAAAGATATATTACAATGTATTATTTTGATCCCAAGAGCACTGAATAAATAAAAATTAACCGAATTATTTTTCTTAAATTCGAAACAGTGGTCTCATCGAGTTTAATAGAACAACTCGTTTTCCGTAATTTTTATTTAAAAATATCTTAAAATCAAAAGCTGGCCTTAGCAAATAATGGGTTAATGTTCTCCGATTTATCTCAAATCTTAGGAACGGAAGTTCTACACATTTAGTTATTACACTTTAAGCATCGCATCTAAAAATTCGACAGCACTTACAAAATATTTGAATTTTTTGAATAAATTGTCTTTTAATAGATTGGGGTCATATGTGACCCCAATTCGCAAAGGGTTAATGGGGTCATATTATTTTTTCCGAAACGCTAGGCTATTAAGATAAAATATAACATTTAAAAGTAGACAAGTGATGCATTTTTGATACAAAGTATTTAGAAATAGTACATTTACAGAATATTTTACAAATATTCCATTTTTCTCGAAATCCTTGCCAAAAAAATTCTGGCACAGGTATTTACCTAAAAATTCACAGAGCTAGTCACTTATATGCATTTAACAAGACCTTGAAGAGCGAGATCATTTTTTTAAAATTTTGTTTAAGAAAATTTTTCAAAACTTGAAAAAAGAGTTTTCAAAATTTTATCAAAAAAATTTTCCATTTTCTGTCTCAATGCTTAATAGGTTAACGAGGTAGTAATAAAATAATACTTCATATTTGAGTATATGCAGGTATAGAGACTAAAGCAAAATGTTGGCTTTAATTAATTTTTTTAAGTTGAAAAAATGCCATCAAATTTCATGATCTAGTTTTTTTTTGGCACAAAAGTGGTCTGGGGCATTTGCTAGTTCTTGCTGAGTTTTTATTCGATTTGGAAGTTTTACAGCTTTTTAGAAAGACACTTTAATACTAATCCCGAATTATATAACATATTTTCGGAAAAATTAAACTATAGAACGAAATTTTCGAAAAATCTGAAAGAAAGTCATATTTTCCCCATATAAAACACACCTGAAATTTTCAATGGCGTTGAGCTGCCTCTAAATGTTTTTTGATCGGCCCAAAACTTTGTATTTCTCATTTTTTTTGGTATTCGCATATTTTTAGTGGGTGCGACCAAGAGTTTGAACACTTTTTTTCTCCATATAATGAAGGGCCACCCTGTTGTACATATATATTCTGAGTTTTTGTAAAATCGTCAAAACTCATTACGAAACACACATACATATATACATTCTAAATCGCAGTCATTTCTCACTGAAAATAGGAATTTTGCAATGCCATCTACCGGGTCCTAAATAAATAATAAGCCCAAAGAAACACGAACCAAATCTTAGCTCTTGTGGTTCTTGAAAATATTTGTCACTTAAAAAAATGTTTACAATTGAAAAGTTCTTTTTGTCAACATTTTTAGGTTTCAATCTTTTTATGCCCTCTAAAGCGTATGTATATGTATAACAGTTTGTCATTCCATTTGTAACGTATCGAAAAATTACCTCGCAACGCCATAAAGTACATACCTACACTCTTGAGTCTATATAGCGATGTTCGTCTGTCCGTCCGTCCGTTTGTGTGTCTGTCTGTCTGTATGTTGAAATCACTCTCACCCAGAAAGTAAACTATTTACCTGAATGCGCTTTGAAGAGTAGAGTCTATCATTATGTTGGTCATACGGATACACCTCTAAATAAATATTCAGTGTTTTTGTTGTAAAAATTTAGTATTTAGTTTTTCAAATTGATTACTCATTCAAACATTTTGTTTACATATGTTATAAATAGTGCAATAAATATAGATAATAATGTATATGTAAAACCCACGATACGGCAAAGCCGCATTTAACACTCTTACTTGTTTTATTTTTATTCGTGCACCTTGTGGTCTCATGGAAACAAACCTAAATATTCTTTATAATAATTTGTAAAAATCTGGGTTCCAGCGAAAATCTTTAGTTATTTGGATTGTTTTGAAAAATATATTTCAAGTTTTTGTTTTTTTTTATATTTAAATACAATTAAAACAAGAAAAAAAATTATAGTCGGTCTAGACCGACTATACGATACCCTATACCATGCATTTAGAGACCCTATCTCTTAGGACAATCTAACTGGACATAGAAAATAAGATTAACCAAATTTGAGTGGGATTTTTATTAATTTTTTTGGCTGCAGATATGAAAAAGTTCATATCGGATGCTATATCTATATGGGCACTAGGCCTAAAATTGGACCGATCCTGATCATGTTTGGTAAAGTCTCTTGTATTTTGCAAAAATATATTGAAACAAAATTTGAAAAGAATCAGTGCAATATTTTTTGTTTTTTGATAGATTTAAGTGCAGATCTGGAAGCAGCTCTACATGGGGCCTATGAGTAAGGGTTGTCCCATAGGGATAATTTTTGGACTACTCATTAGTGGATGTAATAAACGCATACAAACCCAATTTGAGTAAGATCTATATGATAATTTGGATCTTATGGCAATTTATGTCGATTTCATAGGGTCATTTGTATGGGGGCTAGGTCTGAACATGGACCGATTTCCACCAATTTCCATAGCGTTCATCATACCCATGATTTTCGATCAAAGATCTCCGATCTAATAATAAATTACAAAATATTTACTGAACCGGTTGATAAGGCTAACCTTTTAGCTGAACATTTTGCAAAAAATTTGTTTTTGCTGGATTGCGATCAACCACAGCCCATTAAAATGATTCCTTCGGGTCTCAACGTAAATAAGTCTGCGGGTCCAGATGGTATACTAATACTGCTGCTGAAACAGTGCTCTTCGATGCTAGCTAGTTTATTGGCCAACCATTTCTAACTCTCGCACCGTGCTGGAGTCATTCCCTCTTGCTAGAAGGTTGCTAATGTCCAACCCATCCCTAAAAAGGGTGAGACTAATAACCCTGAAAATTATCGTCCATTCGCAATCTACTCTGCCCTCTCAAATGTGACTTGTCAACTACCGACAGTATGACTTCTTAGAAATCGTGCTACGAGAGGCCCGTTCGCTATACTCTCTGAGCACTGGGGTCGATCCATTCACAATTTTGGTGAAAGTAGATATTTCCAAAGCGTTCGATCGCGCGTGGGACCGTGTGTTGATATCAAAGCTTATTGTATTTGAGCTCGATATTGACTTCTCTCGTTTTATATATCGAGTTTTCTTAGAGACTGCACAATACGTGTTGTTATTGACGGGGTCCCCTCTAATGAGTTTAAGCTTAATTCAGGGATACCCCATGGTTCCGCTCTTTTTCAAACTTTTAAATCTATATACTCTTTCGCAGATGACAGCAACATTTGTCATTCATTTTCCCTAAATTGTAGGCCAAACTTTTTGGAGGTTGGGGGGCCAAAAGGCGGACAATGAATGACACACTCAATCAAAACCTGTTTACAATCTCCGAGTGGGGTAATGTGAATAGGGTTGAATTAATGCAGAAGACAGAATGTTGTTTGTTGACCCATATGGGCTATGGATTCAACAATGTCATCTGTATGTATTGGTGGTATGGGTGTTGAGGAATCTCTTGATGTTCTGGTAGTGAGAATTCAGTGTGATGTTCGTTGGAACGAATTAGTTTTTCAAGTGTCGAAAGTATTATTCTTGTGGTTTGGTTCTCTAAAACCGTTCAAAAATCACTTCACTACTTCTGATATCCTTAAAATCTATACCACTTACTTTCGACCGCAATTGCAATATAATTCCCATATATGGGCAGAAGCTTAAAAGATCATTTTACAGCTACTGAACCATGTGCAAAGAAGGGCGTTTAATGCTCCTTAATAACAACAGGGTATCCAACTCTACTGACTCGTTGGAACATCTTTGGAATGTGGGTTGTGTAGCACTGTTCTATAGATACTACAATGGGGAATGTTCTTCTGAGATTAGCGAACTCATTCCAAGAGCCAGAGTCTCAGTTCGCTTTACCTGCTTCTCTAGTAGATAACATCTCTTTGTAGTCTATTTTCCAGTTGACCGCACAACGTAGTCCCCGCACAGATTTTTCCTGACTGTTACAATCTAATAAAAAATTAAGTCAAATATCCACAAAGGCTACACCCTCGTTCCTCCTTCCCATAGCCTATTTACGTGAGATCAAGCATTGCACTAAATCTGTGGGGGGCATGCCCTGAGTGTTGGTGAATAATGAAAAAAAAAAAAAATATAGTATGAAGCTGTATTTTACGGATGATTGCACTTATTTTTTTTTTTCAGTGCCCCAATCGACATTGGGAGAATAATGCAACACTTATCCTTAACAGCTCCCCGCATACGCATATAATATTCAAACGGGGTCATATCGCAGTTGCGGGTCGGCCAATGCACATTGCCAAAAGGGCTAAGAATGCAGTTTTCAAACTTACCACGCAAAATATCCATTTTAGAGATAAGAAGAGATAAACGGAACCATATTGACCGCATGGCTGAAGAAGCCGAAAATGCAGCACAAGCTGGTGACACGCGAACAGTATTTAAAGTCACAAAACAGCTAGCAGACCGTAAGTTGCGTATAGAACACCCTGTGAGAGATTTGCTAGGGAACCTGCTCAACACCGACCAAGAACAACTCCAGCGATGGAAGGAGCATTTTTCCACTGTGTTAAACTGTGTTATAGATGAAACCCTTGAGCCACCTATTTTAGTTAATCCACAACCAGTCACAAATTCGGGAATAAGAATAACACCCCCTAGTATAGCAGAAACTATTGCTGCTATAAAACAACTCCCAAATGGAAAAGCAGCTGGAACTGATGGTATTCCAGCAGAAATCTATAAATGTGATCCCGAACTCTCAGCACAACTTTTACACCCTCTGATCACCGAAACCTGGGAAACCGAATCCTTTCCGGAGGAATGGAAAGATGGCATCATTGTCAAAATCGCAAAAAAGGAGACCTCAAAAATTGCACAAACTGGCGGGGTATTTGTGTCTTGCCAACTGTAGCCAAAATAGTTGCTCAAAGAGCATTTGGAGCAAACCATCAGCTCATGCCAAGCCGGATTTCGCAGTGGTTCCTCGTGCGCAGACCATGTTAACTCTCTACGCATTATTATAGAACAAAGCGTTGAGTTCAATTCCAAATTACATCTTCTATTTATAGATTTTGAAAAAGCGTTCGATTCAATTAATCGAGAATGTATTTGGTCCGCCCTGCGAAAGAGAAATATACCTCAAAAAATAATAGCTCTTATTAAGGAAAGCTATAACAGTGCAAAATGCTTTGTTCTCCATAAGGGAAAACTTTCTGAGCCGTTCATGGTAGAAAGTGGAGTTCGTCAGGGCTGCATATTATCACCACTTTTGTTTCTTGTTGTTATGGAAGATGTCCTCAGTAGTATTGAGAATAAAAGGCAAGGAATACAATGGAAAATCAATAACCAATATCTAAATTACCTGGCCTATGCTGACGATATCTGTTTACTTTCGCATAATCTTAATGACCTTAGACACACAACTAAAGAACTGCAGGAAAAACTACAATACACAGGACTCAAAATCAACGCTGGCAAAACAAAAACACTAAGTGTTGGTACAACAACAGTTCCAATGACCATCAACAGCCAAACTTATGATGCATGTGAACAATTTTGTTATCTTGGATGTGAAATCTCACCTAATGGAGGAACCGAACTTGATGTTGATGCTAGAATTAACAAGGCAAGAGCGTCTTTTGGCATACTAGCTCCAGTATGGCAAAGTAATAAAATTTCTCAAACCACTAAACTTAGAATTTTTGAGGCAAATGTCAAGTCTGTCCTATTATATGGGTGTACAACCTGGAAAGTCACCAACAGGATCACAAAACGATTGCAAACATTTGTCAACCGCTGCCTAAGAAGGATATTACGTATCTTTTGGCCTCAAACAATATCGAATGCCGAGTTGTTACTAAAAGCAAAGCAAATGGAAGTAGCAACTGAGATACGTAAACGGAAATGGCAGTGGATTGGACACACTCTCCGTCGAAATGATGATAATGTATCCAAGCAAGCTCTTAGATGGAACCCATTTCATCAAGATGGCAGAGAAAGTTGTAGGCCACGTATAACATGGAGACGTTCAACAGAATCCGAAATGAATCAACTGGGTGTATCTTGGAACGAATTAAGGTCTATTTCTCAAAACCGAGTCAGATGGAGATCTGCAATTATTGGCGCCCTATGCTCCAGCGGGAGTTAGAGGAACATATATATATATTTTGTGGCACGGCGCGCCATCCCGTTGTAGAAATACTGTCCAGATCCATATCTTCGAAAATGGGCTACGAATAATCAGTAGCTCCTAATAGTTCATTATAAGGCATTTGCCTTCCGCATCTCCGAATGAAAATAGATACCACCGGCTTTTTGGCTGACATGTATGGATTTTCTATACCCCAGATGCGACAAGTTTGCTTGTTGATGTAACCTCCGAGATGAATTTCAGCTTCGTCAGAAAATATGATTTTTCGCTAAAATGCTCATCATCTTTCAAGCGTTCCGTAGACCATTTTTAGAACCGTTATTTAAGCGTAAATGGACTTATTTCGTAAACCGCATTTATTATACAAACTTCTTGTCATAAATCAGCTGACATTAGTATTGCCATACTGAAAGTAGGTGGTAGTTCAAAACGCAAGTATTAGAGGTACCACCCTGTAAAACCACATATTTAAATAATGATAGAGTATTTTTTGTAGGTCATTTTTTTCCTTAACCCTTTCACGACCAATGGGACATATACGTCCCATTTATTTTTTTTTCTTATATTCTCCACATTTTCCAATCGATTTTTTTAAAGCTGACTTGAGTCGACAGAGGATAGTTTTAGCTTTCAGACCATACCAGCAAAGTTGGCACATGTATTCTCTGGACCTAAGACGGTGACCCCAAAATCTGAAAATTATGCATTTTTTTTATCATATTTGGATGTCATTAATTCGGACGTTATTGAACCAAAAACATTAAAGTATTGATATGAAATGCTGGTCCAGTACTTATGGTTTTCAGAAACACCAAAATATTTGGAATCGGTTTATTTATTATTCAACAAAATTCAGTACGGGACATATATATCCAATTGGTCGTTAATGGTAAAAAGGCTGTTTCATAGTTTTATATTTTTATTAAATTAAAAAAATTCATAATATTAAATCAGCAGTTAACTAAACTATAAATAAAAAGACTTAGAAAAAGGTTAGTTCTAAATATCTCAAAAATACCAAATCAATTATGGTAATCTTCGAAGCAATTACGGTTTTTTGTGAAACAAAAAGGTTTTCCTTTCCATTTTTAGTACAAACTAAAGAAGGAGTAATCGATACTCTCTAATCTATATTTAAAAACAAATACAAAACAAATATAAAACCAAAACTACAGTTATTTATGTAAAAGATAAAAACAAAAATCACATGGATTTTTTCCTTGAAGGAATTGAAAAAAAATATATTTTTGACGACATGTTGGGTCGTCGTTAAATACAAATCCAAAAAAAAAAAATAAAAATTTCCAGCAGTAGGTTCGGTTGTGAAAGGGTTAAATATGTTTTTAAATTCATCCCATTATTTTAAATAAAATTTTCTATTAATAATTTTGAGTTCATTCCAAAGAAAAGTGTTTGCCAATAAATTCGACTTTGCTTCATTTGGCAATGTTTTGACTTGAAAAGTTACCGCTTTGACTGTTCTTTGATATCTGGTATAGAATGATGAAGCCATGTCTAATCGAGTTACGAATGGATAGCAATATACCTTTGTTTTTTGATTTAAAAGCTTCAGACATTCCTTTCAAATCCTCGTACAAAAGATTTCGCGAAATGATACAATCAGTCTCTGATCATTCGTAACCATTACGAGATTTATAACAATAATTTCTGACAAAGTCAGCTCATTTGGGTGACCTAGAAGTTGCTAATCAAAAACAGATTCATTGTAGCTATCAAATGCTAAAAACCGAATTTCAAGTTGTTTACAATTACAATTCTATTAACATTAAACGTTTCGTTTATCAGCATAGAAAATTGCTTGTTGTTATTTAATTTTATATTGATAAAATCGCAAATACGGTTGTTAAACTTTTAATGGCTGTTCACGAAAAAATATGGTCATCCAATTTGCTCAAAAGTTCAAGAACTCTATTTCGAATGTATCAACCGAAATTCAAAAGAATCTAACAATATACGAATATTATAAAATATTTAAATATTATGAAGACAACATACTTAATCTGAAATTTGATAACTAACTTCATTATTACTATTTGGTTGGCAATATATTCGGCAACTACAACGAATCTGTTTTCTGTATGTGTCACATTTCGACAGTTGTCATATGAGGAGTATTTATAAAAAACAGTGGAATTTAAATTCTTACAACGTAAGCTCTTGCGAAGGGCACATAATTGTCATACAGCTCTCGTAATTCATAATTCAAAAATCTTGTAAAGTTTATATACTTTGTGTTGAAATCTAAACTATCGAATAACGAGTTAACATAAAATACTTGCGTACAATATATTTAATTCCGCATATAATTATATTGTTTTCAATTTATATATTTAAAAAATTTTTATAATTATACAATAACAATGTTAATGAATTTTCAATATTAATTGTATCAGATTAGAGCATTTAAGTTTAGTTATTTAGAATGAACTTTGCAGTAAACGTTATCAAATATTATTTACAAGTACGAGTTTTTATATACGTAAGCTGGTGCCACGTGTTTGTACCCTATGGCACTCTTTGTCGCTGTATACATGCACATAAAATACTTGACCTAGAACTACCTATTATTATAACTATTACTTTCTGAGCACATACTATTTGCCCGCCTGTCTGTGTGTCTATGCAAACCTTATAGTCAAACTACAGGTTGCAACTACAAATATATTTTGATGGCGATCGCTATTAAAATTGGTGAAAATCATTGCGTGTTCAGATATCATATTGCTACATAAAATGTAATCAGATTTGGTTTAAATATATGTGCTAGCCACGTATAAATGTCCCTTGGCTTCAAATTGTTAATTGCACCAAAAATTAGCAAACCAAAAATAAACCCTCTGGGACTTTTTTTACTCTTAGTCCCCAAATAAAGCTACTTACCGATGTATAATTTTATAACCTTAAAAATTGAAATTTAGAATTTTCCAAGTTCAAAATTCAATAGCCCGGGAATAATGCAATATTTGTTCGTAAAATTAAATCCGTTGGTAGGCCTTCAAAATAACTTTAAAGTATTAAAGAAAACAAAAAATCTAAAACGAAATCTTTATCTAAGACACTGTAACTGTGTAGGTCTTTAAAGTGCTCCTTAATTATTATTAATAGGAAAGGCGATTTCTTGTGACCGATTATTTGTTCCACAGTTTTCTCCCGATTTTGACCAAAAGAATTTTATTTGAAAGGTATTTCTTTTAAGCTGTCCACCAGATTTACAGATTTTTAAATTTAAAAAATTTTTTTTTGAGTAAAATGCATTTAAAGTTGCCGCTAACACATACATTAAATTATAAATATGCTATGTGTGTGTTTATTAAATTTGCTTAAAGTGCCCCTTAAATAATAATAATAGGTAAAACGATTTCTTGTGACCGATGATTTGTTCCAGAGTTTTCTCCCGATTTTCACCAAAAGAATTTTATTTGAAAGGCATTTCTTTTCAGCTGTCCACCACATTTATAGATTTTTAAATTTTTACATTTTTTTTTTGGAGTAAAATGTATTTAAAGTTGCTACTAACACATACATAAAATTATAAATATGCTATGTGTGTGTTTTTTAAATTTGTTGATGTGTTTGTGAGTTTGTTTTCTTCAATCACAATAACAATTGTGTTGAATTGAAAAATAATTTTGGACATAAACCAAAAACACTGAAAAAGATTTTGGACATAAACCAATAAGTGCTGAAAAGTATTTAATTGTAAATTGGCTAAAATTGATTACCATACCTTTAGGGTCCTTATTAAATGAAAAAAAAAAAAAAAAATAAATAAAATTTCCCAGAATTTGCGCTCGAATTTCGAACGCTGGGATCTGCTAGTTTAATTTAGTAAGTTAGTACTTTGTAGAAGTGGTTAATTTGGTTTTGCGAAAATAAATCATGAGAGAAAACTATATAAAAAAATATTCTGCATAACCTCATATATTGGATAAAATTGATATCGGCGTTCTTCATTAATTCTCAAAAATTTTTTAGGACATCTTCCGATTTTAGACTTGCAAACAACTTTGTTGATGAAACGCTGTAATATTGGTTGATCGCTAATGATATTAACTATCTGAAGTTGATCGCAACTACAGATTTGTTGCCAACTCTGGTATAGAGTATCATATGGTCGGTTTATACCGACTCTAATTTTCTCACTTGTTTATATTGTGCTAATTCAGACGGCGGAAACATGTATTATTGTATAATAGCAGATTCCAGCCCTCGAAATTCGAGCGCAAATGCTAGGAAATTTTATTTTTTCATTAAATAAAGACCCTAAAGGTATGCTAATCAATTATAGCCAATTCGCAAATCAACACGAAAACAAACTCATTTTTATTACAAACACATTAACAAATTTACTAAACACACACATAGCATTGTATAATTTTATGTATGTATTAGTAATAACTTTAAATGCAATTTATTCAAAATAAAGGAAAAAATTTAAAAATCTGTAAATCTGCAAAACGGCTAAAAAGAAATACCTTTCAAATAATACACGTCTGGTCAAAATCGGGATAAAACGTTAGAACAGAACATCGGTCACAAGAAATCGCCTAGCCCATTAATATTATAGAGTAGAGCAGAGCGACGAAATTCACATTGGCTCTAAGAGGGATCTGTACAAGTACATGGAATTGCCGTATAACGTCTCTTGTCCTATTGTATGTACGTTTATAGGAAATTAATTGATGTTGTTTGTAATACTAAATAATAACATCCTTATTATTTTTAAATCCTGAAAGCTAAATTTTAAGACTCTTAGTTTTATAACACGAAATGCGAAAAGAGATGAAAATTAGTAAGAAAAATAATATTGCTTTATAAGGATACTAAAGGGTGATTTTTTAGCTATTATCTTATTGGCAACACTGGTTTAAACAGCTGGCGCACGTTTCGTGTTTTGTTTTATTGTCAAGCATCTTCAGTTTGGTCTATAATTTAACCATGAATCGTCTTACAAACGAACAACGCTTGCAAGTTATTGAATTTTATTATCAAAATGCGTGCTCTGTTAAGAAAGTCCATCGCGCACTTCTTCCATTTTATGGTCAGTATAATCGACCCACTGAAGCGGCTATTCGGGCTATTGTGACTAAATTTCGCACCAAATTTACATTGCTGGACATTAAACCACCAACACGCTTACGCTTAGTCACAGTTTGGTGCGGTTTACGGGCTGGTGGCATCATTGGACTGTACTTCTTCAAAGATGATGCGAATCGTAACGTAACTGTGAATGGTGAGCGCTACCGAGAGATGATATCCAATTTTTTTTTGCCCAAAATGCAAGAGCTTGACTTGCATGACATGTGGATTCAACAAGACGGTGCCACATGCCACACAGCACGCGCAACAATGGACTTATTGAGAGGCGAGTTCGGTGAACATTTTATTTCACGTTCGGGACCGGTCAATTGGCCGCCCAGATCGTGCGATTTAACGCCTTTATACTATTTTTTGTGGGGCTATGTTAAAGCTCATGTCTACACAGACAATCCCGCTTCAATTGACGCATTGGAAGACAACATTGAAGCATTTATTCGTGAGATACCGGCCAAAATGTTGGAAAGAGTATGCCAAAATTGGACTAAGCGGATGGACCATTTGAGGCGCAGTCACGGTCAACATTTGCATGAAATAATCTTCAAACATTAAATTATATGGACGGTACTATCGATTCAAATAAAGATTTCATGCATTTTTCTGAATTTTATGTGTTTTTTTTTTGGAAAACTTTTCTATAGCTCTTAAAAAATCACCCTTTAGTATGCCCACTCACGCTTCGCTACGACCTACCGAGACTTATTGTCCTGTTTTATTCAATAATAAAATTTTTCTTACAAAGTTCGTATCGTGCAATTAAAATATTTTATTTAATTTAATTCAACGCTTGCTGTAATACATTTTTATTTTTTTTTTCATTCGGTACAACAATTATTATATTTTTCGACGTTGCTACTCTGGAGCAAAATTGAATCTGCCAACACTTAAATATTGGCCTTGAGTTTTTGAATTTGGTGATTCCGCCCATTTTTTCTACGACTACTCACATTGATATTTAATTTACTTGTCAAAAGTTTCAAAACTTTCGCTTTCGTAGTACTTCATATTTTCTGTATAGGAGGTGCCACGCCCACTAATCCCATCCCACCTAATTTTTATCGTACTAATCACATTAGTATCTGATGGAGTCGTGCAAAGTGTCAAGGCTTTCCATTTTGGAATACACCAGTTATAATTATTTGTTATGGGCGGTGCCATGCCCACTGCTCCGACCACGCCCATTTTGTGTTCTAGTAATCACATAAATTACCTTCGAGCTCAAGCAAAGTCACAAGGCGGTCACTTTTACAGTACTCCAGATATATGACATTTAATAATTACATTGTATGGAAGGTGCCATGCCCATTGCTTCGAAACCGCCCATTTTTGTCCGACTATTCAAATTAATAACAGGTGAGCTCAGATGAATTTGTAAAGCTGTTACTACCAACATAAATAATAGGTGGCTACCAACATAAATAATAGGTGACACCACACAAATTTGCAAAGCTCTCTTTGTCATAGTACCAAAATATATATGATATAAAAGTTCACTTTATATGGGATGAGCCACGCGCACTGAAAATATTAAAAAAAAAAACAAGTAAGAAAATTATAGTCGGTCTAGACCGACTATACGATACCCTATACCATGCGTTTAGAGACCCTATCTCTCAGGCCCAACTAACTGGATATAGGAAATAAGCATAAACAAAATTTGAGTGGGATTTTTATTAATTTTTTCGGCTGCAGATATGAAAAAGTTCATATCGGATGCTATATCTATATGTGGACTAGGCCCAAAAATGGACCGATCCTGACCATGTTTGGTAAAGTCTCTTGTATTTTGCAAAAATATATATAAACAAAATTTGAGAAGAATCAGTGCAATATTTTTGTTTTTTGATAGATTTAAGTGAAGATCGGGAAGCAGCTCTATATGGGGCCTTTGACCAAGAGTTGTCCAATAGGGACCATCTTTGGACTACTGATTAGTGGATGTAATATATACAAACAAACCCAATTTGACTAAGATTTGTATGATAATTTGGATCTTATGGCAATATATGTTGATTTCATAGGGGTCATTTGTATGGGGGCTAGGTCTGAACATGGACCGATTCTCACCAATTTCAATAGCGTTCATCCCATGGCCGATAAAAGATTAAATGCCAAATTTCATCACAATATATTCATATTTGCGACCTGCACTTTGATTACAAACTTTACATGGACACACAGACGGACGGACATCGTTAAATCGAATCAGATAGTGATTCTGATTCGATCGGTATAATTAAAGATGGATGTAGGTCAAATATTTTTGGTTGTTACAAACAGCAGCACAATGTCATTATACCCAAACCACATAGTGGTATAGTGTATAAATATAGTCTATGTCCAACCTTAAGGACCATTACAAATATTGGAACCAAATTTTTAAAATCAGATGAGTATTTACTGAGATTACCTCCTACTAAAAAACAAACAAACACACATTACCTCTTTATATTTGAATAGATATAAATCATTCTTTTATTTTTAGATTTGAACTCAATTAAATTTTTTTATATTCTTAGGAGCTTTATTATCAGCTACACGTGAACATTTTGTATTGAAATGCAAATCTTTTATATTGTTTTTATATTTACGTAAACACTTCTTTAAGTTAAAAGACCTTTTTGTATGTTAAAAAAAATATAAGTATATGAATAATTCCATCATTACCAGTGTGGCCAAATTGGACGTTTTTGGAATCGTTTAAAATTTAACATCATTACTATTTTTTTAATATCGATAGAAATATTTGCTGCGGCAATTTCATAAAAAATATAAGAAAAATATATTGATGCTTAAATTTGTAATTATAAAATTAAGTTCTGTAGTTAATTTAATTTCTTTATATTTATATCAGAATTTCCAATTATTTGAGAACTTCAGGCGATCCACAACCTAAAGAAAAAACATAAATGTAACAAATGAATGATACATTTATACCATTCCTAAATGTCAGTGGAGTCGTTAATGTGCATCTATCAATTATATGAAATGTTTGCTATCTATAACATTAATAGGCTAGCCGATTTCTTGTGACTGATGTTTAGTTCAACCGTTTTATCCCGATTTTGACATAACGTATATTATTTGAAAGGTATTTATTTTTAAACGATTTTCAGATTTTTAAATTTTTTTTCTTTATTTTGAGTAAATTTCATTTAAAGTTGCTACTAACACACACATAAAATCATACATTGCTATGTGTGTGCTTATTAAATTTGTTGGTATGTTTGTAATAAAAATGAGTTTGTTTTTTGTGTTGATTTGTGAATTGGCTATAATTGATTAGCATACTTTTAGGGTCTTTATTTAATGAAAAAATAAAATTTCCTAAAATTTGCGCTCGAATTTCGGGGGCTGGATTCTGCTAGTATTTTAATAAAAAAAAAAATAAAAATAAAAATTAAACAAGAGACTTATAGTCAGTTTTGTCCGACCATACAACCTACGATACTGTACTCAAAATAATTAAAGTAATGAATATATAAAGTCTTGAACTCGATGTAACTTGTATTTTCCAAGTTGTTTTCAGTTGATGATTTCATCAGTTATTGAGCCATTTGCAAGAGACTCATTCCAATCGTTTTCAAATAAATCAAAATGATAAATTACTTGCAGCAATTTTAATGAATATTTCGCAAGATTAATATAACCACAGGTCTAACAAAAGAAGACTTTTCGCACGACAGTGAATTTTTCAATTCCTTATTACTTTGTGTAATTTTTTCTTTCATTTGAGTTTTGTACCACCTACATATATATACTTTTAACAATAAGCTATATTTACCCTGCCGCAGATCAATAAACATATAAGAACTACAAAGAATGATGTTGTGCCTTTTCTGTACAAATAATATAACACCATATGGCATGAGGAGCTACATTTGAGTTATCAGTGGATTTGTTTGCATCATGTGATTTAATATTTTCTTTATATCCTACTACCATTGACTTTTAAGTAGCGAAGTTGATCAGCCTATACAGGCAATAATTTGTGGACATTCTATTATTTTAAAGCCTGTTCTTATAATACCAAATATTGTTTGTTAGAGGCATATACATATAAACATCCAGATGATCTTTAAGAGACAATAAACGTATATGCTAAGATTTTTATCGATCATGTGGGAAAAAGAAGTAGGAAGCATTTTTTTTTAAGTTTACAACTTCTCTATGATATTTTATTTCTTATAATAAAAGCAATTTTCGGATTGTTATACAGTGCAACTAACCTTTAAATTCTTATGCTATTTAAATTTAAAGTTAATCACATTTTCTTTTTAGACCAGCATTTATTATAACTAGCAGATTCCAGCCCTCGAAATTCTAGGAAATTTTATTTTTTCATTAAATAAAGACCTAAAGGTATGCTAATTAATTATAGCCAATTCACAAATCAACACAAAAAACGAACTCACTTTTGATACAAACACATTAACGAATTTAATAAACACACACATAGCATTGTTTAATTTTATGTACGTGTTCGTATCAACTTTAAACGCAATTTACTTAAAATAAAGGAAAAAAAATTTAAAAATCTGTAAATCTGCAAAACGGCTGAAAAGAAATTTTTTTCAAATGATATATGTTTGGTTAAAATCCGGATAAAACGGTAGAACAAAACATCGGTAACAAGAAATCGCCTAGCCTATTAATATTATAGATTTCATATATATTGAGTTTTTATAAAAACAATGATGGTTTTTTTCATAATAAGAATTAATTTCTATCTGAAAAATGCATTACACTGCACAACAGTTTTCGGATTATTGTACGGTGTAGTTTAAAAAATTTTGAGAGCAGAGTATACTTTTTTTTAAAATCCATGTAAATCGATGTCAAACTTGCATGGAGTGGTTTTTATATCCTATACCACTATGTGGTTTGGTTATAATGACTTTGTGCTGCTGTTTGTAACTACCAAAAATATTTGACCTACATCCATCTTTAATTATACCGATCGAATCAGAATCACTATCTAATTCGATTTAACGATGTCCGTCCGTCCGTCCGTCTGTGTGTCCATGTAAAGCTTGAAATCAAACTGCAGGTCGCAAATATTTATGTGTTTAGATGAAATTTGGCATATGAGCTTTTATCGGCCAGATGATAAACGCTGTTGAAATTGGTGAGAATTGGTCCATGTTAAGACCTAGCCTCCATACAAATGACCCCTACGAAATCAACATAAATTGCCATATGATCCAAATTATCATATAAATCTTAGTCAAATTGGGTTTGCTTGTAACGGGTGATTTTTTTGAGGTTAGGATTTTCATGCATTAGTATTTGACAGATCACGTGGGATTTCAGACATGGTGTCAAAGAGAAAGATGCTCAGTATGCTTTGACATTTCATCATGAATAGACTTACTAACGAGCAACGCTTGCAAATCATTGAATTTTATTACCAAAATCAGTGTTCGGTTCGAAATGTGTTTCGCGCTTTACGTCCGATTTATGGTCTACATAATCGACCAAGTGAGCAAACAATTAATGCGATTGTGACCAAGTTTCGCACTCAGTTTACTTTATTGGACATTAAACCAACCACACGAATGCGTACAGTGCGTACAGAAGAGAATATTGCGTCTGTTTCTGAGAGTGTTACTGAAGACCGTGAAATGTCGATTCGTCGCCGTTCGCAGCAATTGGGTTTGTGTTATTCGACCACATGGAAGATTTTACGCAAAGATCTTGGTGTAAAACCGTATAAAATACAGCTCGTGCAAGAACTGAAGCCGAACGATCTGCCACAACGTCTAATTTTCAGTGAATGGGCCCTAGAAAAGTTGGCAGAAAATCCGCTTTTTTATCGACAAATTTTGTTCAGCGATGAGGCTCATTTCTGGTTGAATGGCTTCGTAAATAAGCAAAATTGCCGTATTTGGAGTGAAGAGCAACCAGAAGCCGTTCAAGAACTGCCCATGCATCCCGAAAAATGCACTGTTTGGTGTGGTTTGTACGCTGGTGGAATCATTGGACCGTATTTTTTCAAAGATGCTGTTGGACGCAACGTTACGGTGAATGGCGATCGCTATCGTTCGATGCTAACAAACTTTTTGTTGCCAAAAATGGAAGAACTGAACTTGGTTGACATGTGGTTTCAACAAGATGGCGCTACATGCCACACAGCTCGCGATTCTATGGCCATTTTGAGGGAAAACTACGGAGAACAATTCATCTCAAGAAATGGACCGGTAAGTTGGCCACCAAGATCATGCGATTTGACGCCTTTAGACTATTTTTTGTGGGGCTACGTCAAGTCTAAAGTCTACAGAAATAAGCCAGCAACTATTCCAGCTTTGGAAGACAACATTTCCGAAGAAATTCGGGCTATTCCGGCCGAAATGCTCGAAAAAGTTGCCCAAAATTGGACTTTCCGAATGGACCACCTAAGACGCAGCCGCGGTCAACATTTAAATGAAATTATCTTCAAAAAGTAAATGTCATGGACCAATCTAACGTTTCAAATAAAGAACCGATGAGATTTTGCAAATTTTATGCGTTTTTTTTTTAAAAAAAGTTATCAAGCTCTTAAAAAATCACCCGTTATTAATTACATCCATTAAACAGTAGTCCAAAAATGATCCCTATTAGACAACTCTTAGTCATAGCCCCCATATAACGCCGTTTCCCGATCTTCGCTTAAATCTATCAAAAAACAAAAATATTGCACAGATTTTTCTCAAATTTCGTTTGTATATATTTTTTCAAAATATAAGCGACTTTACCAAATATGGTCAAGATCGGTCCATTTTTCGACTTAGTCCCAATATAAATGTAGCACCCGATAGGAACTTTTTCATATTTGCGGCAAAAAAATTAATATTAATGCCACTCAAATTTGAGTAATTCTCATTTTCTATATCGAAATAGTTGGACCGAAAGATAGTGGCTCTAAACCATGGTATAGGGTATAATATGGTCGGTCTGGACCGACTATAACTTTCTTACTTGTTTCATGTATTTTTATTCAAACCGGCTGATCTTCTTTGAGTAGTAGTTAGTCAACAGCACAATTTCATTCGAAATGTATTAAACTTTTAAATGTGTCATCTATAAATAGTCAGTTGCGTTGTTGAAAAGAACATACATATAATTAACTAATTGTAACGCATCGAAATTAGTTCCGGGATATTATCGGATATAAACTATATATTTTCTTAATCCGTATAATAAGAGAAGTTGATTTAGTGATGAACATCTGTCCGTCTGCCTGTGGAAATAACGATCATGACCACAATAACTAAGCTAAACTCTTCGTTCTTGCATAATATCGTTTATTAACATCATAAAAATAAGATCGAGATATCAATGAAAATGGTAAGAAACTATAAATGTTCAATGCGCTTGTTGTTTTTCTAAAGCTATTTTTTGCAATTGTTCTTCTTTTTGTAGTCGTTGTAGTTGTAGCATTTGCTTCATGAGAATATATATTAGGGTAGCCCTTAATAAAAAAAGTGTTCAAACTCTCGGTCCCACCTCTAGAAATATGTGGACAGTAAAAAACTGAGAAACACGAAGTTTTGGGTCAATCAAAAAAAATTTTAGAGGTGCCTCAAAGCGACTGAAAATTTTAAGTGTGTTTATATGGGGAAAATATGACTTTTTTTCAGATTTTACGAAAATTTCGTTCTATAGTTTAATTTTTTCACTAAGTTGTTATATGAATCGATATCGCTACTAAATTATCTTTAAAAAAAGCTATATTACATCAAAATCGAATATTTAAAAGCTCGCCGAACTCGCAAAAACTCTAGGTCATAAAATGAGATGAACATTTGTTCAACTGTATTAAATTGATTAAAGCCATAATTTGTTTTTGGTCTCTATTCCTATAAGTATTCAGATATGAAGTATTGTTTTATTAACACGTTGTTAACCTATTGCGAAATGAGACCAAAGAAGGAAAATATTTTTGATAAAATTTTGAAAACTTCTTTTTTAAGTTTTAAAAAATTTTCTTAAACAAAATTTCAAAAATAGGATCTGGCACTTTAAGGTTTTGTTAAGCATATGTTAGAGATTAACTGTGTGAATTTCTAAGTAAATTCTACTACCAGAATTTTTTTTACAAAGAATAGTATAACAGAAATAGTATACTGAAATAGTATAACAGAAGGCGCAATGTATTTGCCACCTTTTTTTTTAATGAAATAGACCGATAGAAATTTACAACAAGTATAGAAGGAGATTTTGAATCATTCAATATTATATACGAATGATCGAGGTCACAATTGTTTCAATTATCAGCTTCAGCATACCGTAATCGAATTCTTAATATAGCTTTTTGTTAATTAATTAAGGCATTCAAATCTAAAAACAACTGGGAGATAAAACATATTGTCAAAAATAAATAAAATAATTAATATTATCTTTCAGTGAATGACTTATTTTTATTTACAACTTAATCATGAGATCATCGACCGTTAACGAAATTAACAAAAAATCAAAAAAATATACAAACATTCTTTATAAAAACAGAAAGCCATTGGAAGTTAATGACGACACAAAGCAACCCTACAGCATGATTTGATCGATTGTAACCATCATTATGACAAACACAAAGTAGCCTTGTACCATGGATTAAATTATAAAAAATTTAGATTATAAAAATATCATTTCTAATTTTATTAGTTAAGAAAGCTCCTATTAAAATTAATTCATTGCAATTAAAATTAAACTGTTAGCGGAAGTATACAAAGCTCAAATTATAATTTCTGATTTTTGCGCGAGACCTTATATATTTACATGCGTTTGTAGCGCTTACCGGCAGAAAAAAAAACTTTAATTCGATAATGTCAACAAAGCAAAAACATATAAAATATTTTATTTTTTTACATGTTATTTATTTGTATTTATACAGATATACTTACATATATACAAATGTACGTATACAGTGAGTGACAAAATGCAAACTTTTAACTAAACATAAAAATAAAAAAACAAAATTTAAATTTTTTTATTTGTTTAAAAATTTGTATGTTTTTAAACTGTTTCTTTTAACTCATACTCTCTGTCTGTCTGTCTGTTTGTGTGCCATGGGTGGACCGCATTCCCCCTTATCCAAATGATCTGAAACTTGGCCTATAGTCTTCTCGTGACTATAGACTAATTTTGGGGTAGTCACACACAGTAACGCGTTGTCACGCACAGTCACGGAGTGATCTAAATGTCATTTCCCCTCATCCTGATCGATCTCAAACTTGGTTCATACAATTGCTGTGAAAAAAAGATTAACTTTGACTTAGTCATGCGAAGACACGCGTGGTCACGCACAGTCACGTGGTGATCTAAATGTTATTTCCCCTCATCCGATCGTTCTCAGACTTGGTTCACACACTTACTGTGAAAAAAAGATTAACTTTGAATTAGTCACGCACAGTCACGCATGGTCACGCACAGTCACGGAGTGATCTAAATGTCATTTCCCCTCAGCCGATCGATCTGAAACTTGATCCGTACACTTGCTGTGAAAAAAATATTAACTTTGACTTAGTCACGCACAGTCACGCATGGTCACGCACAGTCACGGAGTGATTTAAAACCCATTTTCCTTTATCCGATCGATCTAGAACTTTGTCCATAGACTTGTTGTGGCCAAAGAATAATTTTAAGTTAGTCATACACAGTCACGCACAGTCACGGAGATATTCAAATCTCATATGCATAAGCAAAGAAAGAGTTTTAATACAAACTTTGTTTTTACGGGTTAGATTATTTTATATTTAAAACAGAAAAATATCTATCATATTAATAGGCTGGGCGATTTTTTGTTACTGATCTTTTGTTCTACCGTTTTATCCCGCTCTGGACCAAACATATATTATTTGAAAGGTATTTGTTATTAGCTGTTCCATAGATTTACAGATTTTTAAATTTTTTCCTTTATTTAGAGTAAATTGCATTTAAAGTTGCTACTAACATACACATAAAATTATACATTTGCTATGTGTGTATTTATTAAATTGTTTAATGAGTTTGTCATCTTCATTCACAATAATAAAAAACAAAAAAAATTTAGGTTTGCGAATTGGCTAAGTTGAACGTTGCCTAGAAATTGCACTCGAATTTCCAGCGCTGGAATCTGCTAGTTAATATGAAATAGTTTAACTTCAGAATAAATAACAAAAATTTAGTGTATTAGTTTTTAAATTGTTGACAAAACATTGAAAACCTTTAAAATACAATAATTGAAAACTTTCTCTTGGTTTTGGTTTCAATATTTTGTTAACTGCCTCTATGAGATCTGTCTTGTTTGTGAAACTTCTTGTCCGTATTTTTTGATCTACAAATTCCCATAGATTTTCTATGGGTTTGAGATCTGGTGATTGGGTTTGCCATTCCAAAACAGCCATTCGCCTACATATATGGGGGTTTATCGTCATATTGGAACTTCTAGATTAGGGGGATATTTGCCTCCGAATGGATATAATACATCATTTAGAATTTGCCTGTATCCAATTGCTTTTAGGACATGAGTTGGACCCATTCCTTAATGTCATACTACAACAGTACCACCACCATACTTATTTTGGGTCTAGTCTTATTCCGTTTGATCGTCGTACAAATGTTCTTCCATCATGGCATCTTAAATTAAATTTAGACTTACCTAAAAAGAGAACAATATTCCAATTCTGTCTTGACCAGTTTAGCATAACATATGCGAGCCAAACGATTTTTCTGTGATATCAGTGGTTACTTCACAGGAAGATAACAACCAAGATCAGACTCAATTGCTCGTCGGAAAACAGTTGGAACACATATCTATACCCTATACCAATCACTATGTGGTCAGTAGGGTGGCCCTTAATAAAAAAAAGTTTTTAAACTCTCGGTCGCACCCCCTAGAAATATGCGAATAACAAATATACTGAGAAATACAAAGTTTTGGGCCAATCAAAAAACATTTATAAGGGGAAAATATGACTTTCTTTCAGATTTTATGAAAGTTTCCTCCTATGGTTTGTTTTTTCCGACAAATTGTTATACAATTCGCGATCAATATTAAATTTCCTTACCAAAAAGCTACAAAACTATAAAATCGAATAAAAACTCAGCAAGAAATGGGAAGTGCCACAGACCACTTTTGTGCCAAAAAAACTAGATCATGAAAATTGATGACATTTTTTAAACTTTAAGATATTAATTAAAGCCAACATTTTGTTTTAGTCTCTATACCTGTAGGTACTCAGATATGAAGTATCGTTTCATTATCACCTTGTTAACCTATTAAGCGTAGAGACCGAAAATGGAAATTTTTTTCATAAAATTTTGAAAACTCTTTTTTCAAGTTTTGAAAAATAATTGATCTAGCTCTTTAAGGTCGTGTTAAATGCATATTAGGGATTAACTGTGCGAATTTTTAGGTAAATCCCTATGCCAGAATTTATTTGGCAAGGATTTTATTTTTGCGGATTTCGAGAAAAATGGGATTTTTGTAAAATATTCTGTAAATGTACTATTTCTAAATACTTTGTATCAAAAATTCATCACTTTTCTACTTTTAAATGTTATATTTTATCTTAGTAGCCTAGGGTTTCGGAAAAAAATATTACGACCCCATTAACCGGTTTGGAATAGGGTCACATATGACCCCAAGCTAAAAAAAATAATTTATTCAGAAAATTCAAATATTTTGTAAGTGCTATTGCATTTTTATATTATTATATTAATTTTATATTTTATATTTTTTAAAATAAAATTTCCTTTATTAGCTGTGTGTCATTTGTGGGTCTTCTTAAAAATATACTACAATGGATTATTTTGATCCCAGGAGCACTGAAGCCTTAAATAAATAAAAAATAACCGAACTATTTTTCTTAAATTCTAAATAGTGATTTCATCGAGTTTAATAGAAAAACTCGTTTCGGTCATTTTTATTTATTTAAAAATATCTTAAAATCCAAAGCTGGCCTAGGAAAATAATGGGTTAACGTTCTCGGATTTATCCCAAATTTTAAGAACGGAAGTTCTACATATTTGGTTATTATATTTTAAGCGTCGGATCTAAAAATTCAACAGCACTTACAAAATATTTGAATTTTTTTAATAAATTATCTTTTATTAACTTGGAGTCATATAAGACCCCAATTCCAAAAGGGGTTAATGGGGTCATAATATTTTTTTTCCGAAACCCTAGGCTAATAAAATAAAATGTAACATTTAAAAGTAGAAAAGTGATGAATTTTTGATACAAAGTATTTAGAAAGAGTACATTTACAGAATATTTTACAAAAATCCCATTTTTCTCGAAATCCGCAAAAATGAAATCCTTGTCAAAAAAATTCTGGCACAGGGATTTAATTAAAAATTCACACAATTAATCTCTGACATGCATTTAACAAGACCTTGGAGAGCTAGGTCATTTTTTTTTAAATTTTGTTTAAGAAAATTTTTCAAAACTTGAAAAAGGGGTTTTCAAAATGTTATCAAAAAAATTTCCATTTTAGGTCACAATGCTTAATAGGTTAACAAGATGGTCATAAAACAATACTTCTTATCTGAGATCTTACAGGTATAGTGACTTAAACAAAATGTTGGCTTTAATTAATTTCTTAAAGTTAAAAAAAATGCCATCAAATTTCATGACCTAGTTTTTTTTTTGGCAAAAAAGTGGTCTGGGGCATTTGCTATTTCTGGGCGAGTTTTTATTCGATTTTGAAGTTTTATAGCTCTTTGGAAAGACAATTTAATGGAGATCCTGAATTTTGTAACAATTTGTATTAAGAATTAAACTATAGAACGAAATTTTCGTAAAATCTGAAAGAAATTCATATTTTCCCATATAAAACACATTTGAAGTTTTCAGTCGCGCTGAAAAAATGTTTTTTGATTGCCCCAAAACTTGTATTTCTCAGTTTTTTGCTATTCGCATATTTCTAGGGGATGCGACCGAGAGTTTGAACACTTTTTTTCTCCATATAATGAAGGGCCAACCTAGTGGTCAGGGTATAATGACATTGTGCTGATGTTTGTAACTTCCAAAAATTATTGACCTTAGGTATGGGTATTTTATTATAAGACTCAGAATCCCTTTCTGAGTCGATTTAGCGATGTCCGTCCGTCCGTCTGTATGTCCACGTAAACCTTGTAATAAAACTATAGTTCGCAAATATAAATGTATTTTGTTGAAATTTAGTGTATAAACTTGTATAGGCTGTTAAAATTGGTGAAAATCCAGTCCCCATACAAATGACCCCTATTAGATCGGCTTAAAATGCCATAATATCCAAATTATCATAGAGATCTCTGTCAAATTGGGTTTGTGTATATTTATCACGTCCATTTATCAATAGTCTAAAAATAAATCCTATAGGGTATTTCTTAGTAATAGTCCCCATAAGAAGCTGATCCCGATCTTTACTAAATCTATAAAAAAAATATTCCACAAATTTTTTTCAAATTTGGTTTATATATGTTTTTGCAAAAAATAAATGACCTTACTAATTGGTCCATTTTTCGAACTAGTCCCCGTATAAGTACAGCATTCGATATGAACTTTTTCATATCCGAAGGCAAACAAATTAATAAGAATGCCAATCAAATTTGGTTTATGCTTATTTTCTTATCTAATTAGTTGGACCTAAGAGATAGGGTCTCTAAACGAATGGTATAGACTGTCGTATACTCGGTCTCGAGCGACTATAATTTCCTTAAAGAGGTATTTTGAGCATTTTTTTTAACTCTTTTGCTATAAAACTCTCCTGTCTTTGACCCGTTTTACCACGCCTGCCGCCTATATATTTAGTCTTCATCGTACCTTTTTCACGTTATTTCTTGATAGTTTTTGATATTATGGATTTATTAATAGAATATTACCCACAGAATATTCTGTTATTCTGGTTTTTAATGCGTCACAAATTTTTATTCTTGCCATTATTTCATAACAGTTAATTTTAAGATTACGACATTGACAAATAAAATTGCGTTAAAAAATTGTTGAAAGTAAACGTCGGAAGCTAAATAATGGTTCAGAATTCATATATTTTCTTTCCTAGCATCTTCTATTTTTTTTGTTTTAATTAACTCTGGTATACAAGTTTAAAAGTTTCCATTGTTTTGGCATCAATAAAAAAAATATCTAGTTGTTTTGCCACCACTAAAAAAAATTTTTTTATTTATGCCAAAACAATACAAATACAAATTTCATATCTTTCGATAGAGCAGATATCAAAAAATTCATAATTTTATTTCCCAATGTTTTGTCGCCCACTGTATAAGTTTGTTGAAAGCCTTAATGTCAGTGTTACAAAAAGCTTTGTTCTATCAATCACGTGCTGTAGACCAAATACAATAGTGTGCTGAAATGTTAAAAACTAAAACGCTTCATTAAACAAATCGTGTTTTGTGTGTGTTCTTTTAGTATATACAGTGGGCTGAGTTGGACGGTTAAAAAAAAGAAATGATTTTATAAGCTTATAAATTTTAAATATATGCATAATTTAGCTTTATTCTATGTAGATAATGAAGTGTTTCTTATACTTACTTTTAACGAAGTTATCAAATATTTCATTTGTTTTTGTAAACAATTTGATTTAACTAGATAACGACATCAGATCAATAAAAAACATATAATGATTAAAAAAAAAAGCTTGAGGCTATACAAAACAAGGTAGACAAAATAATAAAGTTTGTTGACTATATTTTGAGTATATTTCGTTTAGCAAATTTGTTTAGAATACATTTGAAAAACTGATTGGTTTCGTAGTTTTAAGACACTGACAGCACTGTCTACCATTTAATAACTAAACCATTGAAGTTTAATATCAATTGAAATAGTTTGATTTCATTTGCATAGATTTGCTATCGTTGAAATGAAATATTTATATCTGTAATATGCAAATTAATGTAATGTTGCAAAAATATTTCAATTATAAAACGTTATCAAAAGCTAAATAAATTATTATAATTTTCTTCAACAATTTTTAAATGCTGGTTTGTATTTGCTTAAATTAGCAGTTGTTTTAATTAAAATAACAGTAAAACGTGTTGAAGTAGGAGAAGTAATAAGAGGAAAGGCTTTCGGCATTGTTGCGATAAAAGAGGAAACATGAAAAATATTTTTATTAAAAATTAATCTCTTTAAAATATTTAATATTGTGAATGTATGGTGGCCACCTAAAACTCAATTAGCGCATAATTCGAATAGGGAGGGAATAAAATTTCAACCGTTTTCTAGACGACGTTTAGTTTTCGAGATATATGCAACCATTTTTCGATCTATCAACCCGGAAGTCAGGGAGTACATATTTCAGACGGGCATTTCAATGACGGGTAATATTTAAACCATTTTTATCTATGACATTTAGTTTTCGAGATAAAATTTTTTTATCTGGCAACCCTAAAATTATATAGTCGACAATTCGAATAGCATGTCATATGGGGGCAACAAAATTTCAACCATTTGTTCTACGTTAGCTAGTTTCGTGATATAAAACAATCATCGAAACAGTTATTCAAATCGATGTCTGGAGTGGCCATCGAATGCGAAACGAATCGGCTTTTATCTACTTAATCGATTCTAAATGGTGTCGCCGGAGTAATTTTTGATAGATTATAAAATGACCTTGATTGAGTGCTTTAAGATTTGATGCGTTTGAGGCCCAAAAATATTTAAAATTGTGCTGACTCATCATTTTGAGATAACAACACCATCAGCAAAGTCTCTAATTATAAATTGATTATTTTTCAGCATTGAATCTTTAGTTCACTTGACGTGCTGTTCATCAGTTGAAGTTTTTTCTCATCCACGCAACTATTTGTACCACTTGTAATTATAAGTTCTTCACTGAAGCCGTTCCTTGATGTCCTTGATGTTGCTACTTCTTCTTTATTTGCTAATTCGTTCTTCGAATTTTAGCGACCAATACAACTACAATTTGTTACATATTTAACATAAAAAAAAAAATCATTTTATATATTTTTAAGTAGCTCCGCAAAAGCATCTCGATCTCTAGCTTCACTTAGAAGTCTGCCCGTATCTCTGATACCAGTCCATACTTCAATATTATCAATCCATGTTATTTCTTTTCTCCCTCTAGCAGCCTTTCCTTCAATATTCGCTCGTGATATCGATTGTAACAGCTTATATTTTGGGTTTCTCATAAAATGTCCCAGGTATGATGTTTTTTTTTTCTTTATGACGATAAATAGCTCTCTTTCGCAGTGCATTTTTCTCAAAACTTCGGTATTTGATATATGTTCGGTCCAGGGTATTTTGAGTATTCGTCTATAAACCAACATTTCAAAGGCCTCTAATCTTTTATGTCCGATGATTTTATGGTCCATGTCTCCACCGCATACCGACCAAGCTTATGTTTTGGTGAATCTTGATTTTGTTTCAAGATGAATATCGTGACTTGTAAGTACTTTTTTGTATTTAAAAAAGGCATCTCGAGCCATTTCTAAACGGCATCTTATTTCTTTTGAACAATCCCATTTGTCGCTGATTGTAACGCCCAGATATTTAAAATTCATATATTTTGTTTTTCGAATATTGATATTTAAGCCATATGCATTACTGTTTGTTGTGAGTTTGTTTACCAGGTCTTGTAGCGCGGGCATATTGTCAGCCAGTAATGTTGTATCATCAGCATATCTTATGTTATTGATAAAAATACCATTTGTGTGTATACCCTTCCGAACTTTGCTGATAGACGCTTCAAATATTCTTTCAGAATAAATATTAAATAACAAAGGGGAGAGAATGCATCCTTGTCTGACGCCCTTGGATATAGCTATACTTTCCGTTTGGTCTATCCCAATGGATATGAGAATTTCCATAAATTTATCATGTTTCACGTTGTCAAAAGCTTTTTCATAATCTATAAAGCATAGACATTTTTGAATCAATGTATGTATTGAGAAATGTGCTTCTCGAGTACCCATGCCTTCTTTAAACCCAAATTGGGTCGTACCCATTACTTTTTCACATTTTTCATATATTCTAGTGTGAATTATACAGAGAAAAATTTTGAGGGCATGACTCATCAGGCTTATTAGTCTATAGTCGCTACAATACCGGGGGTAGGTTTTTTTGGGGACGATTATGAAGGTTGATTTCAGCCAATCTTGTGGGTATTGTGCAGTATTATAAATGTAATTAAATAATTCAGTTAATAGTTGGATGTTGTTGTCATCTTTCAACTTTAAGATTTCTGCGGGTATCTCATCCGGGCCACAAGCTTTCTTGTCCTTAAGTGATTTAACTGCCGTCTCTACCTCTCGTTTTAATTGGGTTTCCTGTAAGTGGTTGTGATGGGGATCCATAAATTGGTCCATTGTTGTCGATGAATACATGTTTTACGTATTCCATCCATATAAATTTCTTTTCTTCATTGCCAAGTACAACTTCGTTGTTGTTGTTATATAAAACCTTCGGATTGGTTTTGCGGTATATTCCTTCCGCTTCTTTTAGCTTTTTATGGAGATTGAAGTCGTCGTGTAAAAATTGCAATCTTTCGATCTCTAGGCATTGCTTTTTCAAGTCTTCATCGCTTTGCGCTGCGTACGGCAGTTCGAATCTTCCTATTTAATTCCCAGTATCGTTCGTAATTTACGTTTTTATGTTCGCGGCGTTCTTCTATTAATTTCAGTATTTCATTTGTTATCCATTCGTTCATTTTTGGCCGTTCACTGTCTCTTAGATTTCGTTCCGTTATTGATATTAGAGTATTTTTGACACCATTCCATATATTTTCTGAATCCTCTCTGTTCACATTATTTAGTTGTATATTTATTTCACCTCTCCCGTTTGTAATTATATTCGAGTCTTCAAGTTTTCCAATATTTATTTTCGTGCGTGATTTGCTTTTTTTCGTTACTGTAAGTTTCGTACGTGAGTTTGTGACTAGCAAATTGTGGTCTGAAGGTACGTTAGCCCCCGAGTAAGTTGATGTTCTTGTTATAGAGGAGCTATATCTTTTGTTTATGAGTATGTTGTCGATTTGATTTCGTACAATGTTTTCTTTTCTATCTGGGGAGATATCCAAGTATAGCGTCTTTTGGCAGGAAGGCAGAACAACGTGTTTGTGATTTTCATTTTGTGTTCTTGACAAAATTGTATGAGTCTATCACCTCTTTCGTTCCTTTCTCCCAATCCGTATTGACCTGTTACGTCAGCTACTTTAGTATCTCCTACTTTTGCATTAAAATCGCCCTGAATTATTGTCATCTCATGAGGTTTAGTCATTTTCAGTAGATCTTCAATTTCAGCATAGAAAGCTTCTATTTCTTCCTTACTTTTATCCGCTGTGGGTGCATATATCTGAATGATATTTAAATTGATTGGCTTGGTTTCCAGTTTTAGTAGCATTATTCTGTCTGATTTTGGAAAAGCTCTGTCACGCATTTCGCTACATCTTTGTTTAGAATAATTCCCACGCCTTTTCTGTGATTTTGGTCAAGATTGCCAGAGTAAAACATTTTTGGGTTTTGGGATATGAATTTACCATTATCTGGCCACCACGTTTCGCTGATACCAAGTACATCGACCTTCAGTCTGTTCATTTCATTTATTGTATTGGATAGTTTCCCAGCTTCATATAGGCTGCGTACATTCCATGTGCCGATGTTGAGTTTTCGTTTGATTTTACCTCCGGGGGTCCTTAGCACTCTCGTGTTACCTGAGATTGAGGGCCGTTCGTCGTTGTTTTCATTCATAATTGTATGGTTTTCAAGGGATAATACTTCGGTGGTTTCCCGTTGCCTTCTGAAAGGTTTAAAGTTTTCCTTCTCTATATTCAGCCGCTCCTTCTGGAGTACGCTGTTTGCAGCCGCTCATTGTCAGACGCTGCGAGTTGTGATCTGTCGATTCGACGTCCCACGTTGTGGATTGTTCTTAGCTTCAGCGTTGCTACAGAGGAACCAAATAAAATATAGTGAACGTTCTTTGTTCAGCAAAATCAGTTGTATTAAAAATCGAGCATTACTATTGAACTCATTAAAGTATTGACATGAAATTTGGCATAGATTTTAAAAGCAATCTTTCATTTGGCTACAATATTATATATGTAAATAAACTGGACTTAATTTCGGTGTGTACTAACGTTTATTGTAGAACAAAAATATTTCGAAAATGTCTCTTGAATGAAATCTGCTTTATTTTGGATGTATTTATATCAAATTTCCCAGTTCTTTTTTGGTTAGAGTTGCTTCAATATGTAGCTCACCGATGGCGAGATAGACCTATTATGAAAATCTATATAGCCAAGGCTTATAGCGATTTGCCAAGCCATGCGCTCGCTTTTATGAATTGCCTAATATCAGTTGCATTCACTTCCGCTAATGGGGACTCCTGAAAATCCGCCTGCTGGATTTAGAAGTCATCTTCTTTAGATGAAAACCTGGAACCCAGAAAATATTAACATTGTATTACGAGACTTGGTTGGCGAAATCATCATAGTTCCTCTAACAATTCCCGGTATATTACTGATTCTGTCACGCAGTTCATTTCGATATATCTAACTTTGTGCAAGTCCTATTCTTCCCTAGATTGTAGATGTTCTCATAATATTTTTTTTCGGTTTCTTTCTCATTCTGGCTGTGGTGTAGAATGTTGCATACTTTATAGCCTAGAAAAGATTTCGATGTGTTAATAAAATAGCTCTTGAAGCAGAACGTGATTCATTATGGATTCAGAAACTTCTTCAGAATGTACGGTGAATGCACTACTTTTTGAATTAAAGAAATATTTTTGGAAAATAAAGGTACTTTTGTTTGAAAAAGTACTTTTTTCATTATTTGAAAAAGGTACTTAAAAACAAGTAAGAAAATTATAGTCGGTATAGATTGGCTATACGATACCCTATACCAAGCATTTGTTTGTTTATCGTATAGTCGGTCTGGACCGACTATAATTTTCTTACTCGTTTTTTAATTGTTTTCATAAAGTATTTCCCCATGTGTACATTTTTCTAAAAATAGTTTTTCCAAACAATAATTTTTTCAATGGCACTGTTTTAGCGAGTGACGGCACGTTTTGTTAAGGGTTTAATTAGAACTATTTCTATTTAAAAATTTACAAGCTTAACTACATATTAAGTATGAACATCTTACTATTAAACTGGACTACCTGACAACATAAGTGTTATTAGGATAATGTGCGCATATGCAGCCGCATAATTACCTACGTATAAATTGTGCTTTTTCAAGAGATAATTTTTCAAAAGGTACTTTTTTATATGGTACTTCTTACAAGTTTACATTTCTCAAAAATTACTTATTTTGATTAAGTACTTTTTTCAAAAATTACTATTTTCAAAACTGTTTTCAGAAGGTATTTATTATACCCTATACCACTATGTGGTTTGGGTATAATGACTTTGTGCTGCTGTTTGTAACAACCAAAAATATTTGACCTAGACCCATCTTTAATTATACCGATCGAATCAGAATCACTTTCTGAGTTGATTTAACAATGTCCGTCCGTCCGCCCGTCCGTCTGTGTGTCCATGTAAAGCTTGTAATCAAACTGCAGGTCGCAAATATGAATATATTTTAGTGAAATTTGGATTATAAGCTTTTATCGGCCATGGGATGAACGCTATTTTTAATTGGTGAGAATCGGTCCATGTTCAGACCTAGCCCCCATACAAATTACCCATATGAAATGGACATAAATTGCCATAAGATCCAAATTGTCATCTTACTCAAATTGGGTTTGTATGCATTCATTACATCCGCTAATGAGTAGTCCAAAAATGATCCCTTTGACCCCATATAGAGCTGCTTCCCGATCTTCACTTATATTAAAAAACAAAAATATTGCACTGATTCTTCTCAAATTTTGTTTGTACATATTTTTGCAAAATACAAGAGACTTTACCAAACATGATCAGAATCTATCCATTTTTGGACCTAGTCCCTTTATAGATATAGCATCCGATATGAACTTTTTCATATCTGCAGCCAAAAAAATTAATAAAAATCCCACTCAAATTTGGTTTTTTGCTTATTTTCAATGTCCAGTTAGTTGGGCCTAAGAGATAGGGTTTCTAAACGCATGGTATAGGGTATCGTATAATAATTTTCTTACTTGTTTTAGAATGTTCTTTTTCCAAAAAAAACTTTTTCAAACATTACTTTTTTCAAATGGTACGTTTTTGAAATAGTACTTTTTGAAATGGTATTTTATATAAAGTTACTTTTTTATAAAGGCACTTTTTCAAGAGCTTGTTTTAAAACGGTACTTTTTTCATAAGCTACTTTTATAAAAAGGTACTTCTTTCAAAATATATTTTTATTCCAGCAATATTTTTTTCCAAAGATACTTTTGTCAAATGGTACTTTTCACAAAAGCTATTTTTCAAAGGTTCTTTTCTTCAAAAAGTTTTTTTTCAATTATTTCAGAAGGTTACTTTTTCAAGAGGTACGTTTTTTCAAGACATACATTTTCCAAATGTACCTTTTTCGGAAGGAAATTTTTGTCAAATAGTGTGTACCTTTTTACTCCTTTTATTTTAACTCGTATTTTAAATTGTTTGTCTGCCATAAAAAATTTCAATCGATTTTTAACCCTTTCCCGTGATTCATTCGATTTGAAACTTTGCAGGCAGAGTCGTGGCCACGATAAAAATTATCTAACAATTTCTTTTTCTTTTTCAATTTACAAAGAAAGGGAATATAATAAAAACTTGGTTAATTTTTTGTTGTTTTCCAAGTTTGAAAAGTTTCTTTTATAAAAAATAGGTTTTTAAAGAACCTTCTTAGGGAATTTTTAGAATATTTTTTTTCTAGAATCGATCAAGTATACCAATTTAACAGGAAGGACCGGTGTAAAAAGCGGTGTAGCTTTTCTTTTGGTCTAATGAGTTAAGACCTCAAGCTCTTTATAACTACAAAGGTTTTAAAGTACGGCTAAGACAAATTTTTTTTAGACATAGCCTTAACAAAACTCATTAAGTTATCCACCACTTTGAGTTTTGACTGTTTATGCATTTTGTTATTTGCCATATAGCACACAAAAAATAAATAAAAAACCTATAGTCGGTATATGTCGAATAATGAGTAAAATAGTTCTCATGTACATACATGATTTTAGACTTATTTCCTTAGAAATTTCGTTAGGCAGCTTCATATGGGAATTTTGAACTTTAAATCCGACATACTTATGATTAGTGGAGAAAATTATTAACAAAATCTTATCTAAGGGGCTGGGTATCTGTATGTGCAGTTTGTCGCCAATTTTAATAGCGACTGGCCTTAATAACTAGTTATACATTTGTGACCTCTTGTTTGATAACAAATTTTACATAGGCTCGCAGACAAACAAATTGATGATCATGTCTAAATATTTGTGAAATGTGATTTCTACTCAATCGTTAGAGATAAAGATGAGTGTGGGTCAAGTATTTTTGGATGAAACAAACAACATTATAAACTTTTAATAGTCTGCATACAGTTGTTGTAGGGTAATATACATTATATAGTCTCGTGCCAGATTGTAAACAACATAAATAATCTCATACTCAAACACATGTACATACACATACACATTTTTTCAACCCACCATTATTTATAGCAATTGTTGAATTTTTTTTTAAACGTTAAGGCCAAATTGAATTTAAGCTTAGTAAAATTTCAATATCATATGTAGGATTATCTTATATATATATTTATAGTTATAATATTGATGACATTAAATCGTAAGCTATAATAATAGGAAGAAGTGATAAGATTATCACTTGCCAAGCAATGCTTCTTTTTGTTTATCATCAATAATAATAACGTATATTGTACTGGGATATATTTTTTAAGCATGTGTTCTCTATACAAGAAAAAGAAGTCGACTTGACAACGAGACATTGGCTAGACAGATGCATGCTTTCAAGTGAAAGAAAATATTGAAATGAAGTCAATAATCTTTTGTTGATTGAACAAAATCAATAGTTAATAGGTGTAATTAATTAATTTTAATAAATTTTTTGGCATATGGCTTCTTATTGCTATAACAGACTTTTATATATTATTTATAAAGTGAACAAAGCTTATGTCAATCTTATCTTATATCGAATTATGTATACATGAAGACGTATTTCATTTTAATAAATGTTTCTCAATAACATTTAATGTATTTGAAGTGCTAGAAAATATGATTAAACTGAAAGAGACATGTTTCTACTCTAATAAAATATTAAAATAAATATTTCAAATATTTTAAAGAATTTAAAAGTAACAATTTCTGATACTTTTTTTTACCAATTTCAATAGCGAGTAAAACTGACATATTGAATTTTATCTAAATTTCTTTAGTATTGCTTTTTATATGCAATAATTTTGCTTTTTAATTCTATAAAAATTGACTTTTAAATATTTAAAAATTTAGCATATTCAACATAGGTGTATGTATGGATTAAAAAGGAGCCAGATATGACATAATTTATTAAAAAAGATTATTAAAAATTTTTCTATTAGAGATCACAGTAACAGAATAAATATTCCGAACAAAATATAAATAACTTTTTGAAATCATTTCGTTCTAATGTATTATGTTTATATTGCTATTAAATCTACAATATTAATAGGTAAGGCGATTTCTCGTGACCGATGATTTGTTCCACAGTTTTCTCCCGATTTTGTCCAAACATATCATATTTGAAAGGTATTTCTTTTTAGCTGTCCACAAGACTTACATATTTTTAAGTTTTTACATTTCTTTGGAGTTACGCTCATTTAAAGTTACTACTAACACATACATAAAAATATACAATGTTATATGTGTGTTTATTAAATTTGTTAATGTTTTTGCAAAAAAAAAATTAGTTTGTTTTCTTCATTCACAATAATAATTGTGTTGAATTGAAAAAAATTTTGGACAAATCCAATAACATTGAAAAATAATTTTGGACATAAATCAATATCTAAAAAGTGTTGAATTATGAATTGCCTAAAATTTATGAGCATACCTTTAGGGTCTTTATTAAATTTAAAAATAAAATTTTCAATAATTTGCACTCGAATTTCGAGGGCTTCGATGTACTAATATATTTTAAGGGGCATTGTCAGACCTATTTAACTAGAAGACGAAAATAACCCATTTACATTGTATACATCAAATATGCAAAATTAAAAATTATTTTCAAATTAGATTGCAAATTCTTTTGTTTTGTTTTGCCTTACGATTACGATTGCCAAATCGATTAAATTCACTTTCTGGTTTATGGAAATTTCAAGTGACAGCTGGCTCTTTATATTCCAAACAAATTTTTCTAATAATAAAGAATAACACAATTAACACCTTTTTATTATTACAGAAATTTGTTCTGAATATAAACAGTTAGCTGTTAGTAAATCAATTTGATATTAAAATTTTCATACATCAGAAAGTGGCGATAATCGATTTCGCAAGTGAGGAATTAATTTATTGTTCAAGAATTAAACAAAAAAAAAAAAAAACAAGTAAGAAAATTATAGTCGGTCTAGACCGACTATACGATACCCTATACCATGCGTTTAGAAACCCTATGTCTTAGGCCCAACTAACTGGACATTGTAAATAAGCAAAAACCAAATTTGAGTGGGATTTTTATTAATTTTTTTGGCTGCAGTATGAAAAAGTTCATATCGGATGCTATATCTATAAAGAGACTAGGTCCAAAAATGGACCGATGCTGATCATGCTTGGTAAAGTCTCTTGTATTTTGCAAAAATATGTACAAACAAAATTTGAGAAGAATCAGTGCAATATTTTTGTTTTTTAATAGATTTAAGTGAAGATCGGGAAGCAGCTCCATATGGGGTCAAAGGGATCATTTTTGGACTACTCACTAGTGGATGTAATGAACTCATACAAACCCAATTTGAGTAAGATCTATATGACAATTTGGATCTTATGGCAACTTATGTCGATTTCATATGGGTAATTTGTATGGGGCTAGGTCTGAACATGGACCGATTCTCACCAATTTCAATAGCGTTCATCCCATGGCCGATAAAAGCTTACATACCAAATTTCATCAAAATATATTCATATTTGCGACCTGCAGTTTGATTACAAGCTTTACATGGACACACAGACGGACGGACGGACGGACGGACGGACGGACATTGTTAAATCAACTCAGAAAGTGATTCTGATTCGATCGGTATAATTAAAGATGGGTCTAGGTCAAATATTTTTGGTTGTTACAAACAGCAGCACAAAGTCATTATACCCAAACCACATAGTGGTATAGGGTATAAAAATCGAAAATTATAATCGGTACAGCCGACTTACAGTGGCGCCCGTAGAGCAAACGAGGTTGCAAAAATCAAAATTTTCATGTGCGCCGACGAAGTTTTGAGTAAGCCCATCATGGGAAACTTTTCAGCGATTTCAAATATGCTACTCTTAATAATATCGCATTTTTAGTTTAGAAGATATAACCGTTCAAAGTTGACCGACTTTCGGTTTTCAAAAAAACACACACTTTTTTGGTCAATTTGTTGCGATTTCAGGTGTAATATCACGAAAAATAGGTAACGAATCGCCTTATTTTTTATTTGTGTTGATTGACGTATTTATTAAGTGTATAATGATAAAAAAAAATTAACTGTTTGCTTTGTGTTTCTCCTGGTAAATCACTATTTAAAAACTATCCGTTTTTCCACTATTTTTCAACTTTGACGGAAAATAAAAAAAATCTATATTTTTCTATATTTGCCATATTTGCAAAACGTGTTCTTTGATTATTTCTTTACATAATTCAAAAGGTTTTATCTGCCCGTACATGCCCGTTTGGCTTCTAGAGGTAAAAAAGGTTAAAAAGACATGGTTGCAGAAATTGTATGGCGTGCATCCCTTACATGTTTTGACTGACAGTAGTTTGATCTAATAGTTCGAAAAATGCATTTTAAGTCGGTTGTCTACCTGTGAGCCTCTGCCAAAGTCTACTCCCAATATTCTGTTACAGATACAGGATGCACAAAAAACTACTCATTGAAATTCACAGGTACGCACCTCACTTAAAAATTACTTTGGAGTACAAATGGTCAAGAACAATATTGACTTATGGTCCCTCCAGGTAGGCACAAATCTTATTTAGACACGAGCATAATATCAAAATTGCATAATTCAGTTTAAATCCATATGTATGCAGGGAACAGGTAAATTTTTAGTCATGGTAGCATAAGCCTATATATTTCAAAATAAGCATAATGCCTAGATTAGTCTACGACTGAAAGTTGGCGCAACAAGTACTGAAACCATGGCGTTAAACAATTTAAAATTATTTGAACTGTTTAGAAGGTCAACCACACCAAAGTTATTCACGGAAGCTGCTTTAGAAGAACTTGATAGCTGTTCAAATATGAACACGATTAAATTAGTATACTAGAATGTTACTTCGTAGTTAGAATAATCATAAATAATTCTTTATATATCTATGGGTATTTTTGTGGAAAAATCCCACAATTAAGTATAGGTAATATAATCTAAAATCACTATATTTCTTGGTTCCCAAATTGAAGATAAGTGTTTTAGTAAAGACATCTGGCAAACACATGTTAGACACACTGATAATGTAGCAGTGTGTCATATCCGTCAAGGGGATGAAAATGTGTTTCCAGGTAGCATAGATTAGTTTTAAGATTTTTGTATATAGTAGTTAAGATTTAAATTTATTAAATAAAGTTAGTATCATACAAATACTCAAAAGAGACGGTAGTTTCTAAATTATTAAGTTGAATGTCTTACAAAGAATATAGTTTAACTTGATTTAGTTGAGTTCAATTATAGAGTATCTTACAAATATTCAAACGGTTCACGTTTGTTTTTAATTACGCGTAAACAATAGCTTATACGGAAATATTGAGAGAAGCGAAATTATAAAAAATAATTTTTATCTGATATATGCAAATATTAAGGCAAAATGGGTGAAATCTAATCGAACCATTCAGAACTTCAACTTCAAATACGAGTACTGGCTTAATGAAGACACCATCCTGGATACATTGGCAGTAGATAAACCCACCACATCAACCAGAGGAGCAAAAGGAAGGCCAAAAAAAGTATTGAGGAGTGTTCCATTTTCACAAGAAAGAGGAAACTTGCCGATGCCACCAATGACTTGACCACGAAGCATTTATCGGACGCGCTGTCTATTAAATATACAAAGGTTAGTGAAAGAGTTAGGTCGCAGATTACAAAATCTGTTGCTGATGCAAGCCCACTGCGACTAAAAAAGATTAAGGAAAGCATTCCCACGCCCACAAACGCACACATTAAAAAGTATGGTTCCGAAGAAGCCTTGGCCTTGTTTATGGACTTACAATTTTCCAAAGAAAAATATGAGATACTACGGGCATCCTTGATGCGACACGGGGCTGACGTTTTACCAGGATACAAGCATATTACGCAAGCCAAAATAAATTCACGACCACTGCATACGGAGTTTACGGAAGTCTCTCTGAAAGCCAATCTGCAGGATCTCATGGGCCATACAGCAAAACGGTTGTTGAAGAGTCTTCCTGAAAGTGAGGTGAAAATTCTGCCTGAGAAACTGACATTGATCAGCAAATGCGTTTATAAGCAAAGGATATCTTCCGATGACGCTACAATATCGGACGGAAATATGTTTATGGCATCTGTTGTTTCTTTGCGGCTAAAATCTGATGTTTCCCTACACTGGAAAAATTCACGTCCGTCATCAGTGCATTATTGCGTACCAATAATGTTTCAGTTTGCAAGGGAATCGGCAGAACTCACGGTGAAGGATATTGAAGAACAAATAAGCAAGGTTAAGCTTACAAAGCTGCAAATTGGAGAAGGAAAATATATTGAATGCATTTACGAGTTCCACCTGACCACGGTTGACGGAAAAGTCGTAAACGAACTGACAGGAACAACCTCAACATTGTCATGCCCGATTTGCAAAAAGAGTCAGAAAAACTTTTTTAATTTAAACGATTCTACAAACGAGGAGAATTACGAATATGGAATGTCACGATTGCACGCAAGGATAAGGTGTATGGAGTTCTTGCTAAAACTGGCGTGGTATACGGTATACCCTACCACAAGAGGAGGAGAACTTCGATGAAAATACATCAATAAAGGATAAGGAAAAGATCAGAACGAAGCAAATACAGGATGCTTTTTTTAAACAAGTTGGACTAAATGTAGACTGTCCCAAGCACGGATACGGTAACTCAAACGACGGAAACACTTCTAGGAGATTTTTTGAAAATGATGAGGCAGTAACTAGAATCACTGGAATTGACAATCAAATCGTGAAAAGATTGGGAACGATCTTGAATGTTTTAAACTGCAAAGAAAATGTCAATTCTACAAAATATGGAGAATATGCATCGAAAACTGCATCTCTTTTAGCAGAAATGTATCCACAGAAGAAGTTGACCCCGACCATCCATAAAATATTGGCGCATGGCAAAGATATAATTGAGTACCAGTCTTTGCCAATTGGAGAGCTTTCTGAAGAAGCACAGGAGTCTCTTAACAAATTTTATAAAAAGTATAGATTGCAGAACACATTCAAAGCATCAAGGGTAAGGCAAAATGAGGACCTCTTCATCATGTTGGCAGCATCTACCGATCCACTTGTTTCTTCCCTGCGGCATGTGAAGTCACGAATAGAGTTAGAAAATAATTATAGTTTAGAAATGATTAGTCTTTTAGATATACCTTCTCTTACGAATTGTGATGAATATTTTACAGAAAATTGAAAAAATAAATTTAAAAAAGAAGTATTTTTTTTTTAATTTGTTGAGTAATAATTTAAAACATAAAACCCTAAAGAAAAAAAAAAAAAACAATCTAAAAATGTAAAAATAATTTTTTTTAGTTACCATAAAATTGATTTTTCTACAAATTTTAACTTTGATAACCCATAAGTAGGCCCCCTTTCCGAACGCTCGTTTCATAGGCTGAACAGTTATCTATCATATGCTGTTTAAACTGTTCAATTATGTTATTCGGTTCAAAAGTTATGATTTTTGCAACGAAGAAACTCAAATGGCGCCACTGTGCGACTGTACGATATCTTATATCGTGAATTTCTTGATAAAGTCGTACTACACTACACTACACTACAAACTAACAAAAACAAAATTCAGTTGTTTTGCGACGAAATATATGTTTAACTTTTTCAATAGTCATTCTTAGCAACTTACTCTCTAAAATTAATAGTCTAAACATATTTTTCCGGCATTGATTAACTGCATTGTCAGTGGTTTCTTGTTGTAAAAAAAAATAGTGAAAAATATTTTTTAATCAACTGAAAGTGTATTGGTCCGGTTTTAAGGGAGTGAGCTCGAGAAATCTTAGCATACATAAAATTAAGAATAAGGAAACCTGAACCTGCATTTTTTATTTATTTTTATTTAATTGAAACTATATATTAAAGCTTACAAAAAAATACAACTTTTATAGTTATAATCACTACTTATGAGCTTATGGACCTCTTCCGGAAATCGATCCTTATACTGGTTTATATAACTTATTTGTTAAATAATCAGAATCAGATTACGGTATCTACAAATATTTTCAACATCATTTTACATAATAATAAACTTATAGCTGACTTGATTAATTGATTTTGCAAATTTTGTTTTGTACACTACTAGCAGATTCCAGCCCTCGAAATTCGAGTGCAAATTCTAGGAAATTTTATTTTTTCATTAACAAAAGACCCTAAAGGTATGCTTATGAACCAGTTCGCAAATCAAAAACAAAACAAACTCATTTTTGTTACAAACACATTAACAAATTTAATAAACACACACATAGCATTGTATAATTTTATGTATGTGTTGGTAGCAATTTTAAATGCAATTTATTCAAAATAAAAGAAAAACTTTAAAAATCTGTAAATCTGCAAAACGGCTAAAAAGAAATACCTTTCAAATTATATATGTTTGATCAAAATCGGGATAAAATGGTAGAATAAAACATCGGTCACAAGAAATCGCCTAGACTATTAATATTATAGATATACCAGCATTTACCAAACTAGTCTTACCAAAGAACTTTCCATTGTTTTAACTCTCCGTCTAGCAACACTTCTGGTACCCTTAAACGCATGACAAGGTCCGTAGGGACATATTTTTATTGATATGACATTTTCTATGAAAAAGACATTTTAAAATTTTTGTTTTGTTATTTTATTATTGTTTATTAATTAAAGTGTTGATAAATAAATTAAAATATATTTTTTTTATACTAACATAATTAATTTTTACTATAACCGCATTTATACCCTTTTCGTTGCATACTTGTGTTCTAGCTTGAACATCCGCGTATATCTGCAAATAGAGATGAGTATTAGAAGGTAATAGAACAAATGTTAAATTCGAAGAACTCGTTTAAAATGTGTTCAAACAATAAAACAGCTAAAAAGAAGCCAAAATAAAGTTTATGTCTTAATGATTTCTTGTAATTTCAGTACAAGGTCCCTACGGACCTTGTCATGCGTTCCCGTACTACTCACCTTTAAACCTCAATAAAATCTAAGCTATTAGGCGTATCACCTTGAATTTTCTTTTAAACGATTTTTGGTAAAATTCTCTTGGAAAACAAGGCAGCTTTTGGGGTATCTGGTCCTGGCCGAAATAGGAGTAATTTCAGTTTGAAAATGAAAAAGGTCCCCAGGGACCTTCTCGCTAACCGAATGGTTAAACAATAGATGGTACCTCAATTTTTTAAATAGGAAACATTTTTTTGACTTTTATTAAAAAATATGTTCTTTAATTGCAGAATGAAATATTTGTGAATTAATGAATTTTTCATGGCCCTATGCTCCTTGCAGGGGTAACAGGAATATATATATATATATATATAATGATTTTTTAGTGTGATGAAGTTATTGGTGTTTCTTCTGGATAATCTTTTTATATCCTCAACCACAGTGTGCAGAGTTTGTCATTTCATTTGTAACTTACCGAAAAAATCATCTTAATTACAACTCGAGTAGAGTCGTCTGCCTGTCCGCCTGTCCGCCTGTCTCTTAAAATCACGCTCATTTATGAAATAAACTATTTACCTGGGTAAAATTAGTATAATAATGCTTGCCATTACTTCGAGCAGGTATTGGTATTGGATTTGAAATAGTCGAGGAATGTTGTACGAAAATGTAAAGATACTCCAATAAAATTTCATAAAAAAACAAAAAAAATAGTGTGCATATACTGGGAGATGTAAGTCCTAGCAATGTCATGCTTGTTATAAGGCTAAAATCGATCAAGATATTGCAGTTGAAATCGCCAACGACGACTATATTATCATACATTAATATTTGATTCTCAACAACTGTTAAAAATGATTTCATGCATATATTTTTATCAGGCCGATATACGCAGCCGATTAGTAATTTACTTTTCTCAGAAATTATCTGAATGAACAAATATTTAAATCATCAGAACCTGAATAGCATAAAATATTAAATACTATGCCCTTTTTCACATAAATAGCAACGCCACCTGCGTATCTTATTCTGTCGACTCTTAGTAGGACATATTCGTTTAAAGAAACTGATAAGTTAGTGTCATTGGAGTCAAACCACGTTTCCGAGACACATATAACATGTATGCCACAGTTTTCAAAAATAAATCTAAATTCATCCATCTTGATTCTCAAACTTTGAGCATTAATATGGCAAATCTGCAAACCATCACATTGTTTGGTCAAGATTCTGATCATATTTGCTGTGTCATATTTGGAATTTACCCTAATGTTATTGTAATAATTTGTGCGTTACTTTTCTTCAGTTACTCGTATATATTAATGTACAATCTCAATATTAGGGTAATTTTTGTTCTCAGTTTATATTAACGACTTACCAGATTATCTTCTTCATTTCAAAATGTATGCTGACGACGTACAACTCTTTTTGGGCCCTGCAATTTAGTCGATAATTTAAATAAAGATAAATTTAACTATGTCCTTAGTCAATTGTACCGATCGGTGTCAGCAAATGGTTTGTGCATTAGTTCCTATGCAAACGTAATGCAAATCCAGAGTTTGGGACTGCAATTGTTATCAACGATGAGAGAATTGACAGTGTTGCAACTACAAAAAATCTTAGTGTAACATTCAATAACACTCTTATTTGCTCGGACCACATTCGAATTATAGTTATTCAAACATACATGAAGCTTTGTAGTGTATGGTCCACTCAATCTTTCATGGGAATCTCAAAATATAAAAAATTTTCGGGAAAATCAAGATGTTTTTTGTAGGGTACAAATAGAAAACAAAATTGTTCATATGAAGTATTTACTGCTTGTTTGGAGAAACTGATTATTTATTCACAAAATAATGGTAAATGCCAGCATGTGCTTGCTTGTTTTGTCGTTTGTCATTTTTTTTTTTTTTTTTGAATTTTGTTCAAGCAACATTAGTAACTTAATTTTGTAAATTGCAGGTATTCCGTCATGGACCGCGTACACCAGCCGACACTTACCCCAACGATCCACATGTAAATCAAACATTTTACCCTTATGGATGGGGACATATTACAAATGTAAGTAAAACTTAAAGAAAAAGAAAGAAAAACTGGAAACAAAACAATAATGAAAAGTTTACTGCTGGTGCTTGTTCTTGTTGCATTTGAAACATTCACAAATAAAGTTTTATGCAACATATTACTACTACTACTACTATTACTACTACTAATATAGATGACAGCTATGTTATTAAGACTATGAGTAGTATGGTGGCATTTTGTTGTGCTATGTTTAACAACCAAATCCCTCATAGCTATGTGTGTGTGTGATTGTTGCAAACAACAATTCCCAACAAGTATTTATATGCATTTAAAGTTTCAGTTTACTTTTTTATTTTGTGGTAAAAGGAGATGGTGTTATAACATATAAATAATTTTTTTCGAAAATATTTTAATTTTTTTTTTCATGTTTTTGGCTGTCTGCTGTTGCCTGCACTTATTTGACTGGTAACTGCTGCATTGTAATAAATCACTGTTGTTTCACTTTGGTTTTCTCTCCCCACACTCTGAACAAATGTATGGCAACACTGATGCCGATCTCTTGGCTGGGGGGAAAAACAACAAAATAACTACAACGAAACAATTTTGTTGATGATGCGTATAATATTAATGTGGTTTTGTATTGTGGAAATTGTTGTTGCCGGTTTCTTTCGTCTGTCTTTCTTTGTGTGTTTTCCACGCGAACTTGCAGGGTGGCAAGCGAGAATTATTTAACATTGGTACTTGGCTACGCAAACGTTATGGTAATTTTTTGGGCAACCATTATCAACCAGATGTAAGTTTTGCAAAAAAAAATTCACTTATACAATAATAATTATTTAAGGTAACTGCTTTTTATTTTCATAACAGTTGCTTCATGCCCAGGCCACTGGCGTACCACGTACCCACATGTCTTTACAGACTGTATTGGCCAGTATGTTCCCGCCCAAAAATACTGCTATGGAATGGAATTCCAAATATAACTGGCAACCAATTCCTATATTCTCGCAGGCTTTAAATGAAGATACGGTAAGTTTTTATTTCACACTACTTTCAATTCAACTAGACACATTTTAATATATTAAACTAAGATGTATAAGGTTAGATTGTTAAGCATAACAGCGTCGAATCTGTGATATCCCAACGTTAATTTCAAACATTCTGTAGGACAATATTTTTTTTTTTTTGATAATTTATTTCTTAGACCGAAACATTAAGGAGAAAGCTAAAATTAGTATAGGAAAAGTATTTTTTAAGGTACTCAAATAATTTAAATATAAAAAAGAAAGTTATAGTTAATATAGGTCGCGTTAGGTTGGCTCTTCATTATATGGAGAAAAAAAATGTGTTCAAACTCTCGGTCGCAACCCCCTAGAAATATGCGAATAGCAAAAAAACTTAGAAATACAAAGTTTTGGGCCAATCAAAAAACATTTAGAGGTGGCTCAATGCGATTGAAAATTTCAAGTGTGTTTTATATGGGGAAAATATGTCTTTCTTTCACATTTTACGAAAATTTCGTTCTATAGTTCAATTTTTCCGGCAAATTGTTATATAATTCGCGATCATTAAATTGAATTTCCAAAAAGTTATAAAACTTCAAAATCGAATAAAAACTCGCCAAGAAATAGCAAATGCCCCAGACCACTTTTGTGCCAAAAAAACTAGGTCATGAAATTTGATGGCATTTTTTTCAACTTTAATAAATAAATTAAAGTCAACATTTTGTTTTAGTCTCTATATCTGTTAGTACTCAAATACGAAGTATTGTTTTATTACTACCTTGCCATTGAGACCGAAGATGGAAAATTTTTTTGATAAAATTTTGAAAATTCCTTTTTCAAGTTTTGAAAAATTTTCTTAAACAAAATTTAAAGAAATTGATCTAGCTCTTTAAGGTCTTGTTAAACGTATGTTAGAGATTAACTGTGTGCATTTTTAGGTAAATCCCTCTGCCAGAATTTTTTTGACAAGGATTTAATTTTTGCGGATTTCGAGAAAAATGGGATTTTTGTAAAATATTCTGTAAATGTACTCTTTCTAAATACTTTGTATCAAAAATCACCACTTTTCCATTTTTAAAAGTTATATTTTATCTAAATAGCCCATTAACCCCTTTGGAAAATTGGGGCAACATATGATCCCAATCTAATAAAAGACAATTTATTCAAAAAATCCAAATATTTTGTAAGTGCTGTTGAATTTTTAGATGCGATGTTTAAAATATAATAACGGAGAGCGCTAACTCGTTATTTGCCAAGGCCAGCTTTGGATGTTAAGATATTTTTAAATAAAAATTACCGAAAACGAGTTTTTCTATTAAACTCGATGAAACCACCATTTCGAATTTAAGAAAAATAATTTGGTTATGTTTTGTATTTATTTAAGGCTTCAGTGCTCCTGGAATTAAAATAATCTATTGTGATATATCTTTGGTGCAATTATATCCTTATTTTCGCGAATATAAATTAAAACAACTTTTAATCAATTTTGTTATAAAATTATTTTATGTATAAAAATTATCTATATTTTTCTAAATAAAATAAGAAGACCCACAAATGACCCAAAACTAATAAAAGACATTTTATTCAAGAGAATATGAAATATAAAATTAATTCTATTTATTTTGGTGTATGTAAGGATGATTTAGTGTGTGATTCAAATTGTATTTTGTAATCACTTACGACTTGCAATAGGTATTCCTTTTCTATAATTTTATATTATTATATTAATTTCATATTTCATATTCTTTTGAATAAAATGTCTTTTATTAGCATTAGGTCATTTGTGGATCTTCTTATTTTATTTAGAAAAATATAGATAGTTTTTATACATAAAATAATTTTATAACAAAATTGGGTAAAAGTTGTTTTAATTTATATTCGGCTGCAATAAGCAGATAATTGCACCAAAGATATATCGCAATTGATTATTTTGATTCCAGGAGCACTAAAGCCTTAAATAAATAAAAATTAAAAAGTGTGTTTTTGTTGTTGTGACCAATTGTTAATATTTAAATTAGATTTAAAAAGAGGGGTTACCTTACGGGCTATTTTGGTCAATAATCTGTTTTTATGTGTAAATAAAAATCAATTAGATATCATGTTTCTGCTCAACGTTTCGTTTGCTTTATTCAAACTTCCTCAGGAGCGTAAATTTATTATAAAATCTGGCGACATATACAAATTAACATTATTAATAATTTCTAATTAAATATCTTAAATACTACATCACTGTTTAACTTACGATTCTTTGTTACATCGTCAGGGAATATAATTTGTAAATAAAAAACTGGACATTACTACACAGAATTTTAAAAAATATAAATAAATTTAATAAATATTGACAACACAGTACACGCAAAATCACAGGTCTAACTTAATATAGTATCACAGAACTTTAACTAATTTCTAAAATATTGCAACGGAGTATTGGAGCTTTGTGTTATCCTTATCTTCTCTCGTGTTCATTGCATGATGAATTCTCTCTTGTATTCGTAGGCTTTCTAATGTATAGCGTTTGTTTACTCTTTTTTCCTTATCTAATATCTTAATGTTATCAAAATTCATATTATGGTTGCATTCTTTTACATGTTGTGCTAATGCAGTTGTTTCTTTTTCCTTCTTAATATCGGCTTTGTGCTCCAATACTCTCGTCTCTAACCTTCGTTTTGTTGTACCAACATAAACTTTGTTACATTGCTCCCTTTCATTGCCATCACATTTTATTTCGTAAACAACGTTGTCAATTTTAAGTATATCTTGTTTTGTTTTGTTCTGCGTAAACAGTTGCCTAAGGGTTTGGTTTGACTTGTGTGCTATTCTTGTGTTTTCATCGTTGATCATATGTTTCATTGTTTTTGTCTCCGTTAATTTTGGGATAAATGGTACACTGCAAAAAACCAAATCTTCTTTACGGTCATCATTTTTGTGTTTTGTATTATTTAGTGTTTTGTTGATTAAGTTGTTTATTATAAATATTGGGTAATTGTTCATAGTTAATATGTTTCGTATTTTGTTTATATTATTTTTCTTAAATCTTTCGTCGCTTATATGTAGTACCTTTTCAATGAGATTTGTCGCCGTGTTGATCTTCATTTTTATCGGTTGGGTGGAGTTATAGTTGATCATCCTTCCTGAGGATGTCTCCTTTGTGTACCAATTAGTTATAAGTTTATTATCGTCTTTTATTATTTTTATATCAAGGTAAGGAATTTCTCCGTTGATCTCTCGTTCTATTGTAAATTCCAGTTTGTTGTGATACGAATTAAGTGTTCTTAAAATCTTAGTTTCATCTGATTTCTTTATTATAGCAAATAAATCGTCGACATATTTAGTAATTAGTTTGATTTTTACATTTTTCTCCTTAAGTTCTTTGATTACATCGTCCAAAAGGGTGTCCAGAACAATATCAGCAATTGTTGGCGACAAAGGGTTGCCCATGGGCATACCATACGTTTGGTGATAAAATTTATTCCCGTATGTAAAATAGTTAGTTTCTGTCAAGCAGAACTGAAGTAGTTTTAGAAACTGTTTCCTCGATATTGTGGTCTGTGTGCTTAATGTTTCCCATTTGTCCAGTATGTTCTTAATCGCTAAATGAGTCGGTATATTAGTAAATAATGATACCACGTCGAATGACACTAGTATATCGTCATCTTCAATTTTCACGTTTTCCAATTTTTGTTTTAGGTCAAAAGCATTCTTAATGTTATATGTTGGTGAGATCAAATTTTTCAATATTTTTCCAATATATTTCGCTAGATTATAGCAGGGTACTTTGATAGAGGATGAAATTGGTCTGAGTGGGACGTTTTCCTTGTGGATTTTCGGCAAACCGTATAATTCAGATTATTGACCAAAATAGCCCGTAAGGTAACCCCTCTTTTTAAATCTAATTTAAATAAAAATTAACTGAAAGATTTTTCTTAAATTTAAAATGTGGTTTCATCGAGTTTAATAGAAAAACTCGTTTTCGGTAAATTTTATTTAAAAATATATTAAAATCCAAAGTTGGCCTTGGCAAATAACGAGTTAACGCTCTCGGAATTATCCCAAATTTTAGGAACGGAAGTTCTACATATTTGGTTATTATAATTTAAACATCGCATCTAAAAATTCTACAGCACTTATAAAATATTTGAATTATTTGAATAAATTGTCTTTTATTGGATTGGGGTCATATGTGACCCCAATTCTAAGGGGGTTAGTGGGCTATTAAGATAAAATATAATATTTGAAAGTAGACAACTGATGAATTTTTGATACAAAGCATTTAGAAATAGTAAATTTACAGAATATTTTACAAAAATCCCATTTTTCTCGAAATCCGCAAAAATAAAATCTTTGCCAAAATAATTCTGGCATAGGGATTTACCTAAAAATTCACACAGTTAATTTCTAACATGCATTTGACAAGACCTTAAAGACCTAGATCAATTTTTTTAAATTTTGTTTAAGAAAATTATTAAAAACTTGAAAAAGGGGTTTTCAAAATTTTATGAAAAAAATTTTCCATTTTCGGTCGCAATGTTTAATAGGTTGACAAGGTGGTAATGAAACAATACTTCATATTTGAGTACTAACAGGTATAGAGACTAAAACAAAATATTGGCTTTAATTAATTTCTTATTCATTTGCTATTTCTTGGCGAGTTTTTATTCGATTTTGAAATTTTATAGCTTTTTGGATACTTTAATACTGATCCCGAATTATATAATAATTTGTCGGAAAAATTAAACTTTAGAACGAAATTTTCATAAAATCTAAAAAAAAGTCGTATTTTCCCCATATAAACACACTTGAAATTTTCAATCGCGTTGAGCCACCTCTAAATGTTTTTTGATTGGCCCAATACTTTGTGTTTCTCAGTTGTTTTTGCTATTCGCATATTTCAAGGGGGTGCGACCGAATGTTTGAACACTTTATGATAGCTCAGAACTATAAAAAGGTCATTAGTCGACATAAAAATAAACTTAAATCAATTTAAAGCCGAGATTCATGAAATTCCCATAGCAACGAGAATAATTCTGGAGCGGGATATGCATCCCACGACCGTTAACATCTTCGTGGACAGTCTTGTTGCTCTCAAAACTATTAATTCGAGAGCCGTTAGATAGAAGGGTGTGAGAGGATGTATCAGGTGCCTCGACCAAATCCGAAAATTCACCGTGATGTTGATATGGGCCGGCTGATGAGTGTGTGAAGAACGATTCAGAATATTTGAGTTAGACGATAGTCACTGATATTCAAATCCGAGCTGTCAAATCTAAGTGAGGAGACAGCTCATATTGAATTATGGACAAGATGGACAAAATTGACCTCTTCACCTCCCAGATCCTATGGCCCTTGCCTAATCCAAGGAGAACAAAAGAAGATCTTGGATTTGGTAAAGGGATAATCAGCCTACTTGTATGAATACTCACTGGATACTGCGTAATAAGGCGCATGGCCGAACGCACAGGTTTTCCGAGGGCTGACTTCTGTAGCAGCTGTATGAATGTGAACGAGGAGGGATCAGTGGAATATATGCTTTCTGAATGTCCGGAACTGAAGGAGCGGTGCCTTAGATATCTAGGCCAAACATTCTTCGATAACTTGGACTGCATAGTAGATGTTCCTATCGGCGACGTTACGGACTTCTTGAAGGAATCTGGCTGGTTCAAGAGGGGCGCATAGCGGGTGAAGGAGCTCATTTTCACTATCATTCCTTTTTCATACTCCTTAATTAATCTATCTGTACTTTTATAATATCGTTTCCTATCTCTACCTTCCGACACTTTCTAAAGGGTATTTCAAGAGGTCATATAGCCTCCGAGTGTACTAACCTTCGGGCGGGTAACCCATCTAACCTGACGGAAGCTAACCTTTACCCCACACTACTATTTGGTCTGGGTGTAATGAGTTTGTGCTGATGTTCATAGCTACCAAAAATAATTAATATAGTCCCATCTTTTATTGTACCCATCAACAAAGAATCACTTTCCGAGTCGATTTATCCGTCCGTCTGTATATCTGTCCATCTGCGTGCCCATGTAAACCTTGTAATCAAACTTTAGACCGCAAATAGGAATATATTCTGAAAATAAGCTTTTGTTGGCCATATGACGAACGCTCTTGAAATTTGTGAAAATCGGTGTTAATACCTACCATACCTACTAGGGCGGGTCGATTTGTAGGAATGCAAAAAAAAAATCGCTCAAGTGACAAAGAAAATCATATTCTATTGATCAAAATAAGAAAATTTGCCCAAGGAACCATACCTCTAAAACGAATTTTGATGTCCCGACTTTTGACCTGACTGTCTGTCTATCTGCCATGGGGCAACCCCATTCCCCCTCATGCAATTGATCTGAAACTTGGCCCATAGTCTTGTTGTGACTACAGATTAATTTTGGGGGTAGTCACGCAGAGTCACGGAGTGATCTAAAAGTTATTTACCCGCATCCGATTGATCTTTTTGAATAACATAACGTAGTCAAGGCGTACGATTGTTATTAGCAGAGTAGAAGATAGGTATACGTATATATGAGAGTTAATTTTAATATTAAATCAAACATAGTCGGCCCAATTCTAAACAAGAAATGGTGATTTTTTTGAAATGTTTGTATGGCGAACCCCCCAGGGGTTCCAGAGGGTGTGTCACTGGCATGGTTGGGTCGGCCCACCAAAGTTAGTGGGGGTCGATCATACATTTGGACTCGATTGGGGCACTCTTAATGGGTCATAGTGAGATAGACAGACAGGCAGGCCGACTAAAATGGTTTGGGTGTCGGCAGGGATTTCTTTGAGGCCGTAGAATAAATAAAGACTTTTAATTTTGTATCCAACTTAATCTGTGAATGTGTAATATAACTAAAAATGTTGCTGCATTTCATGTTTTTAGTTTGTAATAATCTGTATCTTAGGTTAATTTAATGGAACTCATAGTTGCTTAGGTTTGAGCATAAGCTAATTTTAAGCAATTTGAAGCTTATGAACCAGATATTTATTTTCATTCTCAATTAATGCAGAATGTTGAGGATATGTAAAAAAACTGTGAGGTTTTGGCATATTATATTTTAACCAAATAATTGTCAAGTTTAAAAATCCTATTTTATTTAAAAAATATTCGTCAGAATTGATGAACTATTTTAAATAAACTTAGCAGATTCCAGCGCTTGAAATTCGAGTGCAAATTCTAGGCAACTTTTTTTCAACTTAGCCAAACCACAAACCAACACTGGTTTGGTTTATTATTATTGTGATTGAAGAAAAAAAAACTTACAAACACCTTATCAAATTTAATAAACACACACATAGCATTGTATAGTTTTATGTAAATGTTAGTGGCAACTTTGAATGCAATTTACTCAAAATAAAGACAAACATTTAAAAATCTGTAAGTCTGGTGAACCGCTAAAAAGAAGTGCCTTTCAAAACATATACGTTTTGTCAAAATCGGAACAAAACGGTAGAACAAAACATCGGTCACAGGAAATCGTCTTGGCTATTAATATTAAAAATGACTTAAAAGATATATTGCTTAATACTTAATCAATTTTGCCTTTTTTTCTGTTTTAGCTTTTGTTGGTGCGCACCGCTTGTCCTCGCTACTTTGAAGCTTTAAGTGAAGTGTTGAACTCGCCGGCTGTGAAAGAAGAAATAAAACCATTTCAATATATGTTTCCAGAATTATCGGAATTGACCGGCATGAACATAACAGAACCAGAAGATATACAATCGCTATATTTAACATTATTGGCAGAGGTATGGTGATGACATATAACGTTTCAAAGAAGTCTTTTTTGTGTGAGGAATGGGAATGGGGGTTTTTTTTGATACTTTATCGGATTAAGGGTGGCACTATTTGAAAAAATTACTTTTTGTATTATTCGTAACAATTATTATATATATAGTGTTCATCTTTATACATAATCCTTTTCTAGAACGATTTTAAAGCTTATTTTAGTACTATTTTATATAGTATTTTTGAAAAATTTATGCTATTTATATATTTGGAGGAAATATTTTTCATACTCTTTTGAAGAAATGAATAATATTTTCATATAAGATTAATACCCTGTTTCCATTATACAATTCGTCACAGACGAACGAAAATTTGTGTGTATATTGTTTTTGTTCTTCATACAAATTTTCGTTAATTACTGATATTCATTTATTTTAATTTTGCAATTTCCAAATTGCAGCAAGAATTCGGTTTACAATTACCTGGCTGGACTAAGGATTACTTTCCCGAAAAAATGCAATTCTTGGCTGAACAAACTTATTCCTACAATGTATGGACTCCGGAAATGCAAAAACTTAAAGCTGGTCCTTTTCTAACGAAAATGTTCAATGAAATGAAAGATAAGGCAAACAATAAATTATCACCAAAGGGCCGCAAGTTGTTCATCTATGCTGGACACGATTCAACGGTTGTCAATGTTATGGCCGGATTAAAAATCTGGAAAAGACAATTACCCCGATATTCGGCTATGACCTTGATTGAGCTGCATAAAAATAAACAAACGGGACAATATTATGTGGAGGTAAGCTTTGAAGATTTTAAATAATATTTAGAACGTGAAATAATTATTTATAAATTTAATTTATTTTTTAGATTTATTTCCGTAATAATCCCAAAGGTCAGGCTCAAAAATTAATTGTACCTGGCTGTGAATTCCAATGTCCATTGGAGAAACTAATCGAGTTAAGTGACGAAGTTTTGATTGATAATGTCGGTGATGATAGTCGTTGTGCTTCGAAAAATGAAGCTTTTACTGAGCCACCACTACGTGGCCCATAGGCTGTGATGAATTTTAAACTCAGGAAATAGTTTAAGCTTTTTATATTTGTAAAAATTTTATTGAAAATTATATATGTTAAGTTTTTTGTTTTTTTAAATTTAAGCGAATTTTAAATCAGGTTTTAGAAAAATTTAAATAAAAAGAGGCAACCTTTATTTATAAAGTATTGTGAAAGAAGTGGTTACAGTTTTAATTTCGAATTGCAACCAATTTTTTACTAGACTTAAAGTTATAATATTTTTGTATCCAACAAATCACTGGAAGCTTATCAGTCTTTTTTTAACGTATTGACTCCATAAAGAATATATATTCCTAACCCTTATAACAACTCGAATCGATATAGTGATATATAGACGGCTGTCCGTTCGTCTGTCTTGCAATCACGCTCATGTAAAAAATATGTTATGTTATTTGTCCTTTTCTCGAGCAGGTTGGTATTTAAAATGGGGCAAATCGGGCATAAGTGAGGCAAGATAAGGCCTAATATGGAGACTGTTTCAGTTCAAAATGACAACTCATTCATTATTATTTATAAATATATATAACACCTCCCTCTTTTAGCTAATATGCTAAATATTGAGATAAAGAAATACAAATAAGGATATTTAAAATAAATATTCGAAGAAAAGTATTAAATTTTAAAATTGTTTACGTAGCCAATGGGTATTTCTCCTAAATATGGAATCATCCTCCGTTTGGCGGTTTTACTATACTGGCCTAGTACTTTCACCCTGACCCCTGAATGGCTCTTGCACTGTGTTATTTGGTTACATTATCTCTTTAAACAGAAAATTATTAAATTAAATTTTTCTAGTGTAACCGAATTCCAATCAATAATTTTTCTGTGTGTAGTAGCAAGTTATTGTTTTATTACAAAATTTCTCTCTGCTCATGGTATAAGGATTTTGTGCTGATGTCTGTAACTACGGAAAATATTTGACCTTTTACTACAAAGATCAACTCAAAACATATAACATCTCAATAATAACATATGATATTAATGGTCTCGAAAACAAGTTTCTATATCCTTCGTTTTATAGTTTTATAAGAGAAGCAGATGTATTTGAAACACATTTGACAGAAGAAAAAGTTGGAAATGCAAAAAAGTACTTCATTGGTTTTGATTTGCATTTTGAACCAGCGTATAGAATCCACGGATTTGGTCGTGCAATTGGTGGCCGTTTATGTGGGGTTAGTAAAAAACTGGCGGAAGCAGGCATTAAGCATGAAATAAAAACGGATACTGGCATAATAAGCGCATTAAAATTTGCACAAAAAATACAACTTTTGCAATAATACCTATATATTTTAGACCGACGGATTGGATTAATGGGTTTAATAAGCAAAACAAGTAGTTGAAGAACATAATTACTCAAATCCAATTTTAATGGGTTATTTCAATGCAAGAACCGGTGATCTTGCCCAGGAAATGATAGATATTTATAAGGAACTGTTTATAGCTGGGACGGAAGGAAGAAATTCAATCGATAAAGTTGTTAATGCTAATGGTCGACGCATTTTGGATTTTTGTAATGACAACAATTTGTTGATATTAAATGGTAGAACTTAAGGGGACACGGAAGGAAAGCTCACATATTTAAGCACATTAGGGAAATCTGTGATAGATTTTTGTGCAACAGCACAAATATGCTAGGCTATGTTGATGGGTTTGTAGTCGACGACAAAGTTAAATCAGAGCACTACCCCATAAAGCATAACAAAAGGAAGCAATTAAAAAACTATCCCTACTTCCTAAATTATATTGGGATAATTCAAAAAAAGAGCAATTGCAGCGAAAACTTAATGCAAATCTAGAAAACATAAATTCGAACCAATTAAACCTAGTCAAGTTATGTGAAGTTATAAAAAAAGTCCAAGCCTATGACAAAATTTAACCACAAAACTTTTGAAAGTAAACAGAACTGGTATAGTCATAAATGCAATTCTGTAAGAGAAAAAAGTTTCAAGTTTTTAAACAAATACAGAAAATCTAAAAGTGCAGAAGATAAAGATAAATATTTGAAATCGCAAAGGCATTACAAGCAAATATGCAGAACCCGTAAAGCGGAATATAACAAGCAACATATAGATAAAATAAACTGCATAAAAAACAGCAAAGAGTGGCGGAAAGTAGCTAAAGAGATAAGAAACCACAAGTACCTAATAGGCCCTGATGTCTCGGCCGCAAATTTAAAGCCCACTTTCAGCATCTTTGAAATCCTACACACTCAAATCCAGAGATGCAGTTGGCACCCCATTTCATTGAAAATCGTTTACTAGATGGTACTATTACTATTACACTGTGGAACAAATTCAGGTTAGCAAAAGTTAGGTCGGTCGATTCTGAGAGTGAGGGGTGAAAATAGAGGCTAAATTAGAAGACTCGTATCGCAGCGTTTGTTTATGTTAGTTCGATTTTTTTTTTAATCGACCTTTGAACTTTGCAGTCAAATGCCGATTTTCATCATATTGTTTATATGGTTTTTTGGCTATGACTCGTCGACTAATTGATATTTTTCGAATCTGTAAAAGCGAAATTATTACTAAAAACCTGTGCAACAATTAAAATTTAAAAAAAAAATTAATTTAGAAAATTTTTGTGGTGCTTATGAAGCAAAATGTTGGAAAAAATTATTTTTTTCATGTTTTTTAAATATTTTCCACAAAACTAAGTCTTTTTTGTTTTCTGTTTTATCTATAATATGCTTCTCAGATTCTTCAATAAATTTCATTTGAAAAGAAAATGGTCTTAGTCGATAATTTGCGGTAAAAGTCCCAAAACCATTAAATAAATAGCGATTTAGGTAGAAGTAATTAAAAAGGGAAGTTCCAAGAATTAGGAGTTAGTAAAACACATTCTGGAAGTAGTCAAGTATAACGAACACCAGTGGCGCATTTGTTGCGACCTCAAAATAGTTTCATTGATTACAGGCTTAACAGCATCTGGCCGTCCAAAATATCCGTGTTTTTTGTGCGATTGGGATTCACGATACGGAGAAGTTATTAAAGGAAGAAACCAGTACAAACAGCATAACTGGAATAGTCGCATTGGACGGAAATGGCCTAAAGACCATAGGCTACACGAAAGTCTTGTTCCTGAAATGACAATTTTGTTGCCGTTGCTCCACATTAAACTTGGCATTGTTAAAAATTATTTGAAATGTATCGCAAAAAGATCAGCAGTATTCAAGTCCTTAAAAGAATTTTCCCAAGACTAAGTAACGCCTACATTCAGGAAGGGGTTGGTAGTGGTCCCGAAATACGGAAACTAATGAGTCGTCAAGATTTTGACCAAGTTCTGACAGGCCGAGAATTAAATGCATGGCTCGCATTGAAAGCAGTCATTAAAGGACTTTTGGGTAAAGAACGCAAAGACAACTACAGGCAATCTGTTGCAAACATGTTGGCAGCTTTCGATTAAATTGGCGTTAATATGTCGTACAAAATTCATCTCTTGCATCAGCATCTTGGTCAACTCGCTCAACAGTTGCCAACTGAATCTGATGAGCAAGGCGAACGTTATCACCAAACTGCGCTTCCATTTGAAATAAGGTAACTATAGAGTGTGCATATTTTGAATTTCTAGATTTTTCTAATATCTTTGTCAGAGTGCACAATTTAAACATGTTAACGATTGAAAACTATTTTCGTTTCAGGTACAGAGGGAAGAAATCTCCAGATGCAATACTCGCTGAAATTTGTTGATGGTATAAAAACACCTTTGAAGAAGAGGAAGACGAGGAAAAAGAGGAAGAAGGGGAAGACAAAGATGAAATTCCAGAATATCTCTTGGACGAAATTATCGACCTTTCTGATGATGATGACGATCACCAAGATATTAAAGCGAGCAGTGATGTTGATCCACAGCCGCCTGCTGAACGGCAACTGGCCAAATCATTAATTTAATTTATTTAATTTTTTTACTTAAAACTTTTCATAACTAACATTTCAAAAATATATTTTTTTTCCGTATTTTTATAATTTCTTTTTCAATGTTTTTTTAAACCAACACTGAACAAAATTGGTATATAAAAAATGTGAAGTAAATTAATATTAAGCTGGAAAACGCAAGTTTTGTATTATGATTGTTTTCTTTTCAAATGAAATTTATTGAAGAAACAGAAGCATATTATAGATCAAACAGAAAGCAAAAAGGACTTAGTTTTGTGGAAAATATTTTCAAAAAGCATGAAAAAAATAATTTTTCCAATATTTTGATTCATAGGCACCACCAAAATTTTCTAAATCAATATTTTTAAAAATTTTTATTATTGCACAGGTCTCTAGCAATAATTTGGCTTTTACAGATTGAAAAAATATCAATTAGTCGGCGAGTTATAGCCAAAAAACCATATAAACGATATGCTGAAAATCGGCATTTGACTGCAAAGTTCGAACGTCGATTAAAAAAAAAAATTCGAACTAACATAAACAAACGCCGCGATACGGGTCTAATTTAGCCTCTATTTTTACCCCTCACTCTCAGAATCGACCTAACTTTTGCTAACCTGAATTTGTTCTACAGTGTTATTGAACTGAAGAACGTATTAAAGAAGGTGAAATTAAACAAAGCCGCAGGTGAAGATCGGGTGCCTTTTGAATTTTTTTTAATGCTCCGGATGGATTCTGTATACAACTGCTGCTGGTGTATAACAACATCTTCAATAACAGTAAGATAGATAACCCTTTTAATAAGAGTCTGGTTTTTCCCATATTTAAAAAGGGAGATATAAACCATCCTAACAATTGTAGAGGCATCTCCTTCATAAATTGCTTTGTCAAGATCATGATGGGGGTGTTGAATGAAAGGTTGTATAATTTTTAGAAACAAATAATATTATGACAGAATATCAGGTTGGATTTCGAAGACAATATTCAACAGTTGATAACATTTATAACTTGTCAGCCCTGGTAAGGATTAAGCTAGAAGAAAAAAGAAAGTCTATGCGTTTTTCATAGATTTTAAAGCTGCTTTCGACAATGTACCAAGGCAGGCGCTAATTTATAAACTATATTGTATGGGTGTGTCTTATAAGTTTGTTAAAATGATTGAAAGTGCGACTGCAGATAGTAACACAGAAACAGCCATATGTACAGGTGAAGAAATTTCCGATTACTTTACAACAAAATCAGGAGTTAAACAGGGTTGTTTGTTGTCTCCTCTTTTATTCGCGATATATACAAACGATTTGCATGAAAGTCTTGAGGGCGGTCTAAATATAGATGATGTCAACATAAAACTTTTGTTATATGCCGATGCCATAGTGATATTATGCATTAGTTTTGCAAAAAATGATAAAAAACCTCGAGATATATTGTAATACAAGGGGCCTGGAAGTTAACCTTAGCAAATCGGAAATACTTGTTTTTAGAAAAGGTGGTCGCTTGGCCAGTCATGAGAAATGGATTTTGAACAATGCAGAAATCAAAATAGCATCGGCAGTTAACTACCTGGTTGTTGTCTTCACACCGAAATTAAAGTTCAGCAAATATGTTGAGAAACGAAGTATTCAGGCTAAAGGCGCCATTAATACAACCTGGCAAAGCTTTCTCGGTGAAACGGAAATAAATCTGCAAATGAAGTGGAAGGTTTTCTTAGCAGTGTGTAGATCAATTCAATCATATGCTGCTCAGTCATGGGGGTTTGGATATTTTGAGGAATCTAATATATTGAAATGCTACTTTCTCAAAAAAATTCTTTAGCTGCCACATGATACGCCGAATTATATTCTCATGCTGGAATCAACTGCTGAAGATAATCATTTCTACACAATAAGTCTACATCTACAATATATTAGTAAAACTTTACTCCAGTACAATAATAACAGATTACCATGCATATTATCGAAAATACTGCTTACTCGTGAGCTATTCTGGGTTGAAAAGTTAAAAGAGCTCGCTACAAACATGAATGTACAATGGCCGGGTCTTAATGTCGGAAAATCAATGGAATTCGTTTAGCTATAATTTATTAACCAACATGAAACTGAATAAGCTCAATGAAAGGTTGCAGAAAAAACTGAAAGTTCATCAAGGTTGTCTAAACATCCAAATCCAGGCAAAGGATTCTAATATTTAACAGCTAGTCACAACGCAGATAAAATCATCTGGATATTCATAATAGATATGGTGGTAATGATGAATCGAAATTTTGCTAAATGTGTAGCTTAAGAGAAAACGAAACGTTTCAACATTTCCCTTGAAGATGTCCTGCTTTAAGTGAATTCAGAATATGCACTTTTCGTAAACCAATACTGGAAGAACTAGAAATAATTCAGGTATTAGATGGCGACAAAGAAGAAGACTGGGAGATGCTTGTAAAGTGCTTAAAAGTTACATAAAAATATAGAGAATACTTAATAAAAGAACTTAATTAAAAACATTATTTTCCGACAGACGTTTTATAAAAACATTGTTGTAACTTTTTTTATGCATATTTTCTAAAAATCCATCACAAACTTTGAATTGTTAATAAAAATTTGTATCTGCAAATAAAGGATAATTATTATTATTATTCAACTCAAAAATGTATTCTGGGCCAAGTACAAGTTGCAAATATGTTTTGATGAAATTTTGTACATAAGCTTTTGTTGGCAATAGGATGAACGGAATTGAAGTTGGTAAAATAAAATGCAGCATGGGACATAGTCCCCCATATAAATCACCCCAATGGATCAGCTTAATTCCCTTTATGTGATAATTATTGCATAAATTTCGCTCTAATATGGTTTATGTGTGTTTATTACACCCATTAATAAGTACTCCAAAAATAAACCCTGCATGACCATTTTCAGCAATATTTCCCATATAAAGCTGTTGTCGTTATCATCACTGAAATCTATTAAAAAACAAAAATATTGCACAATTCTTCTTAAGTTTGGCTTATGTATGTTTCTGAAAAAATAACTGACTTTACTAAATATGATTAGTCCCCATATAAAAATTTATAACAATACCACTCAAATTTGGTCTATGCCTATTTTCTATATCCAATTAGTTGAATGTAATACCCTTTCTCTACGTAGTCGGTCTTGTTTATTTTGCAATTATTGAAAACTATTTATTATATTTATTGTTAATTGGTATGATCGCAAATCGAAGATCAAACTCTGTCGCCATCTTTTTCCAATTTATTCGATTTAGGAAGACTAAATTTGTATATTGTATACCATTAAGTAATCACAAGTAACTGTGAGCCATTTTCCATAAAGATTTTGGAATTTTGTAAATAATTAAGAACCCAACTTTTGGCGACAAAGCAGTTCCATATTTATAGTATGACCCAAGTGTGGATAGCATCTCCACAAACAATGTGTTGTTGGTACTTTAAACAACAAGGATAGTAGTAAAAACGTTTAAAAAGCGCATTTAGTTCATTTAGCGCTTTTTCAATAAGTCGCTAATTTAACGATATTCGTTCTTCGTTTTAAGCGCGTTCTTCTCTTAAGATGCTAGCTTTTAAATACAACTCACACATTTTATCGCAACTGTTCATTAAAAGAATATGAATTTAACGACATATTTACAATTTCTATGTATATTTTGTTAAAGATAAGACTTTCTTTTAATTCCGTACTCTTTAGCGCTTTTTTTGGGTACTATTTTTTTAATTTTTAAATTTAATTTAATTAATTATTTATTTGAAGAATGCAGTACAACAAGATATAGTTCTTATTAATATTAGAGTACTGGGGGATTTTCAAATGAAACATTATTTATCTGCTTTGAAAACTGCGAGATTTCTTCAAATCTTCGACGTCCAAATATATATCTCACAACATTGTTATAAGTTACTTTTAGCTTTTGTTTGCTTATTGATTCACAACTGGCAAATAGCTCGCATCCATATACAAGTGTCTGCAGTAGATTGGTTTTGGCAAGGAGCATACGAATATTTAATGCTTTAAAATATTGAGTTATCCACAGAGTTCTCAGCATTTACCACAGGCAGTATTTACATGATCAGACCAGTTATGTTTTTTTGTTAAAAATTATGCCGCTGTTCTTGGCAGTTTCAGTAACCTCAATAGTTGAGTTATCTAAAAGTAATGGTAGCAGAGTGGTAGGTATGAATTTTTTACGCTTTTTAAGAAAATATACGAAATCTTAATCGTTCTTCAACACATTTATAGGTTCTGACGTTTTGTTTCAACTATTTTATAAACACAATTGCACTTTTCAGTGTTTTTATCTTATAATTAATTATAATAAAATAATGGAAAGAAGAAAGGTTTGGGAAGAGTTAAAAGCCAGAATAATAGAAATGTTTTAAGCAAAAGAAAGTTTGTGAGAAATATTCTATAAATAAATCCATAGTTTCAAAAATTATCAGGAAATATCGTGAAAGAAGTACGGTGGTTACCGTCAACCTTATGGCAGCAACAAGAGGCCATTAAAAATATGTGCTCGAACTTATTCCCGACGAGTAATTGAGACGGATTTTGGTGTTTATCGTTCTCTTTTCAGGTGAGTCCAAGTTTAGGATGACCAAAGGGAACAAGAGTAGACCAAAAATATCTATATAATATTAATACGTGAAAGGAAATTTTTTTCCCCTTAAGCTAAATGCGGGTACGGAGGAGTGTGGAAATTGGCACAGTTATAGTTCCTATAGAGGGGAAGTGCCGAATGATAAAATTTATGTATAATATATGTTAAAAATATATTAAATAAAACAAAATTATATATTTATAATAAATATTTTTATATGAGCCTAAAAGTATGCTATTGACATATTCGTAAATTCTTTATATATTAAAAAATCATTGAAAGAAAAAATTTAATGAAAAAATAAAATTTCCTAGAATTTGCACCTGAATTTCGAATGACGTAATTTATCTATACGCGAAGGAAAACATGCCCCTGGTCTGTAAGTTCTAACAAGAAAATGGCCCAATAGACTCCTCCAAAGTTGTAACCGAATGTAACAATCGTATGTGGTTAGTGTTAGCGGAATGGCCAGCCCAATCTCCAGATCTCAAGCTGATAGATCGAAAAATGGGACACGAAATTATACAAACAAGACAGATCTAATAGAGGCTGTTAATTCTGGGTGGCAATAACTTTCAATGGATACCATCACCAATTTAATTGACTCCATATCCCGGCAGTACTAAATATAATGGATAACCACCAAACTAAGTATTGAAACCAAAAATAGAGGTTTCAAAGTTTCCAATGTTTTATCCACAGCTAAAAAAAATACTTTAAAATTTTGCTATTGTTTTCGGAACTTAAACTATATTGTGTTAACCAGAGTTCAGAAAAAAACACACACTGAATAAAAAACTCGTACATATATGTAAACAAACATAACTTAGACCAACACACACATATTTTTATTTTCATATCAATTATGTTTGTTTTTAAATTTTCTTCGGTGCCCAACACAACCATGACTGTGTTCGTTTTAATATTTCGTTATTTACACGAACATTTTTCTATCACGTACTTTTTGTTTCAATCACACATAAAGCATACATTTTTGAGTGTTGCTTTATTTGAAGTTCATGTTCTGGTACGTGTACTGAAAAAAAAAAAACACAGAACATGTACAATAAACAGGTTCGAGTTCAGTTATATTTTAAGTCGTGTTGTGGCTCGTGTAGTAAGAAAAAACAGAGCATGTACAATAAACAGGTTCGAGTTCAGTTATATTTTAAACACGACTTAAAATATAACTGAACTCAGTTATATTTTAAGTCGTGTTGTGACTCGTGTAGTAAGAAAAAACAGAACATGTACAATAAACAGGTTCGAGTTCAGTTATATTTTAAACACGACTTAAAATATAATTGAACTCGAACCTGTTTATTGTACATGTTCTGTTTTTTCTTACTACATGAGCCACAACACGACTTAAAATATAACTGAACTCGAACCTGTTTATTGTACATGTTCTGTGTTTTTTTTCAGTACACGTACCAGAACATGAACTTCAAATAAAGCAACACTCAGAAATGTGTGCTTTATGTGTGATTGAAACAAAAATTATGTGATACAAAAATGTTCGTGTAAATAACGAAATATTAAAACGAACACAGTCATGGTTGTGTTGGGCACCGTAGAAAATTTAGAAACGCACATAATTGATATGAAAATAGAGATATCTGTTGGCTGCTTTTGAATAGAACATTGTGTGTTTCATGTATATATTTTCTGAACCTTGGTGTTAACATTTCTTATTTTTTAAATAAATGAAACATACAAATTTTTAAACTAATAATATATAACTAGCAGATTTCAGCCCTCGAAATTCGAGTGCAAATTCTAGGAAGTTTTAATTTTTCATTAAATAAAGACCCTGAAGGTATGCTAATCAATTATATCCAATTCACAAATCAACACAAAAAACAAACTCATTTTTATTACAAACACATTAACAAATTTAATAAACACACATATAGCATTGTTTAATTTTATGTATGTGTCAGTAGCACCTTTAAATGCAATTTACTCAAAATAAAGGAAAAAATTTAAAAATCTGTAAGTCTGCAAAACGGCTAAAAAGAAATACCTTTCAAATAATATACGTCTGGTGAAAATCGGGATAAAACGGTAGAGCAAAACGGCGGTCACAAAAACTCGCCTAGCCTTTTAGTATTATAGATATTTTATCACTCACTGTATATGTTCCATTTAATAGCAATAAAGGGAATAAACCAATATTGAAAATCTTGAGTCTCTCTGAGAACGAGAAGAATAGGTCCACGACATACCAAAATATTGTTCTCCCAGTACAATAATTTAATTTGGGTTCACCCTTTGAGTCTCTGAGTTTGGCATTATATAAAGGATACAACCCTCGACTATCCACAAAAGTCAGTTTCAGTTAAATATGTGTGTATATCAACCATTGCTCGTCAATGAGTTAAATATTGAGTTTTTATTAAGACTTCTGATATGAATCGTATCGTAACTATTAAGTGTTAAGAATTTTAAAGTCTGCATAAAATATTATTTCAATTTCCTATTTTCACAATTTAAAACGATTTGCAAAAAAAAAAAAAAATCTGCTTTAATTTATGGCTACAATGGAAACGCTTACTAAATCACTTCAAATGAGTTGAACAAGCAGTCAAACATACAAAGTAACAACAGTAGCCATACAGAAATTAGCTGAAATGCAACATTTGTCTGACAATCATAAACACGAATATGAAGTGGACGGCGCAAGACAAAAAAATAAATATAAACTCAGCTAACAACATTCCAAAACAAATGGCTACAAAAACTGCAATCACATACAAAATGTTAAAGAACAATACAAATAGTTAAGCATTTTTTAATGTAAAGAAAAAAAAACGCCATAAAAAAATTCTGGCTAAAATGGTAATGGAGTGAATGAATATATGTATGTATATACGCACACAGAAACACACTACATGAGGCCATATATTAAAAAAATAAACATGAAATCATGTTTATATTTTATATTTATATTTTTTGGTGAACAAATTGCACAAAAAATGGCTTGAAATACGAATTTTTTCCACCATTTTATTATTTTTTTTTTTAAACATACGTTTTTTATTTTGTATAAAATTGTAGTAGTATGTGTGTGTATTTTTTCAGCACAAACATACAAACATACATGTATATGTGGTTTATGGTAAACCGCAATGCGAAAAATGTCAACTTGTGGCTTGAAAGTTACAAAAACATAACAAGGAAAAAAAAATCTCCCTAAAAATATGCTGTGAAAAAAATTAATTTTTGACTCATCGTTTTGAACAATGTTAGAGTATGAATTGTTAACATGAAAAAGCTGTGTTTAGTGTGACCAACTATATGAGATAAGGCGATAAGTGCCACTAAGATGTTAGCGGATAGACAAAACAATTATTCTCGAAGACTATATTCGATGCAATAATTTCATACTCTTCGTTTCCAAGAAAATTTGACCACTTTTAGTTCGCAATATTTGGCAGAATTTGTGTCGATATAACTCTATTCGATGAATAATTATTCCCAATATAAATGGGATGAATAACACGTTACGATGAATAACAAAATCTATCTATAATCGCAAAAAAAAAAAAAAAAACGCCAAGGAAAACGTTGCCAAAACCGAAAATCGCCACAATTAAAAATCGCCAAAATATTCAATTTTCCAGCAAGTAAAAAAATTATAGTAGGTCTAGACCGACTATACGATACCCTATGCCATGCGTTTAGAGACCCTATCTCTCAGGCCCAACTAACTGGATATAGAAAATAAGCATAAACCAAATTTGAGTGGGATTTTTATTATTATTTTTGGCTGCAGATATGAAAAAGTTCATATTAGATGCTATATCTATATGGGGACTGGGCCCAAAAATGGACCGATCCTGACCATGTTTGGTAAAGTCTCTTGTATTTTGCAAAAACATATACAAACAAAATTTGAGCAGAATCAGTGCAATATTTTTGTTTTTTGATAGATTTAAGTGAAGATCGGGAAGCCGCTCTATATGGGTCCTATGACTAAAAGTTGTTCCATAGGGATCGTTTTTGGACTACTGATTAATGGATGTAACAAACACATATAAACCCAATTTGACTAATATTTATATGATAATTTGGATCTTATGGCAATTTGTGTTGATTTCATAGGGGGTCATTTGTATGGGGGCTAAGCCTGAACATGGATCGATTCTCACTAATTTCAATAGCGTTCATCCTATGGCCAATAAAAGCTGACATACCAAATTTAATCAAAATATATTCATTTTTGCGACCTGCAGTTTGATTAAAAGCTTTACATGGACACACAGACGGACGGACATCGTTAAATCGAATCAGATAGTGATTCTGATCAGATAGTGATTCTGATTCGATCGGTATAATTAAAGATGGGTCTAGGTCAAATATTTTTGGTAGTTACAGACAGCAGCACAAAGTCATTATAACCAAACCACATAGAGATATAGGGTATAAAAATTGAGTTTTTACTGTTTGTTTGGTTGTTTGTTTGTGGTTTGTAGGAGGCTATATCATTGGAACGATTATCTCGAAATTTTCACAGCAGGTAACTGCCTGTAATGGAGGAACAAAATGCAATTTTTTTTGATGAATTTTTAACATATAATTTTAACATATAATATCTGGAGTACTACGACAGTAAGAGTTCTGGAACTATGTACATGCATATATTAAACTAGTTTGAAGAGTAGCGGATAAAAGGGTGGGAGTGGACTAATCAGCGTGGCACCACCCAACATACAAAGTAAATATTCAAGTATGTACTGTGAATATGACAGTGCTGAAACTTTTGAAAATTACATTAATTACCAATGTGAGTAGTCGTGGAAAATATAGCCAGAATCGCCAAAATCGCCAAAACCGAAAATTGCGAATAATAAAAACCGCCAAAATGAAAAATGAATGCAAAATATAGAATTGCCAAATTCAAAAATCGCCAAAATTAAAAATTGCAAAAAACAAATAGAGTCAAAAATCGCAAAAGATAAAAATCGCCACAAATAAAAATTGTCAAGATATAATATCGCAAATACCAAAAACTGAAAAAATTACCAGTCACCAAAAATAATTAAAACAGATCTTTAAAAAAATGTATTCCCAGTTTTTTATTTCATTACGAAGGGTGTAGCGAAGCGTATTGGATTACAGCTAGTCTTATGTATAAAAATGGAGTTCTGTCTGTCTGTTTGTTTATTTTTTTTTTGTAGTTTATAGGAGGATACACCACTGGCACGATTGTCTTGAAATTTTTGCAACAGGTAACTCTCTATCCGGGAGGATATATAGGCTATTTTTTGATCTTTCAAGTGGGCGTGGCACCTCCCACATACAGTGTGTTTTTAACATACAATTTTAACATATAATATCTGAAGTACTATGACAGCAAGTGTTCCGAAACTATGTACATTAGGGTAGCCGTTCATTATATGAAGGGGAAAAAAGTGTTCGAATTTAAAGTCTTACCCCTAGACATTTACGAGTAGCAAAAAAAAAAAAAAAAAAAAAAAAAAACTGAGATATACAAAGTTTTGGGTCAATCAAAAAAAAAAAAAAAAAAATTTATAGGGCCTCAACCACTTGAAGTGTGTTTATTAGGGCGGGTCGATTTAAAAATCGCCCAAGTGACAAGGGAAATCATATTCTAGGGATCGAAATAAGAAACTTTGCCAAGGAACCATACCTTTAAAACGAATTCTGAAATCCGACTTTTGACCTGTCTGTCTGTCTGTCTTACTTTGATCCATTTAGAGTGCCCCAATCGAATTACCATTTTTTGTTTAGAATTGGGCTGACTATGTTTGATTTAATATTAAAATTAACACTCATACATATACGTATCTTTTGCACTGCTAATAAATAATAATTATACGCCTTGACTATGTTAAGTTATTCAAAAAGATCGATCGGATGAGGTTAAATAAGTTTTAGATCACTCCGTGATTATGCGTGACTCTGCGTGACTACCCCTAAATTAATCTGTAGTCACAACAGACTATGGGCCAAGTTTCAAATCAACTGCATGAGGGGGAATGGGGTTGCCCCATGGTACACAGAGAGACCGATAGGTCAAAAGTCGGGACATCAAAATTCGTTTTAGAGATATGGTTCCTCAGGCGAAGTTTCTTATTTTGATCTCTAGAATATGGTTTTCCTTGTCACTTGAGCTATTTTTTTTTGCCTCCCTACAAATCGACCCGCCCTAGTGTTTATATGGGGATATATGACTTTTTTTTCAGATTTTACGAAAATTTCGTTCTATAGTTTCATTTTTTCGACAAGTTGTTATATGAATCGATATCAGTACAACATTATCTTTTCAAAAAGCTATATAAATTTAAAAGCTTGCCAGTAAATAACAAATGCCACAGGCCTCTTTTGTGGCAAAAAAGCTCTGGGTCATGAAATGTGATGAACATTTCTTCAAATTTAACAAATTGATAAAAGCCATAATTTTGTTTTAGTCTCTATACCTATAAGTACTCAGATATGAAGTATTGTTTTATTACCATGTTATTAACGTATTGCAAAATGAGGCCAAAAATTGAACATTTTTTTGATAAAATTTTGAAAACGCCATTTTTAAGTTTTAAAAAATGTTCTTTAACAAAATTTTTAAAAATGGACCTGGCACTTTAAAGTTTTGTTGAATGTATGTTAGAGATGAACCGTGGGAAATTTTAAGTAAACTCCTCTGCCAAAATTTTTTTCACAAAGAATTTTTTTTTCGGATTTCGAGAAAAATGATTTTTTTCTGAAATATTCAGTAAGTGTGCTCTTTCTAAATACTTTGTATAAAAAATTTATCAGTTTTCTACTTTTAAATGTTATACCTATAACATTAATAGGCTAGGCGATTTCTTGTGACCGATGTTTTGTTCTAACGTTTTAACCCGATTTTGACCAAACGTATATTATTTGAAAGGTATATCATTTTAGCCGTTTTGCAGATTTACAGATTTTTAAATTTTTTCCTTTATTTTGAGTTAATTGCATTTAGAATTGCTACTAACACATACATAAAATTATACACATGCTATGTGTGTTTTATTGAATTTGTTCATGTGTTTGTTAATGAGTTTGCTATCTTCATTCACAATAATAGTAAACCATAAAAGTGTTGGTTTACGAATTGAAAAATAAAGCGGCGTAGAAATTGCACTCGAATGTCGAGCGCTGGAATCTGCTTGTTTTATCTTAATAGCCTACGGTTTCTGAAGAAAATAATATGACCCCATTAACCCTTTTAGACTTGATTTGATGATTATGATGATTTTATAATTTGACGTCATTAACCCCTTTGGATTTGGCGTCATAAATGACGATCGACGATTAAGTCAAAAAATTAAAATATTTTGCAAATACTGCTGAATTTAGATTATTTTAACCCTAGGAGCACATAGGGTAAATTTTCGTAAAATATTGCACAATTTTATTTCCCAAGCCATTTCGCAATAAGTTAACAACGTGGTAATAAAACAATACTTCATATCTGAGTACTTATGGGTACTGACACCAAAAAAATTTTTGGCTTTAATCAATTTGTTGAAGCTGAAAAAGTCTTCACCACATTCCGTGACCTAGAGTTTTTTGGCACAAAAGTGGTCTGGGTCATTTGTTATTTTTTGGCGAATTTTTATTCGATTTTGAATTTAGTTATATAGCTTTTTGAAAATATAATTTAGTACTGATATCGATTCATATCACAACTTGTCGAAAAAATTAAACTATAGAACGAAACTTTCGTAAAATATGATAAAAACTGAAGTTTTCCCCATGTTACCACACTTGGAGGCACCTCAAAACTTTTTTTGATTGACCTAAACATTGTATATCTCGGTTTTTTTGCTATTCGCATATTGCGTGCGGGTGAGACCGAGAGTTTGAACACTTTTTTTTATTATATGAAAAAAAAAGAGTTCAAACTCTCGGTCGCACCCCCTAGCAATATGCGAGTAGCAAAAAACTGAGAAATACAAAGTTTTGGGCCAATCAAAAAACATTTAGAAGTGGCTCAACGCGATTGAAAATTTCAATTGTGTTTTATGTGGGGAAAATATGACTTTCTTTCAGATTATGCGAAAATTTCGTTCTATAGTTTAATTCTTCTGACAAATTTTTATATACCCCTTAATCAGTATTAAATTGCCTTTCAAAAAAGCTGTAAAACTTCAATATCAATTAAAAACTCGCCAAGAATTAGCAACTGCCCCAGACCACTTTTGCGCCAAAAAAAAACTAGATCATGAAATTTGATGCCATTTTTTTCAACTTTAAGAAATTAATTAAAGCCAACATTTTGTTTTAGTCTCTATATCTGTAAGTACTCAGATATTAGGTATTGTTTTATTATCACCTTGTTAATCAATTAAGTATTGAGACGGAAAATGGAAAATTTTTTTGATAAAATTTTGAAAACTTCTTTTTCAAGTTTGGAAAAATTTTCTTAAACAAAATTTTAATATTATGATCTAGCTCTTTAAGGTCTTGTTGAGTGTAGATTAGAGATTAACTGTGTGAATTTTTAGGTAAATCTCTATGCCAGGACTTTTTTGACAAGGATTTTATTTTTGCGGATCTTGAGAAAAATGGGATTTTTGTAAAATATTCTGTAAATGTACTTTTTCTAAATACTTTGTATCAAAAATTCATCACTTTTCTACTTTTAAATGTTATTTTTTATCCTAATAGCCCAGGGTTTCGGAAAAAAATTATATGACACCATTAACCCTTTTCAAATTGGGGTCACATATGACCCCAACGTAATAATAGACAATTTATTCAAAAAATTCAAATATTTTGTAAATGCTGTCGAATTTTTAGATACGATGCTTAGAAAATAATTACAAATGTGTAAGTCTTCCATAGTGAAAATTTTAAATAAATCGAACAACGTTAACCCATTCTTTGCCGAGGTCAAACTTTGAATTTTGGCATATTTTAAAAAAATAATTGTTCTAGTAACTAGATGAAACCCTTACTATGGGTTGAGAAATAAAATTATGCTATATTTTACGAAAACTTACCATTATGTGCTCCTAGGGTTAAAATGATCAAAAATTCAGCAGTATTTGAAAAATATTTGAATTTTTACTTAATCGTCCTATACGAGCTTGGGGTCAAATTATAAAATCATCATAATTGACAACCGTAAAAATCGGTAAAATATATTTCCCAACCCATAGTAAGGGTTTGATCTAGTTTACTAGAACAATTAATTGATTAAAAGTTGTTTGAATTTACATTCGCGAGCAATAAGCAGATAATTGCACCAAAGATATACCAAAATGGATTATTTTGATCCCAAAAGCACTGAATGGTTAAATAAATAAAAATTAACCGAATTATTTTTCTTAAATTCTAAATAGTGGTTTTAATGAGTTTAATAGAAAAACTCGTTTTCGGTAATTTTTATTTAAAAATTTCTTAAAATCCAAAGCTGGCCTTGGCAAATAATGCGTTAACGTTCTCGGATTTATCTCAAATTTTAGGAACGGAAGTTCTACTCATTAGTAATTATATTTTAAGCGTCGCATCTAAAAATTCAATAGCACTTAGAAAATATTTCAATTTTTTTAATAAATTGTTTTTTATTAGTTTGGGGTCATATGTGACCCCAAAACCAAAAGGGTTAATGGACTACTAAGATAAAATATAATATTTTAAAGTAGACAAGTGATGAATTTTTGATACAAAGTATTTAGAAATAGTACATTTACAGAATATTTTACAAAAATCCCATTTTTCTCGAAATCCGCAAAAATAAAATCCTTCTCAAAAAAGTTTTGGTGGAGGGATTTACCAAAAAATTCACACAGTTAATTTCTGACATACATTTAACAAGACCTTAAAGAGCTAGATCAATTTTCTTAAATTTTGTTTAAGAAAATTTTTCAAAACTTGAAAAAAGAGTTTTCAAAATTTTATCAAAAAATTTTCCATTTCCGGTCTCAATGCTTAATAGGTTCACAATGTGGTAATAAAACAGTACTTCATATCTAAGTACTTACATGTATAGAGACTAAAACAATATGTCGGCTTTAATTCATTTCTTAAAGTTGAAAAAAATGCCATCAAATTCCATGATTTAGTTTTTTTTTTGGCACAAAAGTGGTCCGGGGCATTTGCTATTTCTTGGCGAGTTTTTATTCAGTTTGAAGTTCTACAGTTTTTTGGAAAGATAATTTAATACCGATCCTGAATTATATAACAAAAATTAAACTTTAGAACGAAATTTTCGTAAAATCAGAAAGAAAATAATATTTTCCCCATATAAAACACATGAAAAATTTTCAATCGCGTTGAGCCACCTCTGAATGTTTTTTGATTTACCCAAAACTTTGTATTTCTCACTATTTTTGTTATTCGAATATTGCTAGGGGGTGCGACCGAGAGTTTGAACACTTTTTTTTTATTAAGGGCCACCCTAATGTACATGTACATATTAAACTAATTTGAGGAGTCGCGGAAAATATGGGTGAGATTGAACCAGTGAGCGTGGTATGCACCATACATATTAAAAATATATTTAAGGTCATATATCTGGAGTACTGTAGTATTAAAATTCTTGGGTCTTTCTGCGAGTTCATAAGTTATTAATGTGAATAGTTGGACAAAAGGGCGGGATCGGACCAATGGCCGTGTCACCCCATAGAAAGTAAATATTTAAATATTATGAATATTACAGTCTAGAAATATTTGACAATTATATTAATTACCAATGTGAGTAGTCGTGGAAAATATGTGCAGAATCGCCAAAATCTAAAAATCGCAAAAAGCCGAAAGTCGCGTATAAGAAAAATCGACAAAATGAAAAATTGTCGAAATAAAAATTGCAAAGAAAACAAAAAAACGCCAAAGTCAAAAATCGCCAAAACCGAAAGACGCGTATAAACAAAAATCGCCAAAAAAAAAATTGCCAAAATCGAAAAATCGCGAATAACAGAAATTGCAAAAAAAAAAATTCGCCAGAACCTAAAATCGCCAAAATCGTAAATCGCAAAAACAAAAATTAGCAAATCAAAACAAAAAAACGCCAAAGTCAAAAATCGCCAAAACCGAAAGAAGCGAATAAACAAAAATCGCCAAAAAAAAAAATTGCCAAAATCGAAAAATCGCGAATAACAGAAATTGCAAAAAAAAAAATTCGCCAGAACCTAAAATCGCCAAAATCGTAAATCGCAAAAACAAAAATTAGCAAATCAAAAATCGCTGAAAATTAAAGAAATAGTTTTCTATGCAATGTGTTCCCAGTCTTTTGTTTCTCTACGATACGTGTTAGATAACACACTGCAACTGCCATTCTGGGGGGGAGTGGGGGGTGAGAAATTCCAAATCAAACTGAAAGTAAAATCACTGAAAAGGAAAACGAAAAGCACCCACATAGTTTTTTATAAATGGCGCTGAGTGGTAGTTTAAAAGTATGAAGGCGCTAAGTTTGCATCTCTGCTCTGTAGTATTGTATTCATTTCATCGTAAATCTTTTTGCGTTTTGAACAGAAAAGAGGATATGATTTACGATCTACGATGTCTTCGTGTTGAGTGTTATCTCCTCCAGCACTGCGACCAACAAGATCTATCGTGCACCCTCTTTCAGTATTGTTTTCTTTCCTGTTTATGATGTCGATGATGTCCTTCTCCGCCAATGATTTGTATGTTTCCTCTCTAATTTCAGATTTACCAAAGAGTCTTTGTCTTGGATATGCAAGCGCTGGACAGTTTGCCACTATATGTTCCATGGTTTCATCGTCTTCCAGGAAGTATCTGCACATTTTATCTTCAACTAAATGTATTTTGCAAATGATGTAGTTGCACGCATAGTGCCCTGTAAGGGCCCCACATAGAAACTTTGTGATTGTAGTAGTGATTGTTTGTTCAAATACTCTACTGACTCATGTTTAATCGATTTGTCTTTGTTCTTGGTTATGTATTTTCTGGTGAATCCGAATTGGGAGTTTGGAGCAATGAGTGGTCTTTCCGCGCAGATAACATAGCAGCGAAACCTTGAGAAACAGCTGTCTTATATAACCTTTCACGAACTTCAGCACTAATTGAAGCTCGACCACGTTGGAATAATGTAAAATATTTTAGGGAACGCGCGTGAATCACCAAAAGTCAAAACAAGTTAATGAAGGCTGTTATGTAAGACCATGTTAAAATTTATACAGCGAATTTGTTAACGCAAATTTATTGATTGTTTTCGTTTAGAGTCAAATTTTGAAGCTAAAAGCAATAAAACCAATGCCATTTTTTAATTACCTTACGGGAAAAGTAAGTTAAATTGACTATTTGTGCCATGTATAAGTGCCAGGTCCTGAAAGCGGATCATATGACTATTCCCGAAGGATACCTTTAATCAGCGATGTTCAGTAGCGCTTTTTTGAATTTGTAGCACAATCTCAAAAACAAACAGTGCTCTAATTAAAATAGTCGGTAACATTATTTATGCATTAAATAGATACATCTTATTTGCTTTCGTTTTATATAGACACATATATATTTCGATACATGACATTTGATATCTCCTCAACACACAAACTTCACTAAAATACTCATATTCACACAAAATAGACAACAACTTCCGTTTTTATTTTATTATTCATTTGTATGTGTCACACACCAAAAAGACCGGATGTACTTGTTAAATAGAAATAAATAACAATAAAAACAATAACAAAAACAAATATTGCTTTGGCAACCTCAAACGCTGTTTGTCAGTTTATGTTTTATCTACGAGTACATATTTGATCAAACTATTACAACCATATCAGTGATTGTTAGCCAACAAAAATATGTCGTTTAAATAGTTGGTTATTCTATGGAAATATGTGAATGTGGTAGCAGCTATCAGTTCTTTGGGTAAATATAGACATATTTAATTTTATTACATATTGTTTTTCTTTTTTTTTTTGTTCGTTTGATTCTTTAACAAACAATTGTTCGTTCTTTTTCCAGACAACTAAACATATTAGTTTGTAAGAATAATTTTTAACGACTTCTTTCATTTTTCGAACAAACAATGAAAGAAAAAGTGTTAAAATCATAAAAATTTTTTTGGCAATCCGAACATATCAACTTTTGGAAATGGATTAAATCATTTAGAAACAAGTAAGAAAATTATAGTCGGTCTAGACCGACTATACGATACCCTATACCATGCGTTTAGAAACCCTATCTCTTAGTCCCAACTAACTGGACATAGAAAATAAGCAAAAACCAAATTTGAGTGGGATTTTTATTAATTTTTTTGGCTGCAGATATAAAAAAGTTCATATCGGATGCTATATCTATAAAGGGGCTAGGTCCAAAAATGGACCGATCCTGATCATGTTTGGTAAAGTCTCTTGTATTTTGCAAAAATATGTACAAACAAAATTTGAGAAGAATTAGTGCAATATTTTTGTTTTTTAATAGATTTAACTGAAGATCGGGAAGCAGATCTATATGGGGTCAAAGGGATCATTTTTGGACTACTCATTAGTGGATGCAATGAACGCATACAAACCCAATTTGCGTAAGATCTATATGACAATTTGGATCTTATGGCAATTTATGTCGATTTCATATGGGTAATTTGTATGGGGGCTAGGTCTGAACATGGACCGATTCTCACCAATTTCAATAGCGTTCATCCCATGGCCGATAAAAGCTTATATACCAAATTTCATCAAAATATATTCATATTTGCGACCTGCAGTTTGATTACAAGCTTTACATGGACACACAGACGGACGGACGGACGGACGGACGGACGGACATTGTTAAATCAACTCAGAAAGTGATTCTGATTCGATCGGTATAATTAACGATGGGTCTAGGTCAAATATTTTTGGGTGTTACAAACAGCAGCACAAAGTCATTATACCCAAACCACATAGTGGTATAGGGTATAATAAAAGTGGCTGGTTGGCAGGCATGGGCGACACCAAAGTATTCCTAGGTTATGCCAAGGTATTAATTCAAGACTTTTCTGTTTTTCGCTCTGTAGTTATTGTAGAATTGCTAGATTTATGCAAACTTGAAGAAATGTATTAAATACTTACAAAATTTTCCAAACTCCAGTCTTTTCTTGTCTTGTTCTCTAGCAAATCCCATATTTGTCCTTATATACAATCTCTCTGTGAAAAAAGTACTTATTAAATTTACTGAATTTATGTGTTGTGCCAAAGAAAAAAAAAGATACTGTAGCTATTTTCGTAATATGTATACCCTACACCGAACTGTGGGCAGAGTATTATGGATTTGTGCTCGATGACTGTAAGTAAAAAAAAAATAAAAAAGCAAGTAGGGGTGTAAATTTAATTTTTGTACCCTATAGCACTATGTGGTTTTGGTATAATGACTTTGTGCTGCTGCTTGTAACTACCAAAAATATTTGACCTAGACCCATCTTTTATTATACCGATCGAATCTGAATCACTATCTGATTCGATTTAACGATGTCCGTCCGTGTGTCCGCCCGTTCGTCCGTCCGTCTGTAAACCTTGTAATCAAACTGCAGGTCGCAAATATGAGTATATTTTGATGAAATTTAGTATATCTATCGACCATAGAATGAACGTAGTTGAAATTGGTGAAAGTCGGTCGATGTTCAGACCTAGCCCCCATACAAAAGACCAATATGAAATCGACATAAATTGCCATAAAATCCAAATTATCATATAGATCTTACTCAAATTGGGTTTCTATACGTTTATTACATCCATTAATGAGTAATCCAAAAATTGTTCCTATGGGACAACCCTTACTCATAGGCCCCATGTAGAGCTGCTTCCCGATCTGCACTTAAATCTATCAAAAAAAAATTAGCCACTGATTCTTTTCAAATTTTGTTTGTATGTATTTTTGAAAAATACAAGAGATTTTACCAAACATGATCAGGATCGGTACAATTTTAGGCCTAGTGCCCATATAGATATAGCATCCGATATTAACTTTTTCTTATCTGCAGCCAAAAAAAAAAAAATAATAAAAATCCCACTCAAATTTGGTTTATCTTATTTTCTATGTCCAGTTAGTTTGGCCTAAGAGATAGGGTCTCTAAACGCATGGTATAGGGTAGCGAATGGCGAACCTTTTTGACAAGTGAGTCAAAATTTAATTTATTTTTTTGTAATGTCAACCTACGGGTCAAATATAATTTTAGCAATTGAAGATTTAACAAAAATACATGTAAATATGATTTTATTTACTATTCGAACATATTATATATATGATTATTATTTTATAATAAGAAAACAAAGAAAATTTAATATCAAAAAAATTATACATAGACACACATTTAATGCGAAACTTGTTGTTGTTTATTTTCAGATAATTGATGTATATTTGGTTCATGCTTGGAATTCATTACTTTTACACATGCGGCAGTCATTTCATTACCAAGTGTATTTCTTTGCGTGGATTTTATAAAATTCATTGATGAAAATAAAATCTCGCATACATATGTTGAGCCAAACATTTTTAAAAGAGCATTTGCCAGTTTTTTCATTGTATTAAATGTATCTGGTAAAGAGTCCCATTCTTTCAATATTATATCATCAGTTCTTTGTTCGAATACCTTTTTCTTATTGTCAGAAATATTTTCTAAATCCTGTTTTTGCAAATCTGTAATTAAATTTTCAAATTTATTTTTCCACATAAAACTGTTTTGGAATTCTGCTAATTCCATTTTCAAATTTTCAATACCTAAACAAGTGAACACGGTTAATTCCAAATTATTAAATTCTATTTTGTGTGGATACAATATAAACTGTATTGTTTTTTCTAAATCACTAAATTGATTAAATCTATCCAGAAAAGCTTGTTTTATTTCCTCGATAACAGTTAAATATTTTTTAATTTTATGATCCTGTTTAATATTACTATTTTCAAAGTTTTCAGTTGCTTGGAAATGTTTTGCAGATTATAACAAGGATTTTGATCGACGGCTGAGGTAGTTCAGTCGTCTCCAGGGTCAGCCTAAGGACCCTCAAACCTTATGCAATAAAACACTATAAACCTTTTAATTACAAAGTAGTTTATTTAAGTGCTAATTGTGTATATATGATTATATGTATCTATATACGTATGAAGACGCGACTGACAACAGTTCTGCTTTCGTATTATCGGGAGGTCGGCTATGCTAGCCGGTAGCTGGTGACTCGAGTATACTGGTCCACAGATGGCGGTGCAGTGGTTGACTCGGTTGACAGGTGGCGATATTACTGGCCGGCAGGTGATGGCGTAGTGGTTGACTCGGGTTCGTCGAGCGACAGGCGTTACGACTACTGGCTGATGGATGGCAGCGTAGTGGTATGCTGGAGTGCGTCGGTCGACGGGCGGTGCGACTACTGGCCAACAGGTGGCGGCGTGATCGGTCGTATGATGGCTTGGATGCGTCGATTGCTGATTTCGGCGCTGCGTTGCTACTGGCAGACAGACGGCGGCACCGTGGGTGGCGTGGATGTGCCGGCTGATGGTAGCAGGAGTGCGGTGATACTGGTCGACAGATGGCGGCACAGTAGGTGGCCTGGCACGACTATGCTAGCAGGCAGATGGCGGCACAGCGGATGGCTTAGATGCGCCTATTGATGATTTCGGCGTTGCGTTGCTACTGGCAGACAGATGGCGGCACAGTAGGTGGCTTTGGTGCGCCGGCTGATGGTGTTGGTAGTGCGGCAACACTGGCAGGCAGATGGCGGCACCGTGGGTGGCGTGGATGTGCCGGCTGATGATATCAGGAGTTTGGTGATACTGGTCGACAGATGGCGGCACAGTAGGTGGCTTTGGTGCGCCGGCTGATGGTATTGGCAGTGCGATGACACAGGCAGGCAGATGACGGCGCCGTGGGTGGCGTGGATGTGCCGGCTGATGATATCAGGAGTGCGGTGATACTGGTCGACAGATGGCGGCACAGTAGGTGGCCTGGCACGACTATGCTAGCAGGCAGATGGCGGCACAGTAGATGGCTTAGATGCGCCGCTTGATGATTTCGGTGTTGTGTTGACACTGGAAGACAGGTGGCGGCACAGTAGGTGGCGTGGCTCGGGCATACAGGTAGTCGATGGCGCGACCGGTCGAGAGAGCGTCAGCAGCCGGCAGAAGGCGGTAGTGCGACTAGAGTTGCTGTCGTGAGCTGTGCTGTGTCTTGGCCACCTGTAATGATAAGAGCGGGGTTAGTCGGGAGCAGTCAGCACAGGCCGCTGGATTTGAGAGCAGTCAGCCGTTAAGCCGCTGGATTATCGGGAGCAGTCAGCCGTTAAGCCGCTGGATTATCGGGAGCAGTCAGCCGTGAAGCCGCTGGATTATCGGGAGCAGTCAGCCGTTAAGCCGCTGGATTATCGGGAGCAGTCAGCCGTTAAGCCGCTGGATTATCGGGAGCAGTCAGCCGTTAAGCCGCTGGATTATCGGGAGCAGTCAGCCGTTAAGCCGCTTTATTATCGGGAGCAGTCAGCCGTTAAGCCGCTGGATTAATATGGATGACAACCGGTACCGATCGTCTTTAAAAGGTTGGAAATATCTTTTAGTAAGATATACCGTTCAGCTTTAGCGCCGAAAAATCAATTGCCATCCTCAGACCAACCTTGCTTTCTTATGTATATAATTTCATATACCAAGTGAGAATTAAAAAATATCATTTGCTTTAGCCACTTAATAAGCTATTTTTAGCAGGCTTATTTTGTTCATGTTTAGTTGAATGTGTATTAATTTATATAGGTGCTGGGTTTTTGTTCATGTTTGGTTGAATGTGTATGCCTTACTGTTGTAGTCTATTTTGTTCATGTTTAGTTGAATGTGTATTAATTCATATGAAGACTGGTTTGTTCATGTTTGGTTGAATGTGTATTCATTTAGTGAGAAATGATGAGTGGCTTGGTTCTATTGATGTTTAGTTGAATGTGTATTTATTTATATGAAGGCTGGTTTGTTGTTCATATTTGGTTGTCCGTTATGTTTTATAGCTGTGACGTAGGTATTGTTGTTGTTACATGTAGTGCTGCGATGTGTAGTTATGGCTGTTGGTTGGTTCTGTTGGCGGTTTTCATGTGCAGCGCAATTTGCGTTGTTACAAGATATGGAAAATATTTCAATATTTTCATTTTCAAATCATTACTAAATATATCAAGTTTTGTCATAACCGTTTTAATATTTTCAAACATGACTAATACAACTTGACCAGGTCCTTGGAGTTTTTTATTCAATTCATTAAAATGCTGAGTGATATCACAGCAAAACATTAGGTCATTTTGCCATTCTATATTTGATAATTCGTCAAAAACATTATTTTTTCATGCAAAAATAGTTTTATTTCTTCTAATAAATCTACGAACCTATTTAAAACTTGACCATGGCTGAGCCATCGAACATTATTGTACATTAAAAGCCCAAAGTATTGAGAATCAATTTCCTCTAATAATTTGGCAAATTCTCGCTTATTTAGAGCTCTTGCATTTATAAAATTGACTATTTTTGTTACAACTGGCATTACGTTGGAAAATGTTTTCAATCCTTGTTTTGTACTTAAGACTTCTTGATGAATGAGGCAGTGAAATTCATTTAAAGAATGTTGGACACTTTGTTTAAGTTGCTGAATAAAACCAATATATTATGCTAGGAGCACCATCAGTTGTTACAGAAACAATTTTCTGTAAATCTATTCATTTTCATAAATGTATCAGCGAATTCCTTAAAAACATCAACTTGACCAGTTCTTCCATCATTATATTTCCTGATTTATACCTAGCAAAAACTGCAAGTTGTGCGTAACCACTTATGTCCGTGCTCTCATCTAAAGCAATTGAATACATTTCGACACATTTTAAATCGTAATCTATTTGAGAACAAGTATTTTCATCTAATCTTATTATTCGTTCTTTAATTGTATTTCGGCTTATAGGCAACTCATAAATGCGCTTTATTATCAAATCTTTTTCTTTAAAATCAGCAAATAGGGCAGCACTACATTCCAAAAACGCTTCTTTTAAAAACTCACCTTCCGAAAGAGGTTTTCCATGTCGTGCGATACAATGTGCTGCATGAAAACTGGCAGCTGTAATGTTGTTTTTAGGAATTAGAAATGTTTTAAATACATTAGCTTGTGATTTATATCTGTGGTTTTCTAAAAGAACCGCGTATGTCATAAAATCAAAATGTTCAGGGGAGCCAAAAAACGTTATATTTGAAATTATGGGCTCGATATAAAAATTTTAGAGTTTTGTATTTAACAGTTATGTAGATATGGGCAATAAATACTTTATATAAAATTTTGGGTCAATAATCTTCAGAGGAATAGATCCTAGAGAAGGACGAAAAAACAATATGTAAATTACACTTAAAGTGTGTGCAGAGAAAACAACTTATGTCGACAAACGTCGTTTTTTTTTTTTTAAGAGAAAACTACCACTGCAACCACACATGTAGACATAAGTTGTTGTTGCTTGAAAAATTGATTTTTTTGTTCGTCAACAAAAAGTTAACGGGAGTTAGGATGAGAATATAATAACGTATCAAGAATAATAGTGACAAGAAATAACAGAAATAAACGCACAAGTTTTTATAAGTGGCTATAAACTGAAAATTAATCCAAAATTATTTTGCATTTTTTTTCATTAATAACAACGTATGTCGCTATGTGTCGTTTTCTGAGAAAATAATTTGTCAGCGATTAAACGTAGGTTGACATACGTCGTTAGTGCTGCAAATTAATTTAATAAACATTTAAGTTACATCGTTATTTAAAGAACAAAAAACTCAGAAATGGTCAATATTCTTTTTTTTAAAAATTTAACACATGTAAAGAGCATTAAAAATTAATATATTTGGCATCGTTAACTCCAAACTGACAAAAATGGACATACGCGGTTATTCCAGAAAACCACAGATATTCTTTTAGTTTTTGAGAAAGTAATTCTTTTTTTTCTTCTTCTGTTAAGGAAGCAAGACTTGCATGTATCTTTTCAAAATGTCGTTTTACATTGTAAGCACGAGACGTACAATTTTCCTTGCAAATTAAGCAAAACATTTTCTTATCTATCTCAACAACTCCGTATTTTCCAAACCATTCTGTTTGTATGGCCTTGAACTTGTATCATTCATCTTAAGTTTCTTAACCGCTGACATGCTAAATATATCTAAAGGGTTAATATTTATAATTTGAAAGTGTTAAATTTGAATTGAAATAGGAATAGGAATAAATTATTAAAACCAATTTTCTTAATTTAAAGAGCTTGTGCAATTTACGTCTTTAGTTTGGTTAAAAGTAAAGTTAAATGATATAATATAAATAGTTAAAAAAAATTATTAATTGTTTTGCAATGCCTACTGAGATATTGTTACACTCAATTAACAAATTGTGGTATTGTAGATGTACGAAGAAAACTGTGTAAATTTTGTAGTAGGCTTTGCAAAAATAACGCATAAAATGCAAGCAAGAAATTTTTTAAATTCCATATTTTTCCACATAATTTTTTTAATTTTTTTCCATAGAAAAAGACACAAAAATTTCTTGCTTGCATTTTATGTGTTATTTTAACAAAGCCTTCTACGAAATTTTCACTGTTTTCTTTGTACATCTACAATTCCACAATTTGTTAATTGAGTATAATATCTCAGTTTGAAAAAACTTAGAATTTAAAAATATGGTTTGAAAAAAAAAAAAAACAACTCGTGGGCCACTTAAAATTGCTGACTGGGTCAGTGTGTGGCCCGTGGGTCATAGGTTCGCCATCGCTGGTATAGGGTATCGTATAGTCGGTCTAGACCGACTATATTTGTCTTACTTGTTTTATTTAAGTATATTGATATTACACACATCTTCACAGACCGTATTTATAATGAAAATTTATGCCGTATCTAGCATGAGTATTTATAATATTAATAGGCTAGGCGATTACTTGTGACTGATGTTTTGTTCAACCGTTTTATCCCAATTTTGGCCAAACGTATATTACTTGAATGATATTCGTTTTTAGCCGTTTTGCTGATTTATATATTTTAAAAATTTTTTCCTTTATATGGAGTAAATTGCATTTAAAGTTGCTACTAACACATACATAAAATTATACAATGCTATGTGTGTGTTTATTATATTTGTTAATGTGTTTTGTAATAAAAATGAGTTTGTTTTTTGTGTTGATTTGTGAATTGGCTAAAATTGATTAGCATACTTTTATGGTCTTTATTTAATGAAAAAAAGAAAATTTCCTATAATTTGCGCTCGAATTTCGAGGGCTGCAATCTGCTAGTTATTTATAATGCACTTGCTGCTGCGTTTGCTAACTTAGATCAACAATCTTTCAAACACTGACTATGTATGTTAAAACAGCTGATGTGTGTCAAACTAAGCAAAACAAAAAAATTTTTTTTGTTATTATTTTCTTTTATTTACAATTTATTTTACAATATTTAATAAATTTGATTATGTAAATTAACTTAACATACGTTATTAAGCTTCAGTAAGCTTAATAAACTGATACTATAAATATTTCTTTACAGATTTTACTTTGTGTGTATTTAGGATTGTATGTACATCATTTACAATGTTTAAATTATATTATTTATATTTATTTTCTAAAGGGTAGGTCCAGATTGCACAGTATCGAAAAATCACTACGTGATGCGCAAGCAGGCTTCCGACCACACCGCAACTGTTTGGATCAAGCCAATATGCTCCGTGTAATAATAAAGCAATCGGTCGAATGGCGTATACCGCTTTATTTAGTATTTATAGACTTTAGAAAAGCATTCGACTCAATAAAACGTAATGTAATATGGGATGCAAATTTGATTAAAGCTATGTACAACAATACTATACTCCAAGTCCGACATAATGGCATAACCACCGAATAATTCACGACATACGCTGGAGTTAAACAAGGTTGCCCTCTATCTCCATTATTGTTCGCCGTTGTTTTGGACAAGTTTATGACACAAGTATGCAGTAAAAGAAGCGGTATTGTCTGGGATCTCCAAAACCATATAGAAGATTTGGATTTTGCTGACGATATTTGTCTCATATCGCGCAAGTTTAACGATATGCAGATCAAAATAAATGATTTGGTTGTGTTGGCAAATAGAGTAGAACAGCAAGTAAATATTGCCAAGACACATGCAATGCATATCAACAACACTACTGATAACCACTTTGTAGTACAAGACCAACGCATAAAATATGTTAAATCCTTGTGTTATCTAGGATACATGATGTCGATAGATGGAGGAGTGGAAGAAGACGTGTCACACAGGTTAAATATGGCAAGGTCCGCCTTTGGTCGGTTAAATAAAAAAAATCTCGAAAAATATGAAGATCCGTATTTTCAATGCCTGTGTGAAATCCACACTGCTGTATGGAAGCGAAACATGGCTTATGATGAATAATATAGCGAGAAGACTGCAAATTTTCATAATCAAATTTTTGCGCATAATATGCCGCTTCTTTTGGCCTAACGTCATCACCAACACTGAACTCTGGCGACTAACAAGCGAATAGCCCATAATTCGCCAAATAACAAGAAGAAAGTGGAAACGGATAGGCCACACTTTGCGAAGACCAATTGGCAGCATCACAAGGACTGCACTGGAATGGAATCCCCAAGGTAGCCGACGCTCAGGCCGCCCTTAGACCATCTGGCGTAGAACAGTCCTACAAGAACTCAATATCCGAAGCAAATCGTTTGACGAAATAAAAGTTTTATGTAATGATAGGATAAGTTGGAATTTTCTTCTAAAAGCGCTATGTTCCCAAGTGGAATGAACAAAGGAAAAAAAACACAAAAATATTAATGTAGAACCATTCTATAAGTTTTTTGAAAAACAACTAAAATCAATGGGAAAAAGTTAGTATTTCAAAATATTTTACTATACGTTTTATTAATATTTAAAATTTTCATCTTTAAGAGTTCCAGTACTTCTTCTAGCAAGTGTATATTCTAATCCATAACCTCAACCATTATTTTTGAACTTTCCATTTTTGAACCAGAGACATTTTGTGAAATTTATGTTTGAAAAGTATCATGTAGTCGGCCTAAACCGACTGGAATTTTTTTTAACTTACTCTTAATAAAGTCGTATGTTGCAGCCACCAAGAAAAATCTGAATTTATTAACATACCTTCATATAACCACAGGAACTACATTGCGAGTAATGAATGTCTTCCAAAAACATGAACAGTGATTCTGCAAGGCTATGGATGAGTAATATACACTCGAAGAATATAGTTGCTTGTTTAAATTGGCTGAACTTTGGTGATTTTCTATAATCATTGGCTGGCGGAGGTGCTCTTTTTTTTACTGCACACAACGTTTAAGAATAAGAGTAGAAATTTTTGATTAATTTTTTATTAATTTTTTTTTTTTGAACTGCTGTCACTAACTTTTGGGGAAAGTAGTTTTCCAGTGATTAAAATCAGATACCCGAATATTTAGTCAGTCGTTTTTAAGTCAATAAGTAAATATAATAAAGACTATAGTTAAATTTTGTATATCAAGAGCAAGGCGATTTCTTGTGACCGATTTTACGGTTTTAGTTATCAACCGACTTTGACATTAAATGTATCATTTGAAAGGCATTTCTTTGCAGCTGCCCACCATATTTACAGATCTGCACCTGGTAAATTTTTTGGCGTACTAATCATTTGAATTTGCTAGTAACAACCATAAAACACATACTGTGTGTGAGTTCATTATAAATATCAAAAGCCCTGTGTTGAACTGTGAATTGGCTGAAATTAATTTGCATACTTTTAGGCCCTTAGAAAATTATTTATTAAATTTTTTATAAAGAAATTTAATGAATTTTATTCCGAAATTATAGAATTGTGAATTGGTCGCGTTATGGTTATGTAGATTTATGTTATTTTCGATATCCATTTATTTCCTCAGCAAAGTTGGATCCAAGAATCACACTAGAAACACATGGCATTGGGTATCATATAGTAGGTTTTGGCCAACAATAATATTCTAGCTGTTTTTTTCAGTTATCATTTCTAAAAAAGTTTTTAAATCAACTAACGAACTTTTCTCTTCGAGTGTAATTACGCTGATGATGAAACATGTACAAACAAGATATGAATTTATGTATGCAAACAAAAAATTACCACATGCAACATAAATTTTTTAAGTATACACAACGTTAATAATAAGATAAGTTAAGTGAAAGGAGTGTTACAAAAAGTAAAAGAAAAAATGGAATGCCAGATTTTGTTAATTAAAAAATATCACCACAACAACGCGACTCATGCAAAAATATGGCGAAATATACAAATTTATGAGCTGAAAACAAAAAGAGAATATTTTATTTTTTCTTGCATAAATGAAATGAATGAAAGTTAACAATGTAAATTTTTAATAAAACATACAATTTTATGATGTAAAATTTTCAATTAAAATTTTGCGCTCTTTCTCCGACTCACTTTTCACAAAATCAAAACATGTGCTACAATTGTAACACAATTTGCAACACTTTACAAAGTTTTCATTTATTCATTTCGAAAATTGTGTGATACATACATAGTCTGTTTATGAAAGTTTAATAACCTCTTGTTATGGTTGTAGGTTGTTTGGTTAAGTTTTTAAATTTTGTTGTCCTGCTTTTAGAAAAAACCTTAACCCAAAAAGGACAAACTTAGTTGGTTGCTGCTTTGCTAGCTTATCAGGAGAACAACTAAAAAATAAATAAAGTTTTACATTTTGACCTCTAGCCGCGCAAACAAAAGGCCTTTTTTGCACTTCAACTTTCAACAAAGAGCAAACAAACAGCAACTACAACTACCACAACAACTGTTTCCGGAAATAAAAGTTTTACTTACGATGTAAACCAAAAGGGTCTTTTAAAATGTTGTAAGCGACATTATTTTTCTGTTCGAGGAACGAAAAAAAAATTCACCAAAACAACAAAAGCGTTAACAGTTTAACAAATACGCGTTGCTGGCATGTTGGGTAAAAGAAGTTTTTGCTTAAAAAAAGCCTAGAAATTTGTAAAAAAACCAAGATGAACAATAAACATTCTTAGCAGATCAGTTAACCAAATATGTTTGCAACAGCGTTGGTGTAACATGCAAAGTAAGTGTTTTGTTATATTTAAATGCCACACTGGGTGCTTTGAGACAATTAACGTACAAACGAGGCTTTTAAATTGGGCGAGGGGCAATCTGTTGTCACTGATGCGAACACAAATAACATTAAACGATTTTCTTGAGTAATGCTTGCTTAAGGATAGCAACCAATAACAAAACCATGATTCAGTGCTTAGTAACAGTGATGAAGGGTCATTGGTCGGTATAACAAATTGTGGTCTTAGCTAGTTAAAAATGATACTGAAATAAGTGTTCAAGTCGGCTATGCTGAATCTTTGTCTAGAGTCTAGAATTCACCTTACAGTGGCTAGATTTTTAACAATGTTGCTTAAAAGTAATAAGATAATAATAGTTTTAGATATTTCCCTGTTTATTTTTAATTAAATGCAGTTATTTAATGTAATCAACATAAATGTAAATACATAAAAATATATTTATGTTCATTTAAAGAGGGTAAGAGTATAACCATCTCTTACTCTCTTAGAAAAAAACATCCATTCACATATACAAAGGAAACATTAAAACAACAAGTATACATTTTCGTAAGTCATTCCTCGACTAGATGTTTAAAATTCGATACAAATCAAATGAAAGACAATATTATTCAAGTATTACGCTGGCAAAGTGTTCATTCTGGGAATTAGCGTGATTTCAACAGACAGACGGATATTGCTATGTCGCCTTGATTTGTTGTAAGGATCATGAACATATATATATTTTTTCTGAGGTCGCAAATAAATTTTTCGATGTTTTCTTAATGGAATGACAAACTGATGTACTTACACTAAGGCGCGCCCAGTGGAATATTTCAATCTAGGAGGACTTAATTCAATTGCAGCAAAAGTTTATGAACTAACATCCTGAAATTCGGAATGTAACTTTTAATTATGAATGCGGAGGGTTACACAAAAGATGAGCAGCATTGGACAAAAACTGCTCCACCTGCCACATTAACTCCCCTTTTTTCTATATTCAAGCCAAAAAAATGCCTTTTTTAAACTATAGCTCCAGCATTATAAGAGGTTTTGCAGTAATTACTCTCTTACTAAAGAAATATTTCATAAAATAGATTTTACAAAATTTATTGTTGTTGTTGTTTCCAGGGTTGCATTAACTTATTAACAAGGAGAAAATAAACAAGAAAAAGGTATAAGTAGTTGTTGTGCGTAGACGTGTTTTTGGATCGCTGTCAAAAAAATAAAGTAAAAACATATTTACATCGTAATATTACTCACAAATTTTATGTCGAAAAGCCCGTTCTGCAGGCCAGATTTTGGTGAGAAGAAACTTTTACAATATTACACTTTTGGCGACGAATTTAGCTTCTTTTTTATATATTAAATAATTTTCAAGAAATGGTAATAAATTTATTTAAAAAGTCACTCAAAAGGCAAACACCAGCTGTTTCGTTCATACAAATACTGGTAAATTACAAAAGTTGCTGCCAGGTTGATTTACATTTTGGAAGTCATAGCTGATCCTTGGTATAGTATTGCATTTTTTTTATAGCTTTTTCACGTAAAGAAATAAAACTAAAAGCTAAAATGTCGGAGACTAATCAAACTTCTTCAAATAAATGGTTTTTGGCGGATATTTCATATGAAGAACGGCAAGAACAAGCTTCAAGTAGAAAAGTTGGTGATCTCAATGTAGATGATTTAAAAATTATCATAAAAGATAGGAATAAAGAAGTATTGGAAAAATTAGCAACACTTGGTAGTGATGTAAATGAGTTAAAACAGCAAAATATATGGTTGAAAGAACAAGTTGAATCTCTTCAAACGGATAAAGAAATGGATCTTTAAAGAATTTCAAACCTGGAAGAACAGATCAAAAGTAAAAATTTATTATTCAAAGGTCTAGAAGCCAAAAGAACTGTTAACGAGGAAGTCGGAAAAGTATGCACTGAAAAATTAAAGCTGCCAACAGCTAATATAATAAAATCTACACGAAAAATCTTCGAGCGAAATGGTAAAATGACAGTATTAGCAAATTCGACTCAACTTAGAACATGCAAAAGATTCTACAACAAACTAAAAAACTGACTGGAAGCAATATATATATAGAGTTGGATTTGAGCGTAGAAAGACAACTAATTAAAAAAGTTATGCTTCAACCTAAAAAGGAAATAAAATGCCTTAGTACTCTGCACAGAGTGACGGTCATAAATGATAGAATAAAAATTGGAAGTAAATGGTTACATTGGAATAGGGATAAAAAACTAGTATGCGATGAACAAGATGTGGGAGTGGTTTTAAAGGATTTATATGCAAATTGCTATTCTAAAATTAATATAAATTATAATGTCTTATTAACAAAGTTCGTGTCAAAAACCTAGAAAAAGTTAACCCAAATATAATAATAAATATAATAGCTTTTAACATCCATGGTTTAGGTAATAAATGTCTGTTTCCCGAATTTTTTGTATATATGGAATAAGTAAACAATTAGCAGAAACTGGTCTGAAACACTCTTTTCAAATAATTAGTGATACAGTGGTCATCACTAACTAAGCACAACTTGTAAATTTCTGATTTTATAACAGACGACTATGTCAATGTTATTGTTTACTTGTTATTTTTTATTTATATATTTTATACTGAATAAAAAATTACATACATACATACATACATACAAATAAACAAGGAGAATTGTAAATTAAATAAATTTATTCTGAATCGGAGCTTTCTTCAAAAGTTTGATTGTCCAGCAATAATGCAAGGATTTCCGTAGGTAAGGCTTCCCGCTTGGTTTTTGGAGGGGCGCGTAGGCTAGCTATGAATGGGTCGGATGAAATAAGGAGCCTGTGCAATAAATCAGTATTAGTGTCAACTCGTTATGTTTTTCTGGTAAACAATTCACGGAAATCTCTTGAATCTTTATTTCTGGACTCTTGCGCTTCTTCGGAAAAATGTCCAATGGGGAGAATGCAGGAAGAGATTATATCCTTCCCATGGTATAAAATTTTGTGCACAGTTACTGGCATATTGAACCATGCATATTCCGAGAAATACAGATATATAGTTTCTGTCGTGTATCATTCAAAGGCCACTTCCTATACAAACGAGTATTTTGCGGAACCTTTTAACAAGATTTATATATATGCCCGTTATATCCGATGATTTTTCTGCATCTTTGAAAAAACTTCTTGCAGTGTTGCCATCATTCGTATTGCCGGTTTTTTGTTTTGGCATATCCACTAAAATACCCATTTCTTTTTTAAATCGGTTTTGAATTTCATTGTTCTTTCCAGCTACCTTAGCTTTATTGTCCTCACCTGACACATACCATTTTTTTATTTCTGTTCTGTATGATATGTGAAGCAGAGGTGAAAGGCCAAAAGCAAGCATATTTTGTCGATTTTCCGCTCTAATAAGGCACTTAAATTGTTAATCGTTTTTGGTGTAGCAACACATAGATAACATGATGACGTGTATGTTGACAGCGCATTGCAGACTTTTCCGTCAATCATACATAAAACAAGAGAACCTCCCACTTTTAAAATTGTCAGTTTCGATGCTAGTTGGAATCAAAACTGAAATTTGATCCTGAATGTGCTTTACTTCCTTTACAATTACCTCACGTGTTTCTTTTGTGAAAACAAATTTAATGGGTCGAAAATTGTTTTCCCCCCCTCTTATCGTAGAAAAAAGTTGAAGAGCTACCCTAGATATAGAAAATAAGCTCTCGTCTATCAAACCGTCCTCCGTAAATTTTTACTTATACCGATTCTGTTCAGCACCATCGCATCCCCATTTTATAATAATGCATATTTCATCTTTAAGATCCGGTAAAGACTTAAAAACCTCTTCTTGTGCACTTATCAATCTTTTTACTGTGTGATCTATTAACGATTGCAAATTAATTTCTGCACATGTTTCAGTCACAGTAACACAAAATTTTGAATGCTTTACAAGGTCATAATATGGATATAACTTAGGACTGCAGTGCTTTGTATGCCGTATTGCGTGGTATTGGTGCTTTGATAAGTTTGCATCTATTATCATGGCCAGTGCTTTATCAGCAGAAAGACGCTTTGTTTCCACATCACTTAGTCTGGCCCTTTTTATATAAGTACTTCTTGATTGGGGAAGCATTTGCTAATTCCTTGACAAGATCAGCTGAGTCCCTTTTTCCGCATGATCGAAATTTCAGTTCAGTTGCCATAAACAAATGATCTGCAGATACATTCGATATAAGTTCTTTGCACTTTCGTTGTTTTCTTTTCTGACAACATTCTGAGAATTCTTTTTCTTCTGTTCCGCAATTGGAACTTTTTTTTGAAGTAGATGGCGCAATGTCAAGAACGAAGCCAAATGGCATTATCATGCATAAATCTGGCCTTTTCTCTTCGAGATTTATTCCATCTTTCTCCAAAATCATAGCAAAGCTTTTGTAAATGTACTTTCAAGTTTTCCCAGTCTACATATCTTCCAAAAACGGTCAAAACGTATTTGGAGACCTCTTCAAACCTTTCAGGTTTAATGCTTCTCAACCAAACTTTAAACAGTTCCTCGCGCGATATTTCAGACATTGTTTTAAAAGATGCTTTTGGGCAAAATATGGGCAAGATTTTATTTTTGAAATCAATTAAGGGAATTTTATCAATGATCTTCTTCCTATTACCAACGAAAAATCTGATAGAATTTGTAAGTTTTACTTTATGAAAATTTTATATTTATTTCAAAATTTCTTACTTTTTATATGATTATGATGCAAATGAATTCAATTACTCCAGTAATAATACTGAAACACCTTATTGCAATTCTTACAGCTTAATTATTGAAGTTTACTATAAGAAAAAGTTTTTGGAAAAAAAGCTCGCACGACTTAATTTTAATCACTTTACCTTTTGTGTCTAATGCAAACTGTCAATTTTGTTTTTGTATGCATTTCAACAACACCTGTTTGAAAACTGTTATCATTTTAATGATATTTTTCATTCTGTTTTGTGGTTATTTTGTATTAATGGGTTATTTTTCTAAAATGTACAAAAATATCATCGAATTTTAGGCACTTTTTTATTTAAATAAGTCCTCCTAGATTGGCAAAATCTTCCAATGTGGGGCGGGTCGATTGAGACAAAAAAATCATTCAAGTGACAAGGAAAATCATATTCTAGGGATCAAAATAAGAAACTTTGCCCAAGGAACCATACCACTAAAACGAATTCAATCTGATGTCCCGACTTTTGACCTGTCTGTCTGCCTTAGGCCAACCCCACTCCCCCTCATGCAATTGATCTGAAACTTGGCCCATAGTCTTGTTGTGACTACAGATTAATTTTGGGGCAGTCATGCATAGTCACGGAGTGATCTAAAAGTTATTTACCCTCATCCGATCGATTTTTTTGAATAACATAACATAGTCAAGGCGTATGATTATTATTTATTAGCAGAGTAGAAGATACGTATACGTATGAGTGTTAATTATATCCTATACCACTATGTGGTTTGGGTATAATGACTTTGTGCTGCTGCTTTTAACTACCAAAATTATTTGACCTAGACTCATCTTTTAGTATACCAATCGTCAGAATCACTATCTGATTCGATTTAACGATGTCCGTCCGTCCGTCTGTGTGTCCATGTAAAGTTTTTAATCAAACTGCAGATCGCAATTATGAATATATTTTGATGAAATTTGGTATATAAGCTTTTCTCGGCCACTGGATGAACTCTATTGAAAGTGGTAAGAATCGGTCCGTGTTCAGACCTAGCCCCCATACAAATGACCCCTATGAAATCAACATAAATTGCCATAAGATCCAAATTATCATATAAATCTTAGTCAAATTGGGTTTTATGTGTTTATTACATCCATTAATCGGTAGTCCAAAAATGATCCCTATGGGACAACTCTTAGTCATAGGCCCCATATAGAGCCTCTTCCCGATCTTCACTTAAATCTATCAAAAAACAAAAATATTGCACTGATTCTTCTCAAATTTTGTTTGTATATATTTTTGCAAAATATAAGAGACTTTACCAAACATAGTCAGGATCGGTCCATTTTTGGGCCTAGTTCCTATATAGCATCCGATATGAACTTTTTCATATCTGCAGCCAAAAAAATTTAATAAAAATCCTACTCAAATTTTTTTTATGCTTATTTTTTATATCCAGTTAGGTGGGCCTGAGAGGGTCTCTAAACGCATGATATAGGGTAGCGTATAGTCAGTCTAGATCGACTATAATATTCTTACTTGTTTTAATATTAAATCAAACATAGTCAGCCCAATTCTCAACAAAAAATGGTGATTTTTGAAATGTTTGTATGGGGCAGCCGCCAGGGGGTTCCAGGGGGTGTGCCGCTGGCATGTGTGGGTTGGCCCTCCAAAGTTAGTGGGGGTCAAAGTAAGACAGACAGACAGACAGGTCAAAAGTCGGGACATCAGAACTCGTTTTAGAGGTATGGTTCCTCGTGCAAAGTTTTTTATTTTGATCCCTAGAATACAATTGTTCGTGTCACTTGGGCGATTTTTAAATCGACCCGCCGTAACATACGCCCTCTACACAGTGGTGTGGGGGTTAGAAAAAAGTAATTGGCTGAAAAGTCTTTAGAAAATAATAAAAAAAACTTATTATTTTGGTTACGATTACTTTTTCTAGCAAGGGTACACATTGTTTTTTATTCCGTTGGAAGATGTAAGTTTCGATTTTACTATATACTTTTAATGGAATATTTAACTAGAAATAGCTTATTGGAAGCTAAAATTTTTCGACGCCTATGGCATGTTCTGTTCACGTCGGTGATACCAATACAGGCAATGTGGTACATTTTCTTCAGAATTGCCTTATTATTCGCTTCCTCAACCTTTGGCCACCATGCAAGAGCATAATAAACAACCATTGCTTTCACTATAGTCCTAAACGACCTGCAGATCATGTGAGGTTATACTCACCACTTTTGATGGGCACGTAATGCCCTAGAGTCCTTTATTATTCCAAATGCCCTAACAGACTAATATATTTAGTGTATAAAATACATATAAGATATAAAATAATGACGATTTAATTATTTAGATATAGAATAATTTTACGTTTCAACGATTCTTTATTTTCGGAAAAATCTATGATGTGGTAAATTCCATTAAATTGCCCACACAACCAGCGAAATGGATCATTATTAGCATAGTTAAATCGAAAATAATTAATAGTTAATGCCCATTAGTGCCCCGTGGCAACTTAAGTTGCCACCAGAGGTCTTGCTCTTTTGAGTACACTGAAAACGAATAGAAAGAAAAAAATAAGAGAATATCATTGTAGTCTCCTAGAAAACGACTGGTTTGTTCTATTTTTAGCAATTTCAGTTTGTTTTGTGTTATCGTTTGGTTGAGACAAGAAATTGGTTTTAGTGCATTTTTTGAGATCGGTATTTAACGGAGGTAGCATATGAAAAATGTAAGTTGTAAATTTTCTGTAATTGTTTTTGAAATAAATTGTGTAGTTGTATGCAGATATAATGTGTAGTTACCGATTTATGTTTTTGATTTCGTTGGTTTAAATTTGCGTAATAATCGGATTGATATTGGTGGCAACTTTAGATGCAAATGGGCGCTTGAGTGAATTTTTTTGTGTCGTGATGTGTTACTGTTTTTTTGTATTCTGTGTGTGTATTTGTGTCAAGATCTGTGTCTGGTTTTTGTTGTCGAATAATATTTGTGAAAACAATTATATCTTAGGTCTTCACATAATCGAGCGCTGACTTTTGATGAAATTTTGAATGAATTGGAACTTTTGGAAAATGATAAAATATCGGAAGAAATATCTGCAGATATAGTTATAATTCCACCTATAGAAACTGCCCTGCAAGACACAGACGTTGATTCTGATAAGTCTGACGTAGAAGTAGATGGAGAACTAGAAAGATTGCCGCGTAGAATCGTGAGGACTGAAGCAGAAACTGTCAAGCATTTAGATGCAGTCAACACTGAGGCAAAAGAAGTACCGCCGCCCAAAAGACAAAAACCAACGACTAGGAAATGGGGTAAGACACTGCAAAAATTTGTTATACCTCCATATAGTCCAATAACAGGGGATTTTGAAGCAGCTTTTTGGAGACCGAATTACAAAACCTATCGATGCTTTTTTCGAATTTTTTTCGGAAGATATTATAGACATGGTAGTAACTGAAACTAACTTATATGCACAGCAGAAGGGAAATCATTCATTTGCACTCGGTCATGATCAATTCAAAGTTTTTGTTGGTATTCTGCTTTTTAGTGGTTACCATGTTCTGCCTTCACGACGCATGTACTTGAAAACTGATGACGACTGTATTTCTCCACTTATATCAAATGCAATGAGGACGAAGACATTTGACGACATTTTACGGTATTTACATTGTTCAGATAACACAAAAATCAAGGAAAATGATCGAATGTACAAAGTTCGTTCATTATTTGAAATCCTAAATAAAAATTTCAAGAAAATTGCCCACAGTGATTTTCTAAGTGTGGATGAAAGTATGATTCCCTACTATGGTATACACGCTTCCAAACAGTTTATACGAGGTAAATCAATAAGATTTGGGTTTAAGCTGTGGTGCATGGCGGATCACAATGGTTACATGATTCACGCAGAGCCTTATTGTGGATCCTCTTTAAATATAGCTCCACTTGGATTTGGCCAAGGCGGTGATGGTGTTCTAGGCCTAGTTTCGCATTGCAACATTTCAACTGGAACTCAATTATTCTTCGACAGCTTATTCACCAGCATTAGTTTGCTTGAACAACTACATAATCGTGGCATTGGAGCTACTAGAACATTACGCGAAAACCGTGTTTCCAAGGAAATGAAATTTGTGACTAAGCCCCAGTTTGCCAAGAACCTCGGGGTACATATGTAATTTTTTGCACAGAAAATCTTCTCGCAGTAAGATGGGTGGATAATGCCGTTGTTACTGTCCTCACGAACTGTTCTCCCCTGGAACCCATTGGCACAATATCACGATATTCTCGTCGACAAAATAGTCGCATAAACGTAAAAATACAATTTCCCATCACACATTATAATAAATATATGTTTGGCGTGGATTTGTGTGATCAGTTTATATCAAATTATCGCACCACTATTAGAACAAAAAATGGTGGTGGCCATTTTTTTCCTGGGCAATTGATATATGCTGTGTTCAAGGATGGTTGTTGTTTCGAAAGATGGGCCACAATATACCTTATTTGGTGTTTAGAAGAAAACGTTCTATGTTCCTTTTAAAATCATATGGAACAGTAGCAATTAAAGCCGGTCCATCGTCTTCTGGTCAAAAAAATTAATAGACAACATTCGTTTAGATAAAAAGGATCACATAATTCTATAGGAATAATCAAAATACCACCGCTGCAAACAATGCATTGAACGCACAATATTTGCATGTAAAAAATGTAATGTTTCTCTCCACCCAGCCAAATGCTTCACTGAATTTCGTAATAAATAGTTAGAAATATATACATATTTTTACTTAAAACGAAATTCTTGTATAATATTCTTTTCAATAATTTCAAAATATGAATATATCTATATATTACTATTTGCCCAATGGCATCTTTGGCCATTTGCCCAATGGCATCTTTAGTTGCCGGGGGAAAACCCACACTTACCTACTTTTTTTTAACAAAGTTGCTGAATAAAGTATGTTTCTTATCAATCAAGAAACATATGCTCCAAATTTCGTCTCAAAATTCCTAAAAAAATTTCCGGGCATTTATGGGTTAAGAGCTTAAAGTTTCCTGTAGGTCTCGATGGTGTATTAATTTGACTTCTACTTAACAAGTAATTGGAGTCAATGTCGCTATGGAATAAACTGAGTAGAAAGGAAATGCTAAGCATTGTTCTACGACTTTTCAGTGTCGGTAGCTTGATTAGAGGAAATCTAGATTCATAAGAGGGTAAGGCACGGGAGTTCCAACCAAGTCTAAATAGCCAAAATAAAATAAATTTTTTCTGGACAGATTCGACGAAATTTATATGAATAATGTAACACAAATCGCATATTATAGAACCATATTCCAGGACGGAATGAACCCGGGACGCATACAGCTGTTTGGTTACATATGAATCCATCGCTTCATAAATCCAAGAACACCATAAGCTTTGTTTATTGCTGAAGATATATACGGACGAAAGTTTAATCTATGAGCTAATAAAATGCCAAGATCTGAGAAGGTATCAACGGATTCCAATTCACTTTCATTCACAAAAAAAGAAGTATGTAGATTATAGCATTTGTAAAATGACATATACTTGCATTTTTGTATATTGAGCTCCATAAGGTTTACATTGCACCATCCACAAAAATAATTTAAATCGGATTGTAGTAAAAAATGTTGAAGGAAATTTTGAAGAGAGGAAAATAGTTTGATATCAGCAGCGTATAAGAGAATTTTAGAGTATTGAATAACAGAAGGGAGAAAATTGATAAATAATGTAAAAAGTACTGGACCAAGATGGCTTCCTTGTGGAATACCAGAAAACACTTCGATTTTTTTAGAGGCAGCGTTTCTAAATTTAACCCGCTGAAATCTGTTCGTTAAATAACATTTTAACCAGAAAACTAAAGAATTACTGAAACCCATAGAATTCAGCTTGTATAATATTAAATCATGATTCACCTTATTACTAAAGTTGTTATTCCATATATATGACGCTATCTTTAATAGTTGTATTAAACAAATAATGTTTCTAATGAAGAGTTTAAGCTGACAGGGATTGCCTTCCCTCATTTGTCAGTATCATTAATATGTTACTTAAGTTTTTCTAAAGTTATGTTTAATATTTAGGAAATTCTATCCTATTTAATATTCGATAACCTTTTCATAAACCGATTGGCCATATCTTATTATAATGATGGTTATTAATAACTTTACTTAATTTTTTTTTATAGTACATGAGTAGTTTGTCCAAAGAAATATCTAAATTATGTTCTTTAAAGCAATGAAGAAATCCAATACGGGAAAAGAATAATCATGTAGTATGTTATGAAATTTCCAGTAGTTATAAAATCCACTTAACCATTAGCATTATGAAGCAATACACACACATACAGAGACAAAGGAACAAAAATATAAGTATGGGTGTATGAATGAACTTATGGCAAAAACATATAAACATACACAGGATGCTTACTTCTATGATTTCGTTTTTTTCTTTTACTTTTGAAGCAGACATTGATTTCCTGTTTGTCTTTTATAGTACTCTGACTATTACGTTTTGGTTTATGGACGACCACCCCCACTACCATCACCCAAATTACCATCAACGACAATAGTAGCAACAATGCTTACTAATGATGTTGATGTTGATGTTGATGATATGTATGACGATAATAAGCACTGGAAAATATTGCCAATGGCTAATACTCATTATTGTAAGTAACGATAGGAAATACCCAATAGATATGTAGATAGATAACTAGGCATAACTTAAGAGATTGGATAGATGAAATTTATTCAAGAGATATGGGAAGCCTTAAATTTGTGGCATTTCTTTAAATAAAAATAAATGAAGTAAGGTCGATTTTGATTACATTTGGTATGCAAATTTAGAGATTTTGCAGACATATTGAGAATATGACTTATCTTCTGATATAAGATATCCGTCATTTAGTTTCGTTAGTCATCTCTTTTGATTATGATTGAAAGCACATGTCAGCAAATATTAATTAACAAATTCTGTGTAACTTACTCATTAATATATTCTTATATAGGGCTATAAACTATTGTGTTGAAATAAAACTAATCAACTTTTGTTAGGAAATGAAGGAATTCTGTCCCATTAATTTCTTCAAAGTAATCCCCCTCCGATATAACATATTTATACCAAATTTTTTTTTCCAATTTTTAAGTCGATTTTCAGAATGGCTTTAAAGGTCTTAGCGACACGAAATTAAAAAGAATCCTTAATTGATTTAAAACTGAGTATCCGATGTAGTCTTCCCTGTTTCTTTAAAAGCCAGATGCTACACGGTGCTAAACCAGGTACATAGAGTAGTTGTGGAACGAAATGAGTCAACTTTTAGGGGAAACGCTCTCACAGAACCAATCTAATATGAGACGGTGCATTATCGTGGTGCCAAGAATAACAGTTATCTGCCCATAATTATGACCTTTTTGCGTATAGTTTCATGCAAATTACGCAACCTACTCAAATAATATTCCATGTAAACAGCTTAGACCGGTAGTGGGAGGTCACGATAAGCACACAACATAATCAAAGAAAACCCTTAACGTGACCTTGATTTTTAAATAACTTAAATTACACTGTGGAACAAATTCAGGTTAGCAAAAGTTAGGTCGATTCTGAGAGTGAGGGGTGAAAAAAGAGGCTAAATTAGAAGACCCGTATCGCGGCGTTTGTTAATGTTAGTTCGAATTTTTTTTTAATCGACCTTCGAACTTTGCAGTCAAATGCCGATTTTCAGCATATTGTTTATATGGTTTTTTTTGGCTATAACTCGTCGATTAATTGATATTTTTTCAATCTGTAAAAGCCAAATTATTGCTAGAGACCTGTGCAACAATCAAAATTTAAAAAAAAATTGATTTAGATAATTTTTGTGTGCTTATGAAACAAAATGTTGGAAAAATTATTTTTTTTTTGCATGCTTTTTGAAAATATTTTCCACAAAACTAAGTCTTTTTTGCTTTCTGTTTGATCTATAATATGCTTCTCGGTTTCTTCAATAAATTTCGTTTGAAAAGAAAATGGTCTTATTCGATAATTTGCGTTAAAAATCCCAAAACCATTAAATAAATAGCGATTTAGGTAGAAGTAATTAAAAAGGGAAGTTCCAAGAATTAGGAATTAGAAAAACAACTTTTTTGTTTTCAACCGAAAACGAGTTAAAAAAGCTCTTTAATGTGGATGATGCAAAAAATTTCGCTTATTGCAACGATATTGAAAAGTTAATGGAGACGATAGGGTTAACCTATAAAAAAGATGATTGGCGTTTATTCATCGATAGTTCACTACTCAGCTTAAAAGTTGTGCTTTTGCACAAGACAACTAGAATGCCTTCTGTTCCGATTGCGTACAGCACTGACACTAGTGGAAATTTCGATAGTTTGAAACACATTCTGGAAGTAGTCAAATATAACGAACACCAGTGGCGCATTTGCTGCGACCTCAAAATAGTTTCATTGATTACAGGCTTAACAGCATCTGGCCGTCCAAAATATCCCTGTTTTTTGTGAGATTGAGATTCACGATACGGAGAAGGTATTAAAGGAAGAAACCAGTACATACAGCATAACTGGAATAGTCGCATTGGATGGAAATGGCCTAAAAACAATAACCTACACGAAAGTCTTATTCCTGAAATGAAAATTTTGTTGCAATGGCACATTATACTTGACATTGCTAAAAATTTTTTGAAATGTATCGCAGAAAGACATTTTCCCAAGACTAAGTAACGCCAAGATACAGGAAGGGGTTGTTAATGGTCCCGACATACGGAAACTAATGAGTCGTCAAGATTTTTACCAAGTTCTGACAGACCGAGAATTAAATGCATGGGTCGCATTGAAAGCAGTCATTAAAGGACTTTTGGGTAAAAAACGCAAAGACAACTACAGGCAATCTTTTGCAAACATGTTGGCAGCTTTCGATGAAATTGGGGTTAATATGTCGTACAAAATTCATCTCTTGCATCAGCATCTTGATCAACTCGCTCAACAGTACTGAATCTGATGAGCAAGGCGAACGTTATCACCAAACTGCGCTTCCATTTTAAAAAGGTAACTATAGAGTGTGCATATTTTGAATTCCTAGATTTTTCTAATATCTTTGCCAGAGTGCTCAATTTAAACATGTTTACGATTGAAAACTATTTTCGTTTCAGGTACAGAGAGGGAGCAGTGATGTTGATCCACAGCCGCCTGCTAAACGGCAACAGGCCAAATCAATAATGTAATTTATTTAATTTTTTTACTTAAAACTTTTCATAACTAACATTTCAAAAATATATTTTTTTTCCATATTTTTATAAGTTCTTATTCAATGTTTCTTCAAAACCATCACTTAACAAAATTGGTACATAAAAAATGAGATGTAAATTAATATTTAGCTGGAAAACGCAAGTTTTGTATTATGATTGTTTTCTTTTCAAATGAGATTTATTGAAGAAACTGAGAAGCATATTATAGATCAAAAAGCAAAAAAAAAAAATAATTTTTCCAACATTTTGCTTCATAAGCACCACAAAAATTTTCTAAATCAATTTTGTAAAAAAATTTTAATTGTTGCACATGTCTCTAGCAATAATTTGGCTGTTACAGATTGAAAAAATATCAATTAGTCGACGAGTTACAGCCAAAAAACCATATACACAATATGCTGAAAATCGGCGTTTGACTGAAAAGTTCGAAGGTCGATTAAAAAAAAAAAATTTGAACTTACATAAACAAACGCCTCGATACGGGTTTTCTAATTTAGCCTCTATTTTTACCCCTCACTCTCAGAATCGACCTAACTTTTGCTAACCTGAATTTGTTCCACAAGATTATGGTATTTTAACCACTCTGCGGTCAGGCTATAATGAGTTTGTGCTGATGTTTGTAACTAACAAAAATATCTAACTTCTTATTATACCAATCGACTCAGAAAATTATTCCGAGTTGACGACGAGACCCTACACCATGCGTTTAGGGACCCTATCTTTTAGGTCCAACTATTTAGATATAAAAGGTAAACATAAACCAAATTTGAATGGCAGTGTTATTAATTTTTTTGCCTTCGGATATGAAACAGTTCACATCTGATGTTATACTTATATAGGGCTGGGTCGAAGAATGGACTTATCCTGACTATATTTAGCAAGGTCACATATTTTTCGCAAAACACATCCTTAAACTAAATTTGAGAAATATCTGTGTAATATTTTTGTTTTTTGATAGATTTAACTGAAGATCAGAGATCAGGTTTATGTGGGAGCTATGACTAGGAATTGTCCTAAAGGGTATATTTTTAGACTAACGATAAATCGGTGTAATAAGTTTACACAAACCCAATTTGACCGAGATATTTAATATAATTTGGATATTATGGCAAGTCGATCTCATAGGGGCCATTTGTATGGAAACTAGGTCCGAACATAAACCGATTTCTACCAATTCCAATAGCGGTCATCATATAGCCGATGGAAGCTTACACACTAAATTTTATCAAAATATGTATATTCATATTTGCGACCTTTAGTTTGATTACACAGACGGATGGACGGACAGTCGGATAGACACACATCGCTAAATCAATTCAAAAAGTGGTTCTGAGTTGATCGGTATAATATAAAATGGGTCTTAGTTTCATATTCTTGGTAGTTACAAACATCAGCACAAAGTCTTTATAACCTGACCACATAGTGATATCTATAATATTAATAGGCTGTGCGATTTCTTATGACCGCTGTTTTGTTCTACCGTTTTATCCCGATTTTGACCAAGCGTATGTTATCTGAAAGGTATTTCTTTTTAGCCGTTTAGCCGTTTTGCAGATTTACAGATTTTTTAAATTTTTTCCTTTATTTTGAGTAAATTGCATATAAAGTTACTCTTAACACATACATAAAATTATTGTGTTTATTAAATTCGTTAATGTGTTTGTAATAAAAATGAGTTTGTTTTTTGTGTTGATTTGCGAATTGGCTATAATTGATTAGCATATCATTAGGGTCTTTATTTAATGAAAAAATAAAATTTCCTAGAAAATGTACTCGAATTTCGAGGGCTGGAATCTGCTAGTAGGGTATAAATATTTTAGATCACATCAAGAGTGGCATATGGTTTCTAACAGGTTTCCTGACGGGAATTATTACAGGACCTGCAAAAACTTAGGTTCCAGGATACGAGAATCATAAAAAAATGGTCACCCCAGTTAATCGGACTTATTACACATCCTCTGGTCACTCCAAATTTTCACTATTTGTTTGCTTCTTCCTTATGTATACATACATATATCAGCAATTTTATATATTTATTTTCAATAACACAATTGAGGAATTACCCCTTCTGTATTGATATAAGTTGTTAGATGATAGAAAAATATTTTGCGCTGTTGCCAACGCAAATTATATGTAAATTATGCAAATTATATAAAATGGTAAAGCGGTTGATATGAATAGAGTATTTTTCCCTTTTTAAATTTATGGCAATGATTTCAAGAAAGGTTTGTTGCTGTAGCTTGCGTACTCTCGAGATAAAAAATAGTTGACAGTCAAATTGGTCTCATTTATGTGTTGTTGTTAGAGTTTCACAACTTTGAGTTGGTAACACTGGTTTAACAGCTTATAATTGCTTTTTGTTTAATGTGGTTCGCCATTTCATGACGTATAGTTTTACACGAGTGCAAAGTAAATTGTTGAAATTTTCTATCAAAATAATGGTTACGTTCATCAAGCTTATCGCGCACTTCGTCCATTTCATTGTAGTCATAATCGTACATTAGAGCGGCTGATGCGAATAATGATAATTTGCATCCCATAAGATGTCAAACAGTGCACACTAGGGCGGGTCGATTTGTAGGGAGGGAAAAAAATCGCTCAAGTGACAAGGAAAATCATATTCTAGGGATCAAAATAAGAAACTTTGCCCAAGGCACCATACCTCTAAAATGAATTCTGATGTCCCGACTTTTGACCTGTCTGCCTGTCTGTTTGCCATGGGGCAACCCCATTCCCCCTCATGCAATTGATCTGAAACTTGGCCCATGATCTTGTTGTGACTACAGATTAACTTTGGAGTAGTCACGCAGAGTCACGCATAGTCACGCATAGTCATGAAGTGATCTAACAGTTATTTACCCTCATCCGATTGATCTTTTTGAATAACATAACATAGTGAAGGCGTATGATTATTACTTATTAGCAGAGTAGAAGATACGTATACGTATGAGTGTTAATTTTAATATTAAATCAAACATACTCAGCCCAATTCTAAACAAAAAATGGTGATTTTTCAAATGTTTGTATGGGGAACCCCCCAGGTGGTGTGCCACTGGCATGGGTGGGAAGGCCCTCCAAAGTTAAGGGGGGTCGATCATACATTTGGACTCGATTGGGGCACTCTAAGTGGGTCAAAGTGGGACAGACAGACAGACAGGTCAAAAGTCGGGACGACAGAATTCGTTTTAGAGGTATGGTTCCTTGGGCAAAGTTTCTTATTTTGATCCCTAGAATACGATTTTATTTTATTTATTTATTAATCTATGGAATAAATCCTTACAGACTATTTACAAAAACATTTAACAATGAATGAAATATTAAAAAATTTAATTTGAAGTGTTAAGATAAATTACACTGTCCAACAGCATTTTTGGAACAGAAAAGCGACCCTATAATTCTGAAAGGGTATATTGAGTAGATCATTTTTGTAGAACAAACTTATGGTCCAGCACGTCTGAGTATTTTTTTTTACAGTGGGTCAAAGTTTTCATTTGTTGGTCGAAGGGAGCATTATACTTTATGAAAAAAATGCTGTAAGTTAATGTCTGAGAGAATTCTTATGGTCAGAGTTGTATTGTGGAATTGTATGAGTATTATTTTTGTGGAAGATCTTTACCCTCTAACTGGTCTTTTCTGGGTCAATTTGACCCTTTTTTCGAGAAAATCAAAAAATATCCTTTAAAAAAGGACATTTAAGGATTAAAATATTCTACGAAAATGTTTGCCGAAAAATTTCAGTGGGGGTCACCAAAGACACCATTGTTGTAAATAAAGCTCTTTATGCTTAATTAGTAAAATTAGTAACCAACATATACAAAACAGGTAAAAACGGTGTCAAGTTCGGCCGGGCCAAACACTGAGTTCTCGCGTCTAGTCAGCTGTGACTTACAAATCGGGTGTGATATTTATTAAAATTAGTAATAAAAAATAAAAGAAAAAATTCAATTGAGCTACTAAGCAGGGTGTGATTTTTACTAAAATTAATATAAAAAAAGAAAAATTAAAGCTTAAATAAGCATGGCGGATTCTGTTTGCAAATTAAGAGATTGGTTTTGTTTTATTTGTGGACATTTTACGCACCATCAAAGCAGAAGAAAGATATTGCCTACAATTGAAGAACCATATTTTCTTTTCTTTGGAATACGATTTTTATCTGAAGCTTGGATACCAAAAACCGTATGTACTACTTGCGAAAGTGGTCTTTTGACCTGGTACAAAGTCGGTGCTAAGGCGCTGCCATTTTCGGCGCCTATTACATGCATTGAACCTGAAGATCACAAATCAGATACATGCTATTTCTGCGTAAATTACAAATTTGGTAGAAGCCAAAGGCACTACGCGACAGTGACATACGAAGCAACAAATAACGTCATTTTACCAGAAGTGCGCTGTGAAGGTGTTCCGGTGCCTCAACCGCCTACACATACATTTTCGGCCAATATGACAGTCGCCAATACAGAAATAACAGTGGCGGTTGAAAACATAACAGATATAAGTTACTTGCCTCTTGATGGTTTAAACATATGTCCTAATTTGGTAGACCAAGCTTATTTTGAAGATCTTGTAAGAGATATAGGACTAACAAAAGAGAAAGCTGAAATATTATGTTCCAGATTGAAAAACAGGAATTTGATAAAGGCCGATGTAAAAGTTACATTTCCAGGAAAAATACACGCCAATCTGGAAAGTTATTTTAAAAAATCAGAAGAACTTGTATACTGTTGCAGTATTGAAGAGGTTCTAAAATATCTAAAGCTTCCACTGGACTCTTCCGCTTGGCGATTATTTATAGATAGTTCATAACACAGCTTAAAAGCAGTTTTACTGCACAATGGAAATCAGCATACATCAATACCGGTTGCGTATTCCACAAAAAAGGAGGAAACATACGCAAATATTTCAAATCTCTTAAATAAAATTGAATACTATAAATATAAATGGGAAGTATACGCAGACTTCAAAATGATTGCAATATTGACTGGAATGCAAACAGGATACACAAAATATATGTGCTTTCTTTGTAAATGGGATTCACGTGCTACCAGCAGCCATTATCATATTAAATATTTCGAAGAACGTAAAGAAAATATTATTGGTGACTTAAATGTAATCCATGAATCCCTTGTCCCAAAAGATAAGGTCATACTTCCACCGCTGCATATTAAGTTGGGCGTGGTGAAAAATTGTATTAAAAGCTTAAATACACAAGGAAATGCTTTCAAACGCATTCAAACAATTTTCCCCAGATTATCTGCAGCAAAATTAAAAGAAGGTAACATACGGTTTTAAGAAATAATTTATTTCATTCAATGTAAATTACCTTTTCTAGGAATGCTCGTTGGACCCGGTATGAGAAAATTATTACAAGATGAAGAATTTTATGGTCATCTGTCGGATATGCACAAGACAGCATTTGACTTTATGCAGCTGGTTATATCAGAATTCCTTGGAAACTCAAAAGCACAAAACTATGCAGAAAATATTGAAAGCATGCTAATCGGTTTTAACAATATTGGCGTTAAGATGTCACTAAAGCTGCATTTTCTGCACTCTCATCTCAATTTTTTTTAAAGAAAACCTTGGAGCGGTTTCAGATGAACACGGTGAAAGGTTTCATCAGGATATAAAGGTATTGGAAGAAAGATTCAAAGAGAAATCCCAATGTGTAATGCTTGCTGAATACGTATGGGGCTTGTACAGAAACCTTGACCCATCGGAACATACACGTTAAGCTAAATACAGGAAAGCATATTAAGTTTAATCTTTAATCCATTGTCATACTACTGCTATTTCCCAATTCCCTTTTACTCGAAAATTTGAAGCAAAAAAATAAGTATGTACATACTATAATAAACCAGTATTAAAACAAAATTATAATTTTTTTATAGAAGTTGGCGTGTAATTTTGCCAATTAATCGTAAAGAGCTTTATTTACAACAATGGTGTCTTTGTTGACCCCCACTGAAACTTTTCGGCAAACATTTTCGTAGAATATTTTAATCCTTAAATGTCCTTTTTTAAAGGATATTTTTTGATTTTCTCGAAAAAAAGGGTCAAATTGACCCATAAAGAGGCCAGTTAGAGGGTTAAGATCTTCCACAAAAATAATCCTCATACAATTCGACAATACAACTCTGACCATAAGAATTCTCTCAGACATTAACTTACATCATTTTTTTCATAAAGTATAATGCTCCCTTCGACCAAAAATGAAATTTTGACCCACTGTAAAAAAATACTCAGACGAGCTGGACCATAAGTTTGTTCTACAAAAATGATCTACTCAACATACCCTTTCAGAATTATGGGGTCGCTATTCTGTTCCATTCAAAAAGTCTTAATTTGTTGGACAGTGTTATTATTTTACTTTTTATGACATTTGTATTTAAAGAAAAATCAATAAATCTATAAAGCTTATTAAATTCAATACACATTCGTCTAAGCGGAACACCGTTCGCATAATTTGATCTATAAAACTGCACAGATAAAGTTGAGAAGAAACGTGTTGGCCGTTGGGGGATGTTAAATGAAATATTGTTAATCAGGAAACCAGAAGAAACATCGCCATTAATTATGTTCAAAAGAAACGAAACGTTTAGCATAGATCTGCGGTTTTTTAAGGTTGGCAGCTTAGCAAGGGTGAGTCTGCTGTTTTATGACGGAAGATTTAATTGGTTAAAATTTAAGCTGCGAAGACAGAATAGTAGGAACTGTTTTTGCACCGATTCAATGCTATAAATATGAGTTAGAAAGATAGGGTCCCATATAATAGAGGCATATTCCAAAATCGGTCTCACAAGTGAGGTGTATAGTGTTTTTGTTACATACGGATCATTGAACTCTTTAGACCAACGTTTTATAAAACCAAGTACTCCTCTGGCTTTGTTTACTGTAATTGTAATATGAGGAATGAAACTAAGCTTTGAATCTAATAAAACACCAAGATCTAAGAAATTATCGACTTTTTCCAGTTGAAAGCCGCCCAACACATAATTTACAGATATTGGTCTTTTTCGAACAAAACGCATTTGTACCAGGAAAACATGTAATATATTCAACTATAATTTAAAAATTTGCATGGTTTAGGTAATTGCTTTTAAAATACTTCCAACCAACGATTTTCCGTAGAAATATTTTGTTGATTCCATTCATCAATTTTCTGCGATATCACGTATTTAGATACGAGTGAATATTCATCGAACACTCCTTTATTGCAATCGATATGTTCTTTTTCCATCAATATATCTAGAAGTTTTGGAACATCTTCCCTCTGTAGTACTTATGTTAAATTTGCCCAATTTAGTTTTTCTAAATCTTTCTTATAAACAGTCCATTGCTCTAAATACTCTCGACTAGTTTTATAAAATTCTTTAGCCTTAATTTTCACGAAATTCTCGTCAATATCGGTGTAACCATCTTCTTTTAATTTTTCAAGTAAACCACGGACTGAATATGGACGAGAGTAAGTTGTCTCTTTCTGAAACAAATTCTCTTTTAATTTGTTAATTTTATTTGTTGCTTCAATTCTTTTGACAATTTATACATTACAAGTTTCTACAGCAGCTGAAGAGTCCAAGGGAGGCGGACACACGGGACATTTATAAAAATGATAGTAAAATTTTACAAAGTTTTGTGGTAATTATACGACTACATAAAATTAACGATAAATTTTGTTTCACCCGTCAATTTACATTTTTTTAAGTCTTTTTAGTGTCTAAACAAATCTGACTCAATACGATAAAATTGTAAAAAAAAGCGGAAAAAATTTTGGTACCGTGAGGATCGAAAAAGTACAATTTGTTTGCCTGGTTGGTACAATAACAGAAAACATATTTTCCATCCCTAGGTAGTTTAGTTTTTGTTCTGTACTGCGCTTTGGCCTCTTCTATATTAAAACTCTTTGATTAGGTACAAAAACATCATTATAAAAAAACTATTACTCTATTTTTGTCTCTTGCGCTTCGCTATATATTTATTCATACTAGCAGATCCCAGCACTCGAAATTCGAGTGCAATTTCTAGCCAGCTTTGTTTTTCAACTTAGTCAATTCACAAACCAACACTTTTATGATTTATTACTATTTTGAATGAATATAACAAACTCATTAACAAACACAAATTTAATAAAACACATATATGTATAATTTTATGTATGTGTTAGTAGCAACTTTTAATGAAATTTACTCAAAATAAGGGAAAAATTTAAAAAAATTGCAAATCTGCAAAATGGCTAAAAAGAAATTCCTTTCAAATAATATACGTTTGGTCAAAATCGGGATAGAACGGTAGAACAAAATATCGGTCACAAGAAATCGCCTAGCCTATAAATATTATAGATTTATTCATATTCTGCAACAAAGAAAGAAGAGAATATGATTTTTGTACTGCTGCATTTTAGGTAATCAAGCAAAATTATAGAACTGCAATTTCTATTTTTTGCAATGTTTTCCTGGTTTTTTTGTTTTATTTTGATTATTAGATAGTTTGACGGGCGACGTACAGGTAAAACGCAACGTATTCTTATTTTGAGAGGGGATTGAATTTTTTATATTTTGCTTTTTAAGAACAGTAATTTAAGTTTATGTACCATGAATTGATTCAACCAAATTCATAAGAAATCCAGTAGAATCGTTTTAAATATTTTTTAGATGAATTTATTTTTCAGCTGACATGTGCTGTCGAATTTGATGATTTGTTCTTACATTTTTGAACAAATCAAATCGGTCCAAGGTGGCTGCCTTGCGGAACTCCAGATAAAACGTTAATATTTTTCGAAGATATATTATTAAAACGTACATTTTGCTTTCTGTTTGTTAATAATATATGAATATATCCACCTTATGCTAAGATCACAAAATCCTATTAGATGTAATTTCTTTATAAGAAGTTTATGGTTATCCTTGTCTCTTGGGCGATTTTTAAATCGATCCGCCCTAATGCACACTAAACAAGCTGTAGCCGCTGTACAACAAACAATTCGGCCCGCTTCTCAGGAAATATGGATATGTCCAACCACTTTATACAAGATTTTATAGAAGGATATTATTTTAGGAATTTTAATGCCGTTTTCTTTTATGACAAAAATGTCGCTCCTTTTTTGTCCTTTTTTTCGAAAAGTGTATTTTTTTATATATTCTGAATTAAGAGCAATGTTATCTTATATATCAATCGAAAGGCCTTAAAGTCGAGCCCTCATAAATCACAAAAAATTCGAGCCATTGACTTCTTTCAGATCATAGTGTTCCCCTTTTTTTGAATATTTTCACCCTATGACTTCCAAGAGGATAATAATCAATTTTTTTTTGTATTTATGAACACAGCACTTTGAGACCTTTCGATTGATATATAATAGAAGGTTGCTCTTAATTCAGAATATGTAAAAAATACACTTTTCCAAAAGAGGGCAGAGAAAGGGTGACAGTTTTTGTCAGAAAAGAAAACGGCATAAGATTTACGGCTTACGTTTATTTTTAAAACTAATAAATAACTTCAATAAATATGGTCATGATTGGTCCATTTTCGGTCATATAAAAATAGAATTTGAGAGCACTTCTTGATATATGCAGCCCACAAATTGATAAGTACTGCACTTAGATTTACTTTTATGTTTATTTTTTACATCTAATAATGACCTTTTGACAGTTGGATCGTATAGTCGGATTGGATCGACTTTAATTTTCATACTCGTTTTATATTGAATTTTAATTTGAAATTATATGCAAAGACTCGTTCTATTTTTTTTTTGTATTCCTTTGTGCAATGGCACATTAAATGAAGGAAAATCACAAAATATATGGGTAAATAACTTGACCATTACAGGTTGACAGACTTTTTTTTTTGTTGAATGAAAATTTATAGTTAATGTTCTGGTTGTCAATGGATGCTGCGATGGCTTCAATAGTGTGTGTCAGTGAGTATTTTTTTATGTTTGTATTGCAAATGAATGGTAGTAGAAGTAGAAGTAGGTAAGCAGTAGTAAATATCCTTTTATGTTGTATAAAATATCCTTTTTATTTAAGTTTACTCAGGTTTATTTTTATGTTGTTTCATCCTTTTCTCTGCTTTCTTTTATGAGATTTCATAGAGTTTGATTTAATTTTATTTATTTCGATAGTTTTGAATACGCCTCACACTAAATTATAGATCTATTTTATTTGTTATTCCTTTTGCGACAATTTAAAAAAATATATATTCTGTGTCCTTATTATAATATACATTTCAAATCTAAGTTCATTCTAATTTTAATTTTGGCCATAGTAAGATACCTCGAGACTATTTCCTAGCAAAATAGAAATATATCGCGAAAAGTTTTGGAAATAAGTATATATATAATTTTCGATAAATAACAAACGTGTTTTTCTAACGCAAATTCTCTAAAAATGTTTTGGAGGCTATTCAAAATTCGTCAGAGCCCGATACAAAAAAATATTGAGTGTTTTCTTTGTGAAAGTATTGTATATTCTCTGTAAATATTGGCTAGTAAATAAACTTTGTGCATGGCTAAGCATGTTTGAAAGATTTTGTTTTATACATTTAAGTTTTTTTTTTTTTTTTGATAACATAGTGGCACATAAATATTGTTAGTTTCTAAATAGAACAAGCTTACAGATGAGGTAATAAAATAGGGAATGTTTTGAAGAAAAGTTCTACAATCGTATTTTTCTTTTACATACTCGTACTCTGACAAAATATGTTGTCAGAAATTGCAACCAAATATGATAGTTGTAACACTAGGGTGGTTTTTGTGAATAGGGCTGGATTTTTCATTCGTAAGTGTTCACATCTACAAGGGTTCCATTTAGTGTAAAAATTCAACTGTAAAAGTTTTAGCTCAATCGAACTTTGCCTTCCCGTGCCGAAAGAGTCCTGAAATTTTATAAAAATACAATTTTTTACGAAATAGCACAATTTTTCTGATTTTGCTGATGACTGATGGAATATATTACAATAAATTTAGTATCAAATAATTGACATTACATTAAATCTAAATCAATTTTCTTTAAAGGAACACAGGATTTTATTAATGGGTTCTAATTATGTAGAGTAGGGCGGGTCGATTTGTAGGGAGGCAAAAAAATTGCTCAAGTGACAAGGAAAATCATATTCTAGGGATCAAAATAAGAAACTTTGCCCAAGGAACCATACCTCTAAAACGAATTATGATGTCCCGACTTTTGACCTGTCTGTCTGCCATGGGGCAATCCCACTCCCCCTCATGCAATTGATCTGAAACTTGGCCCATAGTCTTGTTGTGACTAAAGATTAATTTTGGGGTAGTCACGCAGAGTCACGCATAGCCACGGAGTGACCTAAAAGTTATTTACCCTCATCCGATCGATCTGTTATTCAAACATAACATAGTCAAGGCGTATGATTATTATTAGCTGTGTAGATGATACGTATACGTATGAGTGTTAATTTTAATATTAAATCAAACATAGTCAACCCAATTTTAAACAAAAATGGTGATTTTTTGAAATGTTGGTATGGGGAACCCCCAGGGAGGTTCCAAGGGTGTGCCACTGGCATGGTGGGTCGGCCCTCCAAAGTTAGTGGGGATCGATCATACATTTGGACTCTATAAGGGCACTCTAAATGGGTCAAAGTGAGACAGACAGACAGACAGGTCAAAAGTCGGGACATCAGAATTTGTTTAAGAGGTATGGTTCCTCGGCCAAAGTTTCTTATTTTGATCCCTAGAATACGATTTTCCTTGTCACTAGGGCGACTTTTAAATCGATCCGCCCTATTGCATAACTCGATATTCTAGTGCATATTCTAAGAAATATTTTTTTTAAATTTTTTTCTCTCAATGTTTTTTTAATCTAACCATATAAAAAAAATTTATGATAATAAATAATTTTATAAGAGCTTAAAGATATGCGTGTGATATACAATTATAACGAAATGTGATGAATTGTGAATTGGCCAAAAATTTATTAGCATACCTTTAGGCTCTTATAAATTATTTATTACTAATATTTTATTTTAATTAATATAATATATTTTTAACACATATTATACATAAATTTTAAAATTTTACACTTTTCCTTTATATCAGTTATAACTTTGCCAATTTGGAGACTCCTCCGTGCCCGCATTATGCTTAAAAAGGATGAAAAAATTTCCCTTCACGTATTTATATATAGATGGATTATTATGGCGGCACGGGTCAACAAATCACACTGGGTTTTAGCAGATTGCTGAAAAGTTTCTTGCACACAGACAGCTGGCAGTTTCGAAAAAATTGATGGTGTTGAAAGTTTAATTAAGAAGGTTATTTGGTAAGATCGGAAAGAGGGATGGAGAAGAAAATATGTATGTGAAACCCACTAAATTAGCAAAATCATAAATGAGACCACCCCTTTTTTACAGAACATAAGCGTTTTACGAGAGAGCTCGATAAAAATGCGACTCGACTAAAGCAGTTAGCTTAACAATACGTGATCAAGCAATATTAAGCCATTATTCTTATATTAACATAGAATTGCTCTACGAAAGCCATCATGTCGATCGTGAAAATGTGAAGTTGGCTTTATATAAATAACAAGATTTCGAATTAGCTTATGGTCTTAAAAAATGAGCAAATCGCAATTAAAAAGAGTACATAGACAATTTTCATCTTTGCGCTGCTATTTTTCTGTCACCAATTGTATTTATATGTAATAAATATAAATGTATTGCAGTCTTCATATACAAATAAGTTTGTCTGTATGTGTTTGTTAAGTCTATTTTTAACAAATCTTCTTACCGTTTTTCTTTTATATATTTCAACGAGTCATTAATAGTTACAAAAAAAAATAAACACATACCGAATTATATAAAATGTACTTAAAAATTTCTATAAAAATAAATTTATACTGTATACTGTCTTAATACCTATACAATGGTGAGGGTATTATGCATTTGTGCTGATGTTTGTAGTTACCAAAAATTTTTGACCCAGACCTAACCTTATGTTATACCGATTGACTCAAAGTCAATTTCTGATTCGATTTAGCGATGTCCGCCCGTCTGTCCGTCCATCCATCCGTCTGTCTATCTGCATGTGTGTCCATGTAAAACTTGCAAACAAACTAGATATATACAAAATTTCTACAATTTCTTTTGTCATAAGGGCGGTCACAATTGAAATTGGTGAAAATCAAATTTAGTTTATAAAAGTTTTTGCGAAAAATAAGTGACTGTACCACTTGTGGTCAGGATCGGTCCATTTTTTTTACCTTGTCTCCGTATAGAAATATCATTGGTTATGAACTATTTTATATCACCAAGCAACATCTTTATTACAATTAGGGATGCAACATAGAAAAACTAACATCGATGTTTACCGCTGGGAAACCATCGATGTATCGATATTCTTGTCTAATAAAACAAATCCTTAAAAATTTGAGAATTTAATAAAATTCCATAGCAACTGTATTGTCTTTTAAAGTGTAATTTAAATGACATTATTTATATTTCTTATATAAATTAATGCCTTTTCTATTTTTATATATTCAATTCAATTTCGTATATTTTGTGTTTATACATGTGAATTGTAAAATATGATTTTTAAAAAAATAAATGTGATTAACAGGGCACAGAAAAATATGCGTTTATGGATTTTTAAATCATGGAAATATTTTGTTTTTAAATTTTTACAAATTTATTCAGTGAAAATTATAAATGCATATTATTTTGTGTCCTGGTGATTAATATTGAAAATTTAATGATTTTGAATAGAATTTAGAAAAAGTAACTTGGATAATCTCTTTCCTTGCAAACGGTTTCTTGATTGTGAAATTGTGGCTCCGGGCTTGGAAAAAATGGCTTACTCGGAACCGAAGTAGCTGTTGCAGTCAAATATTTTAAAGCAAATTTATAAAGCTGAGGAAACAATTCTGCAAATAAAATGTATATATGTAATACATATTATGTGTATTATAAAATTGTTCGAACTTTTAAACGTTTCTAAAATTTACCATGGGTTCCTTCCCAAGCAGAGAACGCGCCTCGGTGCACTCCTCCTGCAGAAACGCCAGCGGACAGGTACATTTGAACCTCCAACTCGCTAGAAAAGTTTTCATCTCTTGAAGATTTTTTTTAAATATTTTTATGCGCAATCTCATTATGCATGAGCTGGAAGAAAATTTGTTCTCTTTTATAAAATTGTTTAAATATCCGATTGTCTTTGCTCTTGTAATGGGCTCTTCGAAGTGTACTAGTTTAAATCTAGGATCCAGCGCTGTTACGCTACGGCAAGTATATATGTTAGCTCAATTGTTCCAAATCTTTTGTCGATATGTGTCAGACAAGCACTTTTTAGATTTTTACCGACATCATTTTTTATATTTTTTCTCACTATTGTTTTTAATGCAGAAAATCAATGGAATGGTTTTACTATAAGTCACAAAATTTTCACCACGCAATTTTTTAGTGATGTCTTCAAATGGTTGTAAAATATCAATTATTTCCTGTACATATTCCATACAGCTAATCATACATGGAGAGTCAGTGCATTGTACTAGTATGTTCGATATGAATGAAGATAACTCCACAAAGCACTCTAACATATAATAACAAGAATTCCGACGCGTGAGAACATCCAAAATTAATTTTTTACATTTTCCATATGGTATATTAGTTGAATTTTGTTAGTGACGTAACTTGTCTGATGCACGAACAGATCGTTTTACATATTTGACTATATTCCTTACCTCCGCAATGACGCCGGCTACATCTTCAACATCATTAATTGATTGGGTAACAACTAAATTTATTGTATGCGCCAAGCAGGGAATATGTTTCTCTTTTCCAAATAATTCACGACTTACCTTTAACATTGTGGAATCATTGTCAGTAGTAATCGCAACTACTTTGTTAATTTGGATTCCCCAATTCAAACATATTTTACCCAGCTCTTGTTTTATATACTTCGCAGTGTGTGATTCATTCAAATCAAATACTCCAAGTGTTGCACTGACCAATTTCTTGCTTTCAAGAAAGTGTAAAGCAACACCAATTTAGTAAAAAATTGTATTTAAGTACAAACAACAAACAACAAATTATATGATAAAGTTATTACCAATAAAACTTTTGTTTTGCATGGTCTCAGTCCAAATATCATATGTTAGGGTGTAATGCTCTTTGTTCTCAATCGAACTTTTAAAATTTGTGGAAACAATATCTTATTTATCATCAATGCTTGTTTTAATAGTTTCCCGTGATGGTATCTTATAATGTGAAGCCAACTGTTTCATTAGAAGTCGAAAGTCCAATCCATTAACATTATTGAATGGTTTGTTATCGTATACAATATAATTTGTTATGGCTTCTGTGATTTTCTGACTTTTGAATCCATCTGCTGCACGTGTAGATTCAATTTCTGAAAATACTCTATTTATCTCCGTTTGCTGCTTTTTTGATGTACTTGCGCTTGTTATAACTGCTACAATATCTGTATTGCTATCATCACTTTGCAATTTCAAAGAACCTCCAACAATTTTTGTTTGTTTTAAAGATCAAGTTTTATTATTATTAATATCAGATCCATTAGCATGAACTTTTATCATATGTCCACACAAATTTGTGGTATTGCCTCTGGTTTTAAGGCATTTGTCACAAATTATGCATTCGGCTTCATTGGAGTTTACTTTTTTAAAATGCTTCTACACGCTACTGCTACTTTTTAATTGAGTTTTTAACATCTTAACACAACTTAACTTTTTTCAAGAGTGAAGAATCAAAATGAATAAAAAGCGGCGGTAAAAACTACACGTTTGTTCACTTAAGTAAGTGTTGCCAATGCTTACTAAACAGAATTTTTTGAATTCAGTGCTGTAATAAAAATGCAGTTCTTATATATAAAGCAAGTAAAAAAATTATAGTCGGTCTAGACCGACTATACGATACCCTATACCATGCGTTTAGAAACCCTATCTCTTAGGCCCAACTAACTGGACATAGAAAATAAGCAAAAACCAAATCTGAGTGGGATTTTTATTATTTTTTTTGGCTGCAGATATGAAAAAGTTCATATCGGATGCTATATCTATACGGGGACTAGGTCCACAAATGGACCGATCCTGATCATGTTTGGTAAAGTCTCTTGCATTTTGCAAAAATATATACAAACAAAATCTGAGAAGAATCAGTGCAATATTTTTGTTTTTTAATAGATTTCAGTGAAGATCGTGAATCAGCTCTATATGGGACCAAAGGGATCATTTTTGGACTACTCATTAATGGACGTAATGAACGCATACAAAACTCAATTTGAGTAAGATCTATATGACAATTTGGATCTTATGGCAATTTATGTCGATTTCATAGGGGGAATTTGTATGGGGGCTAGGTCTAACCATCAACCGATTCTCACCAATATCGACAGCGTTCATCCCATGGCTGACAAAAGCCTACATACCAAATTTCATCAAAATATATTCATATTTGCGACCTGCAGTTTGATTACAAGGTTTAGATGGACACACAGACGGACGGACGGACGGACATTGTTAAATCAACTCAGAAAGTGATTCTGATTCGATTGGTATAATTAAAGATGGGTCTAGGTCAAATATTTTTGGTTGTTACAAACAGTAGCACAAAGTCATTATACCCAAACCACATAGTGGTATAGGGTATAAAAAGCATCGAGGAATAAACATCATTATAATTTAAATTACATATTTAAGTGTTCAAGATTTTTCTTTTTGAGCTTAATAATAGATTTATATTTACAAAATTTCTATTTCCATATATACAGTATTATTTTTTTAATTGGATGAGAAAATTTGGCAAAAACCTATTTGAATTTTTACTTTTTTAAAACTACTTAACTACAGACTAGATAACACCTAAGATGATGCTAGCTCATTAATATGCACGAAATCAGAATTCAGGCATCTGGTATGAAAGTTTTGTGTAAGCCTGGTTATCTTGTCTCGAACTAATTCTGGGCCAGCAATATCATGAAGGCGTGTGGTAGAATAAAACCAGGGTAGGTTATATATAAGGTTTACCAACTTCTTTTGAGGACTTTTCAACTTATTTCCTAATATTCGCTTAAACAAAGCAATACAGATTCCTTGCTAAGGCTGCGGGTTTTTAGAAAATTATATGAAACGAAACGTAACGAAACGCTTAAAATTTACTTAAACAAGTAAGAAAACTATAGTCTGTTTAGACCGATGATACGATACCCTATACTATGCGTTTAGAGATCCTATCTCTTAGGCCAAAATAATTAGATATAGAAAACAAGTAAGAAAATTATAGTCGGTCTAGACCGACTACACGATACCCTATACCATGCGTTTAGAAACCCTATCTCTCAGGCCCAACTAACTGGATATAGAAAATAAGCATAAACCAAATTTGAGTGGATTTTTATAAATTTTTTTGGCTGCAGATATGAAAAAGTTCATATCGGATGCTATATCTATATGGGGACTAGGCCCCAAAATTGACCGATCCTGACCATGTTTGGTAAAGTCTCTTGTATTTTGCAAAAATATATACAAACAAAATTTGAGAAGAACCAGTACAATATTTTTGTTTTTGATAGATTTAAGTGAAGATCGGGAAGCAGCTCTATATGGGGCCTATGACTAAGAGTTGTCCAGTAGGGTCATTTTTGGACTACTGATTAATGGATGTAATAAATACATACAAACACAATTTGACTAAGATTTATATGATAATTTGGATCTTATGTCAATTTATGTTGATTTCAAAGGGGTCATTTGTATGGGGGCTAGGTCTGAACATGGACCGATTCTCACCAGTTTCAATAGCGTTCATCGTATGGCCTATAAAAACTTATATACTAAATTTAACCGTAATATATTCATATCTGCGACCTGAAGTTTGATTACAAGCTTTGCATGGACACACAGACGGACGGACGGACGGACATCATTAATTCGAATCAGATAGTGATTCTGATTCGATCGGTATAATAAGAGAGTCAAATATTTTTGGTAGTTACAAACAGCAGCACAAGTCATTATACCCAAACCACATAGTGGTATAGGGTATAATGAGCATACACCAAATTTGAGTGGCATTGTTATTAACTTTTTTGACTTCGAATATGAAAAAGTTCATATCGGATGCTATATTTATATGGGGACTAAGTCGAAGAATGGACCGATCATAATGATATGTGGTAAGGTCACTTATTTTTTCAGTATCAAATTCGCACCAAATTTTAGTGAAGATCGGCAATACGGTTTATTTTTGGACTACATATAAATGGATGTAAAAACATACACAGACCTAATTTGGCGAGATCTATACGATAATTTTGATATTAAGACCATTGTATGGACTAGACCTGAACATTAATTTCACCAATTTCAACAGTATTCAACCTATGGCCGGGAAAGCTTATATATTAAATTTCATCAAAATATCTTCATATCTACGACCTGTAGTTTGATTACAAGTTTCACAACGGACGGGCGGACGGACGGACATAGCTAGATCGGCTCAGAAAGTGATGCCGGGTTGATCGGTATAGTAAAAGATGGGTCTAAGTCAAAAATTTTTGGTAGTTACAAACATCAGCACAAAGTCAATATACTATAACCACATAGTGGTATCGGGTATAAATATTTTAAAAATATTTCAGAGTTATGAATTTCGATAAGTTTCGTTGTATGAATGGAATGAGCCTCTAAAATTGTTTGAGCTACTTGTTTTCTGCGCATAAAGACTGTGAAAATTTGCACTACACTACATTTTTGAGGGTGTTTTATTTATGGATTTTTTTTTACTCATTTTTGAAATTTATATTACTACTAGTATGCCCTGTCGCACTTCAAAGTCGAGAGTAACAAAACATGAAAGAGAAGAATCAAAAGCGGAAATACAAAGAAATTTGAAAGTGGTTCTAGGCGTAAATGTGGACATGGTTAAACAAGGAATGGGCTCAACGAACGATGGCAATACTTCTATACGTTTTTTTTGCAAATCCTCTCATAACGGCAGATGTTCTTGCTGTTGATGAAAGTTTGATTCATCGCTTTAGTATAATTTTAATGGTTATAAAACAATTCCGAAATAGATGCAGAAAAATTTAATGTTTATGGTTTGAACACTGCAAAACGATATATAAAACTGTACAGCTGGTATCATGTGCGTATTACTGTACACAAAGTTATAATTCATGGGAGTAAAATTGTGCCAGCTGCAATATTGGCGCTTGGCATGTTGTCGGAGGAAGCTCAGGAAGCTCGTAATAAAGATTTGAGAAGTTATCGCCTAAGCCACTCTAGAAAAACTGATCACATATCAACAAATGATGTCATGCATATGTTACTAGCGTCTTCAGATCCATATATAAATTCATACCGTAAACAGTTCAAGAAGGATATAGATATTGTTATTTTAATAAAGGTACACGAAAAATTTAAAAATTTTCTTTCACATATTTTCTCTCATTTATTTACATATATTTTCATTGAATATGGGCGTGACTGTTACTGCATTTTATTTATATTTTAATCAAATAAAAAACATGCAAATTTAAACCTGTGTAGCTACTTTAAGCGATCTAGCTTTGTTAACAACGAAAATATTGCATTTTATGTAGTCATTTCTTATGAGAGGTGATTACCAGATTTTGCCAATTTTTTCACCATTGGTTAATATTATCATAAAATTTCAATGAGCAAAAAATTGTGACTCTACATTGAGTTTTAACTTTTGTGTTATATGGGAAGTAGGCTTGGATGTTCTCGGATTTTTTTTCATATTTGCAGTATTTTTTTATCACAACCAAACATTAGTCTGTACCAAAATTCAAGACTACGATGTTTCCTTATATCTAATGCCACTATTGGTATAAAGCTGAACCACTGTGCGATCTACCGAGACTTATTGACATGTTTTATTTAATAATCAATTTATCCTACGAAGTTTGTATTGTGCAATTAAAATATTTTATTTAGCTAAGTTTTTATTTTTTTTATTTCAATGCTTGCTGGTTGACACGCAGTAATTTTTGCAACAATTATCAAATTTTTTTGCGTTCCTACTATGGAGCTAAGTACATTAGGGCGGGTCGATTTAAAAATCGCCCAAGTGACAAGGAAAATCGTATTCTAGGGATCAAAATAAGAAACTTTGCCCTAGGAACCATAGCCCTAAAACGAATTCTGTATCCCGACTTGTAGAGGCACTTGTAGCCGGAAAATTCTTTGGTTGAATATTGTTTTTGTACCAATTAAAATTTTTTTTAAACCTCGAGGATTATAATTTTTGGCATCCTGTTTAAAAGACATTACACCCTGTTGTAAATAGATAATGCAGTGTCAAATACCACTACTCCATTACTGGAGTTTACTCTAGTTGTTGCGAGTTTTTGATTTCCTTTCAAAGATCTCTTGACTGCATACTAAAAAGTGAGTTAAAATGTTTATTTAACTCATTGTCAAACTTTTCTGTTTTTTTAAATAAAAGAAACATAAACACCGTTTTCCTTCAGATTTCAAAGTTCATAAGGAACCTTATTTTCATTCCCGAGAATAAGGAATTTATTCATAAGCACACACGTGTCAGAAAAATCCATTGATACCTCATCACCCTCAATTTGTTATAAAAACAGGTAATGCATAAACATACTACATACACCTGGGCATACCAAAACCTTAAAAACTTTCTTTTTACAATTACAGTGCGCAGAACAAAAAAAAAAAAAAACACCATTAAAATTAAACCTTTTATATATTTTTATACACTAATACGAGCTGCTTATGAAAGTTGTCTAAAATGTGTATAAACTGAATGGAAATTACCGTATGGACAGATTATTTTTGGGAACGCTAAAACCCGCAATCTATCATCTACAACACCCTTGATAATCCACAATCTAGCATCTAAAAAACCCTTGATCGAGACAGCGATGAAAAAGTGAATGATTTGTGAAAAGTGTTTATTTTTGTAGTGAAAAGATCAAAGACAAAAATTGACTTAAAGTAATAGTGCCATTGTGAATCTAGATTTTGAGTTGAAAACGAAAAATGGGATGTTATAAAATAACACTTAAAATCCAAGATGCAAAAAGCACCCAATAACATTGTATTAACAGAATTAGTGCATAGGTTTCCATAGCATCGCAAGAAAAAAAAAAAATAATATTAAAAACCCGCGTGACAAATTGAGTCAGCTAGAAAGAAAAAATTTGTAATTAATAAATTAATACATAAATGAAGTGAGAAATAATACTTAGCCTTGTAAAAAAAAAAAACATAATTGTTCCTCTAAACTTTTATTCGCTACTGTAGGAGCTTAACCAACAGCTATAGTTGATACCAAAACACGGTTTCTACAGTGAAATCTTCATAAAATAGCGAATTCGATATTTAATTATTTTTTTTTTATTATAAATTATAAGATCGATTAAAATTTATCACGGGCGTGCAACACACTAAAAACGAAGATGTCAAAAAACAATCGTGTAGCTTAAGTATTGTCAAAAGGAAAAAAGTGTTGCAAAAAGGTTAAAACGAATAAGACAACAAGTTTAGATTGTCGACTATGTTACCATATCGGTAAAACGCGTTTATGTTGATCATTTTTGATAAATATATATATTTTATTTAAAAAAAAAAAGAAAAAACCCTTTAGTAATAATTGCTAAATCCCCCAACAGTATCGCCATCATCATTAAATCATCATCATCATCGTCTAAGCAATGAAAGATCTTTCATCGTTAGATTAAACGCTGATGTATGTAAGTTTTTTATTTACGTTTATTTTTATTTTACAAACCACTTGCATGTATCCACTGTTAGAGTTCACTAACATAGAATTTATTATGTAAACAAAAATAATGTACAATAACAGTCAACAACACCATGAGAACAGAAACGCCGCTCTGTTAAACCTGAATTAATTCTGTTAGTGAAATAGTGATGGATAAACGTTTATGCAAATTCTGGTAATTATTGTTGAAATCTAATAACAGCAAATTATGGGCAATTTAAAATCCTTTATTTTGATACCCAAATCGTTGTTTAAAAACAAGGCTGTCAACTACAAATTCATTTTATTAAATTAATTATAATATATACGAAATTTTAACGGGATATTACTTATTTCAATTCCATTCGTTCCCCTGGCTATAAATAATTGTGATGAATTTAATATAAATATAATTTTTTCTGTAGTTTAAAAGAATGAATTCTTTATTTCGTCAAATGTTATTGAAATCGGCTTAAACCTCTGAATTTTTTTTTCTACTTTTATTCAAACTTTTCATATTAGTTTATTTAAATGGTATCAGGTTGGTTGTAATTTATGTATGAGCCAAATTTTTTTTATTAATTTTTTTTCATATTTCTTTTTGAATTTTAAGTCATGATAATTCTTGTTAAATTTTTCCTTGTAGCTCACTTCATTTATCTAGAAATAAGTTAGATTTACTAGAGTTAATAACTGTAGTTATTCTGGATTTTAAAATTACTCAATCAATAAATTTAAATATTTTGGAATGAATCTTTAAAAAGTTTGGGTTGAAATTTCTAGCGGCTTGAGCGGATAAGGTGCATTAATGGGACCATGTACGATACGACAGGCTCCTCATAATACGGTCATGGTTGGGAGGGTGAAACTTTTGTGTAAACACCTATACACATACAATCGACAGACTTTACTTCCTTTTCTCTAAATGATCTCCCTTCATTCTTTTTCCTTTCGATTTTTTTTTCTCGTTTTCACAATTCTTTCCCAAAACTCCTTCGTAAGCACGCACACATTAAAATAGTGTTCTGTACGTACGAATTTACGAATTCAAACTGTAGTGGACAAGAATCCTCCCCAACAGCCGACGAGATAGTAGCCGGAAATATATGCGTGCTTTTGCTACAACTGGTTTGAAATAAAAACTTCATAAATATACACCGTCAAATCTTCATTGTATGCTACAGACTTTTGACCTGTCTATCTGTCCGTCTCACTTTGACCCATTTAGAGTTCCCCAATCCAGTCCAAATGTATGGTCGACCCCACTAACTTTGGAGGGCCGACCCACTCATACCAGTGGCACACCCCCTGGAACCCCTGGGGCTGACTATGTTTGATTTAAATTTAAAATTAACACTCATACGTATACGTATCTTCTACTCTGCTAATAAATAATAATCATACGCCTTGACTATGTTATGTTATTCAAAAAGATCGATCGGATGAGGAGAAATAACTTTTAGATCACTCCGTGACTACGCGTGACTACACCAAAATTAATCTGTAGTCATAACAAGACTATGGGCCAAGTTTCAGATCAATTGTTTGAGGGGGAATGGGGTTGTCCCATGGCAGACAGACAGACAGACAGACAGGTCAAAAGTCGGGACATCAGAATTCATTTTAGAGGATGGTTCCTTGTGCAAAAGTTTCTTATTTTGATTCCTAGAATATGATTTTCCTTGTCACTTGAGCGATTTTTTGTCTCCGTACAAATCAACCTGCCCTAAGGTACATATAGCTGCCCATGAGAAGAACTTGTTTTTTCTAATTTAAATCTGGAAACACTTATCAATTTGCCTTGAATTTAGAATATCATTTGGCATGATTTCCTTTTTAGCGATTTTTGATATTGGCCATTTTCGATTTTATCGTTTTTTAGTATTGCCCGTCTTTGATTTTGAAGATTTTTGTTTTTGGCGATTGATACTGATAATAATAATTAATCTACTTGTCAAAAGTTTCAAGGCTGTCGCTTTCGTATTACTTCATATTTTTTATATAGCAGGTACACGCCCACTAAGCCCATTTTTTGTGCTACTACTCACATTAATAATAGATGACTTCAGATAAATTTGCAAAGCTATCTCTGCCATAGTACTCTGGATATATAATATCGAATTATTACTTTGTCTGGGAGCTGCCGCGCCCACTTATGCGATCCCGCCCATTTTCGGCGTGGCTGCTAACGTAAATATTAGGTGACATCACACAAATTTGCAAAGCTCTCTCTGTCATAGTACTCAATATGTATGATATTAAAAGTCCACATTATACTAAAAATATAAAAAAACATGTATGGTATATGTCCATCCTTAAGGAGCATTCTAAATATTGGAATCAACATTTTTAAAATCAGATGAGTAGTTACGGAGATTACCTCCTAATATATACTATATTATATTAGATGTATGTATGTAATAAAAATATTTCAGTGTAAGAGCTCAAGGAGGACAGTTCATATAAAAATTCATTTAAAATGCAAATGATTTGACATTCTACAGAATTCCGCTTGAATAGAAATAAAGCTCTGTTTACACCTGCATTTCTACAATGTCTGTATTTACTTCTAAAAACAACTCTTCTCAATAAATGTAAGTGTAAATATAAAATATTTATTTTTTTATGCACCCCAGTTGTGATTAAAGTAATTTGACCGGTAAATACTAAAGTAAACAAAAATGAACTTTTTCCCCTCAATTTAAAAACAAGCAATACGTAGTAACTAACTACTAATAAAAGTGGCAACTATGTTGCAAAATAGTCATATCTAATAGCAATTTGTATTTGTTATCTTTTTATTAACAAGAAAATTTGTTTGTTTTACAAGTTTGTGAAAGAGTATTTTGTTATTCCACAATTGTTGTGGTTGAATGTGGCAACTACTTGGACGGTGTTAGAAAAATATTGTTTTTTTAACAACATGTTTGGAGGCCCAAGCAAATATTTACAACATTAATGGCTTAACATTTAATTAATTTTCTGTAGAAATATATTGTCAGAAACTTAAATTAAAAGAAAAACTTATCAATATCGTATTGCTATATTTTATTATTTGAGTTAGTAAAACAATTTAATTTGTTGGACAAAATTTTTTCCACTCTTTTTGATATACTAGAGGATATACTACGATATGAAATTTAAATAATTTTTTAAATACTTAATTAAAATAAAACTTCCATGTCTGCCTGTTTTGTAAGGCCGCAACCACTTCTCTTAAGAGTATATGGGTTTTGTGTTTCGTTGTAATCAGAACGTAAAAAATTGTTTTTGTTGTTTAAATTACACATTTAAAAATATGAATTGAAGTTGTCGTTTTAATCGTTGCGCTTTTTGACAATGTTTAAGTATTCGCTTAAATAAAAAAAGGTCATGCAAAGATATGCTACGGGCTTGAAATTCTTTTGTTTTCAATTGAATTTTTTTGTTTTGTATTTTCATGGCCACCATTACCATTAGTTGACTTGGTTAGGGGTTGAGAGTGGAGTATGCTAATTGTAACATTATTTAATGACATAATTTGCGGTTAAGTTTGTGGTGTACGGTTTTAACAACCATTTACCGCAGCGACAAACGACAACGTTATAGTCTTTTGTTCAACAAGCATGTCTTTTGTCATTCCTTCATTCCTTTTTTTCTCTCTCTCATTCTAATACTTTTTACTTACTTTAAATAGTGGGAATGTCTAAAGGTAATTGTTTTGTTTAGTTTTTTGTGTTCTTTTTTTTGTCTCTGCTACTGTGTGGGTGAAGCCTTTGACCTTTTATTGAAAATTTGTTAGCCATCATTTTTTTTTCTGGTTAGTAAAAGATGGCAATTATAAAGATGATGATGTTACTGGTATGGCAATGCCAACATACATAATGGTTATCCATTAAAATGAGGGTACTTTGGCTTAGATAATTTTCAAAAGTATAAAGTTTTAACCTTTAAGCTGGCAAATGAATAGATTGCCTTGTTAGTTGTTGTCAAAATAAGATAGGAGTTTGTAATGGAATTACAAAATTAAACTTCTTGATTTTTCGCATGAAAAATCGTGCAGAAAAAAAATAATAAAATGTTACCCAAAAAATTGCCCAAAGATACGAAAAATTAAGAAAAAAGCTCCCCAAGTGTTAATCAATATTTACCATGTGAAAATCAATTAAAACAAGTAAGTGAATTATAGTCGGTCTAGACCGACTATACGATACCCTATACCATGCGTTTAGAAACCCTATCTCTTAGGCCCAACTAACTGGACATAGAAAATAAGCAAAAACCAAATTTGAGTGGGATTCTCATTAATTTTTTTGGCTGCAGATATGAAAAAGTTCATATCCGATGCTATATCTATATGGGGACTAGGTCCAAAAATGGACCAATCCTGATCATGTTTAGTAAAGTCTCTTGTATTTTGCAAAAATATATACAAACAAAATTTGAGAAGAATCAGTGCAATATTTTTGTTTTTAATAGATTTAAGTGCAGATCGGGAAGCAGTCTGTATGGGGCCAAATGGATCGTTTTTGGACTACTCATTAGTGGATGTAATGAACGCATACAAACCCAATTTGAGTAAGATCTATATGACAATTTGGATCTTATGGCAATTTATGTCGATTTCATAGGGGTAATTTGTATGGGGGCTAGGTCTGAACATGGACCGATTCTCACCAATTTCAACAGCGTTCACCCTATGGCCGATAAAAGCATATATACCAAATTCCATCAAAATATATTAATATTTGCGACCTGCAGTTTGATTACAAGATTTACATGGACACACAGACGGACGCACGGACGGACGGACGGACGGACATTGTTAAATCAAGTCAAAAAGTGATTCTGATTCGATCGGTATAATTAAAGATGGGTCTAGGTCAATTATTTTTGGTTGTTACAAACAGCAGCACAAAGTCATTATACCCAAACCACATAGTGGTATAGGGTATAATTATGCAAAACTAAATATTTTTTTATATAGAATATTATTTTTCGATGTGGAAATATAGCCCATAAAATAATATAGTGAATTGGTTTTGCTTATGTAATATATTCATATAAATATTTACTTAGTATAATTGAAGAGTGTCTTGTGCAACTGCATGATAACATGGGCAGTGGGGTGGCCCTTAATAAAAAAAGTGTTCAAACTCTCGGTCGCACCCCTCGAAATATGTGAGTACTAAAAAAATTGAGAAATACAAAGTTTTGGGCCAATCAAAAAACACACACTCAACGTGATTGAAAATTTCAAGTGTGTTTATATGGGGAAAATATGATTTTTTACATATTTTACGAAAATTTCGTTCTATAGTTTAATTTTTCCAACAAAGTGTTATGAAATTCGGGATCAGTATTAAATTATCTTTTAAAAAATTTATAAAACTTTAAAATCGAATAAACACTCACCAAGAAATAGCAAGCGCCTCAGACCACTTTTGTGCCAAAAAAAAACTAGATCATGAAATTTGATAACATTTTTTTCAACTTTAAGAAATTATTTAAAGCCAACATTTTATTTTAGTCTTTATATCAATAAATACTCAGATATGAAGTATTGTTTTATTATCACCTTGTTAACCTATTAAGCATTGAGACTGAAAATGGAAAATTTTTTTGATAAAATTTTGAAAACTCCTTTTTTAAGTTTTGAAAAATTTTCTTAAATGAAATTTTAAAAATTCTAATTCTACATATTTTGCTGTATTTAAGGATGATTAAGTGTGCGATTCAAATTGTTTTCTGCAATCGCTTATGACTTGCAGTAAGTGTTGCTTTTCTTTGATTTTATATTGTTATATTAATTTCATATTTCATATTCTTTTGAATAAAATGTGTGTTATTAGCTTTCGATCATTATTATTTAGAAAAATATAGAAATTTTTATACATAATATAATTTTATAACAAAATTGGTTAAAAGTTGTTTTAATTTATATTCGCGAGCAATAGGCAGGTAATTGCACCGAAGATATATCACAATGCATTATTTTGATGCCATGAGCACTGAAGGGTTAAATAAATAAAAATTAAAAGAATTATTTTTCTTAAATTCGAAATAATGGTTCATCGAGTTTAATAGAAAAATTCGTTGTACGTAATTTTTATTTAAAAATATCTTAAAATCCATAGCTGGCCTTGGTAAATAATGGGTTAGCGTTCTTGGATTTATCCTAAATTTTTGGAACGGAAGTTCTACACATGTGGTTATTATATTGTAAGCATCGCATCTAAAAATTCAACAGCACTTACAAAATATTTGAATTTTTTTAATAAATTGTCTTTTATTATCTTGGGGTCATATGTGACCGCAATTCCAAATGGGCTAATGGGATCATATTATATTTTTCCGAAACCCTAGACTATTAAGATAAAATATAACATTTAAAAGTAGACAAGTGATGAATGTTTGTTGCAAGGTATTTAGAAATAGTACAGTTAAAGAATATTTTACAAAAATCCCATTTTTCTCGACCAGACAACACAATATTTTACACCTTCGAAAGTAAGAATTCTACTAGCCGAAAAGTATGTAATTCATGGACTTCTGTACGGCTGTGAAATTTTTGCTAATTGAATCACATATTACTTCCTTTTCTGAAACAAACAAACCTAGCCACTTTTTCGAAAAATTTTAATTTTCTAGGTCGAAAAGAAGAAGAAAGCTCGTATTTTTTATTCATAAGACACTTGTCTAAAACAACAATTCTTTGTGAACAGAGTTAGTTTTTGGAATATACTTCCGCAAACTTATCAGCAACTAGCATGCAACGCAAGGCTTTTTAAAAATCATTTTTTTATAAAATCGTTAAAATTTGTAACGGGTGATTTTTTTGAGGTTAGGATTTTCATGCATTAGTATTTGACAGATCACGTGGGATTTCAGACATGGTGTCAAAGAGAAAGATGCTCAGTATGCTTTGACATTTCATCATGAATAGACTTACTAACGAGCAACGCTTGCAAATCATTGAATTTTATTACCAAAATCAGTGTTCGGTTCGAAATGTGTTTCGCGCTTTACGTCCGATTTATGGTCTACATAATCGACCAAGTGAGCAAACAATTAATGCGATTGTGACCAAGTTTCGCACTCAGTTTACTTTATTGGACATTAAACCAACCACACGAATGCGTACAGTGCGTACAGAAGAGAATATTGCGTCTGTTTCTGAGAGTGTTACTGAAGACCGTGAAATGTCGATTCGTCGCCGTTCGCAGCAATTGGGTTTGTGTTATTCGACCACATGGAAGATTTTACGCAAAGATCTTGGTGTAAAACCGTATAAAATACAGCTCGTGCAAGAACTGAAGCCGAACGATCTGCCACAACGTCTAATTTTCAGTGAATGGGCCCTAGAAAAGTTGGCAGAAAATCCGCTTTTTTATCGACAAATTTTGTTCAGCGATGAGGCTCATTTCTGGTTGAATGGCTTCGTAAATAAGCAAAATTGCCGTATTTGGAGTGAAGAGCAACCAGAAGCCGTTCAAGAACTGCCCATGCATCCCGAAAAATGCACTGTTTGGTGTGGTTTGTACGCTGGTGGAATCATTGGACCGTATTTTTTCAAAGATGCTGTTGGACGCAACGTTACGGTGAATGGCGATCGCTATCGTTCGATGCTAACAAACTTTTTGTTGCCAAAAATGGAAGAACTGAACTTGGTTGACATGTGGTTTCAACAAGATGGCGCTACATGCCACACAGCTCGCGATTCTATGGCCATTTTGAGGGAAAACTTCGGAGAACAATTCATCTCAAGAAATGGACCGGTAAGTTGGCCACCAAGATCATGCGATTTGACGCCTTTAGACTATTTTTTGTGGGGCTACGTCAAGTCTAAAGTCTACAGAAATAAGCCAGCAACTATTCCAGCTTTGGAAGACAACATTTCCGAAGAAATTCGGGCTATTCCGGCCGAAATGCTCGAAAAAGTTGCCCAAAATTGGACTTTCCGAATGGACCACCTAAGACGCAGCCGCGGTCAACATTTAAATGAAATTATCTTCAAAAAGTAAATGTCATGGACCAATCTAACGTTTCAAATAAAGAACCGATGAGATTTTGCAAATTTTATGCGTTTTTTTTTTAAAAAAAGTTATCAAGCTCTTAAAAAATCACCCGTTATATTAAGTTATCTTCTTTTGTTATTTTATTTTGTAGTTAGTTAGTTACTTGTTCTTTATTTTCAATTCATTTCATTAAATTACAAATTTAAATATTATAATATTGTAATTAAAAATATGTTAAAAGAAAATAAATAGAACATACGACTATGACTTATTGTCATCAGTCGGAAAAAGATATAAATAGTACATATGTATGATTTTATCGAGAATGTTTCTGTTTGAGAAAAATAGAAAAATAATAAAACTAGTAATTGTATTCATTGATTAACTCATTTCTACAACCAATTGCAACTACCATATAATGATATACGGCTGTAAAATTTGCTTTTGCATTCTTTAAAATATCAATTAAATCAATTTCTCGTAAGATTTTCTTTTTAAAGTGATTGTATCTTATCTCACGCAGAATGGGGGAATGGGCCATAAAGTGAAGAATATCTTCTACTTCGTTCAAGTTACATAAAGAACGAGACTTTTGCTGTTGAAACCTGGTTCCATTGTGCTCGATAAGGTCACATCTGGCTTTGAAAATATAGCCTACTAGTATTGTTACAAAAATCAAAATAGCATTGTGGTTCCCTGTAATTCAGTTTTGCATAAAAGCGTATTGTATTAGATGCATTCTCCAAGTAAAATTCCTTTTCTTTAGTTTTTAACCCATTAAGAATATCAATACGTAGTTATTCCCAGTTTTCTTTTGTTGTGCATGCCGCAATTCGTATTGAATTAACATCTCTAGCATAAGTTTCAATATCTTTATACCAATATAACTGTGTTTTTTTTTAAAATTAGTTTTGTGAGCTGGTTGGGCAAGCGTATCGTAGATGTTAGTCTAGAGAATATATATGATTATTTTCACAGCCAGTTTCTAGCATCAGCGCGTAAGTAGGTGTGAATTGTGGTAATTTAAGATACTTTTTTAAGAAAAACCTTTAGAGTTTATCGACTTCCTCGAATAATGAGAATACCCATATTTGGGCTCCATACGACTGGATAGCTCGACATACTGATTTTAAAAGGATCCACTTCGCATTTAATCCAATCTCTTTATACCCTATACCACTATGTGGTTTGGGTATAATGATTTTGTGCTGCTCTTCGTAACTACCAAAAATATTTGACATAGACCCATCTTTTATTATACCGATCGACTTTCTGAGTCGATTTAGTGATGTCCGTCCGTCCGTCTGTGTGTCCATGTAAACCTTGTAATCAAACTACAGGTCGCAAATATGAATATGTTTTGATAAAATTTGGTATGTAAGCTTTTATCGACCATAGGATGAACGCTGTTGAAATTGCTGAAATTCGGTAAATGTTGAGACCTAGTCCCCATACAAATGACCCCTATGAAATCGACATAAATTGCTATAATATCCAAATTATCACATAGATCTCAGTCAAATTGGGTTTGTATGTGTTTATTGTATCCACTAATTAGTACTCCAAAAATAATTCCTATAGAACAATTCTTAGTCATAGGCCCCATATAGAGCTGCTTCCCGATCTTCACTTAAATCTATTAAAAAAACAAAAATATTGCACAGATTTTTCTCAAATTTGGTTTGTATGTATTTTTTCAAAATATAAGTGACTTTACCAAATATGGTCAGGATCGGTCCATTTTTCGACCAAGTCTCCATATAAATACACTATGGAACAAATTCACGTTAGCAAAAGTTAGGTCGATTCTGAGAGTGAGGGGTGAAAATGGAGGTTAAATTAGAAGACCCGTATCGCGGCGTTTGTTTATGTTAGTTCGAATTTTTTTTTGAATCTACCTTCGAACTTTGCAGTCAAATGCTGATTTTCAGCATATTGTTTATATGGGTTTTTGGCAATAACTCGTCGACTAATTGATATTTTTTCAATCTGTAAAAGCCAAAGTAATGCTAGAGGCGTGTGCAACAATTAAATTTTTTTAAAAAATTGATTTAGAAAATTTTTTTGGTGCTTATGAAGCAGAATGTTGGAAAAATTATTTTTTTTTCATCCTTTTTAAAAATATTTTCCACAAAACTAAGTCTTTTTTGCTTTCTGTTTGATCTTTAATATGCTTCTCAGTTTCTTCAGTAAATTTCACTTGAAAAGAAAACAATCATAATACAAAACATGCGTTTTCCAGCTTAATATTAATTTACTTCTCATTTTTTATGTACCAATTTTGCTCAGTGTTGGTTTTGAAGAAACATTGAAAAAGAAATTATAAAAATATGGAAAAAAACATATTTTTGAGAAGTTAGTTATGAAAAGTTTTAAGTAAAAAAATTAAATTAATTAAATTAAATGGCCAGTTGCTATTTAGCATGCGGCTGTGGATCAACATCACTGCTCACTCTAATATCTTGGTCATCGTCATCATCATCAGAAAGGTCGATAACTTCGTCCAGCAGATATTCTGGAATTTCATCTTTGTCTTCCTCTTCTTCCTCTTTTTCCTCGTCTTCCTCATCTTCAAAGGTGTTTTTATACCACCAACAAATTTCAGCGAGTATTGCATCCGGAGATTTCTTTTCTCTGTACCTGAAACGAAAATAGTTTTCAATCGTTAACATGTTTAAATTGTGCACTCTGACAAAGATATTAGAAAAATCTAGGAATTCAGAATATGCACACTCTATAGTTACCTTATTTCAAATGGAAGCGCAGTTTGGTGATAACGTTCGCCTGGCTCATCAGATTCAGTTGGCAACTGTTGAGCGAGTTGTTCAAGATGCTGATGCAAGAGGTGAATTTTGTACGACACATTAACCCCAATTTCATCGAAAGCTACCAACATGTTTGCAACAGATTGCCTGTAGTTGTCTTTGCGTTCTTTACCCAAAAGTCCTTTAATGACTGCTTTCAATGCGAGCCATGCATTTAATTCTCGGTCTGTCAGAACTTGGTCAAAATCTTGACGACTCATTTGTTTCCATATGTCGAGACCATTGACAACCCCTTCTTGAATTTTTGCGTTACTTAGTCTTGGGAAAATGTCTTTTAAGCGGTTAAATACTGCTGGTCTTTTTGCGAAACATTTCAAAAAAATTTTAGCAGTGCCATGTTTAATGTGGAGCAACGGCAACAAAATTTTCATTTCAGGAACAAGACTTTCGTGTAGCCTATTGTCTTTAGGCCATTTCCGTCCAATTGGACTATTCCAGTTATGCTGTTGGTACTGGTTTCTTCCTTTAATACCTTCTCCGTATCGTGAATCCCAATTGCACAAAAAACACGGATATTTTGGACGGCCAGATGCTGTTAAGCCTGTAATCAATGGAACTATTTTGAGGTTGCAGCAAGTGCGCCACTGGTGTTCGTAATATTTGACTACTTCCAGAATGTGTTTCAAATCATCGAAATTTTCACTAGTGTCAGTGCTATATGCAATCGGAACAGAAGGCATTCTATTTGTCTTGTGCAATGACTAGGATTGGGTCCTTTGATGTTTCATATGATGTACTTTCACCCGGGTCGTATTCTGAGAGGATATCCATAGATGTAGCAGCGGCGGTTGCAGTACTGATATCTGTTTGAAAATCAATAGTTCGGTATGTTGGAACTGGAACGAATTCTGAGTGCGGTAATGGTAATTGGACACTTGGCACTGCTGCATAAGTTTTATTCTTTGCTTTCCTTCTATTCAAAGTTATGGTAGTTAATACATACAATTTTCTTCTTGATGCGGGCTGTTGTCTAACCACATCATTGGTATACCAAAAGGCATAGCCTTCTTCTTTTCACTTTTCCATTGCATAAGAGTTGAATAGCAATTAAAGCAAACTTTGTTAGGGCCACAGTTTACGTCAGTGATAAACTCTTGCGAGAAATATTGTTTATAGGCTTCAAAAAAAAAAAAAAAAATCACTCGCATTGCCACAATTTTCATCGCTTGCTATGAAACGTTCACAAACATTACAAAAATGGTCCATTTTACATTCTAGTTCCGACATTTTTAATACAATTTATATTATACAATGTTTTTTTTGTTATTTTTATGAAACCGATGCACTTAACTTAAATCACTTACAAAATGAAATAATTTCCAAAAAAATTAATAAAAAATTAAATTAAAGACATCAGCTTCGGACGAGTTTCGAGTCTTAACTGAATCTTCATTTTTGAAATCAGTTCGCTTGTACGAAATAAAAAAAATCACTATCTGTGCGGTGGTTGAAAACAAAAAAGTTGTTTTACTAATTCTTGGAACTTCCCTTTTTCATTACTTCTACCTAAATCGCTATTTATTTAATGGTTTTAGGATTTTTAACGCAAATTATCGACTAAGACCATTTTCTTTTCAAATGAAATTTATTGAAGAAACTGAGAAGCATGTTATAGATCAAACAGAAAGCAAGAAAGTCTTAGTTTTGTGGAAAATATTTTCAAAAAGCATGAAAAAAAAAATAATTTTTCCAATATTTTGCTTCATAAGCACCACAAAAATTTTCTAAATCCATTTAAAATTTTAATTGTTGCACTGGTCTCCAGCAATAATTTGACTTTTACAGATTGAAAAAATATCAATTGGTCGACGAGTGATAGCCAAAAAACCATATAAACAATATGCTATTTGACTGCAAAGTTCGAAGGTCGATTAAAAAAAAAAATCGAACTAACATAAACAAACGCCGCGATACGGGTCTTCAAATTTAACCTCTATTTTCACCCCTCACTCTCAGAATCGACCTAGCTTTTGCTAACCTGAATTTGTTCGATAGTGATTAGCACCCGATATGAACTTTTTCATATCTGCAGCCAAAAAACCTAATAACAATGCTACTCAAATTTGGTTTATGCTTTTTTTCTATATCGAATTAGTTGGACCGAAAGATAGGGTCTCTAAACCATGGTATATGGTATCGTATAGTCGGTCTAGACCGACAATAATTTCTTACTTGTTTTTAGATAAGAAATAGTTGCATGTTGCATTTATGCTATTTTTCGCTGATATGTTTCTCTTTTCGGTATATTTTTAAAATTCATTTTTGGCGATACTGTAACTCCAAGATATGTGTACTCATTTGAAATTCCAATTGATTTACCACTGTAAAACCGATTTTCACTTTCTACGAGTCTCCCTGCTTTTCTGAATATCATTATTTCCGATTTAGTTAGATTGACTTCTAAGTTCCATATATCGCCATATCTCCCCAGCTTGTTGATAATAGACTGCATGGTAAGAATATTCTCTGCTAAAATTACTGTATCATCAGTGTACAGTAATTATCTGCTAAAATTACTGTATCATCAGATCAGTGTACAGTAATTATCTGATATTTATTTGACCCACTTTAACTCCTCCTTCTGAATACTCGTGTATGTCATTTAAATAAATCGCAAAAAGCGTTGACGACAGCAGGCACTCCTGTTCTACACCAGTACATGTCGCAAAATCTGTCGATAAAACTTCTCCATTCCAAACTGCAAAGTTGGTATGGCTGTATATGCTCTCAATCATTCTAGTCGTTTTTGTTGATAAACCAGTACTCTGGAACTTGTAAAACAGAGCTTTTCTAGACACATTATCAAAAGCTGCACTAAAATGTACAAAAAAAGCATATAGTTTTTTATTTTCATTATATTTTAGATGAGCAATTGCTGCTAAGTTGTACAAATTATCTAGAGTAGAATATCCTTCACAGAAGCCTGCTTGGTACTCACATATAATATTGTGTTTGTTTAGCCATAGATTTATCCTGGTGTTTAAAATGCCCATAAAAATTTTTGCTATGACATTCATGAACGATAATCCACGATAGTTACTCGTAATACCCTTATTATCTTTTTTATTTATAGGAAAAATTCTACTTTTCGTAAATTTTTCATCTAAAGGGTCCGCTAAATAACTTTTTTTTTTTGAAAATGCTATAAAAAAAACTACTGAATATTATCTCAAATTTCTTTTTTTGTTTGAAAGTACAATCCTTCCGGTTAATAATAGAAAATAATTTCATTCAAATAGCTGGCCATGCAGTAGCCTACACGATCGGTCCAATTCTTAAGCACATTATCGATTGTGTGCTGCTATATTTCACCAGTGGCTTCACGAATATTGTCCTTTAAAGCGTCAGTTGTCTCTGGCTTGTTGACGTAACACTTATCTTTGAGGGCACCCCACAAATAATATTCCAACTGTGTCAAATACAGCTCCGAGGTGGCCAAACGACATCAGCTCTGCGGCTGATAATGCGATCTTCAAAAACAGGGCGCAAAACATCGAGTGCAGCTTCGGCTGTGTGGCACGTAGCGTCGTCCTGTTGAAACCAAGTGTTGCCAATATCCTCCTCTTCAATTTTTGTGAACAAAAATTCGTTCAACATGGCCCGATAACGATCGCCATTGACTGTAACGGCCACTCCTTGCTTATTTTCGAAGAAAAATGGCTCAATTATGCCTCTGGACCAAAATTCGCACCAAACAGTGAGTCGTTTTGGGTATATGAGCTTTTCAATGTGCGTGAGTTAAATGAAAGTCCACGAATACATTTGGTTGGAATGTTAATATGAACTGCTGTTTACTTTATTGTTTGCTATATTTTTATACAAAAATATTCTTAATCTAAAACTATAAATATTCAATAAAAAAATATGCTTATGCTATTAGTTTCTTTTATAGAACGTTTAATTGGTTGGTCATAAAACAATATTGTATTTTGTAGGAAGTAAATGACGAAAACAAAGTGAGTTTTTCATACGAAAGTTTATCGACACTTTGTTTTCGTTTTGAAACTGTAATTTTGGTGATTTGACATTTATTTTATTTTAAATGATTGAAATGAATAAACAAAATTTCAATACAAAGTTTATTAACTCTTTGTTCTAGTTTAATGACGAAAACAAAGGTATCAAGTTTCAATGAATGAAGTAAGTTTCCATATGAAAGTTTATTAACACTTTGTTTTCGTTTAAAATTATAATTCTGTTAGTTTGACATTTATTTCATTTTAAATGATGAACTGAAATAATTATTGAGTAAACAATTTTATTAATACAAAGTTTATTAACACTTTGTTCTAGTTATTAAAAATTATAATTTTAATAATATGGTATTTATTTTATTCTTGGTAATTTATTCTTATGCTAGATATAGGGTTTTCAAGTTCGATGGAATCTGTTGAGTTCAGTGTTCCATTGGACTTAACTCCTCCCTCCTTAGATTGAAAATTCTCCTGGATTTTCTTAAGAGATTTTTTGTATTTCTTATAAATTATGATTATAAAAGTTAAACATATAATTGCAATACAGATAGTTAGAAAATAATTACCAATTATTGAATTAAAATGTATTGCTTTATGATATTTCAATTCTTCTATGGTTTTTATATGTTCCACTTCATTTATAGCTATTTGATCCAAAGAAATGGTTGTTTCCATATTATTTAAATTTAAATTTGGTGATAATGCAAAACTGGTTTTATATTCTTTTTGTTCATTTTCATAAATATTGCCATCAATTTTTATTTTGCAATCATTAAATGTAAGAAGTTGATTTCCACTTAAAACTAATTTCCTGCTGTCGCAGTTACTTTCTACCTTTGCACCATTTACATTCTTTAGAAGCACCATTCCCTGTTCAACCTCTAAAATTTCTTCTTTATTATTGAGAATTTTGTAACACTTTTGCTTATTACTAAAAATACATAGGTTTGATTTTTTTAGATTGGAAATATTTTGTTCGTTATTGTAATTGTAAACAGTATTATTGATAATAACAATTTCTTGTATTCTTATATCTAATTCAAAACCTTCCTTGTTTTTAATTGGCATAATCAATGATTTTGGGACTGTAATAATATTTAGTGGTATCTTTATAAAAAATACAATTTGTTCATTCCGGTATTTAGCAACTGTTAATTGTATTTGTTGTAATTTATTGAAATCAATATTTAAATCATTAATTTCCTCTGGTGTTAGTATATTGTTAGTCATAAGATTGTGGTTAGCTGCAATAATATTATCTTGTATATGCTCAATCTGTTCGTCCAATGTTTTAATCTTTAGCACCAAATCAAGATAAAAAATGTGTGAAAAAATATCTAAGTTATTTTTGTCTATTGAATTGATTTTTGCCAGAATAATATCTCTATCCGATTCAATAGTGTGTTTTAAGTTAGTTAGTGTTTCATTGAAATGATTTGTAATTTTTATTTGTTTGTTTGCGGTTTCTATTATATTATGATTATTGTTATCTATAATTTGTAAATGATTCTGTATTGTTTCCCTATCTTCTTCGTCCATAGTTCCTGCCATCCATTTCAGACCTGATCCCAAAACATTAGCTAAACCTCTTTTACCTCTATTCAATTGTAGAGTACGAAACTTTATTATAACCCTGTTAAGCTGAGCTTGTAAGACTTGTTTATTTATGTTAGACTGCTGTATACTATTTTCAATGTGGCTAATTATTTCCTGGATTTCACTTAGATAAATGGTGTGAACTATCGTTGTATATGCTTCGACCATTATTACATTGTCCAACTTAATTTCCGTATATCCACTGTTGCCTTCATTTATAGGTTGAATCAATAAGTTATTCATTACCGGTGATATTAGTAGGATTAGAATCGTAAGCCGTAATATCCAGTGAATCTGCAAATTTAAAGGGACGTTTGATGTTAGTTGGGTGGATATTATCTACTTTCAGTTTTCTATAACGAGGTTCGTATTTATGTCTTAAAGCTTTATAATTTTTCACATATGCTTCTGGTTTGTCATAATTAAATTGTTCTCTATTCAAATTTCTTTTTGTTATAATTTTATCCTTAAAGTCCTTTAATCGATTATATAATTTTATTTTATCTATTGTTCCTTGTATTACATCAAATGGTCTGCTCATCGTTGTTGAGTGAATGGATTTATTATACCATTCAACACATTTATACATTCGCTCTTGTACTGATAATTCTGATCGTTGAAATTCTAATGTTCTAAACTTGTCTGATATGCTACTATGTAATCTTTCGATATCTGCATTTCCTGTATGGTTGTTAGGTTTGGTGAAATGAACTGTAATATTTTCCTCTCGTAAAAAGTTCTTTACATTGATGGATGCGAATTCGTTGTCTGTAACTACTTTGTTTGGTTTACCTCTCATTGATATATAGAGTCTAATTTTCTCTACTATTGTACAGCTATTTCTGTCTTCCAAATATAACATAACTGCGTATTTTGAAAATTTGTCAATGAAAGATAAAAAACTGTGTTTCTTATTTGTATATACGTCCATATGTACTATTTCATTAACATCTTTTGGTGTTTCTGTGACATGAAATTTTGGTGTTATTGGTTTCCTATCATATTTGGATTTGTTGCAAACATTACAATTATTAACGTATTTCTGAATAAAATGTTTAAGATTGTTAAAATAAATTTTAGTTTTCAAACCACAATAATTTTCGTTAATTCCTGCATGACCTGTTTCATTTTTATGGTATTTTGCTATATATCTATACAATTCATCCTCATTCAGCATATCTTTAGCGTGATAAACACATCGGACAAATTTTATTGAGTTACCGAATATTTCAATTAGCTTTAATTGTACTTTATTGTACAAATGATCAGACAATTCGGTGTAAATACCTATCTTCAAATTTCTCTTGATAGTTATATTCCTTCTAATTATATCGGTCATTGTACCGGTTATGATATCGTTAGTGTTTAAAAAAATTTTATGTTTGCCGTCAATGATTTGAGTTTCATTAGTTTTGTTATCAGTTAGTATTATTTGCTTCTCAAATCTATTAACGACTGTGTCCAAAATAAAAAAATGATCATTCAATTCTTCCTGTTGAGAATGGATAGTTGCAGCCACACTCATTTGATCATCTGCCATGAAAACAATATCATTTGGTGCATTTATACGGCTCATAAAATCGGCTACAACGTTCTCTTTACCCTTGATGTAACTTATTTTAAAATCATACTCTCCCAACCTCAACAGCCAACGCTGGAGTCTTTGGTTTATATCTTTACCCTTGGTTTTGGATTGAAGCCAAACCAATGGTTGATGGTCCGTAAATAGTTCAAATTGCCTGCCATATAGATATGGACGGAAGTAGTTTACTGCCCAAACAATAGCCAGCAATTCTTTTTCCACAGTCGCATAATGCCTCTCGTGGTCATTCAATGTTCTACTTGCATAGGCAATTGGATGATTTTCCTGAGACAATACGGCACCTACAGCATAACCACTTGCATCAGTAGTTAATTTAAATTTTTTTGAATAATCTGGATACTTAAGTATCGGTGGGTTAATGATCAACTTTTTCAATTTTTCAAAGGAATCATGATAATTAGGATCGTTGAGATTAATTTTCGTATTCTTCTTTAGATATTTAGTTAATCCTTGTGCAACTTTTGCGTAGTCTTTAATAAATTTTCGGTAGTACCCCGTAACTCCTAAGAAAGATTTTATCTGTTTAGTTGTTTCAGGAAGCTTTAGCTTCTGAATTGCATCAATTTTATTTGGGTTAGGTCTTAGACCTTCCTCGCCCAGAACATGACCAAGGTATTCAGTTTCCTTCGCCAAAAAAACGCATTTGTCGAGCTGTATCTTCAGATTATGCTCTCGTAATTTTTGAAAAATTTTGTTGACACTCTGTACATGCTCTGTTAATGATGTACTAAAAATTAAAATGTCATCTAAATAAACAACGCAAATTTTATTAATATATTCTCTAAGTACCGAGTTCATAAGACGTTGAAAGGTTGCTGGAGCATTTTTTAATCCAAAGGGCATCCTGTTGTATTCAAAATGTCCCAAGGGAGTCGAGAAAGCTGTTTTTTTTCTATCGTTTGTATTCATGAGAATTTGGTGAAAACCCTTGGCTAAATCCAATGTTGTAAAATAAGTAGATTTTCCCAATTTATCCAATATATTTTCTATATTGGGTATTGGAAATTTGTCGTCCACCGTTATCTCGTTCAATTTTCTGTAGTCAACAACAATGCGCCACTTCTTCCTGCCCGATTGGTCCATTTTCTTTGGAACAACCCAGATAGGAGAATTATAGGCAGAGTTACTTTCCACAATTATTTTCTGTTGTAACATTTCTTGGATCTGCCTGTTAATTTCGTCTTCATGTATTTTGGGATATCTGTATATTTTAGAGTATACAGGTTTATCTGTAGTAGTAATTATGGAATGTCTTATCTCATGAGTATGAGTAAGTGAATCACCTTCATGAAACAACAAGTCGCTATTTTTACTTATGAGATCACGAAGAAACTCTTTTTCTTCGGAATTCATGTCGACTCTAAAAAGTTTTTTAATGTTCTCCTTATTGACATCTAAAAATTCCAATGCATGAATCTCGTTATAATAGCAAGGAAATGAATTTGTAAAAAAAATTTTTCTATCATTAATCTGAATATACCGTTCTTCTAAACAAATTTTTGCACCTAAAGGTTTCAATATATTATTACCAATTATTCCATCAAATCTATTATTAGTCAATTTCAACAATTTCCAAGCCATAAAATTATTATCGGAAAACTCTTCTGGGATTTCCGTGACAATTTCCTCACTTATAACTACTTTGCTTGCCAGAGTTGAGAAAGTTAATGGTTTTCTTAATTTTATACGTTCATAACTAGGAAGTGCATTACAATTTAATATTGATGTGGTTGATCCAGTATCAATCAAACATCTTATCTTGGAATTACCAATAGTTAATTGTACTATCGGTAAACCGTTTTCTTTTCGGCTGAACGAAAATTTGCTTCCTCATTCGGAACAATTTCACTCTGTTCAATATGATCTATTTCCATCGGTTCAACATTATGTCGATGTTGACCAGAATTTTGTCGCGACTGATTAGATTGTCGGAACTGTTGCGAATTTCGAATTACGTTTGAATATTGCCCTTGCCGATTATCAAAACCTTGTGTTTGTCGATTTGAATTTGGAAAGTTTTGTGTTTGGTGACAAGAAAAACCTTGTGTCCGTTGGTCTGGGAAATTCTGTCTACTCGGTCTAAAATTTGTTTGTCGAAAATTTTGCCTTTGGTGAGGTTCGGAATAATTATGGGTAGAATTTTGGTTAGTGTATTTAATATTTTGATTAGTATTTCTAAAATGTCGATTATTTTCCCTGATCATGTCGCATTCCTGTAAACAATGATATGCTTCGCGAATAGTATTAATATTTCGGCTATATATAACACTTGCCAAATGCGGAGGTATACCATTAACAAAAGTTCGAAAAATCATTGATTCGTTTATATTTGGGTTGAATTCTAATGGTTTACATGAATCTTGTTCGTATTTTGTATTCAACTTATCTAATATTATTTTTAAATTATTATATAATTGACTTACATCATTGTTTTTTGTTGATAGTGCTCTATGGTATAGTTGGGTGTAGCTTTCCCTGATGCCGAACACCTTTAATAGCTCATTTTTCACGTTCTGCCATGATTTATCGGTTAAACCTCGAATTATATTGGCTGCTTCTCCCTGTATCTTCTTAAGTATGCAGCGATGGTATATATATTCCTCCATTTCACCATCTTGAAAAATTCGTAGGAAGATTTCGACTTCCTTGATGAATGATGATATGTCATAGTCTCGATCTTTTCCAGTGAAAACATTTATTCTATCTACTTCCTTCAAAAGGATAGAAATTGGAATCGGACCCAACGATGATGTTTCTGTTGGCACTGCTGTGGGTGCTGATGTTTGTGTTGGAGCAGAAGTTAGTGTTGCTGTTGATGATGTTGATGTCATTGTGTTGAGTATATCGTTGCTTTGTAATATGTTGAAGTATGGTTTAAACTGTGGTGTTTCAGTTTTCTCCGTATCTTTAGGCATCTCCCTGGAGTTTAGACACAATTCACTGTTCCTTCACAAACTCGAACCGTAACGAAAAATAAGTTCTTTAGTCTTTTTTCTTCTTTGTTTTCAAAATGATATTCTTCGGAATATCTTAAAATTTTTCACAAATATATATTTTTTTTTTTTTAAAGGATATTCTTTAGAATATCTTCAGTATTTTAACAAATGTTATTTTTTTTCAAAAAAGGATATTCTTTGGAATATCTTCACTAATGTTTCACTTTTTTTTTTCTTAAAAAAAAGGATATTCTTTAGACAATTTTCACTAATGTTTCTTTGTTTTAAAAAAGGATATTCTTTAGAATATCTTCATTAATTTCTTTTAGATAGCGTCGCGACCAAATAGGGATATTCTTCAGAATATCTTTTGGATTTGTTTGCCGACTGCGCCAGTTAAATGAAAGTCCACGAATACATTTGGTTGGAATGTTAATATGAACTGCTGTTTACTTTATTGTTTGCTATATTTTTATACAAAAATATTCTTAATCTAAAACTATAAATATTCAATAAAAAAATATGCTTATGCTATTAGTTTCTTTTATAGAACGTTTAATTGGTTGGTCATAAAACAATATTGTATTTTGTAGGAAGTAAATGACGAAAACAAAGTGAGTTTTTCATACGAAAGTTTATCGACACTTTGTTTTCGTTTTGAAACTGTAATTTTGGTGATTTGACATTTATTTTATTTTAAATGATTGAAATGAATAAACAAAATTTCAATACAAAGTTTATTAACTCTTTGTTCTAGTTTAATGACGAAAACAAAGGTATCAAGTTTCAATGAATGAAGTAAGTTTCCATATGAAAGTTTATTAACACTTTGTTTTCGTTTAAAATTATAATTCTGTTAGTTTGACATTTATTTCATTTTAAATGATGAACTGAAATAATTATTGAGTAAACAATTTTATTAATACAAAGTTTATTAACACTTTGTTCTAGTTATTAAAAATTATAATTTTAATAATATGGTATTTATTTTATTCTTGGTAATTTATTCTTATGCTAGATATAGGGTTTTCAAGTTCGATGGAATCTGTTGAGTTCAGTGTTCCATTGGACTTAACTCGTGCGGGTGTTCTGTGCCCCAAATGCGACAATTTTGCTTGTTTACACACCCGCCAAGATCAAAATGAGCTTCATCTGAAAAGATGGTTTTTTATTGGCAAAATCGGCATCTTTTGTAAGTCGATCGCAGGCCCACTTAGCGAAGCGAAAACGCATTGGACGGTCAGTTGGCTTCAACTCCTGAACCAATTGGGCTTTTTATGGCATCATACCAAGGTCTTTGTGCAAAATTCGTCTCAATGATGCCTCCGAAATGTTCAATTCTTGAGACGACGGTGAATTGATCTTGATGGCGCTTCACGCACACTTTCTGCCACAGCAGCAATATTCTCGGGTGTACGCACTTTTTTTGGCTTTTCGCGCTTTGGTTTATCGATGAGGATGCCAGTTTCTTTCACTTTTTTCAGATCTGACGGTGTTTCTCTTCTTCCAAAATCCGTACGCAATTTTCGCACACATTCTGCAACACTACCATGATTTTCAAAGTAATGTCGCAATATTTTCCAGCATTGTTCAAGCGCATACACAACCATATTCGTTCAGCGGAAGGATAAAACTAATTATTTGTCAAATCAGACATGAGCTAAGTGTTACCACACACGAAATAAGCACTAGTTAAAAAAAAAACGTTAGATGGCGGACCATTTAGTTGGGCCGATTCATAAATTATATTATAACAATTTGCAAGTTACTTGAGTATCATAACTGGTGCATTTTTAAAAAATTCATAGCTCACCCGATCATCTCCAGGTATTGTTTGCTTTTGCTAATACAATATTTATTTCTGCCATTGTAATTGGGCGACTTAAATCAGTGTTCTTAAAGAACATTGGCGCATATTCAATGTTATTTGAAATTTGTTGGGGCTTTAGCGGTTCTGCTTAAATTGATGCAGTGATATTTCATGGCTTTGCTGTTTTTCTATGCTTTTTAAAACTTTGATTAGGTTCCACCAATCTTTATTATTTTTTACTTGATTTATTTTATTTTCTATGCCCTTGTAGTATTCAATTTTACTGCATTCGCATAATTCCTTGAATTTTTTATTCTCAACAATATAATATAAACTATTTTCTTCTGTAGACTTTTGTCTACTTTTTTGTAATGCTTTAAATGATCTTTCCCTAGAGTTAAAACACTTAAAATTAAACCATTTGTTTTTACGTTTTGAAGAGTTGGCAGAATTTATGGCTTCTATGAAGTCTTGTAAATCAAAATATATGAGGTTATTCCATGATTCAGTTTTTGCTGGTATTCTCCTCGTTTTCTTTCATCCCATAATAGTTTTGGTAGCATATTCGTTGGTTTATCAATGTTTCTTCCTTTAAATTTAACCGTTAAAACTATTGGCATATGATCATATTTTATATTATAGATAATAATTAATTTAATTCATATCAGAATATTGTACCCTTAGCGTTAATGAAGCCTGTTCTGGAATTATATGAATAAATTTTCTTGCTGTACAAAAGCTCACAATAAGTAAATAAATAAACTAATAAATAGAGGCTCATGGTGGCAAAAAGAATCTTCACAGTCACATTTCATAACCTTACTTATTTGATTAAATTTTTGTCTCTCTGAATGTAGTGCAAAATAATAACTCCAAAATTGAAAGGCCAAAATACAGTTTTCGAAATAGTACTTTTTCGTCAGCATTTGAGAAGAAACCTGTCCTTTGATCTTAACCAATCTAACAACAATAGTGTTTCTCCTTTTAAATAAATTCAAATTAATATAAATGCACACAATTATTTTTGCTCTTCACCTTTGAAACTCAGAAACTTAATACCTGAAACCCAATGAGCTCTATAAAAACAACCCAGCAGTTCTGCGCCCCGTTCACACTTATAAGGCGGAGTTTAAAGGTTAAAAGTAAACAGCTAATTTCTAGAAGATTGTACTTTTACATTCCACTTAAAAATTTAATTACAATGTTATTTATAATGTTATTGTACTTACAACACAACAAACTAGTTATATATATTTGAAGGCTTACTGAAGGGAAATTTAATTATTTGTTTTTTTTTTGTCACTTCTTTGTCTTTTTAATTAAAAATAATAAAAAATGTGTATATATATAGTATAAGAATAAAATATTAAATAAAGTTAACAACTTTATAACCATTATTTCGGGCAAATTGTTTTTTATTTTTATTTTATAAATTTCACACTTAATGGCACATTTCTTGTCATAAACCAAACAATATTCAACAAATTCATCTTTTTTGTAGAGATTCCTTTCTTTGATTTTAAATCCTCCATAAAAATTTCACGGCCTTTTTATAAAAAAGCTGCCATTGAAATTTTTTTATTGTATTTATGTGAAAAGCTGTTATGTTTATGTGAAAAGCTGTTATGGTGACAATGACATGGCTTAGTATAACAGACAAGTCTTAAGCAATTGTGAGATATATGTTTGTATGCGTGTATGTATGTAGTATGTATATGTAGTTGTGCCTTTTTAACAATATTGTGTTTGAAATTTTTTCATTATTCTTACAGTGAATTGTGTCGTATATGAGTTTGCAAAAGTAATGATAAACTTGGTTGAACAATACATTTAAATTAGGAATTTCCAACTTTGTACTGCAATCAAATTAAAAAAATATCGAGTCAGATCATAGGCTGGAGTTTTGAAAAAGTCAGGCTTTAAAACTGGAAAATCTTGCGTTTTACCATCTCTGTTTATAATTTTTTTCAAATCTATTATCTTTTTTTCTATTTTTGTTGCCTTCTATCGAGAAACAGTACGCACTCATGCAGTAATTTTAAATTATTTTATTTGTATTTCCGCTTAATGCTTTGATAAGAATTGCATGCATATATTGTCTGTATGTGTTTAAGTGTTTCGGTATATTCTCTTCGGTGTACTCTCGTACCCAACTTCTGAAACACAAAAATGAATTTAAAATGTGTATGTATATAAGTATGTATATATTAGGGCGGGTCGATTTAAAAATCGCCCAAATGACAAGGAAAATCGTATTTAAGGGATCAAAATAAGAAACTTTGCCCGAGGAACCATACCTCTAAAACTAATTCTGATGTCCCGACTTTTGACCTCTCTGTCTGTCTGTCTCATTTTGACCGATTTAGAGTGCCCCAATCGAGTCCAAATGTATGATCCACCCCACTACCCCAAACCACCCATGCTATTGGTACACCCCCTGAAACCCCCTGGGGGTTCCCCACACAAACATTTCAAGAAATCAAAATTTTTGTTTAGAATTGGGATGAGTATGTTTGATTTAATATTAAAATTAACACTCATACGTATACGTATCTTCCACTCTACTAATAAATAATAACACTGTGGAACAAATTCAGGTTAGCAGAAGTTAGGTCGATTCTGAGAGTAAGGGGTGAAAATAGAGGCTAAATTAGAAGACCCGTATCGCGGCGTTTGTTTATGTTAGTTCGAATTTTTTTTAATCGACCTTGGAACTTTGCAGTCAAATGCCGATTTTCAGCTTATTGTTTATATGGTTTTTTGGCTATAACTCGTCAACTGATTGATTGATTGATTGATATTTTTTCAATCTGTAAAAGCCAAATTATTGCCAAAGACATGTGCAACAACTAAAATTTTTAAAAAATTGATTTAGAAAATTTTTGTGGGTCTTATGAAGCAAAATGTTGGAAAAATTATTATTTTTTCATTCTTTTTGAGAATAATTTCCACAAAACTAAGTCTATTTTGCTTTCTGTTTGATCTGTAATATGCTTCTCAGTTTCTTCAATAAATTTCATTTGAAAAGAAAACAATCATAATACAAAACTTGCGTTTTCCAGCTTAATATTAATTTACTTCTAGGTTTTTATGTACCAATTTTGTTCAGTGTTGGTTTTGAAGAAACATTGAAAAATAAATTATAAAAATATGGAAAAAAAAATATTTTTAAATGATAGTTATGAAAAGTTTTAAGTAAAAAAATTTAATAAATTAAATTAATGATTAGGCCCGTTGCCGTTTAGCAGGCGGCTGTGAATCAACATCACTGCTCTCTCTAATATCTTGGTCATCGTCATCGTCATCAGAGAGGTCGATAATTTCGTCCAGCAGATATTCTGTAATGTCATCTTTGTCTTCCCCTTCCTCCTCTTTTACCTCGTCTTCCTCTTCTTCAAAGGTGTTTTTATACCACCATCAAATTTCAGCGAGTATTGCATCTGGAGATTTCTTTCCTCTGTACCTGACACGAAAATAGTTTTCAATCGTTAACATGTTTAAATTGTGCCACTCTGACAAAGATATTAGAAAAATCTAGGAATTCAAAATATGCACACTCTATAGTTAACTTATTTCAAATGGAAGCGTAGTTTGGTGATAACGTTCGCCTTGCTCATCAGATTCAGTTGGCAACTGTTGAGCGAGTTGATCTAGATTCTGATGCAAGAAATGAATTTTGTACGACATATTAACCCCAATTTCATCGAAAGCTGCCAACATGTTTGCAACAGATTGCCTGTAGTTGTCTTTGCGTTCTTTAATGACTGCTTTCAATGCGAGCCATGTATTTAATTCTCTGTCTGTCTGAACTTGGTCGAAATCTTGACGACTCATTAGTTTCCGTATGTCGGTACCATTAACAACCCCTTCTTGAATTTTTGCGTTACTTAGTCTTTAGAAAATGTCTTTTAAGCGGTTAAATACTGCTAGTCTTTTTGCGATACATTTCAAAAAATTTTTAGCAGTGCCAAGTTTAATGTGGAGCAACGGCAACAAAATTTTCATTTCAGGAACAAGAATTTCATGTAGCCTAATGTCTTTAGGCCATTTCCGTCCAATGCGACTATTCCAGTTATGCTGTTTGTACTGGTTTCTTCCTTTAATACCTCTCCGTATCGTGCATGCCAGTCGCACAAAAAACACAGATATTTTGCACGGTCAGATTGTGTTGAGCCTGTAATCAATGAAACTATTTTGAGGTCGCAGCAAATGCGCCACTGGTTTTCGTTATATTTAACTACTTCCAGAATGTGTTTCAAATTATCGAAATTTTCACTAGTGTTAGTGCTATACGCAATCGGAACAGAAGGCATTCTATTTGTCTTGTGCAAAAGCACAACGTTGTAGCTGATTAGTAAACTATCGATGAATAAACGCCAATCATATTTTCTATAGGTTGACCCTATCGTCTCCATTAACTTTTCAATATCGTTGCAATAAGCGAAATTTTTTGCATCATTCACATTGAAGAGCTTTTCTAACTCTTTTTGGCGTTTTCGATATGCTGTTACTTTGGTACCTTTCGCCAGCAAATTATTTCCTTTCAAAAATGAAGCCGTAGTTCTGATTTTTTCTGTGTCAACACAAATTTGCAACAATTCCATCCAATTGGTTTTGTGTGACTAGGATTGGGTGCCTTGATATTTCATAGGATGTACGTTCACGAGGGTGGTATTCTGAGAAGAAATCCAATACTTCAGTATGTTGGTGCTGGAATGAATTCTGAGTGCGGTAATAGTAATTGGACACTTGGTACTGCTACATAAGTTTTATTCTTTGCTTTCCTTCTATTCAAAGTTTTATGGTAGTTGATACATCCATAGCAATTTTCTTCTTGATGCGGGCTGTTGTCTAACCACATCATTGGTATACCAAAAGGCATAGCCTTCTTCTTTTCATTTTTGCATTGCATAAGAGTTGAACAGCAATTAAAGCAAACTTTTTAGGGGCATAGCTTACGTCAGTGATAAACTCTTGCGAGAAATATTGTTTATAGGCATCCATTGCCACATTTTTCATCGCTTGCTATGAAACGTCCACAAACATTACAAAAATGGTCAATTTTTCATTTTGGTTCCGATATTTTTAATGCAATGTATATTATACAATGTTTATTTTGTTATTTTTATGAAACCGATGCACTTAACTTAAATCACTCACAAAATGAAATAAGTTCCAAAAAAAATTAATAGCGAATTTTGTCACGACCGAGCGAAAATTAAAAAACATGAGCTTCGGCTGAGTTTTGAGTCTTAACTAAATCTTCATTTTTGAAATTAGTTCGCCTGTACCAAATAAAAAAAAATCGCCGAAAACAAAAAGGTTGTTTTAAAAATTGCTAATTCTTGGAACTTCCCTTTTTAATTACTTCTACCTAAATCGCTATTTATTTAATAAAACAATATGCTGAAAATCGGCATTTGACTGCTAACGTAAACAAACTAACTATAAGCATAGTTAGTAACGACTAACTTTTGGTAACCTGAATTTGTTCCACAGTGTAATCATATGCCTTGACTATGTCATGTTATTCAAAAAGATCGATCGGATGAGGGTAAATATCTTTTAGCTCACTCCGTGACTATGCGTGACTCTGCGTGACTACTCCAAAATTAATCTTTAGTCACAACAAGACTATGGGCCAAGTTTCAGATCAATTGCATGAGAGGGAATGGGGTTGCCCCATGGCAGACAGACAGACAGACAGGTAGGTAGAAAGTCGGAACATCAGAATTCGTTTTAGAGGTATGGTTTCTTGGGCAAAATTTCTTTTTTTGATCCCTAGAATATGATTTTCCTTGTCACTTGAGCGAAATCGACCCGCCCTAATGTATATATAGTTATAATTTCCCGCGTTATAAACTTTATTGTATTGTGTACGTCTGGCAGTTTGGTATTTTAGTGTATGTGTGTGTGTGTGTGTATGATCGTCGTTGAACACGTACGATTATAGGTATTGTATAGGCCTTATTTCTTATATTTTGGCATTATAATCGCATTCATATTGTTATTGTCACTGACATAATCGTAAAGTCTTTTACAAAGCAGACAAGATTGAATATTGTACAATGTACATACAATATATTTATTGAGTATTTTATTGACGTTTAACATAATGCAAGCTTGATTTATTATGGGAAAAAAATTCCATATACCCGCCAAGAAAGAGGTAATTCCAAATGAAAATCGTTGTAATTTTTAACAACAACAGAATATGTTAATTTAAAGCTGTTAGGAAAAAAGTACACTTTGAAATCTAATCAATATCAGAAATTGATTTAGAGTATCCATAATATTGGTAATTACCTATTTATAATAAAAATTAAATAAATAAATAAATAAATAAATTGAGCTACAACATTTATTTAAAAAAAAAAAAATAAAAAAAAATATTAAAGGATAATTGATATTAAAATAAGAATAACTCTTATTGAGTTAAAAAAATATTAATTATTGGAAGCAAAAGTTGTACTGAAAATAAAAAATTGTAATTGATAAATGTAGCGTGAAGTTTTCTTAAGAATGGTTTAAAAAAATAGAGATTTAAAAAAATTCATCCATCGTAACTTCAGAAGCATTTTAATTTTCAGAAATAATCAAGTGTTTATTTTATTACTCGGCAAAAGCTCATAAACATTTTACTCACTAATATTATTATTTTTTTTTCTACCGTGACATATTGACATGTTTTATTTCATAATCAATTTTTCCTACGAAGTTTGTATTGTACAAGCTATATACAACATTTTTATACCCTATACCACTATGCGGTTTATGCTGCTGTTTGTAACTGCCAAAAATATTTGACCAAGACCCATCTTTTATTATACTGATCGACTCAGAATCACTTTCTTAGTCGATTTAGCGATGTCCGTCTGTCCGTCAGTCCGTCCATCTGTGTGTCGATGTAAACATTTTAATCAAACTACAGGTCGCAAATATGTATATATTGTGTTGAAATTTGGTATTGAGCTTTCATCGGCTATAGCATGAACGGTATTGAAATTCGCGAAATTCGGTAAATGTTCGGACCTAGTCCCCATACAAATGACCCCTATGAAATCGACATAAAATTGCCATAAGATCCAAATTATCAATAGATCTCAGTCAAATTGGGTTGGTATGTGTTTATTATATCCGTTAATCAGTTGTCCAAAAATAATCCCTATAGGACAATTCTTAATCATAGGCCCCATATAGAGCTGCTTCCCGATCTTCACATAAATCTATCAAAAAACAAAAATATTGCATAGATTTTTTTAAAATTTGGTTTGTATATATTTTTTAAAAATTTAAGTGACCTTGCCAAATATGGTGAAGATCGGTCCATTTTTCGACCTAGTCCCCACGTAAATATTGCACCCGATATGAACTTTTTCGTATCTGCAGCCAAAAAAATAAATAACAATGCCAATCAAATCCGAACCATGGTATAGGGTATCTTATAGTCGATCTAGACCGCCTACTTTCTTACTTGTTTGATTTTTCATTCAATTACAAAATTTTTTGGCGTACCTACTCTGGAGCAAGTTACGTATAACTGAACATGAATTTTCCAAATTAAATCCGACAACCCTTAATTTAGAATATCATTGTCAATATTTCGTTTCAGTGATTTTGGATTTCGGCGATTTTTGATTTTGAGGATTGATGTTTTTGTCGATTTTTGTTTTCGGTTTTTGGCGATTTTTATACCCTATGTGGTTTGGGTATAATGACTTTGTGCTGCTGTTTGTAACAACCAAAAATATTTGACCTACACCCATCTTTAATTATACCGTCCGTCCGTCCGTCCGTCTGTGTGTCCATGTAAAGCTTGTAATCAAACTGCAGGTCGCATATATGAATATATTTTGATGAAATTTGGCATTTGATCTTATATCGGCCATGGGATGAACCCTATTGAAATTGGTGAGAATCGGTCCATGTTCAGATCTTGCCCCCATACAAATGACCCCTATGAAATCAACATATATTGTCATAAGATTCAAATTATCATACAAATCTTAGTCAAATTGGGTTTGTATGTATATATTACATCCATTAATCAGTAGTCCAAAAATGATCCCTATTGGACAACTCTTCACTTAAATCTATCAAAAACCAAAACAAGTAAGAAAATTATAGTCGGTCCAGACTGACTATACGATACCCTATACCATGCGTTTAGAAACCCTATCTCTTAGGCCCAACTAACTGGACATAGAAAATAAGCAAAAACCAAATTTGAGTGGGATTTTTATTAATTTTTTTGGCTGCTGATATGAAAAAGTTCATATCGGATGCTATATCTATATGGGGACTAGGTCCAAAAATGGACCGATTCTGATCATGTTTGGTAAAGTCTCTTGTATTTTGAAAAAATACAAACAAATCAAATTTGAGAAAAATCTGTGCAATATTTTTGTTTTTTAATAGATTTAAGTGAAAATCGGGAAGCAGCTCTATATGGGGCCACAGGGATATTTTTTGGACTACTCATTAGTGGATGTAATGAATGCATATAAACCCAATTTGAGTAAGATCTATATGACAATTTGGATCTTATGACAATTTATGTCGATTTCATAGGGGTAATTTGTATGGGGGCTAGGTCTGAACATCGACCGATTCCCACCAATTTCAATAGCGTTCATCCCATGGCCGAAAAAAGCTTACATACCAAATTTCATCAAAATATATTCATATTTGCGACCTGCAGTTTGATTACAAGCTTTACATGGACACACAGACGGCCGGACGGACGGACGGACATTGTTAAATCAACTCAGAAAGTGATTCTGATTCGATCGGTATAATTAAAGATGGGTCTAGGTCAAATATTTTTGGTTGTTACAAACAGCAGCACAAAGTCATTATACCCAAACCACATAGTGGTATAGGGTATAAATATTGCACTGATTCTTCTCAAATTTTGGTTGTATATATTTTTGCAAAATACAAGAGACTTTACCAAACATGGTCAGGATCGGTCGATTTTAGGGCCTAGTCCCCATATAGATGTAGCATCCGATATGAAGTTTTTCATATCTGCAGTCGAAAAAATTAATAAAAATCCCACTCGAATTTGGTTTATGCTTATTTGCTATATCCAGTTAGTTGGGCCTGAGAGATAGGGTCTCTAAACGCATGGTATAGGGTATCGTATAGTCGGTCTAGACCGACTATAATTTTCTTACTTGTTTATTTTTGCTTTTGACCACTTTATAATTTGGCGATTCTGCCCATATTTTCCATGATTACTCACATTGCTAATTAACGCACTTGTCGAAAGTTTCAAGATTGTCACTTTCATAGCTTTTTATATTTCTTGTATAGGACGTGCCACGCCCACTAAGCCTATCCCATCAATTTTATATGTGACTACTCACATTAATATCTATTGACCTCGTGCAAAGTGTAAAGATTTTTCCTTTTATAGTACCTCAGTGCCACGCCCACTGCTCCGACAACGTCTATTTTTCTTCGACTAGTTATGGGCTTCATCAATGTTCCAAGTCTCTCACTACTACAGTACTCCAAATATATGCAATTTAATAATTACTTTGCATGGCGGTGTCAAACCCATCGGTTCGATCCTGCCCATTTTATTTCGAATAATCACATTAATATCTGATGACTCGAGCAAAGTGTCAAGGTGGTATTACATATTTACTTTGTATGGGCTGTGCCACGCCCACTGCTCCGGTAATGCCCATTTTTATTTCACTATAACGTACTCGTAATATGACTTTTTACGTTTACTTTGTATGGGAGTTGTCACACGCATTGGTCCGATTCTATTTATTTTGGTGTATTTAAGGATGAATTAATTTGCGATTCAAATTGTATTCTGTAATCAATTACGACTTGCAATAAGATTGCTTTTCTTTAATTTTATATTTCATATTCTTTTGAATTAAATGTCTTTTATTAGCTTTGGGTTATTTGTGGGTCTTCTTGTTTTATTTAGAAAAATATAGATAGTTTTTATGCATAAAATAATTTTATAATAAAATTGCTTAAAAGTTGTTTTAATTTATATTCGCGAGCATTAAGCAGATAATTGCACCAAAGCTATATCACAATGGATTATTTTGATCCCAGGAGCATTGAAGGGTTAAATAAATACAACTTAACCGAATTATTTTTCTTTAATTCTAAATAGTGGCTTCATCGATTTTAGTAGAAAAACTCGTTTCCGGTAATATTTATTTAAAACTATCTTAAAATCCAAAGGTGGCCTTGACAAATAATGGGTTGGCGTCCTCAGATTTATCTCAAATTTTAAAACGGAAGTTCTACATATTTGGTTATTATGTTTTAAGCGTCGCATCTAAAAATTCAACAGCACTTACAAAATATTTGAATTTTTTAATAAATTGTCTTTTATTAGTTTGGGGTCATATAAGACCCCAATTCCAAAAGGTTTAATGGGGTCATAATAATTTTTTCCGAAACCCTAGGCTATTAAGATGAAACGTATCATTTAAAAGTAGAAAAGTCTTGAATTTTTGATACAAGGTATTTAGAAAGATTACATTTACAGAATATTTTACAAAAATCCCATTTTTCTCGAAATCCGCAAAAATAAAATCCTTGTCAAAAAAATTCTGGTATAGGAATTTACTTAAAAATTCACACAATTATTTGCTGACATGCATTTAACAATACCTTATAGGGCTAGATAAATGTTTGTAAATTTTGTTAAAGAAAATTTTTCAAAACTTGAAAAAGGAATTTTCAAAATTTTATCAAAAACATTTTCCATTTTCGGTCTCAATGCTTAATAGGTTAACAAGGTGGTAATAAAACAACACTTTATATCTGAGTACTTACAGGTATAGAGACTAACACAAAATTTTGGCTTTATTTAATTTCTTAAAGTTGAAAAAAATTTCATCAATTTCATGATGTAGTTTTTTTTTTTGGCACAAAAGTGGTTTGGGGCATTTGCTATTTCTTGGCGAGTTTTTATTCTATTTTGAAGTTTTAGAGCTTTTTGGAAAGACAATTTAATACTAATTCCGACCTGTGTAACAATTTGTCGGCAAAACTAAGCTGTAGGACGAAATTTTCGTAAAATCTAAAAAAGAGTCATATTTTCCCCATATAAACACACTTGAAATTTTCAATCGCATTGAGTCACCTCTAAATATTATTTGATTGGCCCAAAACTTTGTATTTCTCATTTTTTTTACTATTCGCATATTTGTAGGGGGTGCGACCGAGAGTTTAAATACTTTTTTTTATTAAGGGCCACCCTAATATACACTCTGAAAAAAAATCGCCAACCGAATTTTCTTAAAGTATAACAATTGAATTTTCGATTTTAGCAGCAGGAATTTTATAGCGTCTAACCTTTTTCTCTTGTGATAAAATATTTACCTTTAAGACATGAACTCAGAGTACGGTTATTTGCTTCATCGCAATTCGGTTGGCAATATATTTGGTAGCAACAACGAATAAGTTTTCTATGTGTATAAGTTTTTATGTAATACTTATACTATTTTTAAATAAAATATCTTTCATATAGTCAATTAATAAGATGTATTAACAGTCACTTTTAAGGATAAGTGATTTATTTTTAAATACATCATTTATTAAAGGATCTATTCTTCAAACTGTATCCAAGGAAAAAGGAAATATTACTAGTCAGAACTGAAAACATGGAATATTAAAAGGTAGCATAGTTCTCTTTGCTTAAATCGTTTAGGAGGAGTTCAGTGACAAGTTGTACCTAATCATTAGTATACGTGTTGCTTAAGAGAATCAGTATATCAGCGAACAGGTAAGTGCATAACTGTTAACTATAATGATAATAGTCGTACACTCTTTAAGTCTGGACTGCTGATTAATTAAAATAAGAAATCAAAAACGTTTAGATTAAATTTTACCATGACTTCTATTCAAATCAGCACTTTAGGGTGATTAAAGCGGATCTTATAGCGGACATTATTTAAGCAGACAGACAGACATACGGTTTTCATTTTCCAAATCAAAACATTACAGCTTTAGTAATTTGCACCATTATAAAAAATAAATTTCATTTGCTTTGTTTACATTCTTTATATTATTTAACAAAATATGTTATTTCAACAAAATTTTCTTAATACTGAATGCGCGATTTTTCCTAGCTGTAATTAAATATGAAAATTGTAAAAGCTAATTAAGTTCAATTGAATATTATTTCCAATTAAGAGCACCCTTCATAAAGAAGACCACACATCTAGCGCTATGCCTTCTACTTGTGGTATTCATCTCTAAGATTGTTTCTTGAAAAGGAAACTTTCTTCCTTCCTTTGAATTAAAATTAAAAACTTAAAGCAAATAAAAAAAAAAAATAATGCAAACCTTTCATTTTGCTATAACTCACTTAAATGGTTGACATACTAAAATTTTATGTAAATTTCTCAATCAAAATTGTGTCGTTATCCGCTATAAAACAGCAACAACAAAAAAATAATTAAACCATAGAAAAACAAACCGAATCCAAGCAATACAACTAAAAAGGGCTACGACCACAAAACATAATTATTTCATATACATTCCAGACATACATACATACATACAAATAAATGAATTTCTACGGGAATGGGAGACAACTGTTCAGAAATCATTACAAAACACTCTAACGACCAACAGTAATAACATCAACATTTGTAATTGAAATTTGAAGTATGATAAGCTAATATTTGCTAGTAGCATTTGTGAATAAGGACCGCTTAAACAGAACAATGAACAACACAATGACAATAGTAGAGTTTGTAACAGTGCTGTCATGCCCGAGTAGACCAAAAGTAACGCCCCTCACCAAAAACCTAAACAACATACACAGGATACATATAAAGTGATGAGTGACAACAACAGGAAATGCAAAAAAAAAAGTAGCAAAAACGGGTAAAGGTATAAGGAAACACAAAACAATAATCCTACAGAGTATGGGTTTACGTGATAATAGTTTTTGAGATGTTCATACCACGCACACTGGGTCTGAAATGAGTTTTGGTTTTTAGAAAGACACAATCCCACTTAAAGAACTATAGTTTTGAGGAAAAACTATACCACTATGTGGTTTGGGTATAATGACCTTGTGCTGCTGTTTGTAACTACCGATGTCCGTCCGTCCGTCCGTCCGTCCGTCCGTCTGTGTGTTCATGTAAACCTTGTAATAAAACTACAGATCGCATGAATGTATTTTGATGAAATTTGGTATATAAGCTTTTATTGGCCATGGGAAGAACGCTATTGAAATTGGTGAAAATCGGTCATTGTTCAGACTTACTCCCCACACAAATGACCCCTATGAAATCGCCATAAATTGCCATAAGATCCAAACTATCACATATATCTTAGTCAAATTGGGCTTGTATGTATTTATTGTATCCGTTAGTCAGTACTACAAAAAAATACCTATAGGACAATTCTTAGTCAAAGACCCCATATAGAGCTGCTTCCCGATCTTCACTTAAATCTATCAAAAAACAAAAATATTGCCCAGATTTTTCTCAAATTTGATTTGTTTGTATTTTTTCAAAATATAAGTGACTTTACCAAATATGGTCAGGATCGATCCATTTTTCGACCTAGTCCCCATATAAATATAGCACCCGATATGAACTTTTTCATATCTGCAGCCAAAAAAATTAATAACAATGGCACTCAAATTTGGTTTATGCTTATTTTCTATATCCAATTAGTTGGACCGAAGAGATAGGGTCTCTAAACCATGGTATAGGGTATTGTATAGTTCGGTCTAGACCGACTATAATTTCTTACTTGTTAGTAAGATTTTATGGCACTTTCAATAGGTAAGCAAATTTTAGTTGGTCTAGATCGACTATACAATTTCCTAAATTATGATTTCATAGTAAAGGTCGTACAACCCATTACTTTTTAATAGAATATTCATTTATTAATTTTAGTCGCTACCACAAAATACATGATTTAACTTAATTTCAGGCTCAAAGGTTTTATTTTTGAAGACGTTTGTATCTTTACACTTGGCTGTCTGCAAAAAAACTGGCAGAAAAACTTGTTTTATGATGGCATGTAAGTTGCATTTATTCAACGTGATTTAGCAAATTTGAAGAAATAACGCTTTCTTTCCAATTCTTCTTAGTAAATTACTAAAAACAAATAGCACGTGAATACATTACAATATCGCTAATCGTATGCAAAATTAGTCAGTGCCTACTAGATGGCGTTTTATGCAAAATAAAAATATTATGGCAAATGTTTTTAACTGTTATCAAAGTATTGAATTTAAAAACTAGAAAGAAAAATCATAAATCGATGCAAGCGCTATTACATATAAGAATAGGAAAATAATTAATATTTATACCCTATACCACTATGTGGTTTGGGTATAATGACTTTGTGCTGCTGTTTGTAACAACCAAAAATATTTGACCTAGACCCATCTTTAATTATACCGATCGAATCAGAATCACTTTTTGAGTTGATTTAACAATGTCCGTCCGTCCGTCCGTCCGTCCGTCCGTCCGTCTGTGTGTCCATGTAAAGCTTGTAATCAGGTCGCAAATATGAATATATTTTGATGAAATTTGGTATGTGAGCTTTCATCGGCGACGGGATGAACGCTATTGAAATTGGTGAGCATCGGTCCATGTTCAGACCTAGCCCCCATACAAATTACCCCTATGAAATCGACATAAATTGCCATAAGATCCAAATTGTCATATAGATCTTACTCAAATTGGGTGTGTATGCGTCCATTACATCCACTAATGAGTAGTCCAAAAATGATCCCTTTGGTCCCATATAGAGCTGCTTCCCGATCTTCACTTAAATCTATTAAAAAAAACAAAAATATTGCACTAATTCTTCTCAAATTTTGTTTGTATATATATATTTGCAAAATACAAAAGACTTTACCAAACATGATCAGGATCGGTCCATTTTTAGACCTAGTACCTATATAGATATAGAATCCGATATGAACTTTTTCATATCTGCAGCCAAAAAAAATTATAAAAATCCCACTAAAATTTGGTTTTTGCTTATTTTCTATGTCCAGTTAGTTGGACCTAAGATATAGGGTTTCTAAACGCATGGTATAGGGTATCATATAGTCGGTCTAGACCGACTATAATTTTCTTACTTGTTTTATTATAAAAATGTGCTACACAAAGCTGTGTTTGATCTTAAAGGGTCCGCCAAATAACTTTTTTTTTGAAAATGCTATAAAAAAAACTACTGAATATTATCTCAAATTTCTTTTTTTATTTGAAAGCACAATCCTTCCCGTTAATAATGGAAAATAGTTTCATTCAAATGGCTGCCTCGGCTGGCCATGCAGTAGCCTACACGATCTGTCCAATTTTTAAGCACATTATCGATTGTGTGCAGCTGTATTTCACCAATGGCTTCACGAATATTGTCCTTTAAAGCGTCAATTGTCTCTTGCTTGTTGGCATAACACTTATGTTTGAGGGCACCCAACAAATAATAGTCCAACGATGTCAATTCACAGCTCCGAGGTGGCCAAACGACATCAGCTCTGCGGCTGATAATGCGATCTTCAAAAACAGGGCGCAAAACATCGAGTGTAGCTTCGGCTGTGTGGCACGTAGCGCCGTCCTGTTGAAACCAAATGTTGCCAATGTCCTCCTCTTCAGTTTTTGTGAACAAAAATTCGTTCAGCATGGCCGGATAACGATCGCCATTGACTGTAACGGCCACTCCTTGCTCATTTTCGAAGAATAATGGCCCAATTATTCCTCTGGACCAAAATCCGCACCAAACAGTGACTCGTTTTGGGTATATGAGCTTTTCAATGTGCGTGCGGGTTTTCTGTGCCCCAAATGCGACAATTTTGCTTGTTTACACACCCGCCAAGATCAAAATGAGCTTCATCTGAAAAGATGGTTTTTTTTTTGGCAAAATCGGCATCTTTTGTAAGTCGATCGCAGGCCCACTTAGCGAAGCGAAAACGCATTGGACGGTCAGTTGGCTTCAACTCCTGAACCAATTGGACTTTTTATGGCATCATACCAAGGTCTTTATGCAAAATTCGTCTCAATGATGCCTCTGAAATGTTCAGTTCTTGAGACGAAGGTGAATTGATCTTGATGGCGCTTCACGCACACTTTCTGCCACAGCAGCCATATTGTCGGGTGTACGCACTGTTTTTGGCTTTTCGCGCTTTGGTTTATCGATGAGGATGCCAGTTTCTTTCACTTTTTTCTTCCAAAATCCGTACGCAATTTTCGCACACATTCTGCAACATTACCATGATTTTCAAAGTAATGTCGCAATATTTCCCAGCGTTGTTCAACCGTATACACAACCATATTCGTTCAGCGGAAGGATAAAACTAATTATTTGTCAAATCACGCATGAAAAAAAAAAAAAAACGTTAGATGGCGGACCCTTTATTAAGTTCTTCTTGATTACTGAATTTTTCCAAAAATAACAATATGAAAATAAATTTTTTTTTGATAACAGAGCATTATTGTTAACAGAAGGGTTAACATTTTCTTTTTTAATAACTGACAGATAAATATTGATATACATTTGCTTATATTATATTCATTTCGATTTAAGATATTTTATTATAATAGAATTTGTATTTGTAATCACTAATAATTAGGATTGAAGCATGTTATGTTGCTTTTAATTTAGCTGCGTTAATTGAATTAGTCGAATAATTTGTATGGAGACATTGATTGATAAGCACAGCTTATTTTACTACTGTCTTAATTCTCATTCTGCAGGAAATATATTTAGATTTGAAGAATTTAAGGATTACGAAAAAATTTTTATTTAACTTATTAAATTTTTCTAATAGCATTGGAAATAAAACAAACTCTTTTTCTCCGTTAACAGATGTGATAGTTTTTATATTTGGTATGAAAGTATAATACTCCTGAAAATCTTCGTGGTCATTGTCAGGGGTGGGAAATTATAAGTCAGCTATTGATGATTTAGTAAATGTAGTACAAATATGAATGTAAATAAAGCATACAATTAAATGATTGTAACTAAAAACTATTAGAGCAAATAAAACTACATATACACACTAGGGAGGCCCCTAAAAAGTGTTCAAGCTCTTGGTCGCACCTTCTAGAAATATGTGAATAGCAAAAAAACTGAGAAATACAAAGTTTTGGGCCAATCAAAAAACATTTAGAGGTGGCTCAACACGATTGAAAATGTCAAATTTTAGATTTTGCGAAAATTTCGTTCTATAGTTTAATTTTTCCGACCAATGGTTATATAATTCGGGATCAGTATTAAACTATCTTTAGCTAGTTTTAGTTTTGAAGTTTTAGCTAAAAGCTATAAAACTTCAAAATCGAAGAAAACTCGCCAAGAAATAGCAAATGTCCCAGACCACTTTTGTGCCAAAAAAAAACTAGATCATGAAATTTGATCGCATTTTTTCAACTTGAAGAAATTAATTAAAGCCAATATTTTGTTTTAGTCTCTATACCTATAAGTTCTCAGATATGAAGTATTGTTTTATTAACACCTTGTTGACCTATTAAGCATTGAGACCAAAAATGGAAAATTTTTTTGATAAAATTTTGAAAACTCCTTTTTCAAGTTTTGAAAATTTTCTTAAACAAAATCTAAAAAAATTGATCTAGCTCTTTACGGTCTTCTTAAATGCATGTTAGGGATTAACTGCGTGAATTTTTGGGTAAATCCCTGTACCAGAATTTTTTTGGCAAGGATTTTATTTTTGCGGATTTCGAGAAAAATGGAATTTTTTTAAAATATTCTGTAAATGTACTATTTCTAAATACTTTGTATCGAAAATTCATCACTTGTCTGCTTTTTAATACTATGTTTTATCTCAATAGCCTATGGTTTCGGAAAAAAATATGACGCCATTAACCCCTTTGTAATTGGGGTCACATATGACCCCAAGCTAATAATAGACAATTTATTCAAAAATTGAAATATTATGTAAGTGCTGTTGAATTGTTAGATGCGATGCTTAAAATATATTAATCAAACGTGTAGGACTTCCATTCCTAAAATTTTGGATAAATCCGAGAACGTTAATCCGTTATTTGCCAAGGCCAGCTTTGGATTTTAAGATATTTTTAAATAAAAATTACCGAAAACGAGTTTTTCTATTGAACTCGATGAAACCACTGTTTAGAATTTAAGAAACATAATTCGGTTAATTTTTAGTTATTTAACCCTTCTGTGCTCCTGGGATAAAAATAATCCATTGTAAAATATCTTTTGTGCAATTATCTGCTTGTTGCTCGCGAATATAAATTGACACAACTTTTAAACAATTTTGCTATAAAATTGTTATAAGCATCGCATCTAGAAATTCAACAGCACTTACAAAATATTTGAGTTTTTTGAATAAATTGTCTTTTATTAGCTTGGGGTCATATTTGACCTCAATTCCAAACTGGTTAATGGGATCACATTATATTTTCCGAAACCCTAGGCTATTAAGATAAAATATAACATTTAAAAGTGACAAGTGATGAATTTTTGATACAAAATATTTAGAAAGAGTACATTTACAGAATATTTTACAAAAATCCCATTTTTCTCGAAATCCGCAAAAATAAAATCCTTGCCAAAAAAATTCTGATATAGGCATTTACCTCAAAAATCACACAGTTAATCTCTAACATGCATTTAACAAGACCTTAAAGGGCTAAATGAATTTTTTAAATTTTGTTTAAGAAAATTTTTCAAAACTTGAAAAAGGAGTTTTCAAACTTTTATCACAAAAAATTTTCCATTTTTGGTCTCAATGCTTAATAGGTCAACAAGGTGTTAATAAAACAACTGAGAACTTATAGGTATAGAGACTAAAACAAAATATTGGCTTTTATTAATTTCTTAAAGTTTCAAAAAATTACATCAAATTTCATGACCTAGTTTTTTTTGGGGCATTTGTTATTTCTTGGCGAGTTTTTATTCTGTTTTGAAGTTTTATAGCTTTTTGGAAAGACAATTTAAGACTGAACCTGAATTATATAACAATTTGTCGACAAAATTAATCTCTGGAACGAAATTTTTAAAAAAAAAATCGTAAAATCTGATGCAATCTCTACAATGTTACCGGCCAATCTAATCCGTCAGTTAGGTGATATTTCAATACGTCATCATCCTTTATATTGATGATATTGCCAAAATTATATAGTAATTCGAATTTATTGTTATGTTCTTGAATTAGTTGAAAACGATCACTTCATGGTTGTATCGCGCTGGCTCAGTTATTGTCAATGAAATTAATTTTAATGTTGTACATATCATCATCAATCATTTCAACATGTTGTTCTTAATCAAATTGTTTCTTTGCGCGTTTATATTTTAAGGCATATTATCAATTACAATAATTTTAGGGTCCTGTATAATATAAACAAATTTTGAATCTGTTCTAGTATCATCAAGGAACACAATGCTTTTTGATAATAACGAACTGTCTGAAGTAAGTTAGTAAAATTTTTTTAAAATCTGTGGTTTTCTGGAATAACCGCGTATATCCATTTTTGTCAGTTTTAAGTTAACGATGCCAAATATATTAATTTTTAGCGCTCTTTACACGTGTTAAATTAAAAAAAAAAAATGTTGACCATTTCTGTGTTTTTTCTTTAAATAACGACGTAACTTATATGTTTATTAAATTAATTTGCAGCACTAACGACGTATGTCAACCTACGTTTGATCGCTAACATTTTATTTTCTCAGAAAACGACACATAGCGAAATACGTTGTTATTAATGAAAAAAAATTGCAAAATTATTTTGGATTAGTTTTCAGTTTATAACCACTTGTAAAAACTTGTGTTTTTATTTCTGTTATTTTTTATCACTATTATTCTCATTATATGTAAGTCCCGTTAATTTTTTGTTGACGAACAAAAAAATCCATTTTTCAAGCAACAAAAACTTATTTCTACATGGGTGGTTGCAGTGGTAGTTTTCTTCACACTTTACGTGTAATTTACATATTGTTTTTTCGTCCTTCTCCAGATTTACTCTGAAGATTTTTGACTCAAAATTTTGTATAAAGTATTTATTGCCCATATCTACAGGACTGTTAAATAAAAACTCCAAAAATTTTATATCGAGCCCATAATTTCAAATATAACGATTTTTGGCTCCCCTGAACATTTTGATTTTATGACATACGAGGTTATTCTAGAAAACCACAGAAATAACATAAAATACTATAACATACATTTGATTTTATGACATACGAGGTTATTCTAGAAAACCACAGAAATAACATAAAATACTATAACATACAATTAAAGAGCAGACAAATTAATATTTTTTTTTTCAATATAACTGTGGTTTCTGACTTGTTTATCAGGTTGCTCATCCTTATTCATACAATCATACAGAGCAGAAATAACTTCTTTGAGGTGATATCTTATGGGCTTCAAAGCACCAATTCAAATGGCCCATCTAGTTTCACTTAGTCCTTTCAACGTAAGACCAGTTATATTTTTGTTATAAATCCAGCGTTGAGTTACCGATGAGAAAAAGTTACGGATGGTGGTAGAATCATTAACCACAAAATTTAGGCAATATGCAATTCGGGGAACACAAAAAGGTTTTGGGTTTAAATTAAGGGTTTTACTTTGCACACCATATTGGAGGCGTTATCATAACATTGATCTCTCATATCGACCACTGATAAGATATGTGGCTCTAATACCATGAATTTCAATATAACTTAAGAAAGAAATTCCCAATACTACGACAATTATTGACATTTGCTCAGTATTTATTTATTTATTTATTTATTTTGTTTCCTCCACAACAAGACTAAGAGTCTTATAATTAAAGTACAGGATCGGTGTAATGTGATACAGTATTTAATGAAGGTATAACATAGTTTATAATTTGTATAAAATTAAGATAACAAAAATTATTTTACATATATTCACAACAAAGCAAAGTTTAAACAATATTTAAATGGTATTGAAAAATTGGAAAACTTGTTTCCTAAAATGTCCTGCGTTGCTTAAATATTGTAATGTTGGCGGTAGCAGGTTCCGAAGACGTATGCATTGTATATAGAACTGCCATTCAGAGACCAAACTTTTATGCCGTATTTGAATTATAGAGTTATTTCTTCTTGAATTAGAAAAGGATATTCGATTAAAAATGTATCTAGGCTCACGTGTAAATATAATCTTATGCATCAGTATTAATGATCGTATCTTCAAGAGATCGCAAAAATTCACACCGTAAAGTTTTCGTGCATACGGTGTTATGTGGTGTGATCTTTTCAAATTGAAGATGTATCTTAATATAGAATAAAACGTAGTTGTTAATTTACTAGAGCTAACAAATAGTTCGCATCCACACAACAAAGTTGGAATTAGATAGGTTTTTGCAAGTAGAACTCGCACATGGACTGGTGTAAGATGCTGAGTTTTCCACAGTGATCGAAGCATTGAATAAGTTTTTCCTGAAGCGACATTTATATGATCAGACCAGGTGAGAGTTTTATTGAAAATAATTAAATTTTTTGTTTTTCGTGTAAGCATAATATCGGTTAAGCATAATATCTGCTATAGCAAGGGAAGGCACTGATCTTCGAGTAATAACGATGAAAGATTGAGACATAGCCCATTTGCCAGAGCTCAAAGTGAATTCGATTAAGATCCACATCTAGGTTCGCAACACAGTTATTTAGTTCATCGAAACGACTACAAACATAAAGTTGCACATCATCAGCATACATATGAACTTTAAAATACGAAAGTTGCCTAGGCAAATCATTTATATATATAGTGAAAAGAATTGGTCCTAGAATCGAACATTGCGGAACGCCCTTTTTTACTGGAAGCACATTTGATATTTTATTATTGGCGTTAACGTATTGTTGTCGATTTTCTAAATAAGAAAATAAAAGATGAGTTGCGGTAGGAGAGAAACCAAAAAAAGTTTTTAGCTTCATGCAGGGTATTTCATGATTCACAGTATCAAATGCCTTTGAATGATCTAAGAGCACTAGAAATGCAATGCTACCACTATCAATATACTCACGAATATCTTCAGACACATCAATGAGTGCAGTTATGCAGCTATGTTTAGGACGAAAGCCTGATTGTCTGTCTGAGAGTTGGCCCATATTCTTGACATGTTCTCCAATTTGCTGATGCAATAACCTTTCAAGCACTTTAGACAATTATGATAGGATAGCAATGGGACGATATTTTTTATTTGATTTAGGAATAGGTAAAATTTTAGCATTTTTCCAAATTTGGAGGAAATACATACTGGAGAAGAGTTATCGGAAACATTTGATAAAGCATCTGGAGTAAAGCAAGGATGTTTATTGTCACCAACTCTTTCCTCACTATATCTGAACGATTTACACGATTTTATAAGTGGTGGAGTTAATATACGAGGTTTAAATGCTAGATTATTATTATGTGCTGATGACATCGTTATATTAGAGGACGATATTTCAACAATGCAGAATATGATTAGGAAACTTGAAGTTTACTCTGAAACTTGGAACCTTGAAGTTAATTTAAGCAAGTCGGAAATGATGATATTTTGAAAAGGTGAAAAGATATCTAATCGCGAAAAAATTTTTTTAATGGTAACCCAATAAATATAACCTCAGAATATACATACATAAAAAATGTCATTTAGCAAACATCTGGAAAAAAGAAATGTATTAGCAAAAAATATCACTAATGCTACCTGGAATAATTTTCTGGGGAAAAAGAACATATCCCTGAAGGTGAAATGGAATCTTTTCCAGTCTGTGTGCAGAGCGATTCAATCATATGGGTCTCATATTTGGGGCTATACACTTTTCGATGTTGTTGATAAACCTCAACGTTTTTTCTTAAAGAAGATTTTAAAATTGCCATCATTTACACCAACGTATGCATTAATGCTAGAAACAAACATAGAAAATAGCCACATATACACCTTAGACTTGCACCTGAGATATATTATCAAAACATTATTTCTATACAAAAACCACCGCTTTCCAAATCAATTATCCAAAATTTTAATAAAAAAAAATTTATTCTGGTATAACAATAGTGAAAATTTATGTGAAGATTGTAACATAATTCAAATTAGCGAATGCTCAACAAAAGAAGCCTGGGAATTTTTAAGATCAGAAATGCTTGGCTCTGTAAAAAATAATATAAAAGAAAGGTTTATTGAACAAGCCTCTGCTACAAACCGCTTTTATAAACGATTAAATTATGAAAACCCACAGTTTTACTTTGAAACCATCCCCAATGTAAATATAGCCAGTTGGATATATAAAGTCAGATGCGATCTTATTGAACTAAATGCAACCAGATTCCAACAACAGAGATCCAATATATATGTTCATTATATATCCACAAAGAGGAAGAAACCCTTATATACTTTTTAGCCTACTGCCATATTCTGCGCCACATTCGATTACACTGTTTGGGAAAAATATCATTAACTGAAAATGAATTAATTAACATATTAAATAATGTACATTTAAATTGGAATGATTTGTTTCTTTACATTGTAGCTGCACTTGAGTACAGAAAGGAGTTAATCATTGAATTCAATTATTAATATATATTTAAAAAAAAGGCTCTTTTTATATGAATTATAATTTTAAATACTTATAACCGACTGACGACGGTATGTCAAAGTCGCAAGTTCCTATTTTATTCATATTTTTCTTTTTTATCTAAAAACTACTAAAATCTGGAAATATTAAATTTTATATTTAGTTTTATATTTTTGTAAAGCATTTATTTTGAAAAAATAAAGAACAATTAACTAACTAACTAACTAACTATTCTTGAAAATATGGTAATTTGAGGTAAGTATGAGAAATATATGCAGTAAAACAAACGATTATTGAATAATTTTTATTCAGTTTTATTAATTTTGTAATTTTCTTTTTGCCTGCTAATTAATAATTTTAAATTGTTTCGCTCAACTATTTATTTTTTATTTTTTAGACTCTTCCGTTTAAATCATACTCTATGATCTAAATATCATATCCTTCATCCGATCGATCTGAAACTTGGTCCATAAACTTGCTTTGAAAAAAGATTAACTTTGACTCATTAACGCACAGTTATGCATAGACACGCACAGTCAGGGAGAGATTTAAAACGGATTTCCATTCATCCAATCAATCGGACACTTGGTCGATATATTTGCTGTGAAAAAAGATTAATTTTAACAAAGTCATGCACAGTCATGCTTAGTCACGCACAGTCACGGAGTGACTTAGTCCATAGACTTGTTGTGATTACAGATTAATTTTAAAATAGTCCATTAAAGTCACGCACAGTCACGGAGCGGTTCAATGCTCATATGCATAAGGAAAGAAAGAGTTTTAATAAAAACTCTGTTTTTATGAGTTATATTATTAAGCTCCGCATTTTTTTTTTTAAATTTCCATTGTTATCTTCATTTATCTTCTGTTAAATGCGATGTTATGTAATACGTGTAACTTAGTGATCTTAAATAGTCTCTCTAATACATTCTGCCAACACATTATATTTTCGATCATGAGATTTTTATTAAATAAGTCAATAGTTTTCCTTCATTCAATCTTCTGACCAAGTCCTTCCATATTGAAATATATTTTAAGTCATTGTTTGTTTAGTTAGGGTAGAATTATTACGTTTTGTTATGGACCTCCTCAATTTTAGTTTTGCAGAATATTAATCACAACTTTTTTAAACTAATATGCCAATGTTTAGTTTTACTGTAGATGTAGCTGCGGACCCAAAATATCAGAAAGTCCATAAATTTATTTAGATGCCCATTAAACCAAACGAAAATATTTGTATGTTTTAAAGTAGATTTAATTTTTAATTTAATTTTTTTTAATTTTTGGAATAATGATGACATATCCAGCCCATTGTTAAGTTTCATCAACAACATATACAACAGTTGTTATATTTTAAAGTCTGAGTGTTGTGATAATTTTCGACTGACACAAAAGGCGTCATTTCACTGATGCTGGTTGTATGTGTGTGTGTTTGTTTTTTTTGTTAAGATTCAAACCTACTCTTTACATCTAAATTATAGAGTTGGTTAAGACAAGTGCAAAGGCTAACAGCCAGACATTCTAGGAAATCGTAATTTTTCTATTGTTGACTATTTAAAAAAAAAAAAATATATTAAACAAGTTGATAACAAAAGCACGAGTATAAGAAAGAAAAGAAAACGATAAGCAGAAAGGAAAGCCAATATTGGAAGTGTCAAGACAAACTTTTACAGAAAACTACAGTAGATTTACAACAGATTTAGGGTATTTAGCTCAGTTTAAACTTAACCGCCATCAAAATAATATCTGAAATATGTTTTTGAATAATAAACATGGTTTGGTTTAGGACAGCCATATGATATATGCTCATATATGTAATTACAAAGTTTCCAAATTTGGTTTCGAAGCAACCTTTAAGTTAGTTATTCTGCTAGTTTTCAAGGACACTCACACTATTGGAATCGTTTTTGAATGACATAAAATACAAATACGTCCAGTTGATGACATGACCTATTCATAGTTAAATAACACTGTGGAATAAATTCAGGTTAGCAAAAGTTATATCGATTCTGAGAGTGAGGGGTGAAAATAGAGGCTTAATTAGAAGACCCGTATCGCGGCGTTTGTTTATGTTAGTTCGAGTTTTTTTTTAATCGACCTTCGAACTTTGCAGTCAAATGCCGATTTTCAGCATATTGTTTATATGGTTTTTTGGCTATAACTCGTCAACTAATTTATATTTTTTCAATCTGTAAAAGCTAAGTTATTGCTAGAAACCTGTGCAAAAATTAAAATTAAAAAAAAAATTGATTTAGAAAATGTTTGTTGTGCTTATGAAGCAAAATGTTGGAAAAATTATTTTGTTTTCATGCTTTTTGAAAATATTTTCCACAAAACGAAGCCTTTTTGTTTTCTGTTTGATCTATAATATGCTTCTTAGTTTCTTCAATAAATTTCATTTGAAAAGAAAACAATCATAATACAAAACTTGCGTTTTCCAGCTTAATATTAGTTTACTTCTCATTTTTTATGTACCAATTTTGTTCAGTGTTGGTTTTGAAGAAACATTGAAAAAGAAATTATAAAAATATGGAAAAAAAATATATTTTTGAAATGAAAAGTTTTAAGTAAAAAAATTAAATAGATTAAATTAATTATTTGGCCAGTTGCCGTTTAGCAGGCGGCTGAGGATCAACATCACTGCTCTCTCTAATATCTTGGTCATCGTCATCATCATCAGAAAGGTCGATAATTTCATCCAAGAGATATTCTGGAATTTCATCCTTGTCTTCCCCTTCTTCCTCTTTTTCCTCATCTGCCTCTTCTTCAAAGGTGTTTTTACACCACCAACAAATCTCAGCGAGTATTGCATCTGTAGATTTCTTTCCTCTGTACCTGAAACGAAAACAGTTTTCAATCGTTAACTTGTTTAAATTGTGCACTCTGACAGAGCTATTAGAAAAATCTAGGAATTAAAAATATGCACAATCTATAGTTACCTTATTTCAAATGGAAGCGCGGTTTGCTCATCAGATTCAGTTGGCAACTGTTGAGCGAGTTGATCAAGATGCTGATGCAAGAGATGAATTTTGTACGACATATTAACCCCAATTTCATCGAAAGCTGCCAACATGTTTGCAACAGATTGCCTGTAGTTGTCTTTGCGTTCTTTACCCAAAAGTCATTTCATGACTGCTTTCAATGCGAGCCATGCATTTAATTCTCGGTCCGTCAGAACTTGGTCAAAATTTTGACGACTCATTAGTTTCCTTATGTCGGGACCACTAACAACCCCTTCCTGAATTTTGGCGTTACTTAGTCTTGGGAAAATGTCTTTTAAGCGGTTAAATACTGCTAGTCTTTTTGCGATACATTTCAAAAAATTTTTAGCAATGCCAAGTTTAATGTTTAGCAACGGCAACAAAATTTTCATTTCAGGAACAAGACTTTCGTGTAGCCTATTGTCTTTAGGCCATTTCTGTCCAATGCGACTATTTCAGTTGTGCTATTTGTACTGGTTTCTTCCTTTAATACCTTCTCCGTATCGTGAATCGCAATCGCACAAAAAACACGGATATTTTTGACGGCCAGATAATGTTAAGCCTGTAATCAATGAAGCTATTTTGAGGTCGCAGCAAATGCGCCACTGGTGTTCGTTATATGTGACTACTTCCAGAATGTGTTTCAAATTATCGAAATTTTCACTAGTGTCAGTTCTATACGCAATCGGAACAGAAGGCATTCTATTTGTTTTGTGCAAAAGCACAACATTTAAGCCGATTAGTGAACTATCGATGAATAAACGCCAATCATCTTTTTGATAGGTTAACCCTATCGTCTCCTTTAACTTTTCAATATCGTTGGAATAAGCGAAATTTTTTGCATCATTCACATTGAAGAACTTTTCTAACTCTTTTTGGCGTTTTCGATATGCTGTTACTTTCGTACCTTTTGCCAGCAAATTATTTCCTTTCAAAAATGAAGCCAGTAGTTCTGATTTTTTCTGAGTCAAACACAAATTCCATCCACTTGGTTTTGTGTGACTAGGATTGCTCCTTTGATGTTTCATACGATGTACCTTCACCAGGGTAGTATTCTGAGAAGACATCCATGGATGTCGCTGCGGCGGTTGTAGTACTGATATCTGTTTGAAGATCAATACTTCGGTATGTTGGTACTGGAACGAATTCTGAGTGCGGTAATGGTAATTAGATTCTTGGCACTGCTACATAAGTTTTATTCTTTGCGTTCAAAGTTTTATGGTAGTTGATACATCCATAGCAATTTTCTTCTTGATACGGGCTGTTGTCTAACCACATCATTGGTATACCAAAAGCAATAGCCTTCTTCTTTTCACTTTTGCATTGCATAAGAGTTGAATAGCAATTAAAGCAAACTTTTTTAGGGCCATAGTTTACGTCAGTGATAAACTTTTGCGAGAAATATTGTTTATAGGCCCCCCAAAAAAAAAAAAAAATCACTCGCATTGCCACATTTTTCATCGCTTGCTATGAAACGTCCACAAACATTACAAAAATGGTCCATTTTACATTTTGGTTCCGACATTTTTAATACAATGTATATTATTCAGTGTTTTTTTTTTATTTTTATGAAACCGATGCACTTAACTTAAATCATTCACAAAATGAAATAAGTTCCAAAAAAATTACTAGCGAATTTTATCACGACCGAGCGAAAATTAAAAGACATCAGCTTCGGCTGAGTTTCGAGTCTTAACCGAATCTTCATTTTTGAAATTAGTTCGCTTGTACGAAATACAAAAAAAATCGCTACCTGCGCGATGGTTGAAAACAAAAAAAGTTGTTTTACTAATTGCTAATTCTTGGAACTTCCTTTCTTAATTACTTTCGCTATTTATTTAATGGTTTTGGAATTTTTAACGCAAATTATCGACTAAGACCATTTTCTTTTCAAATGAAATTAATTGAAGAAACTGAGAAACATATTATAGATCAAACAGAAAGCAAAAAAGACTGTTTTGTGGAAAATATTTTCAAAAAGCATGAAAAGAAAAAATAATTTTTCTAACATTTTGCTTCAGAAGCACCACAAAAATTCTAAATCAATTTTTTAGGAAATTATTATTGTTGCGCAGGTCTCTAGCAATAATTTGGCTTTTAAGGATTGAAAAAATATCTATTAGTCAACGAGATATTGCCAAAGAACCATATAAACAATATGCTGAAAATCGCCATTTGACTGCAAAGTTCGAAGGTCGATTCAAAAAAAATTCGAACTAACATAAACAAACGCCGCGATACTGGTCAACTAATTTAGCCTCTATTTTCACCCCTCACTCTCAGAATCGACCTTACTTTTGCTAACCTGAATTTGTTCCACAGTGTAATTGTAGGCAGCTTTGTAGTCGATCTTCACTTTATCTTATTTTTTTTTTAAATTTTTCAAGCCTTTATTTTTCACTCCAAAAAAAAAAAAAATATATAAAATAAAATAAAAAATAAAAAACACTACACAAATACATGAAAACTGCTAGCTTCCTTTTTTTGTGTTAAAAAAAATATGCGTTATAAGCGTGGCGATAATGTCATGTGCATACTTATTCTCACAAATATTTTTAGTTTTCTTTTGCTTTTGGCCTCCAACCACAGACAACAGCACAATCCCACTGCCTAACATAACTCCGGCTCGATGTTTGTGCAAATGTGAAATGCACTAGTCAAACAAATGTTTTCTTGGTTTGATGTCAATGAAGATATTTTGTTTTGTTTCATCTGCTTTAACTTCTGTTTGTTTCATTCGAGTGCTGTTTAATGGTGGATGCAAAAAGTGGGTTGGTTTTCCGTAACCACTTGGAAGTCATTGTCAACAACAAAGATTACTCATAAGTTGTTTTGAAAAACAGTAGCAATTTGTCGCAAAGTTTTGAAGTTGATGTACAAATGGAAACATATGTGAAAATTTAGATACGTTCAGAATAACTGCATGGTGCCCTACACTGTAGTATATTGATAATATCTTAGTTATTCATAGCAGGTAAGATTTATATGAGGAAACGAAATAGAAGGAAGGCCCAAGTAACATTTGGTTCAGTATATCAAAATTTGATGACAATAAATATGGTTATATAAATGAGTCTAAGTCTAAAAAGTGATTAAACTTTTCACAAAATAAGAGACATTTAAATATTCTTCTTGGGCCAATTTTTATAGAAGCATTCTATTGCAATAATTTTTGTTGGAGGCTTGCTCTAACTTAATTCAATACAGGTCGCCCAAAACGTCATCTATGTGAAATTCGTCCCAAAGACAGGCAAACTCAAATCGCAGCATTAAACTTAAAATACCACATAGTTCAAAGTAGTGTCGATTATTAAAGTACTCTAAATTAAAGAGAAGTAAATCAAATTTGAAACGTTAATATAAAAAGAAATGTTTGGAATTCTCGATGTTATTTTCAATGTTAATTGTCGTTAGTTATACGAAAACGGGTTGTAATATGTTGCTGTTTGCAACACATGGCAACATTTGAGATCCAAAATGAAATTGCTAACATATTGGCAATAAGTTTTTAGTTGATAGGCTGATTTTTTAAACAGTTTTTAAAATGTAATGCCAACGCAATTGATTGTAAATGAGGAGATGTCAGTTGGGGCATTTTATTTATATCAGAAAATGGGACACAATAAAAATCAGTCATATATGAAAGTAATTTACATATTGTGCATCATATTTTCTATACCATGAAATAAAGGTTGATTAAAGTAAAACGATGATTAAATCGAGCATTAAAGTTAAACAGCATTTATAGTTTCATCTGACCATATGCAGCTTCAAGAAAATTTCGAATTATTACATCTTCATACGAATTTCCAAATTCAAACTATCTATATATTAATACGTGAAGGTAAATTTTTAGTTCCCTTTTTAAGTAATATGCGGGCACGGAGGAGTGCGAAAATTGGCGTGGTTATAGTTCGTATGGAGGAGAAGCTGAGAATGGTAAAATTTATGTTTAAGGTGCATGAAAAATATATTAAATTAAATCAAATAAAATATTTATAACAATTCTTTACACCCTGTTAATGCGAATGACTTAAATTATATATCAGACGCTCAGTATTAAATTGTGAATTGCTTAAATGGATTAACATACCTTTAGACTCATTTAAATATTCAATAATATTAAATATTCATTGGAAGAGAAAAATTGAATGAAAAAATAATATTTCATAGAATTTGCATTCGAATTTTGAGTTCAGGGCTATACTAGTTTAGTATTATTTGTTAATAGATATAAAAATTAATTATTTATATTTTCACTATTTATAATATATTAGCCGTAACCCGTTGCGCTTCGCTACACTAATCGTAACTATATAAAAAACTGGAAATTAGTTTTTTAGAAAACTTTTTTATTGATTTTTGGCGATTTTTGTTTTTGCGATTTAAAATTTTGGCAATTTTTGATTTTTGCAATTTTCTACCTTCGGCGATTATTGTTTTTTGTGATTTTCATATTTGCGAGTTTTGATTTTTGGCGTTTTTTGATTTTGACGATTTTTGTTTTCCGATTTTTGATTTTAATGTCTTTTAATTTTTTTTTGCGATTTTTGTTATCGGCGATTTTCGGTTTGGCAATTTTTATGTGTTTTTCGATTTTCGATTTTTCATGTTCTGATTTTTTGCGTTTTTCGGTTTTGGCGTTTTTTGACTTTGTTGACTTCTGTTTTTTTTTTTGGTATTTTTGATTTGAGTTTTTTTTTTTTTACGATTTTTGATTTTGGCGATTTTTATACCCTATACCACTATGTGGTTTGGGTATAATGACTTTGTGCTGCTGTTTGTAACAACCAAAAATATTTGACCTAGACCCATCTTTAATTATACCGATCGAATCAGAATCACTTTCTGAGTTGATTTAACAATGTCCGTCCGTCCGTCCATCCATCCGTCCGTCCGTCCGTCTGTGTGTCCATGTAAACCTTGTAATCAAACTGCAGGTCGCAAATATGAATATATTTTGATGGAATTTGGTATGTAAGCTTTTATTGGCCATGGGATGAACGCTATTGAATTTGGTGAATCGGTCCATGTTCAGACCTAGACCCCATACAAATTTCCCCTATGAAATCGACATAAATTGCCATAAGATGCAAATTGTCATATAGATCTTACTAAAATTGGGTTTGTATGCGTTCATTACATCCATTAATGAGTGGCCCCATATAGAGCTGCTTCCCGATCTTCACTTAAATCTATTAAAAAACAAAAATATTGCACTGATTCTTCTCAAATTTTGTTTGTATATATTTTTGCAAAATACAAGAGACTTTACCAAACATGATCAGGATCGGCCCATTTTTGGACCTAGTCCCCATATAGATATATCATCCGATATGAACTTTTTCATATCTGCAGCCAAAAAAATTAATAAAAATCCCACTCAAAGTTGGTGTTTGCTTATTTTCTATATCCAGTTAGTTGGGCCTAAGAGATAGGGTTTCTAACCGGATGGTATAGGGTATCGTATAGTCGGTCTAGACCGACTATAATTTTCTTACTTGTTGATTTTAGAGATTTTTAGTTTGGACGATTTTTAATATGGAGATTTTTGATTTTGGCGATTTTTGACTTTGGCGAATATTGTTTTTTCCGATTTTCGTATTTGCGTGTTTTGATTTTTGGCGTTTTCCGATTTTTGATTTCAGTGTCCTTTGTTTTTTTTTTTTTGTGATTTTTGTTACCGGCGATTTTCGGTTTTGGCAATTTTTATGTATTTTGTAATTTTCGAATTTTGCACATTTTGATTTTTTGCATATTTCGGTTTTGGCGGTTTTTGGCTCTATTGACTTTTGTTTTTTTTTTTTTTGGTATTTTTGATTTTGGCGATTTTTGATTTAAGGGATTTTTGAATTTGGCGATTTTTGTTATTCGCGATTTTTAGTTTGGACGATGTTTAGTTTGGAGATTTTTGATTTTGGCGATTTTTAATTATTCGAGATTTTCGGTTCTGGCAATTTTTGTTTTTGGCCACTTTTGCAATTCCGGGTTTTTGGGGTTGCCTTTTTTTGACTTGACGTATTTTTTGTGATTTTTATTTGACGGTTTTTGTTTATTTGTGATTTTTCATGTTGGCGATTTTTGTTTTTGCGATTTTTGATTGTGGCGATTTTTGTTATTCGGGATTTTCGGTTTCCATCACTACTCATATCTATAATGTTAAAAGGCAAGGCAATTTCTTGTGACCGATTGTACTTTGTCAGTTTTACTCCGACTTTGACGAAACATACCTCATTTGAAAGATATTTCTTCTTAGCTGTCCGCCAAATTTACGGATTTTTAAATTTTTTAATTTTTATTGAGTAAAAGGGATTTAAATCTGCTACTAGCACATTCATAAAATTAATTTCAATGTGCATGCAAAAATTGTATATGAAAAGCCCTGCGTTGAAATGAAAAATAATTTTGGACATGAACCAATAACGACAATAACGTAATTGATACTTGAAAAGTGTTGAAATGTGAAATAGCTAAAATTGATTAGCATACCTTTAGGGTCTTATAAAATAATTTATTAAATGAAAAACTAAAATTGCCTAGAATTTGCAGACGAATTCCGAGGGCTAGGCTCTGCTAGTTGGTAATTAATGTGACTGTCAAAAGTTTCAAGGCTGTCATTTTCTTAGTAATTCATATTTTTGTATATGAGGTGTCACGCCAATTGATCTGATCGCGTCCATTTTTGGGCAACTACTCACATTAATAACGTAAGAACTCACACAAAGTTCAAAGGCTTTTGAAACTGCAGTACTCCAGATATATGACATTAAATATTTACTGTGTATGGGAGTGCCACGTTCACTGATCTGATTCACCCCATTTTTTATCTGACTACTGACATTAATAACTTATGAACTCGTTTGTCTTTTAAATGCATATTTTCTAAAAATCCATTACAAACTTTGACTTGTTAAAAATTTTTATCTGAAAATAAAGAAGAATTATTATTATTAACTCATGAATTCATTCAAAGTTCCTAGACTTCTGCAATTTTTGTATGTTTAACGTCATAATATCTAATAATTACATAATGGGTCTTGAAATGGTATCAGGCTGTAAATCTTTTTTAAGATGTTAGATATAAGAATCCTAATTTGATGATCAACTAGTCTAGCTGGAAGCCCATTCTGTTTAATGGTAAGCTTCTCTAATCATCTTCCTAGCTCTATTATATAAAATATTTTGATATTTTTCTTTTCTGTATTAAATATTATTATTTTTTAAATTTAATTTTAATTTTATTTTTGTAGCGTCTTAACAAATCAAATGTAGAAACACAATTCATTAATAAAAATTGGACTTCATTTTGAGATCATAACAACACAATTTTATTCTCGTATAAATTAACGACAACAAATTCTATGACAAATTAATTTATCGATTTATCATTGCCATACGTTCCATACTAATTTCAATTATTCATGTCTAGCACATGTCACATTTCTGTTATCTAAGGTCAGTAAACATAACAGCTTTTGCACAAATTGCAAAAAAAAAAGTTTGACTCCAATTACACATTCTCTACCTCAGCATTGAACATTAAGCTTTAAACTTGAAGAAGCATTAAAGCAAATCATTCCCAAATACAGCTGAAAAGATAAAAAAAAAACATGCAGTAACTTTAATAAAGTTCAGAATCTTTAATGAGAATTTACCTAAGTTCTAATAACTTTTATTGTCTTCTTTTGTTTTGTACTAGAGTTAAATAACAAACAACCTTAATTAATAATTTATTTTCTTTTCCAAAAATTATTTGTATTCACAAAAATTATGCCAAAAAGCGCATGTCTTCGTTTGAACCGTATGTTTAAACTTTGACATTTGGTGTGAAGCAGTAGAGTGACTACAACGTTGTAGCTGAATGGAAATGGGAAAAAAACTCTATTTAGGCACGTGCATAACCAAAGAGCAAAGCTTTTAAACAATAAAAAAAGCTTTGGAAATACGAAAAGCTTTTTGTAAGAGTGTCGCAATTAGAAGCATCAGTTTGCTTTTTAGAGTTCTTCTTAATTTATTGTGTCATAGCAAAAAAAAAAAAACATATTCCCGCTTGCTCCAAGCAGCATCTGTCATTAGATTTTGTTATCCAAGTGAATGTTCATACGCCACAAGGCGGCCTGAAATTTTAGTATCTTATTTTAGTAAACAGTAGTAAACAATGAAGCATGCGGAAGTTCATATGTAAATTTGTTTGGGGTTGTAAAGAAATGTAATCAAAAATGTATTGTAGAAAAGTTTCTTTATTTAATAAACATTTGAGATTTAGAGATGAAAATTAGAGAAAGTCAAAGTGTTAATTAAGAAGGAAATTCCAATTCTATTTTAAAACTTGGGAACATCAAAGGTTTTATTAATATTGTTCACATAAGGATTAACAATACAAGTGGAAACATGTATATTATTTTTTCAATTTAAATTTGTATAAATAATTAAGACTATAAAATCAAGTTTTGTTTTCGTTATAATTTCATGTTTATTATTTTCTTAAGGCGTATTTTCATGATTTTTTTCAAGATATGTATAATGTTGGAATATTTATATCATGTCTGTGGACATTTGACAAAACGACTTCTTTCGAAATCGTAAACTTTTCAGTAGAGCTAAAAAACTGTTCAAATGACTTATAAAGGTTTTTGTATAAAAAAATAAATAAATTTAACACTTAGACATTATACACAAATACCTCATAAGCAATTTGCGATGTTTTTTCTCCCCTCTATGAGCAATAGTTAGCTTTAAAACAGCAACAAAAAAATTTGACTTCTTTAACAAATAGATTTTAAACCAAAAAAATAGCTGGTACCAAAAGTCGTTTTGTCAAAATTATTTTGGTTCAATTAGAAAATGATTTTGGTCGCTTATTTCAAGACAAGTTGATTTTTTAAATTGAAACGTAAAAAAAATTACTCCAATTTTTCATTACAATAGCCAAATAATTATTAAAAGATAATACTTATTCTTTAAAAACAATAAATATTTTGTTAACTTGAATAAAAAATAAAAATTCACTTGACCCGGATCGATTTCAAACGTACGTTCTCCTTCGGCTTTAACCCATTAATGCCCACAGCGATTTAGACAAGGTAGTTCAATGAAATTTTAAACAGCAAGTAATCTGACTTAAATAAACTTATTTTAATAAAAAAAAAATTTGTATTTGCACCAGAAGCTGTTACATATACGTAACAGTGGGCAGTACTTACAACTTTTTGACCTTTCATTTTTGAAAAAAAACTCATATATTTTATAAACAAAACTTAACAAAAACTTCAATTTATTAAATAAAAGGAAACAGAAAACAGTTTTCTAAAGATATTTCACACATATAACAAAAAATAAATATTATTTTTTAATTAATATTTACTTAGTTTGTTGGAAAAAAGTAGTATTTTTCAAAGCATTTGATGCATAAACGAACATCACATTTTTTACACATGGAAGTTGGATGCGAACGGCAGTGCGAACCTGCACAACGACGTCTTTCCTTTTCCTTTGTTTCGACAACAAGGTGATTTATCCCATCATATCGGGTTGAGTATTCTTGTTCGTCTGTACCTAAACGACGATAACTTTGAGGTGGTTTTTTGACGCCATAAGATTTGCAATATCGAGTAGCAATTGCTCGGCGAAAGCTCAACTGTGGCATATTCCCTCCTGATTTACGATGTAGAAGCCAAGCATTTTGTATGGAAACATCTAATAGCCATATAAATATTGAAAACCACAATTTTTTCCCGCGCGCACCAATTCTATTTGCATTGACGTTTTGGTCCATTCGATCAGTCCCACCCATATTTTTATTATATTGCTTTATGGCGTGAGGTAGAGGAACCATAATTCCTTTCTTTTCTGTTCGAGAACATCTTCTTATTTTAGTGATTGGTGACTTACCGTGAATAGTGGATGCTACAGTAACAACTGCATTGTCAACCCATTTTGTAATTTTTATAGCAGGATCGACCATGTGTATACTTTCGATATGACCATGTAGTTGTTTTTTTAGAACATCTTTTGAAGGTAGAGGACAGGATTTGGGAATGGAATTTTCTCGCATAGTTCCTGTTCCATGGTAACCACGTTGCTTGAGGCCAACCAACGCAGATTGTCTCGTGAAACAATTGTCGAAATAAATTGAAAATTCAAGTTGATTCAGATTTTCATCAATTTCATCCAGCATAAAAAATAGCGGAGTTATATTTTTTCCATACCTTGTGCAATATTTCGGCTTAAAATGGGGATTTGATCCTTGGTACATTTCAAAATTAGTTATATACCCCAGCGCACAGTGGTCAATTTCGCGAGATAGTGGTCAAAACTCTATAACTTTTGACCGGATTGGTATTTTTTTACGCAATTTGTTTTGTTCAATAGGAGAGACTTTAAGCTTCAATCTGCGTGTTCAAACGTAAAAATCGACTCATAGGAACGTAAGTAATTTGGAGTTAAAAATGCATTTTAATTTTTTGTTGAGTTTCCATGTAAAAGTTGAATATTTTGACATTTTAAATAGGTATTTTTTTTATAATTTCTTATTTTCTTCAATCGTATTTTACAATCAATACTTATTTATTATTCCTAAACTTAATTTTGGTCAGAAAATGCCAACATTTGGCCCCTGACATTTATTTAGTCTCAATATTCACAGGAGCCAAAGGTTGGTTTTTTTGGAAGAAAGCTAATTCTTGTGAGGATTAAACTGAAAAATAACACTGAAATTCCCAACAATATCAATACCATTTGGATATATTATATGCAGAACACAACATCGATAAAATTTTAAGTAAACTTTTACTATTGATTTAAAGTGCACATATATTTTATTTCAATGTATTAATAAAAATTTATAATAAAATTAGAAACAAATTATAATCTTTAAACTAGTATTAATTAAACAATATTAGTAAAAATTTCTTCCAAATAGCTTTGATTTTCATTTTGCAGTAGTTGTTTAGCTTCTTCATCTTACTCTAATGAGGTTGATTTCCATTTTTGTCGAATACTGGACATATGTGGTCTGATGTGCACAACAAAATATTAATAAGATCTTTATTAGTACAATATCTGGAAATTTTTCTTGTATTGTGCTCGCGAAAGAATCTGTAGTCTTTGTTCCTTTTTTCTTGGGCTTCTTCTGAGAGATCTCCAATTGGAAGCATATTGTGCTGAATTATTTGTTCCCCATGGAACAAAATTTTGTGAACTGTGGTTGGCATATGTCTCCAAGAATATTTTTGGTTATAAAGGGTTGCTGTCTCATTAGCATACTGACCAAATTTTTTTGCATCTATCTTTTTGCTACATGCTATAACTTGTAATATGATTTGGAATCGTCGTATTAAATCATAATCTACTCCAGTTATAGAAGCTGCAGTTTCTGGATCGGAAAAAAATCTCCTTGCTGTGTTTCCATCATTAGAATTTCCTTCTCCTTGCTTTGGCTGGTCAATTATAAGGCCTATCTCACGGATTTTTCTTGAATATCTTTCTTTTTTTGCTTTCTTTTTTCCAAATTTTCTTTGTTGTTTCTCACTGTTTCGCCTAACGGGCCAAATTCCAAATCGTATCCCAATTTAAGAATATGCTCCATAAAACGAATTCAAGCATGAAGAGGTGACATTCCAAATTCATATGCTTCATTAAAACTATCATCGTCTTGTGTTGGTGGTTGGCTCAATTGACTTGATGTTTTTTGGCATATGGTGCAGCTTGACAATGACTTTGTTTTGGTTAAAGCTTGTGCAACTTTTCCATCAATCATTGTGAGACACATTTTAAAATTTACTTCAATGTCTTGGTCATCAAATTTAAACGTTACTGGTTGAAGTTCTTTAATTTGATCATTTATTTTTCGAACTTCTTCATCTATGACATCTTGAGTCTCCTTTTTGTAAGCAAACTTTATTGGTCTACAAAATTTTGTTAACGAGGGAATTTCATTCTTCCATACATCTATCTCTGCAGCTCTACTAGTTGACGGCTCTGAACCAATATAAGTTTTTGCTAAAATTAATGGAACGAAAAAAATATTGAATAAATTGGCATCTGATGAATTTTCCGCATTACATTGTTTGTATTGTTTCTGGCCAGAGGACCCATCATCCCCATTTAGAAATTAAAGCCATGCTGCAATTTTTAAACTTCTTTAAATAGTCAGCATCAAATGTCTTTAATAATCGTTCTGCAGTGTGTTCAAGAAGATCCTGCAATTTTATTTCTGCTGAACTTGAAATTACACTAATAGCAGTTAGTGAAGTTAAGCAATCTTTTTTGGCAGAAACTATATCTCGATATGATGGAAAAATTCCACAATTTTTTTCATTGGTTCGCTTCCGCAATTCTGTATATTGGTTTTTAGTCATTTTCAAATCCAAAAATAGTGCAAATGCTTCTTCTGGAGTAAATTTATTTTCTTCAGTTGGTGTCGGCATACTTTCTAAAATCCTTTTTGTGCGTCTGGGGCTTGCTTCCACTATTTTTTCAATGATAGCAATTTTACCCTTTTTAGTTTTCGATGGTTGAATTTGATGCAGAAATGAATCCTTTATGATGCTACAAGAAACTTCTTCATTGATATGTTTAAGCTTGCGTCTTCGTGATCTTTCACTACAATTAGCAATTGGCTTTGCTGGTCGACCACCTTTTCCAGTTTCCGTGGTAGTTACTGATGGCTTTTTAAAAATAAGTTTATTTCTTAGCCATTCTTGGTTGCGTGAGTAAAACAATTTCTTGTTTCTGGAACATTGATTGTACCGCTTTCTTAAAGTATTTACAAAGTTTTTTATTTTTAAGTTATGAATTTTAATTTCTTGTTTGTCGCATATATTGAAGAATGGATTATTCATTATATGTAAAATAATGTCGTTTTCATCTTTCCGTTCAAAATATATATCAGATAGAACACTATAACTGAATTTAGCCATTGTTTAAACAATAATGAAGAAAAAAAATGAATGCATGGATTAATATACTATTGCTCGAAGTTTCAACATGATCTTTTTTACCTCTTTGAAACATAATATTACAGGTAGTTGGTTTTAACAGTTATTTCCATTGGTTTTAAATTTATTTGCAATTTTCACGTATTTAAGTTGTGTAATATTAGATTGCAATAAAATCTTTTTTACCTTTTCCAAATGAATTGCCAGATACCACATAATTTGAGAGTTCTATTGTTATTTTTGTCAAAATTTTGATACACCCTTCTATGTGGACTAGGTCCAAATATGGGCCAACTTCTCCCAATTTCAACAGAATTATTTTTTGGGTCAATAAGAACTCTTGTACAAAATTTCATCAAAAGATATGCATAATAGCCACTTTCATATACAAATAACTTTTCAAAAAATATGACGTGCATTTGTACCGAATATCTTACCTTGAGTCAGAAAAATTGCTGTAGCTCAAAAAGTGCAGTCCCGGTGCATGGATATGTATACACAAGAATGTAGGGGAGGGTTAGGGCTACAAAATAGTAAATTTGTGTTTTGACTCAGCTTGACTCACAGGAGTTGTGCTCTATGAAGTAGGAAATTTCCGAGAAATTTGACCTTTTTTAAAAAAAAAATTTAAATTGTTCTGAAAGCAGTAGTGCTTCAATTTTAATTTTACCAGTAATAGGAAATAAGATAGGTTACAACCCAGAATTTATTTTGTCCAAAAAGCTTGAAAAACAAAAAAGTTATGATCATTTAAACTTTAAAAATTAACTAAAAATATCATAAATTTACTAAATTCTGAAAAAGCCCATTTTGGACCACCCTGCTCTCAGTGAAATAGTTGAAATAGAGTTCTAATTTTTTGGCTCCCGAGGTTTACTACTGTCTACTTTGATATGAGTCTAATAACTTTAAAATCGGAGAACAAAAAACAAAAGGAGTTTTGGCCGCTATCTCAAAATATTGACCACAGTGCAGCGGTGTATTTAAACTCCACATTTTGTATCCAAAACGTAGAGGTTTTCCTCTTATGAACTGTTTACAGCCGTGGCGGCCATAATATTCCATCATTGACTCGTCATAAGACAGGCATTGTTAAGGACAGGCATTGCTTTAGAAAACGTTTTTTTAAAGCATCTATATATGGCCGAAGTTTCCAGATTGTTGTTATGAATTATAAATAAAATGTGTATTTCGAAATATTGTGTCAAAACGGTTTCTACGTATTGAATCGGAAACTAGTTCATTTTTCAGATCGCTTTCATTTGACCAATAGTCCCTTTTTGAAGGAACTGAAGCATAACCTGTAACAATCAGGATACCAAGAAAAACTCGCATCTCGTTCATTGTTATTTTTGGGTTGTCCTGTCTACTATATACCGCATAACTGTTACTTTCATCGCACAGCATTTGTCAACTCATTGTCAAAAAACTTCTCAAATTGCTCATGGGATGGCAAGTCAGTGCAATCTGAAAAATCGGGTTAAGGGAATATACGTTGACACCATACATCATCATCTTCTATCCAGTGACTCGCATCTCTTTGTAATGATTTGGCAAACTGCGATTTTGTACATTTTGATGCTCCCTTTGTAGAACCCGAGGCCGAATCTAACGGCTGTAAACGAGGAATCTGGGAGGGGTCTATACCGTATTTGCCAATGATTTTCTTTTGAGAGAATTTTCAGGCGATTGAGCACTACATGACGTATTACCAATAGATCTAAAGCTTTCAGTATCTGAATTAGTGGAAGAATTATTTATAACATCTTGCAGTGCTTGTTAGATCATCAAATCTTCATCGTCATCTACACTTTGGTGTTCATTATCATCACATGTTCTGGGCTTGCGAATTGCAATTTCACAAGGTTGTATAAGTAGATCTTTCGGTAAATTTTGGGGAAGTCCACTGCCATCTTCATCTCCAGAGTCTTCATCAGTTGGCAAGTAATTTGCACTGGGTGGCTCAATGACCACTTGTTCAACTACATCTTCCTGGCTTTCGTCTGACAGAAGCTTCTCAACGTACTGTGTGGCTTCTTCTAACGTTAAAAGCCCATATCTGTAAAAAAATTTGCACTTAAAAAATATCTTACGCCAAATGTGTTGCTATTTATTAATTTTTGTAACGTAAAAAAATTTGTCTAGAAAGTACTGAGTTCTGCCAAGTGTTACACTTACGTAACACCAACTTTGTTTTCTTTCTACCGCACACTATAAACCTCGAATATTTATACCCTATACCACAATGTGGTTTGGGTATAATGACTTTGTGCTGCTGTTTGTAACAACCAAAAATATTTGACCTAGACCCATCTTTAATTATACCGATCGAATCAGAATCACTTTCTGAGTTGATTTAACAATGTCCGTCCGTCCGTCCGTCCGTCTGTGTGTCCATGTAAAGCTTGTAATCAAACTGCAGGTCGCAAATATGAATATATTTTGACGAAATTTGGTATATAAGCTTTTGTCGGCCATGGAATGAACGCTATTGAAATTGGTGAGAATCGGTCCATGTTCAGACCTAGCCCCCATACAAATTACCCATATGAAATCGACATAAATTGCCATAAGATCCAAATTGTCATATAGATCTTACTCAAATTGGGTTTGTAGTCGTTCATTACATCCATTAATGAGTAGTCCAAAAATGATCCCTTTGAACCCATATAGAGCTGCTTCCCGATCTTCACTTAAATCTATTAAAAAACAAAAATATTGCACTGATTCTTCTCAAATTTTGTTTGTATATATTTTTGCAAAATACAAGAGACTTTACCAAACATGATCAGGATCGGTCTATTTTTGGACCTAGTCCCTTTATAGATATAGCATCCGATATGAACTTTTTCATATCTGCAGCCAAAAAATTAATAAAAATCTCACTCAAATTTGGTTTTTGCTTATTTTCAATGTCCAGTTAGTTGGGCCTAAGAGATAGGGTTTCTAAACGCATGGTATAGGGTATCGTATAGTCGGTCTAGACCGACTCTAATTTTCTTACTTGTTTTTTTATACCCTATACCACTATGTGGCTTGGGTATAATGACTTTGGGCTGCTGTTTGTAACTACCAAAAATATTTGACCTAGACCCATCTTTAATTGTACTGATCGAATCAGAATCACTAACTGATTCGATTTAACGATGTCGTCCGTGTGTCCATGTAAACCTTGTAATCAAAGTGCAGGTCGCAAATATGAATACATTTTGATGAAATTTGGTATGTAAGCTTTAAATTGCCATAGGACGAACGCTATTCAAATTGGTGAGAATTGGTCCATGTTCAGACCTAGTCCCCATAAAAATGACCCCTATGAAATCGACATAAATTGCCATAAGGTCCAAATTGTCATATAGATCTTACTCAAATTGGGTTTGTATGCGTTTATTACATCCATTAATGAGTAGTCTAAAAATGATCCCTGCGACAACTCTTAGGCATAGGCCCCATATAGAGCTGCTTTCCGATCTTCACTTTAATCTAATAAAAAACAAAAATGTTGCACTGATTCTTCTCAAATTTTATTTGTATATATTTTTGCAAAATACAAGAGACTTTAGCAAACATGATCAGGATCGGTCCATTTTTGGGCCTAGTCCCCATATGGATATAGCATCCGATATAAACTTTTTCATATCTGCAGCCAAAAAAATTAATAAAAATCCGACTCCAATTTGTTTTATGCTTATTTTCTATTTCCAGTTAGTTGGGCCTATGAGATAGGGTCTCTAAACGCATGGTATAGGGTATCATATAGTCTCGACCGACTATATTTTTTTTTCCTTGTTTACGCTTGGATAAGTAAAATTTGGTGTGTTTTTATTTGTTTTTCTATAGAAATTTTTTTTTGAGACATTTAATATATAAATAATTAACTTTCTTACCTTCTCCGTGTCGTCATATTCAATTTTTTTGAGCTTTCAAATTCAACACTTCACAAAACAACCGTAAGACCAACGCAACAAGAGCAGAACTAACTGTTTAATGATTTATAGCTGCAGGCTGGACTTTAAATATACACAATTGACATAAATAGGCACCTGTAAATCATTTAGTAAATTCACAGTTTAGTTTAAGATTAAGCAATGTATATGTTACACATGTGTAACAGTGGGAGGTAATGGGTTAATGTTTCGGTAAAAGCTGTGTAGATGCGTACTAATCAGCGGCAGCATATCCAACAAATCGCGTTTTTTGTTTTGTGATATAGCCAATAGAGACGTTTAACTTGCGACCAGTTGTGGACTCAGCACCTTTGGATGACGGGGGTTAATGTCTAGTTGCTTAGAGCCTCTTCTGCTTAAAAGCCTCGTCTTGCTTTTCTCGTACCGCATACAACGAACCTGTTTCACTCGAATTTTTCACCTGAAAAAGATATAAGTAGAACAAATTAATACAAATTAAAATATAAAAAAAACAATAATAAATAAAATTAGCTTAAGAATTACCTGAATTGTTGCATGTCCTCCATATGTATTTATCTTTCATCAGAGCATTAAAATCGAAGAAATCATTTTGGTTTAATTCCTGAACGATATATTTATTATTTGTATCCGATATTAGATTTGCCCAGTCGTGTGTGTGGTATATTGAAAAAGATGATTTTTTTTCTTTTTTTCGATTTGCGCATGTACTGTGTCACATTCAGGATGCGTATAACCCAAAACTAGAAATTTATGGTCAATCACTTCAATGCTTTTGTGCTCTTCCAAAACTTGTCGAAACATTCCACAAATATATGAGTTACGGTTTTGTCCTGGACAGGAGTCGCTGTACAAAATGACTTGTCGGACTATATTAGTTAAATCCAACAAGCATTTAAAAAGCCAAGACCCAATATCGTTTGCTCCACACTTTGCAATAATTTCATTCCACAAGTAACATTGTTAAATTATATGTGTACAATGGTCACTTCTTATAAAAAAAACATGGACGCACGTAAATATGAGGTTGGCAAACACTGTTGCAAATCAAAAGAAAACATTTTTACATTTAAATTATTTAATGCAAGTTCCTTGTCATGTTTCTTGCTCACATAAGCAAAATCTGCGTCGTCATGATGTTTTTTTTGTTGCAACTTAAGCTGCATCTTTTCTTCTTCGTCCGATGAATTTGCACTTTTTGATTTTAGTTGATTTATTTTATGCCTATTTACGGTTTTGATGCTCGAATCCGTTTCCCCAAATATTTTGTTTAAAAAACACTTTTTGCAAACGCGATTTCTCTCTCCAGGTCCCAGTATTTTTTCTAAATATGTCTTCTTGCTGCTGATAATAAATTTTGTTGTGACACATATTTTTGCACAGCCCTATTGTTTCAGATTCCTTGACAAGAACTTTTTTATTCCGATATGTACAGGATTCCTTTCCCAAATTCTTGTTCAATTTGTTCAATCTCTTTGATGTTGTAGGCATATCAGCAAGTTTTTCTTTGCTAGATTGTGGTAAGTCTGTCTCTATAAGATTATATACCAGTGTAACAGCCATATTTCTAATGCACTTAGATGTGGTACCCATATCGGAATATTCCGATGGAATATACATAATTAGAATAATCATAATCGGTTTCGTGAAAAATACCTTCCTCAGCTTCGACATTTTCCATACTCTTACGGTCGTTATTTACTTCGGTTTGTTGCTCTTTCAGTAGTGTTAACACATCATCACTAATATCGAGATCAAGCGATGTGATTGTCTCATAGGGAAGTTTTTTTAAAACGGATCCATCCACATGATTGAAATTTTGGACACTCCACTTATTTCCATCGATAGCAGCATATATTTCAGCCAAAGATTTTTCTATTTTATGGCGGCAACAAAGACGTATTTACGGCTTCTTTTTTCACATTTTTTTCCTTAGCCGCTAGTTTTTTACCTCGCTCCATTTATACGAAATTTAATTTTTGTGTTTATTTAAATATAAACAGCAAACAGCTTCTTATGTTATAGTTGTGTTAAGATAAGACTACACGTTATCAGTTTTTCGTTTTTTCAAAAGAACCTCTATCGACACAAGACTTTTTGTCGAAACGAACGCTCGCGATTAACTGATTTAAAAATTAACTTGCCTCATATGAGTGGTGAGTTTTTCAAACTTTGCTTTTAACACAACGACCTCTATCGAAAGAAGCTGTTTTGTCGAAAGGTTTTTGGTAAAAATTTGCTAGAACTAAATGGAGACGGGCTATTTTGCCAAATGACAGTTACCAGTTTTTTGTTTGAGTTTACAACATTTTTTTAATTCTCTGGGAGAGGTCGTTTTGTCAAATTGAAATTGCGGGAAAACCTGAAAGAGGTCGATTTGCCGATGGCGTATCTTATGTTCTAAAAACGTAGAAATACGGTGATTAAATCAAAAGAAGCGCATTAAAATTTAATATTTATAAAAAAAATCTTGGAAAATTGTCTAATCTAAGTCAAAGTTAATCTTTTTTTCACAGCAAGTGTATGGACAAGTTTGAGATCGATCGGATGAGGGGAAATGACATTTACATTACTTCGTGACTGTGTGTGACCACGCGCGACTGTGTGTGACTACCCCGAAATTAATCTGTTGTCACGACAAGACCATGGGCCAAGTTGCAGATCAATTGGGTAAGGGGAGTGAGGTCCACCCACGGCAGACAGACAGAGAGTACGTGATAGAAGAAAGAGTTAAAAAAAATTAAAAAATCGATATGTTCATAAGAAATAAATACCCTATTTATCTTAAAATGAGTATCTCGCGTATAGCACTGTGGAACAAATTCAGGTTAGCAAAAGTTAGGTCGATTCTGAGAGTGAGGGGTGAAAATAGAGGCTAAAGTGGAAGACCCGTATCGCGGCGTTTGGTTATGTTAGTGAATTTTTTTTTTAATCAACTTTCGAACTTTGCAGTCAAATGCCGATTTTCAGCATATTGCTTATATGGTTTTTTGGCTATCACTCGTCGACTAATTGATATTTTTGCAATCTGTAAAAGCCAAATTATTGCTAGAGACCTGTGCAACAACCAAAATTTTTTAAAAAATTGTTTCAGAAAATTTTTGTGGTGCTTATGAAGCAAAATATTGGAAAAATTATTTTTTTTCATGCTTTTTGAAAATATTTTCCACAAAACTAAGTCTTTTTTTCCTTTCTGTTTGTTCTACAATATGCTTCTCAGTTTCCTCAATAAACTTCATTTGAAAAGTTAGCAATCATAATACAAAACTTGCGTTGTCCAGCTTAATATTAATTTACTTCTCATTTTTTATGTACCAATTTTGTTCAGTGTTGGTTTTGAAGAAATCTTGAAATAGAAATTATAAAAATATGGAAAACAAGTAAGCAAATTATAGTCGGTCTAGCCCGACTATACGATACCCTATACCATGGTTAAGAGACCCTATCTCTTCGGTCCAACTAATTGGATATAGCAAATAAGCATAAACCAAATTTGAGTGGCATTTTTATTAATATTTTTCGCTGCAGATATGAAAAAGTTCATATCGGATGCAATATTTAAATGGGCACTAGGTCGAAAAATGGACCGATCCTGACCATATTTGGTAAAGTCACTTATATTTTGAAAAAATATACACAAACCAAATTTGACAAAAATTTGTGAAATATTTTTGTTTTTTGATAGATTTAAGTGAAGATCGGGAAGCAGCTCTATATGGGGCCTATGACTAAGAATTTGCCTATAGGGAGATTTTTGAACTACTGATTAGTGGATGTACTAAACACATACAAACCCAATTTGACTGAGATCTGTATGATAATTTGGATCTTATGGCAATTTATGTCGATTTCATAGGGGTCATTTTTATGGGCGCTAGGTCTGAACATGGACCGCTTCTCACCAATTTAAACAGCGTTCATCCTATGGCCAGTGAAAGCTTATATACCAAATTTCATCAAAATATATTTATATTTGCGACCTGTAGTTTGATTACAAGCTTTACATGGACACACAGACGGACGGACGGACGGACATTGCTATTTCGACTCCAAAAGTGATTCTGAGTCGATCGGTATAATTAAAGATGGGTCTAGGACGAATATTTTTGGTTGTTACTAACAGCAGCACAAAGTCATTATACCCAAACCACATAGTGGTATTGGGTATAAAAATATATTTTTGAAATGTTAGTTATGAAAAGTTTTAAGTAAAAAAATTAAATAAATTAAATTAATGATTTGGCCAGTTGCCGTTTAGCAGGCGGCTGCCGATCAACATCATTGCTCTCTCTAATATCTTGGTCATCGTCATCATCATCAGAAAGGTCGATAATTTCGTCCAACAGGTATTCTAGAATTTCATCTTTTTCTTCCCCTTCTTCCTCTTTTTCCTCATCTTCCTCTTCTTCAAAGGTGTTTTTATACCACCAACAAATTTTAGCGTGTATTGCATCTGGAGATTTCTTTCCTCTGTACCTGAAACGAAAATAGTTTTCAATCGTTAACATGTTTAAATTGTGCACTCTTTGTCAATATTAGAAAAATCTAGGAATTCAAAATATGCACACTCTATAGCTACCTTATTTGAAATGGAAGCGCGGTTTGGTGATAACGTTCGCCTTGCACATAAGATTCAGTTGGCAACTATTGAGCGAGTTGATCAAGATGCTGATGCAAGAGATGAATTTTGTACGACATATTAACCCCAATTTTATCGAAAGCTGCCAACATGCTTGCAACAGATTGCCTGTAGTTGTCTTTGCGCTCTTTACCCAAAAATGCTTTAGTGACTGCTTTCAATGCGAGCCATGCATTTAATTCTCGGTCTGTCAGAACTTGGTTAAAGTCTTGACGACTAATTAGTTTCCGTATGTGGGGACCATTAACAATCCCTTCCTGAATTTTGGCGTTACTTAGTCTTGGGAAAATGTCTTTTAAGCGGTTGGATACTGCTGGTCTTTTTGCGATACATTTCAAAAAATTTTTAGCAATGCCAAGTTTACTGTGGAGCAACGGCAACAAAATTTTCATTTCAGGAACAAGACTTTCATGTAGCCTATTGTCTTTAGGCCATTTCCGTCCAATGAGACTCTTCCAGTTATGCTGTTTGTACTGGTTTCTTCCTTTAATACCTTCTCCGTATCGTGAATCCCAATCGCACAAAAAACTCGGATATTTTGGACGGCCAGATGCTGTTAAGTCTGTAATCAATTAAACTATTTTGGGTCGCAGTGAATGCGCCAATGGTGTTCGTTATATTTGACTACTTCCAGAATGTGTTTCAAATTATCGAAATTTTCACTAGTGTCAGTGCTATACGCAATCGAAACAGAAGGCATTCTATTTGTCTTGTGCAAAAGCACAACTTTTAAGCTGATTAGTGAACTATCGATGAATAAACGTCAATCATCTTTTTTATAGGTTACCCCTATCGTCTCCATTATATTTTCAATATCGTTCCAATAAGCGAAATTTTTTGCATCATTCACATTGAAGAACATTTCTAACTCTTTTTGGCGTTTTCGATGTGCTGTTACTTTGGTACCTTTCGCCAGCAAATTATTTCCTTTCAAAAATGAAGCCAGTAGTTCTGATTTTTTGCTGAGTCAAACACAAATTTGCAACAATTCCAGCCAATTGGTTTTGTGTGACTAGGATTGGGTCCTTTGATGTTTGATACGATGTTCCTTCACCAGGGTCGTATTGTGAGAAGAAATCCACGGATGTAGCAGCGGTGGTTGTAGTACTGATATCTGTTTGAAGATCAATACTTCGGTATGTTGGTACTGGGACGAATTCTGAGTGCGGTAATGGTAATTGGACACTTGGCACTGCTAGATAAGTTTTATTCTTTGCTTTCTTTCTATTCAAAGTTTTATGGTAGTTGATACATCCATAGCAATTTGCTTCTTGATGCGGACTGTTGTTTAACCACATCATTGGCATACCAGAAGTCATAGCCTTCTTCTTTTCACTTTTCCATTGCATAAGAGTTGAATAGCAATTAAAGCAAACTTTTTTTGGGGCATAGTTTACATCAGTGATAAACTCTCGCGAGTTCAAAAAAAAAAAAAAAATCACTCGTATTGCCACATTTTTCAAATGAAATTTTTGAAATGAAATTTATTGAAGAAACTGAGAGTTATATTATAGATCAAACAGAAAGCAAAAAAGACTTAGTTTTGTGAAAAATATTCTCAAAAAGTATGAAAAAAAAATAATTTTTCCAATATAAGCACCACAAAAATTTTCTAAATCAATTTTTTTTAAAATTTTGATTGTTGCACAGGTCTCTAGCAATAATTTGCCTTCTACAGATTGAAAAAATATCAATTAGTCGACAAGTTATAGCCAAAAAACCATAAAAACAATATGCTGAAAATCGGCATTTGACTGCAAAGTTCGAAGGTCGATTAAAAAAAAAAATTCGAACTAACATAAACAAACGCCGCGATACTGGTCTTTTAATTTAGCCTCTATTTGCACCCCTCACTCTCAGAATCGACCTAACATTGGCTAACCTGAATTTGTTCCACAGTGTAATTATATCCATATTCTTTAAACTTTGTGTGAGTTTATAGATCTTATTTATAAGTACGAAAGTATTATTTTGTATATTTTTAAAATAAATTATATTTTTTTTTACTATTTTTTCAATTTATATATAAAATATTATTTTATTTATTTATTATACCCTCTACACCGTTGTCTAGTGGGTTTATATCAGTCTGTCAATCCATTCGTAATAAATTCTGGAGACCCCATAAACTAAATATATTGTTAATCCCGGCGTTGTCCTTCTGTCTTTCTATCTGCTTGTCTATGGAAGGCATTTCTTGGAATTAGAATGCTCATCGTATTCTGCAGCATTTTGTATTGAACTTGGAGCCTCTATACCAAATAGTTGAGGAATGATGTACGAAAATATAAAGATACTATGAAAAAATTTCATAGAAAAATAGAAATATTGAAAAATTTTTATACATAACAGAACATGTCCACATAGGTATGTATCAGCGCTGCATACATGTTTTGCTTGCTTGTTGTACAACATACCCGACCCATTGTTGAGTTTCATTATCAACATACTGAGTGTTTTGATAATTTTCAACTAACACAAAAGGCGCCATTTCACTGACAATGTTTGTTTGTATTCAAACCTACTCTTTACATCTTAATTGTAGAATGGGTAAAGATATGTGGAAAGACTAACTGCTAAACATTGTAAGAAATCCAAATTTTTATATTTTAGACTACAAAAACTTTGTCCTTCCACCCGTTGTGATTTATAAAATGCAAAAAAAGCGACAAATTGACTGTTAACTCAATTTTTATTTTGTTTGTAAAGCACGTTTATACATAGGGAAAATCATGCCTGCTTTGTTTTTTTTTTATTTATATAAATTTCAAATATCTGAAGTTCAGATTTTAGTACAAGTTTCAATTTTATATATGAAATTCATACAAAGTCCACAGGGACCTCACGGCTCCACGGCATCAATCGGAATAGGTATTAAAGCATTCTTAAGACTCCAATAATAGAAGTCATGAAATTTAAGGCCAGTCCTTCCAGTACTTTTGAAATGGCACTTGCTTTAAAATGTCAGAAGTCCAAACTGACCTTACCGCGCGTCGGAGGGTTGAGAAAAAATTATAATTTAAAAAATTTTAAAAATTCCTGTTTCGATTTTTTATCTTTAACTCAGAGACTAGTCATTCGATTTTTAGAACGCTAAATTCATTGGAAAGATAATAAAATTTTCTTTATCTCTACTATCGAACGGTAAATCCAATTTTTTTTATTCTTAATCTCTTGCTGTAAAACAAATACATAAAAAATACCTGGTAAACAAAAAAGGCAGATTATTAATCAGATCCAGAAATTAATTTAGTCCTTGATGATGAATTGACTTGGCTGTCTGAATTCAATACATTTTTGCATAAAATATGTATCGATCATTGGCTCATGTGCGCATTGGCAACACATGCCGCGTTAATGTTGCGAAATTAATTAAATTAAACAAATCAACTAGTTTCGCCAAATAAACGATTGCATAACAGAAACTTTGTACTGACATATGCGGTTTTTAGGTGATAGACACTCTGAAACAAGTTTGTTTAAAATGGCGTCCTCTTTAGCTATCCCGGGAGAACAGCGAAATTTATTTCACAACGTTGTAATTAACATTTATTATGATCTGGAAGTAAACAATATGGTTTAACAAAATATCAAGCATTTATTTGGCGTTGTTGGACTTGATTAAAATTTTGTATTTAATCATCCCTTACGTTGGCATAGAATCGAGAAGAAAGCCCTTGTCAACAATTAAGCGTTATATACTAAACACATACATATATATAAAACAAACTAAATTTTTTTTGAAATTTTATTCGATAATATGAAATGAATACGGAAATTCTCATGCATTTAAGAGTTAGTCAAACATGCAAATAGGCAAAGCTTTTAACTGATACTATGTAAGAAGATGATAAAACAGTGTTGTAAATAAGTAAGTTAACAAAAATTATTCATGCTAAAAAGTATAAAAATAAATTTAACAGATTTCATGTTGGGATTGTGCTTACTATTGGCAGCATTGTCCACATTATGCTAGAATGAGACCTGCCATCAGTCTTTTTTGGTTGAGTGGTCCAAACTAACTTACAATCCTTTACTAAGCTATGGCACCAAGAAGAATGTATTATTTTAATACGTAACTTCATAACTTTGTATTGATATATGGAAATTTGTTTATTGATTTTATCTTGTTATGTTATTTATAGCGGAAACACTAAGGTCAAATTTTAACTGTCATTTTTATGTGATTTTGTTAAGAACGGTGATGCAGTATTTAAGCTGTAAGCTACAACCATACTTTCTCTTCACACGTAGTTACCACGTCATTACAATTCGTTCTACCTCTCAACTTTTTCTTAACTTTTCATTTGTAATATTAATTATTTTCAAATAAGAGTCCATTTACATTTATTATGTTATAATTCCCTGCTAAGGGTTCGTTAAACATTTGTTCCATTTATTCAAATATTTATTTTTCAATTATTTTATATATTGTACATAACATTACACACAAAAAGTTGTTGCATAGAAATTGTGATTACTTCTCCTAGATGTCAACTAGGGATATAACTTTGATAATTTTTATTATATTTGTTTACAAAGATCGATTGTTCGTGGTAAACAGAAAGGTATAAAAAATGAAAAAGACTGAGTTGTCGTATTTTATTGTAACTGGGATTAATATTTTTTCTTACAAAAAAGAGAAGTTATTAAATAAAAAAAAAAGTTGATTTAGGGCTTGTTTATGTAACATGAGCTAAAAACGAGACGAAAGATAATGCCAAAGTATTGTATAGATAAAAATTACTTAGTTAAATAGTTAATCGTTTTTTAAGTCAAATTAATTTTTTCATATATTACAACGTTATCTATACCAATATTATAAAAAGGTAATGTGTGTTTGTTTGTTTGTTTGTTTGTTTGTAGGAGGTAATCTCCGTAACAGCCCATCTGATATTCCTGAAATTTTCACAGAGTCTTACTGCGGATATGGGAAGTGCTGTAGGCTATAACTTTTTATATATTATTAGTGGGCGTGGCACCTCCCACGCAAAGTTAATTTTTAATATCATATACATATATTGAGTATTATGATAGGTAGAGCTTTGCAAATTATTGCGAGGTCACCTATTGTTAATATTAGTAGCTACGCCGGAAATGGGCGGGATCAGACAAGTGTGCGTGGTAACTCCCATACAAGTAATAATTCAATATAATGTATATTTCGAGTACTGTGATAGAGAGAGCTTTTCAAATTTGTCTGGTGTCACCTATTATTAATCTGAGTAGTCGGAAAAAAATGGGCACTATCGGACCAATAGGCGCGGTACCTGCTATACAAATTAAATATAAAATGCCATATATCTGGAGTACTCTTATAGTGAGAGTCTTGGGACTTGTGTGAGTCCAAAAGTTATTCATGTGATTAGTTAGATAAAAAATGGGCGAGATCGCAGCAGTGGGCGCGGCACCGCCCATACAAAGTAAATATATGATATCATATAACTGGTGTACTAAAAAAGGGAAGCTTTGACACAGACTAGACGGACAAAAAATTGGCGTGACACTCCCCATGCAAAGTAACTATCTAATGTCATATATCTGGAGTACTATTAAAGAGAGGGCTTTGTGGATTTGCATGAGCCCATAGGTTCTTCGTATGATTAGTCGAACAATAAAATGGGCGTGATGGTATCTGTGGTCGTAGCATCGCCCATGCAAAGTAGATATTTAATATTATATAACTGGTGTACTATGAAAGGGAAAGACTCGACATTTTGCACGAGTGCATAAGATATTAATGTGAGTAGGCCAATAAAAATTGGGCGGGATGGGATTTGTGTTCGTGGCACCTCCTATATAAATAATATGAAATACTACGAAAGCAACAATCTTTTGACTAGTACATTGGTTATCTATGTGATTTGTCGTGGAAAATATATCGCCAAAATCAAAAATTTGCCAAAACCGAAAATTGCGAAAAAAAATCGCCCAAAAAAATCTTCAAAATCAAAAATGGACAAAATCAAAAATCGCTGAAAAGAAAAATTGCCAAATGATATTCTAAGTTCAAGGCCAATAGTTAAGTGTTGCCAGATCTAATTTTAATAATCCATCTTCTTCTCATGGGCAGCTACATGTACTTTGCTCCAGGGTAGGAAAGCCGAAAAATCTGATAAATGTTGTACCATTGTATATCAGCAAGTAGTCGAATAAAAAAATCTATGCTTATAATCTATACTAACATAATAAAGAGGTAATATGTGTTTGTTTGTTTCTTTGTTTGTAGGAGGTAATCTCCGTAACTACTCACCTGACCTTTCTGAAATTTTCACAGCGTCTTACAGCCGATATGGGGGTGCTGCAGGCTGTATTTTTTTTAATATATATGTTTAGCGGACGTGGCACCTCCCATACAAAGTAAATTTTAAATATCATATATATTAATATCATAGAGAAAGCTTTGCAAATTTGTCTCAGGTCATCTATTCTTAACGTGAGTAGTCAGACAAAAAAATGGGCGGGATTGGACATATGCGCGTTGCACCCCTACACAAACTTAATGTTATATGTGATATATCTGAATTACTGTATTAGTGAGAGCCTTGGGACTTTGCGTGAGCCCTCTCATAATGATTCGTGGGGGGGGGGCATGGGGAGGGTGTAGCGAAGCACACCGGGTTACATCTAGTAATATATAAAGTTTGGAACATACGACTATAATGGTCGTCAGTCGCAAAAATATAATACTTATTAGGATAACAAAGTCTGTGTCATGTTTTTTTTTTTATTACTAACCAAAACTCAGGGAATACCCCCTACAGTTGCATTGTATTGTGTCAATCTCAGGAAAATAGGTTATGGGAAGTAGGAAAGAGGGAGTAGTGTTTGTGGATATTTGACTTAAATTTTATTAGATTATAACCGAAACTCGGGCACTTGGAATAAGTTCTCTAATCTCAGAAGAACATTTCCCATGGTAATATCTATAGAACAGTGACACACAACTCACATTCTGACGATGTTCCAATGAAACAATAGAGCTGGGTACCCTACTGTGAGTGATGCACACTTTGCACACGGTCCAGTACCTCCAAAATAGACTTTGAAGCTCCTGCCCATATATGGGAGTTGTATTCCATTTTCGGTGGGATGTAGGTGGTATAGATTTTAAGCAGATCAGAGGAAGTGAAGTAATTTTTGGACCGTTTTAGAAAACCAAGACACTAGAATGCTTCTTTCGACACTTGAAAAATATGCTCGCTCCGACGAACATCACACTGAATTCTCATGCCTAGAACATCAAGAGTATCCTATTCCTCAATACCTATACCACCAATATATACAGATTACATTGTTGAATCCGAGGCCCTCTCGGTCAACATACAAAATTGAGTCTTCAGTGCATTAAGATCAACCCTATTCATTTTACCCCACTCGGAGACTGTTAACAGGTCTTGCTTGAGTGTGTCATTTATAGTTCGCCTTTTGCCCCCAACTTCCAAAAGGTTTGGCCTACAATTAAAGCAAAATGAACGACAAATGCTGCTGTCATCTGCGAAAGAATATATAGAGTTAAAAGGTTGACCAAGAAGGTCGTTCTGAAAGATAAGGAAAAGAGAAGGAGAAAGCACTGAACCTTGGGGTACCCCAGAATTAAGCTGAAACTCATTAGATAAAACCCCATCAATAACAACACGTATTGTTCGATATCTGAGAAAACTCGATATAAATCGAGAGAAGTCATTACCGACCCCAAATGCAATAAGCTTTGATATCAATGCAGCGTGCCACACAGATCGAATGCCTTGGAAATATCCAGAGCAACCACTTTACTTTCGCCAAAATTGCGAATGGATTGACTCCAGCACTCAGAATATAGAGCTAGCAGGTCTCCCGTGGAACGATTTCTACCGAAGCCATACTAACGATCATTAAGAAGTGAGTTGGCTTCTAGGTAGTTCACGAGATGGAAATTAATCATGCTCTCCATCACCTTTGAGAGTGCAGAGCAGATTGCAATTGCACTTTAATTTTCAGGGTTATTAGCCGCACCCGTTTAATGAATTGGTTGGATATTAGCAACCTTCCAGCAAGAGCTTGGCCAATGGACTGGCTAGCGTCGAAGAGCACTGTTTCCCCACCAGTGCTGCTATACCATCCGGTCCCGAAGACTTATTAATGTTGAGATCCGAAAAAACCTGTAGTTAGCACATGCTCGGAAGAATATTTTAGGCATAGTACAATATACTCTTTCGAGTTCAGGTAGTGGTTGATCCCTATCCGGCAAATATTAAAATTTTGCAAAAAGTTCAGCTAAGAGGTTAGTCTTATCAACCGGGCCAGTGAATATTTGGTAATTCATTATAAAAGTTGGGATTGCAGAACTAGCATTACTCTTTACTCTTTTAACAAATGACCAAAGCTCTTACTGCCCCGAGGAGCAGAAAGAACTTTAGCACGAAGATGCTGATCGTGAAGAAACTTTTCGCGCCTTTGTGCTTTAGCACATTCGTTTCTCGCCTATTTGCGTAGCACTTCAGTGACGGAATTTTTATTTTCACGCCAAAGTCTGAAGGCTTTCTCTCTGAATATGACTGCATCTCTGCAAGTCTGGTTAAACTAGGATTTTTGATTAGGTTTAGCCGAAATGTACTTTGATGGAATGAATAATTTCATACCAAGCACTATTATTTTTTCCACCATTATCCCTGCAGCGTCAGTATTATTGTCCAGAAAACAAATTTTCCAGTTGAAATGCTTGCACAAATCGTTGAGCTCGGCCCAACCAGACTCTTCGTAAATAAAAACTGAGCGTTTCATAGCTGGTATTGAAACACTATGAAGTGCAGAGTATGAAAAAGATGCGGAAATGGTGCAGTGGTCCAAATTACCGAGAGGTGCAAAAATTTTCACTTCATACTTGTCACGGTATGAAGTTCGAAAGAGGTTGAGAATATTTTGTCTTTGCCCTTCACTGATTGCGCTAAGTGCTTATGCGCAGCGAAAAGCTTAACGTAACGGCCTTCGGGAGTTGTTTGACTCGAATAGTGAAGCCAAGAAGAGTTTTGAATATTGAAATCGCCGGCAACTACGATTTCGATATTCGGGCAGCTTTCTAATATTATAGTTATAGATTCAGAAAGGGCATCGAAACCATTATAGGTATGCTCCCTTTCTATTTTTGGGCTTTTGTATAGAAACCCGAAAGGCAAATTGTGTGACCTGATTTTGAACATAACCCAAGGCGAGTAAAATTCTGTATCATAACAGTTATAATGTTGCTGGAACTGGTACAAAACATTGTTGCGAATGTACATTGCCCCTATGAAAAGTAAAAAGGAACGAAGGTGATAACCAGGTATGTGAAAATCCTGTGGATCAGCATCCCCATTTACCTGGGTCTCACATAAGGTGAAAACATCCGGCCGATGGAAGCGAGTGTGGGCATATACAGAGAAATAATTCATCGTCAGTTCACGTATTTTACAGAAGTCCATTCTGAGTTTACCTGACATTACAAAATTAATAAAACTATAAGTCAATATTTCAAAAAGCCGTAGTACAAGTGACAAGTAATCGTTCTGCTGTTATTCGGATAGTTAGTAACCAGTGTTGCATGTAAATTAATAAGACCATGCCAGTACCTTGGATTTTCAAGGTATATTGTCATTGTGAATGCAAGCACTTCGGTATGAATCATTGGAATTGTGGTATCAAACTGTCTTCTTCTTTGTACTTTCATTTGTGAATTATTGCTTCGAGCACGTTGTTCATCGGCTTTCTTACCGAAGACCGGGTGTGATTACAAAGACGTGATTGGTTGATATTTCGTACCATTATGATTACAGTTTCGACTTTTAGTTAGAGATTATGAGGCGGTTAGGGAACATTTGTCGGATGAGTTCAGTGAGCTGGCAAAAATTAACAGTCTAAATGTAAACATTCGTTTTACTATTTACAATGTCTAGCAATTGTTTTGAAAATGTTTCTGCGGATTGATCGTTCACAATTCGAAATGTAGATACGGGTATTGAAATGCTTAGTCTAATGCCTCAAAAGACGTTTTGTGCGCACAAATTGAGTTAATTTGTTCTCACTTGATAACTGGTTGTCACTTTGGAGTTAAATCTGTAAATTTGTTTGAGATAAAAGCGAGGAAACTTATTGCATTTAATGAAATGATTACGATAACTTACAACGGAATCACAATTCAAAAAAACTAACCACACCTGCAAACATGCTCATTTTCAGAAACACTTTTTTTTTTAATTTTACAGTATAATCATAATATATCTGAGCAAATTTTTTGATTTTTTGCACACGTGGAGAAATAAATTGAAATGTAAGTAAAATAATGAATTTCTTCGAAAAATCGAAGCACTTCTTCAAAACTATAACGAAAAAAAAAAAAAAAAAAGAAACGATTACCATCCATCGTACAAATCGTAAATTATGGTCTTGAGTTCATACAAAAATCACGGAGAAAAAACACTTTTAGTTTTTCCATTATTTTCCAATTTTCCGGGAAACTTTTTAAGTCTTCTTTCCCTAAAAACAATTTAACCAAATCGGTTCATCGGTTATCAAGTTATGCGCTTAGCAAAGATATAGATATGATCACTACAAAGTTGGATCAAACACCATTTCTGGAAACTCGTAGTATAGGGTAACTTGTGGACGGTGGGAATAATATTATATATCTATTTCATATTTAATTTTTTTTCTCTGAAGTGATATTGCACCAGTTATTGAAAATTCCAATGAACAAATTTTAGATTTTTTTTTTTGTATTTATTTATCTTTATAACACATAATTTTATATAATTAGATAATAAAAAATGTTTAGAAAAATGTTTGTTTACTATAATCAAAGTTATCAAATTTATTCGACTCAGAACCTCTTCTAATAAATAATCTTTTAACGAGGATTTGAATAAAGAAATTCTGTTTACACATTTTAAATCCTGTGGTAAGTTCTTAAACTGATGACCACCTATGTATTCAACTCTTTATTTTGTTGTTTCTAACCTACACCGGGCTACTAATAAATTAATGATGTTCCTGGTGTTATAAGAATTTAAATTTCTTGAAAATTTTATGGTATGATGTCCAATGTTGTGCATGCATTTGAAAACATATAATAAAACTTGCCATGAATCAGCAAAATTGATCGAAATGTTTCTTTATATATTGATAATGTCGGGTGTGGGGAGATTTCAAATCAGTGTTTTTCTTCAACGCAAAAATAATAGCCAAATAATTAAAGTGACTTTCAATCAAATTGTTGTATATTAACAATCGAATTTGTTTTTAAATTTATATAGAAATCCAATAACCGGAGAAATTTTGGTTTTTACGGACTTTATATGCTGACTCCAAGATAGATTACTTTCCAAATATATAACGTCTGAAATTTCTCTGCCACCTACAAAAACAATAAAATTTACGTTAGAACACTACGGTTCAAATCTTACAAGCCGTGCTTTATTTGCATTTGAAATACGTTTATTTACTCTCGCAGATTCAGATATAAAGACGCGTCACGTTCTATGTAAGCTTTTACCACGGTTTCATGTTTAAAAGGGTAAATAATCTAACCCATAAAAATAAAGTTTTTATTACAGCTCTTTCTGCCCTTATGCATATGAGTTTTGAGTTATGCATATTAGTTTTTGTGACTGTGCGTGACTGTATGTGACTATCTTAAAATTAATCCTTGGTCACAACAAATCTGTGGACAAAGTTTCATATCCATCGGGTGAGGGGAAGTGGGGTTTTAATCTCTCCGTGATTGTGTGTCTTTTTTCACAGTAAGTCTATCGAACAAGTTTTAGATCGATCGAATAAGGGAAAATGGGTTTTAAATCACTCCGTGACTGTGCATGACTGCGCGTGACTATGTCGAAGTTGATCTTCCTTTACAGCAAGTATATGGAGCTGGGGTCAGATCGGTCGGATGAGAGTAAATGACGTTTAGATCACTCTGTGACTGTGCGTGACCATGCCTGGCTGTGCGTGACCATGCGTGACTAAGTCAAAGTAATCTTTTTTTCACAGCAGTATATGGACCAAGTTTGAGATCGATCGGATGAGGGGAAATGACATTTATATCACTCCGTGTCTGTGCGTGAGCACGCGTGTCTGTGCGTGACTACTCCAAAATTAATCTGTACTCACGGCAAGACTATGGGCCAAGTTTCAGATTAATCGGATAAGGGGAATGGGGTCCACCCATGGCAGACATACAGACAGACAGACAGACAGAGAGTATGAGTTAAAAGAAAGAGTTTAAAAAGGATTACGTCATCTGCCTAAATAAAAAATTTTCCAAATAGTCGAAGGTTTGATAAATTGATTGATCACTTTTGATAAATTGTAAACAATAACGGCCCCAGTACGCTCTATTGCGGCACTTCATGTTGAATTGAACTCAACATGCTTTTAATGGAGTTTGCTTGCACAAAATGTCGACGGTTTGTTAAATAGTTCTTAAATAGAAACAATTCCCCACCAAAGACTCCATAAAATTCAAGTTTTTCAATCAAAACGTCATGATTTATAAGATCGAACGCTTTTGAAAAGTCGTAAAAAACGCCAGCTACTCCAATCCCTTGCGTATAAAATTGACAACATTTAGAACCGTCTCCTCAGTACCGAATCCTTTTCTAAAACCATGTTGAAAATCACTTAGTAATTTATTATTCTTTAAATATGTTGAAAATTGATTGTGTAGAATTCTTTCAAATACGTTTTCAACGATATACAAAATTGCTAGTTGTCTTAACATTTCAGCCTTAAAGGCACTTATTTCCTTAGGTATTGGAACTATTTTTAAAATATCAGGATAAATGCCCGTATGTATCATATTATTAAAGATATTTACCATATATAGTGTTAGCAAATTTTTGCAGTTTATAAGTAATTTGGGTGAAATATTGCCATGTCCAGCGCTTTTATTAGGTGTTAGATATGTTATGACATTGCGTACCTCATCAAATGTAGTGTGAGCAAAATTAAACCTGGAATTGCATTGGTACAAATTTCTTATTGAATTACACTAATCCGTTGATACATGACCAATTCCCAATTTTAATCTTGAGTAGATTTCAAAAAATATTTATTTAAAATTTCAGCTTTTTGAAAGTCTTTTACGATTTGTTCGCCATTTTCATCTTTTATATTAACAAATTGGTATTGTTTTCTCCAAGGGTTTCATTCAAAAACTTCCAACATTTTTTTGGATCATGATGAATTTAAATTGTCCTTATAAAAATTATTCATAGTTTCTCTACTTGCTCTCTTTATCACGCTACTGAGGCCTTTTAATCTTTTCTCTATATCACCATTGCCTGGTCTTTTTGAATTTATTAAATCAAAATCATTAGAAAATACCTACAGCTAATATATGGGTGGTATTATTATTGAGGAATCGGACACCCTTGATACAACATACATCCTATCGAAAATGGAATACTGCTCCCATGTATGGATAGGAGCTCCAAAGTCTCTTTTGGAGGGAGAAGTAGTTACTTATTAGTGACAGTAGACAGTGCAAATCTATCGAATTGTTAGATCTATTGGAATATGGTATGCAAAACACAGTTCTACAGATGTTTCCATGGAAAATGTTAGGCTTAGATAATTTAATTATTTGCTGTAGGTAATTAGCAACTCACATTCGTTTATGGCTTATTATCCAATTGGCTGCACAACTCATTACAGAGAAAATTATTTTATCAGTCGAACTAACAGTATGTGAAATAAACTCTCCTCTTAAGTTTTTCAGTCGATTAACTCCACATTTAAAAATGTGAAAATTTGTATGTCAAAGCGCTTGACTGTTATATTTCTATTCAAAACAAATTTATACAAAAATAAATGGGTGCAAATTCTTATTATTAAAGAAAATTGTTGTGAAATCAAGTGCTTGGCATTAAACTTTTAATAAATTTCAAAGCGGAGGTAGTCGAGTAAACAAGCAGCCATATGATAAATATTTAATATCATTTCGTACTTCATAATCCTCTTTCTTTCTAGTTCCGATATTCTGCACCGCCTAATTACTTTCTATACACAATAGTATATAAAGTTACACCTCTAATTTATTCTAACATTGACATAGAATAGAAAAAATATGAGTTCAGCAAACAAACCTTTTTTTATTCCTTAAATGTTTTCATATTCGTTTGCATTGGGAAATATTTGAAACAGATTTTGTTTGTGTTATAAATTGTTTTCATTTTAAGCATTTTGGTTTTAGTTTTTTTTTTTTTTGTAAATTTTATTTAATTCTTAACGAAGCGTTAAAATGAAATACACTTTCATGATTTTAATTTGTTTTTTTTTTTTTTGGTGATGAAATAGCGAACATTTGAGTAACATTATACAAGGACGTTAGTTAAGGAGGGTGAAGATGAGTGATGGTTTTAATTTAGCGATATAAGATTTTGTATAATTGTACGAACTGCAACTCTGAGCCTGTGATGATTTATGTAACTACCAAAGATATCTGATATCGGTTTAGTTATGTCTTTCTGTCGATATGTCTATGTAATCTATTTTTTTATGAAACTAAAGTTCGCAAATACGGCCATAGGACGATCGTTATTGAAATAAATTAAAATCGCTTTAAGTTCGTACCGAACTCTTACATAAAGCATCCCAATGAGATCGACTTAAATTGGTTTAAGATCCAGATTATTACAAATATCTCGGTAAAATTTGGTTTGTGTGTGCTTTTGGCAGTCCAATAATTTTTTAGAGCCATTTTTAGTCATACTCTCAATATGAAGCTGCTTTCCGATCTTCACTTAAATCAAATTAAAAATGATATAGTGAATAAGCATTAAAAAAATTTATTGGTATTGTATTAATTTAAGACGTCAGCTATGAATAATTTTATAACCGATGCTATTTCTGTATGGGTACTAGGTCAAAAAATGAAACGATCTTGGCCAAATATAACAAAATCACTTACTTCACTAAAAAACATTTATAAATCAAATTAAAAAAGAATTATGTACTATTTTTGTTTTTGTTAGATTTAAGTGCTTAATATGGGGATTAAAACTAAAAGTAGTCCTACATGGTTTATTTTTGGACTGCTGATTGGTGGTTAGAATGCACATTAGCTTGGACCTAAGATATATGGACATTTTTTAATTGGCGATTTTGGGGTGAGTCGGGAGCCACTTTGTTTCCTTCCTATATAGGCTAATAAATGAGAAGATTGGAGACATTCGGATAAAGAAAAGTCGCGCCGGATATTGGTTCAAAATTTCAAGTGTGTTTCTATGGGGAAAATATGATTTCTTTTTCAGATTTTATGAAAATGGCGTTCTATATAGTTTAACTTTTTCGACAAGTTGTTATCTGAATCGATTTCGGAATTGTATTTTTCCTTTGCAGGAAGCTATATAGCTTCAAAATCGAATAAAACTCGTTGAATAAACGGGTTCGAGGGTGATAGATTAAGGGGTCAACAAACCTTGGGTATATAAGGATATTGCCAGGTAAATACAAGTTTTGCAATTAAAATGTTATAATACTATATTTTGGTAACCTTTTGGTTTTATAATTTTTTTGCTATATTTATTATATTTATTTGTGATGAATGTTTGTTCACGAGACTTATGTTGTCTGTTAGCTGAAAATGTTGTGTGTCTATTACGATTACTTGTATAAGTTTTCTTGTCTTTTTTTGTTTTATGTTCTGTGATCGTTCGTTTGTTGCTGCGTTATGGGGCGTTAATGCGTAGCAGGGTTCGCAATTTATGTTCATTGGCATGAACACTCGTCAAGAAATAGCAAATTACCCAGACCACTTTTGTGCAAAAAAACACTAGTTTATGAAATTTGACGGTACTTTTTTCAACTTTGAAAAATTGAATAAAGCCAACATTTTTATAGTCTCTATACTTATTAGTACTCACATATGAAATATTGTTTTATTACCACGTTGCTAAGCTTTTGCGCAATGAGACCGAAAATAGGTAATAATTTTTCAAGTTTTAAAAAATTTTCGTAAATTAAAAAAATTGAAGTGGCACTTTAAGGTTTTGTTACATACAGTCAGTCATTCACAACATATTTGATGCAGATAAGTTTTTTTCAAAAACCGTTATTTTAAAAATTTTGTTCTAAAAATACAAAAACAAAGAATGCGGTTTAGTATATTATAGTGTTGTAATTTTATTTAACGAAAAACAATAACAAAAATGTGCTTTGTGCTCTCAAGAAACTAAAAATTCAAAATAAGGTACAAAACTCATGTCACAGCTTAAATGATGCAGTTAATTTTATCGTTATCCTTGTTGTTGTTTTCAGCTTAAGATTTTAAAATTATTATCTGCAATCATTCCTAATTGTGTTGTTGACTGATACGCATAAAAAAAAAAAAAAAAAATAAGTGAATTTTTTGAACCATGGCACCGCGTACATCCATTGAAATGCGTGAGTTAGTATTAAAGTACTATAATAATGGGCACACTCCACGGAAAATTGCTGAAATAGTTAATTTAAGCTCTTCAACAGTTCAGCATATAAAACGCTATTTACGTAGGTGAGAGTCGTGTTGAAAACAAGGGTAAACAAGCTCTAAATAAAATTTTTACTGAAAGTGATTCTAAGTGGTTAGTGCAACAGATTCGTAAAAATCCAGCAACAAGCGCTCCGAAGCTGACTTATGGCCGAAAAATATTTGGGAAAGACATGTCATCCAGAAACAATTTACAGAATATTGAAGGACGCTGATTTTAATGGCCGAATTTCTCGAAACAGACCATTTATAAATGAAAATAAGAGACTAAAATGGCTGCAGTTGGCGCGTGACCATTTAAATAAGAGTCCAGCATTTTGGAGAACTGTAATTTTTGTTGATGAAGTGTAAATTAATATATTTGGACCAGATGGAAGACCCTACATTTGGCGCAAAGTTATTACTGAGCTGAAACCTCACAATTTACGTGACACTATGAAACACGGTGGTAGAAATGCTATGGTTTGGGGATGCATGTCTTCAAAGGGAGTAGATAACTTGGCCTTTATTTTAGGTAATATGGATAAAAACATGTATTTGAAGCTTCTCCAAGAAAATCTAATTCAAAGAGCGACGAAGTTGCAAACTGAGGACCCTTTTGCTTCTACCAAGATAATGACCACAAGCACAAGTCACCACTAGTACAGACTTGGTTGATATGGAAATGCCCGCATATAGTTCAAGCTCATGCACAATCACTTGACTTAAATGTGATTGAAAATTTGTGGTCAATACTGAAGACAAATATTCGAAAATACGATATCCATAACAGATCTAACTTTAAAAAGGTGTTGCAAAAAGAGTGGGATCAAATAGATCCAGATTACAAAAAAAAGCTAGTGGACTCTATGCCGAAAAGGCTTCAAGCGGTTATAGATAATAAAGGATATCCTAATAAATACTGAGCAATTGAAAAAAATTTTAAAATTAGAGTAAATCCTTTTTTATTTAATGTTTTTTAAAATTGCATCATTTAAGCTGTGACCTGAATTTTGTACCTTATTTTGTATTTTGAGTTTCTAGAGTTTGTAGTTTCTTGGTAAATATAAGTAAAGCATAATTATTAACTAAACCACATATGTCGTTTTTTTATTTTCAGAACAAAATTTTTAAATATATATTTTTAAACTTATAAAATTTATTTGCATCAAATAAGCTGTGAGTGACTGCACATGTTAGAAATTAACTGTGTAAATCTCTAGATAAATCCCTTTGCTAGAATTCTTTTTACAAGGTTTTCTTTTTTGCGGATTTCGAGAAAAATTAGATTATTGTGAAATATTCACAAAAAGTACTCTTTCTAAGTATTTTGTATCAATAATTATTCAGTTTTCTACTTTTGATTTTGTACAGGTAGAATATCGTTTTCTGATTCGAGTTTCTATTCGCGTTTGCAGCGATATAGCTCTATGAAAAAAACTTTAAAACTGAAATCGATTCATATAACAACTTGTCGAAAAAATTAAGCTATAGAACGAAATTTTCGTAATATCTGAGAAACATCATATTTTTCCCAACTGAATTTACTGGCAACAAAACTTAAATAATTTGCTAAATGGTAGGAGAAATGATAAATATCAAAATTGCTGATAAAGATGCCGCCACCGAAACCACAGCCATTAGCGTGGACTGCTACTGGATGACCTCTATTCAGAAGCGATCTCTAAAAGTCAAGTTTTGGTCTAAAGCAGTAGTTTCCGAGACGGCCGATTCAGAAGTCAAGGATATCTGTAGGTTCTGAATACGATTTACGATTTATGATATAGCTGGATTAGGTATTATTCTCCGCTGAATTGCGATAAAATAAATCTGTTGTGTAACCTCTGTCAGTTTTGTATTCTTTTCTGTTTAATTTTAATATGTTACAGCATTTAATAACTTAGGAACACTTCTACTAGTGAAGGTTGCCAAAATTACATTCAAGGAAAATTCAACGGTATATTCCAATACATGCTTAGCACAATGTCTAGCTGGTCTCTTTACAGCTAATTTTTGGTTGTTATTCGTGGAACTAGGGGGCCCTAACAAATAAGATGGACGTACATGTAAAGGCTGTTCTTAAAAATTGTCGTCTCCATCTTAAATCACATAAATCACTTTGAAATTCTAGCAGCCTACAAACTAAAATTAACACGGTTCATAATAAATTCAGTATTTCCCAAACTAAAACCTCACGAGCTTGAAAATACGGCGATATGGGATTAAAATTATATAAATATTTTTTTTTAAATTTTTAGAAATATTTTTGTGAACATAAGCCAGTATAAAAAATAAAAAAGTAAGATTTTCAAATTCGGCTGTGCTTAATATTTTAACCCCTCCACCCATGCTGCAAATATATTATTATAACCAAGGTTATAATAGATTTCACATTATTATGTTTAAATTAATATGATAATTACAAAAAGTTTAGGTATTTTTGTGTTTTTTTTTTAATTGAAGGCAATTATTAAATACAATCAGCATAAATATATACACATACATACATTCATGTTTGCTTAAAGAGAGTAAGACCATACACATCTTATTATGCTCTAACTCTCACCGATATGCTCTCCATTCACATTGGCAAAAAAAAAAAAAAATCATGTGATTCCGATCACAGGGAAGATGTGTAAACATCTAGTAATTAAAAATTTTTTTATGTCATTTTTTAAAATCAAACAGAAAGCGTCATCTATTTATCACTTATAGCAAAAACTGTTTCAGCTAATTCAACAACAAAATGTTGGTTGGCTGTGCTTATAGGCCTAATAAACGAATTGATTTATCTAACTTCATTACAACGCTAAAGACATTTACCATGCCATACAATGATGTTGCAATTTTAGGTGATTTTAACTCTAACATTCTTGTGGAATCATCTCTTAAGGATAACATGGCATCTCTAGGACTTACTCCAATAAATACAACTATTCCCACACACTACACAAACACATGCAGTACACTACTCGATCATATATACGTAGGAGACATGTCAAAAGTCAATCTATACGACCAAATTTCTGCATCGTGCTTCTCTAAACACGATTTAATCTTTACAACATATGAATTTCTTCTTCAACGTGAGGATCAGTATTACTCTTTTCGAGATTTTAATAACTTGAATTACAACGTATTGTATGCAAATCTCTCACAAATAAATTGGAGTAGCATTTACTTTATGACCTCGGTTGACGAACAATTGTCTTTTCTAGAAGACAATGTACTACAATTATATGATGAAACTGTCCCTTTGAAAACAAAAATAATTACGGCGAGAAATAAACCTTGGTTCACCCCCAGTATTCGACAATCAATTGAACGTAGGGATTTAGCTTATTCCAGGTGGAAACGTTTTAGAACATTACAACTTAAGGCTGAGTTTCGTTCTGCTAGAAAAGACGTTAATACTCAAATAAGAAATGCAAAATCTGTTTTTTTCTCAAGACGATTTATTTCCGCTATTGATTCTAAACAAACTTGGAAGACTATTCGAGAAATAGGAATTGGTAATGTTGAAAAGAATAATAATTGCCCTATTGATGCTAATGAACTCAATAGGATTTTTACGGATATACCAACAATACCAACAAATAACCACTTCTACAACAACAATACATTTGTCAACAGTAGCAACTCCTTTTCCGAAGACAATATGTTCGAGTTTTCTTGCGTCAGCCAATCTGAGGTTCTTACTAGCTTCTTGACAGTTAAGTCCAACGCTATTGGATTTGATAACATACACCCAAAATTCGTTAAAATTTTGTTACCATCTCTTTTACCATTTTTTACTCATTTTTTCAACACCATCATTACATCAAGCTACTTTCCAATGAAATGGAAGCACGCAAAAGTTATTCCACTTCCAAAGTCTACTACAGAATATCGTCCGATTGCGATACTATGCTTCCTTTCAAAAGTTCTAGAAAAGCTTCTGCACTCACAAATAAGCGCATACATACACAGAAATTGTCTTATTAGTGATATGCAATCCGGTTTCCGTCCCAATCATAGCTGTGTGACTGCCTTGGCTGATGTGTCAGAAAATATAAGACGTGAGTTAGACTGCGGAAAAGTAACCTTTTTGGTGCTTCTTGATCATTCAAAAGCCTTCGATACTGTAAACCACTCCACACTATGTATGAAGCTGAACCGTTTTTTCAATTTTGCGCCAACATCAACACATTTAATTTCATCATACCTTACAAACCGTACTCAATCAGTGTTCATTAACAATACATCATCGAATCCGGTGTCACTTATGAGAGGTGTACTACAAGGATCAATATTGGGACCACTTTTGTTCTCCATATATGCAAATGACTTGCCGCAACAAATATCCCATTCCAGCGTACATATGTATGCGGATGATGTACAGTTGTACCTAAGTGGCTCAGTTAATTCAATCAACGCAAGCGTGGGAAAACTCAACCAAGATCTGGACACCATATATCGTTGGGCTACTGCTAATGGCTTATGTCTGAATCCTAAAAAATCAAAATGTTTGGTGATACACAAAGGAACCATAACCCCGCATATCGAAGCTGAAATCCTTATAAATGGTCAGAAAATTGAAATTGTACAATCAGCGAAAAATCTTGGATTAGTCTTCAACAAAAATTTAACCTGGTCTGATCATATAAATTCACTTGTATGTCAAACTTATGTGAAATTAAGAACGCTTTGGGCAACGCAGGTATTTACACCTTTAAGAGTCAGGATACTTCTGGCAAAGACCTATCTTATTCCGGGACTTACCTATGGTTGTGAACTCTTTTCTAGTTGCGACTCTATAAGCAGAAATAAGCTTGATGTTTTATACAATAACATCATTAGGTATGTTTACGGGTTAAGAAAATACGATCATGTGTCTGCTTTCGCAAAAAGCTTATATGGAGTATCTTTTGAAAACTTACTTAAGATAAGGGTACTAATACTCATACATAAAGTTATTTATACAAAAAACCCGCAATATATGTATGCCAAAATTCAGTTTGCAAGATCGAATAGGGGCAAACTAATCATCATACCAAGACATCGACATTTAGTTTCGGAATGGCAGTTCTTTATCCATGCCGCTCGTCTTTGGAATACAATTCCACATGAACAACAGCTTAATAGCAATGCAATGCATTTTAAAACTTTTTTGTTTAATTTTTTCACTTAACCATTTTCCATAGATTATGTGATACATATATGTAATTTTTTATTTTTATTTTTTTTTATTTTTTTATTTTTATATTTTTTGTATCTATGCTATTTCTGTTCGTAAATAATTATACTTACTTTTTATATAAACTTTATTATTATTACTACTATACATATAAAATTTTTGAGATTGTTGATCCCTTATCCACATATAATCCTGTACTATAATTAAAAGACTTGGTCTTGTTGTACAGGATATCAATAAATAAATTAATAATAATAATAATAATAATAATAACCCTTTGCTGTAAAACGTTAAAAATATCCCAATATAAACGTATATAAGTGATACATAGATGACGCTTTTAAAAAAGTGGCATAAAAAAACAATGTTATATCATAATTTTTTCATCAATACAATCATAAGTCACACAGCGTTATCTGCTTCAGCTCACACCGATATGAGTTACGCTGTTTTTGTGATTGTATTGTGAAATAGAAATTTACCCCCCTGCGCGTATAGATGTTTACACATCAAAAAGAAAAAATTAAATCATCGCAGGTACATATTTATATGCACATGTTCTGTTACTTATAATAATTTTGCCCTACTTGTAGTATTGTATATATGACATTTTAGCATTTTGTGTCATATCTTGGCACAGTGATACCCCATTTACTCCATTTTCAATAGCCACCTGCTCGATATAACAGCAAACGATATTGTCCTAACTTTACCCAGGTAAATGGTTCATTTTGTATATGAGCGTAATTTCAACAGACAGACAGACGGACAGAAAAGCAGACGGCCATCGCTATATCGACACGACCCGTTATAAGGATTAAAATGTACTTTGTAGGGTCACAAATTAATTTATCGATGTGCTACAAACCGAATTACAAATTTTTTTATGCATTACAAACCGAATTATAAACTTATATATAACATCTGCACAGCGGTGTGGAGGGTACACAAACTACGTTTCATAACCTCAATTTTTGGATGGAATAGCTGTCAACGAAATCGGTACTTTTTTTTAATAAAAGGCATTTTTTAAATAAAATGTAGTTTTTTAATAAAAGGTACTTTCTTAATAAAAGGTACTTTTGAATAAAAGGTACTTTTGAATAAATGGTACTTTTGAATAAAAGGACTTTTTGTAATAAAACCCATCTTTTTGTTAAAAGGTATTTTTTTAAGGATCAATAAAATTTACTTTTTTAACAAAGTGTGCTTTTTTAATATGACGGCTCGACTACATACAACAAAAAATGTATTTCATATGAATGCGGTCTCAGAATAACCCTACCTGACGTGTAGATGGCGGTAGTAGTTTGAAAAAATAAGCTGAGTTATCTCGTCGATTCGTAACCATGGATGAGATATGGGTCCACCATTTTACACCTGAGACAAAGGAGCGGTGTAACGAAATCGTGGCCAAAGGAGGCGAAAACAGTTTCATCTGCAGGCATCTATTTTTTGAGATGCACGTGGAATAATTGTTATTGATCATCCTCAAACAGCAAAAAAAAAAAATATTTTAGCGTTAAAGCGAGGAAATTAAGGGAAAAGGGTTGCATTTGAAGAAATATAGAGTGTATTTCATCAAGTTAATGCACCAGTTTACACATCTACTATTGCGGTGGTCAAAATCCATACATTAATGTTGAAATTGCACCATTATTAAGGCGGGTCGACATAAAAATCGCCCAAGTGACAATGAAAATCGTATTTTAGAGATCAAAATTAGAAACTTTGCCCGAGGAACCATACCTCTAAAACGAATACTGATGTCCCGACTTTTGACCTGTCTGTCTGTCTGTCTCACTTTGACCCATTTAGAGTGCCCCAATTGAGTCCAAATGTATGATCGACCCCACTAACTTTGGAGGGCCGACCCACCCATGCCAGTGGTACACCCCCTGGAACCCCCTGGAGGGTTCCCCTTACAAACATTTCAAAAAATCACCATTTTTTGTCTAGAATTGGGCTGACTATGTTTGATTTAATATTAAAATTAACACTCATACGTATACGTATCTTCTACTCTGCTAATAAATAATAATCATACGCCTTGACTATGTTATGTTATTCAAAAAGATCGATCGGATGAGGGTAAATATATTTTTGATCATTCCGTGACTATGCGTGACTCTGCGTGACTACCCCAAAATTAATCTGTAGTCAAAACAAGACTAAGGGCCAAGTTTCAAATCAATTGCATGAGAGGGAAAGGGGGTGGCAGATAGACAAACAGACAGACAGGTCAAGAGTCGGGACATCATAATTCGTTTTAGAGGTATGGTTTCTTGAACAAAGTTTCTTATTTTGATCCCTAGAATATGATTTTCCTTGTCACTTGAGCGATTTTTTTTCCTCCTTACAAATCGACCCGACCTAAACATTATGTATCTTCATGGCCAGATTAAACCCCTCGGATTATTTATTATTTCCAAACTTGAAAAAATGGCTCGGGGATAATTGCTTTGCCAACAATGAAGAGGTGAGGTCTGCGGTTGATGGCTCTTTAAAGGAACTAGACAGTTCTTACTATTAACATGGTATCGAAGCTATTGAATATCACTGGGAAAAGAGCATCAAGCTTAAAGTTGGACAATGTTAAGAAATAAAGAATATTTTTCCCAAGTTTGTTGTGTTTTCTTTGTCAGATACAATTGTTCATGATCGGCCTCGTATATAGTGAAATTGTTCTTAACTTTAGACACAAAAATCATCTGTTGGAGCGAATACACATATACATACAGATCATAATATTTTTGACTCTCTTTGTTATACCCCTTTCACACTGTTATGTCTATTTAAGGTACGCCCATTTAAGGCACTCCATTGATTAATAACAGTTAAAAGGTTTCGTTTGTTAGTGACAGTGTTATTTGTAAATGATGTAGCTGTTTCTTTTTTTTCATACAACAGACATCAACAATAAATGCTTCAAAAAGAGCAAGGAATTATGCTGTAATTTTTTATTCTCCTTTTCTTTATGTATATATTTGATAAATCTTTAGTCAAACCATGTATACAAAATAAATATAATTTATTTTTAACGAAAACATCATGGCCTATGAACAATATTATTCAGTTCGTGGAATTTTTGTTTTTTTTTTATAAATCAAAGTAAATAAAAAAATTGACATAGTAATTGAAGTCATTAAAAAGGGATTTAAACGGGGGTAAAAAGAAAAAAAATTTAAAAAATTTTAAAATTTAAATGGTTATATTCTAATTGGAGTAATTGAAAATGGTTCTGTTTAATTGCTTTTTTAAAACTAAAATTCTTAATATGATTTGCAAATATGGAAAGCGCCAAATTGATTTTCATAGCATCATATTGACATTGCATGGGAATATTTATGTTAACAATTTAGGACTCATTCATTTGAGGTCAATTTTTTTTTCACAAAATAGACAAGCAATTATGATTCGTTACATAAATCGTAAAGTGAAGATTTTCTGTATAATGGGAAAATGGTGATATGAAAGACACGAGAGGACAATACATAGATGCTTAGAAATTGTTGAAAGTATTTTATTTATTTGAGTCATTAAAATGTACATCGTGTAAGCTGTTTTCTGGCATCTTTTTTAATTACAGTTAAATATTTAATATCTGTGTTTTATTACCTAAAAAAAAAAGAAATTTCCAACCAAATTATTCTAATGTTCAACAATTCTCTTTTCGTTTTCAACGGTGCGTGATGGAGAAGAAGGAAGCATATATTTATAAAACTCATAACTGCACTGTATTCTTAATTGGACCGGTCTCGGGGATTTACTAAAAACTAACAGAGCCCAGCTCTCGATATTCGAGTGGAAATTCTAGCATATTTTTTTTAAACTAAATTTTTTTCTTTTAATGTTCTTTTAATCTATATAATATATAAAATTCTCGTGTCAAATAACTTCAGAGCTTTTCTGAATTTTACAAACATCCTCCAATATGATGTCTGTTTGTTGTTATATCTGTCACGACTGCTTTTTGCTACCAATTATTAATAACAATAACACTTTCTCACTTTTTCTAATGGTAAATATGTTGGTCAGATCCGCCTGCAATATTTTGTATATTTTTATGAACAATGAAAAATATTTACTGGATAATATTGGATTAGAAGTATCACTGAATATCATGTCTGTTACTATGTTAGCCTATTGAAATTGACGAAGTCGTTGCATGTTCAGACCTTGTCACCACACATGTGACTTAAATTGCTATAAGATCCAAATTAGCGAGCACATCATGTTCAGATTGGGTTTTTGTTTGTTTTTTACATTCATTAATAAGTAGTCCAAAAACAAACCCTATAGGATATCACTGTGGAACAAATACAGGTTAGCAAAAGTTAGGTCGATTCTGAGAGTGAGGGGCGAAAATAGAGGCTAAATTAGAAGACCCGTAACGCGGCGTTTGTTTATGTTAGTTCGAATTTTTTTTTTAATCGACCTTCGAACTTTGCAGTCAAATGCCGATTTTTGGCTATAACTCGTCGACTAATTAATATTTTTTCAATTTGTAAAAGCCAAATTATTGCTGGAGACCTCTGCAACAATTAAAATTAAAAAAAAAATTGATTTAGAAAATTTTTGTGGTGCTTATGGAGCAAAATGTTGGAAAAATTATTATTTTTTCATGCTTTTTGAAAATATTTTTCACAAAATTATGTTTTTTTTTTTTGCTTTCTGTTTGATCTATAATACGCTTCTCAGTTTCTTCAATAAATTTCGTTTAAAAACAAAATAGTCTTAGTCGATAATTTTCGTTAATAATCCCAAAACCATTAAAGAAATAGCGATTTAGGTAGAAGTAATTAAAAAGGGAAGTTACAAGAATTAGGAATTAGTAAAACGACTTTTTTCGTTTTCAACCACCGCACAGGTAGCGATTTTTTTTATTTCGTACAAGCGAACTAATTTCAAAAATGAAGATTCAGTTAAGACACGAAACTCAGCCGAAGCTGATGTCTTTTAATTTTCGCTAGGTCGTGATAAAATTTGCTTTTAATTTTTTTGGAACTTATTTCATTTTGTGAGTGATTTAAGTTAAGTGCACCGGTTTCATAAAAATAACAAAAAACCATTGTATAATATATATCGTATTCAAAATGTCGGAACCAAAATATAAAATGGACCATTTTTGTAATGTTTGTGGACGTTTCATAGCAAGCGATGAAAAATGTGGTAATGCGAGTGATTTTTTTTTGGAAGTCCATAAACAATATTTCTCGCAAGAGTTTATCACTGACGTAAACTATGCCCTTAAAAAATTTTGCTTTAATTGCTTTTCAACAATTATGAAATGGGAAAGTGAAAAGAAGATAGCTATGCCGTTTGGTATACCAATGATGCGGTTAGACAACAGCTCGCATCAAGAAGAAATTTGCTATGGATGTATCAACTACCATAAAACTTTGAATATAAGGAAAACAAAGAATAAAACTTATGTAGCAGTGTCAAGTGTCCAATTACCATTACCGCACTCAGAATTCGTTCCAGTACCAACATACCGAAGTATTGATCTTCAAACAGATATCAGTACTATAACCGCCGCTGCTACATCCATGGATTTTTTCTCAGAATACGACCCTGGTGAAGGTCCATCCTATGAAACATCAAAACCAATTGGATGGAATTGTTGCAGATTTGTGTTTGAGTCAGAAAAAATCAGAACTACTGGCTTCATTTTTGAAAGGAAATAATTTGCTGGCGAAAGGTACCAAAATAACATCATATCGAAGACGCCAGAGTTCCTAGATTTTTCTAATATTTTTGTCAGAGTGCACAATTTAAACATGTTAACGAGTGAAAACTATTTTCGTTTCAGGTACATAGGAAAGAAATCTCCAGATGCAATACTCTCTGAAATTTGGTGGTGGTATAAAAAGAAGAGGAAGATGAGGAAATAGAGGAAGAAGGGGAAGACAAATATGAAATTCCAGAATATCTGTTGGACGAAATAATCGACCTTTCTGATGATAGAGAGAGCAGTGATGTTGATCCACAGCCGCCTGCTAAACGGCAACTGGCCAAATCATTAATTTAATTTATTTAATTTTTTTAGTTAAAACTTTTCATAACTAACATTTCAAAAATATATTTTTTTTCCATATTTTTATAATTTCTTTTTCAATGTTTCTTCAGAACCAACACTGAACAAAATTGGTACAAAAAAAAGAGAAGTAAATTAATATTAAGCTGGAACACGCAAGTTTTGTATTATGATGGTTTTCTTTTCAAATGAAATTTATTGAAGAAACTCAGAAGCATATTATTGATCACACAGAAAGCAAAAAAACTTAGTTTTGTGGAAAATATTATAATATGAAAAAAAAAAAATAATTTTTCCAACATTTTGCTTCATAAGAACCACAAAAATTTTATAAATAAATTTTTATTGTTGCGCAGGTCTCTAGCAATAATTTGGCTTTTACAGATTGAAAAAATATCAACTAGTTGACGAGTTGTATCAAAAAAACCATATAAACAATATGCTGAAAATCGGCATTTGACTGCAAAGTTCGAAGGTAAATTAAAAAAAAAAAAAAATTCGAACAAACATAAACAAACGTCGCGATACGGGTCATCTAATTCAGCCTCTATTTTCACCCCTCACTCTCAGAATCGACCTAACTTTTGCTAACCTGAATTTGTTCCACAGTGTAATTCTTAGTCACAGACCACATATAAAGCTACTTCCCGATCTTCACTTAAATCTATCAAACACTAAATTATTGCACATATTTTCATAAAATTTCATTTCTTTTTTTGCAAAAAAGAACTGACTTTACAAAATATTGTCCCGATCGGTTCATTTTTCTACCTAGTCGCCATGTAAATGTAGAGTCCGATATGAACTTTTTCAAATCTGCAGGCAAAAAAATTAATAAAAATTCCATGTAGATTTGGGTCATGCTTATTTACTGTATCTAATCCGTTGGACCTATAATATATGGGCCCTAAACGCACGATATAGGGTATCGTACAGTCGGTCTAGAACGACCATAATTTTCTTACTTGTTCAAAACTGAAGACTGTATAAGTTCCCAATTATATGGATTCTTTAGACACGCCTCACACCACTGCGCATATTGCATATATCAGAATGTTCGCTATTCAGTTATTTGCGACCCCAGAGTGTATATAGTACATACTATTGATCCATGGAATAGCTTGAGTCGATAAAGCGATGCCAGTAATTAATTTGATGCCTCCAGATCTAATGGTCTAGGAATGACGTATGGAAATTTAAAGACTCTCCGATAAAAGTTCATAGAAAAAAAAACTAAAACTAGTACAAAATATTTGTACATAGGTAACAAGCATGTGCACGTGTGAACATGTTTACTTGTTTTTTTTTTTTTTTGTATATGTGAATGAATGGTTTATCGACGAGAGTAAGAAAAAAACGAATATGGTTGTTTACTTTTATCCGTTTTAAACAAACAAAAATGTATTTGCATGCATTTTTATTTATGCTGATTTTATTAAATAATAGTTTTCAATTAAAAATAGCACGAAGATTCCTAAATTTATTGTTAATTATCTAATAAATTTTAAAAATCATTGTAATTTATCTAGTCAATTTAATGTGAAATATAGCGATTTATTGTTTTATGGTTATAAAATTGTGTTAGAAGACGGCTTGAAGGTATCAAAGACTCCACACAGCCGATTTAACACTCTCACTTGTTTATTGTAATATTTTTATAACGATTATTTTAACAAGATAAACTCTTTTTATTTATTACTAGATGTAACCCGGTGTGCTTCGCTACATACTCCCCCACGAATCGATATGAGAGGGCTGACGCAAAGTCCCATGGCTCTCACTAATACAATAATTCAGATACATCACATCTTATATATTAAAAAAATTTATGAATAAACTTTGCATTCAAGGTTTTTTCAATATTTTTCTTCTGTCAAACCTCTATAACTAGAGTTCTAATTAACGTAGGCTGTTGACATAGGTCTTAGAACACCCAGTGGATCAAGCTCCTTCTTTTGAGCTATTAACTGCTTAAATTCGTTGGGTTTGAGGAAAGTTATGCGTGGAGAATCAACTTCACTTTTACTGTACGTTAACTTCTCTTGGCATATTTTGGCATTACTGTACGTTAACTTCTCTTGGCAAATTTTGGCATTATATTATAAAAATTAATATAATATAATATAATGCTGCGGAGCAGCAGGGGTCCTCTAGTTTAATATTAAGTTTGTGTAGGAGTGCCGCGCGTACCCTGGAGAAAGGTACATGTAGTGCCCTTGAGAAGAAGATGTATTATCAACATTAGATCTGGCAACACTAAACTATTTGAACTTAGAATATCATTTGGCAATTTTTCTTTTTAGCGATTTTTGATTTTGAAGAGTTTTTGGGCGATTTTTATTTTTCGCAATTTTCGGTTTTGGCGAATTTTTGATTTTGGCGATATATTTTCCACGACAAATCACATTGATAACTAATGTACCAACTTGTCAAAAGGCTGTTGCTTTCGTAGTACTTCATATTATTTATATATGAGGTGCCACGCCCACTAAATCCATCCCGCCCAATTTTTATTGGACTACTCACATTAATATCTGATGGAGTCGTGCAAAATGTCCAGTCTTTCCCTTTTATAGAACACCAGTTATATGATATTAGATATCTACTTTGCATGGGCGGTGCTACGCCCACTGCTACAATCACATCCATTTTTTGTTCCACTAATCTTACAAAGAACCTATTGGGTCATGCAAAGCCATGAAGCCATCTCCTTTACAGTACTCCAGATATATGACATTAAATAGTTACTTTGCATGGGAAGTGCCACGCCAATTTTTTGTCCGACCAGTTATATGATATCATATATTTCCTTTTTATCCGATCACGCCCATTTTTTGTCTAACTAATCACCTGAATAACTTATGGGCTCACACAAAGTCCCAAGACTCTCACTATTACAGGACTCCGGATATATGGCATTTTATACTTACTTTGTGTAGCAGGTGCCACGCCTATTGTCCAACTGCTCACTTTAATAATTGGTGACACCAGACAAATTTGAAAAGCTCTCTCTATCACAGTACTCGAGATATATAATATTGAATTATTACTTGTATGGGAGGTAACACGCCCACTTGTCCAATCCCGCCCATTTCCGGCGTAGCTACTAATATTAACAATAGGTGATCTCACACAAATTTGCAAAGCTCTCCCGATCATAGTACTCAATATGTGTTTATGATATTAAAAATTTACTTTGTGTGGGAGGTGCCACGCCCACTAAAAATTTTTAAAAAAATTATAGCCTATTGCACTTCCCATATCCGCAGGAAGACTCTGTGAAAATTTCAGGAATATCAGAAGGGTAGTTACGGAGATTACCTCCTACAAACAAACAAACAAACAAACACACATTACCTTTTTATAATATTGGTATAGATTTTCATACAATGAATGCTACAATAAAAAGAAAATTGAAGGGTTTCCTCACTACTCATCCTTATGAAAGTAACCTTCAAGCATCAACAGACTGTCGCTGCCCGTGTCTACGCTGATTTGCCTTATTACGGTTGTCTGATTTTCAAGGCTTTGAAGATCCAATGTGAAATATTCTATTCGCCATGCCCAAAAAAATTGTCAAGGTTACTAAAAGAAAAAAATTTATGGCTGCTATGTAAAGGCGCAGCCTAGTAGTAAAACCAAAGAGACTGCTAAGCAATTTCCAGTAAATCAAGGAAGTATAATTGGTTCTCGTCGCAAAATAAGTTTGATGAAGTTGTTTGAGAGTCAAATTTTTCTATGCTTTAAGTGAAGTGCTGTTGTGGTATACATACATTACAAGAAATTAATAAAGCAGTGTGTAGAAGCCAGCATCGAGGAAGGAAATAAAAACAATAAGAATTAACACATTCTAAAATACAATTCGCTTCTACATGCGTTACATTTTATTGTACATAAAATAATTTAAATCAATATCAACAATATATAACATAGGCTTAGTATGTAAGTTTATTGTTTTTATTATGTAAAATAATTTTATTACATTTATATTTATTATATTATTTTGCGATTAATACATACTAAATAAAATCCTTTTTACCATTTTCATGCATACTGCAGTTACGGCGCTTTTGAAATAAATTAGCCAAATAAATGGTTGCAGCTATCAATAAATAAAATCTAAATTATAAAATATGACCTAAATTAGGGAATTTCTACAATCGAATCCACGGTTGTTTGAAAAATATAATTCCGTATTTGCTACAGAATAATGTGATAGTAACAGGTGTTGTTAGATTTACAGAAATTTAAATTAAAATAGAGCAAAGAAAATTAGCTGTAAAATCAATTCAACTAGCTTTACTGGATATTAAATTTTATGCCATAATAAAATAATTTGTACCATGTGGCAATCTGGAACTTCAATTTTCACACAAATGTTGTCTCTGGTTTATTGTCGTAGACGAGTGACTTTTTATAACACCAATGAAAATAAAACAATGGGGTTAGATCACACGATTTTGATGTCTAATTAACAGGATCATCACGTGAAATTATTCTTTCGTCAAAAGTTTCTTTGAGTATATAAATTTTAGGGCATAGGGCCATATGTACATTGAGGTGGCCCTTAATAAAAAAGTGTTCAAACTCTTGGTCGCACCCCCCAGAAATATGCGAATAGCAAAAAAAGTGAGAAATACAAAGTTTTGGGCCAATCAAAAAACATTTAGAGGTGGCTCAACGCGATTGAAAATTTCAAGTGTGTTTTATATGGGGAAAATATGACTTTTTTTTTCATATTTTATGAAAATTTCGTTCTACTGCTTAATTTTTCCGATAATTCGGGATCAGTTTTAAATTATCTTTCCAAAAAGGTATAAAACTTCAAAACCGAGTGAGAACTCGCCAAGATATAGCAAATGCCCCAGACCACTTTTGTGCCAAAAAAAAGTACATCATGAAACTTGATGGCATTTTTTTCAACTTTAAGAAATTAACTAAAACCAACATTTTGTTTCAGTCTCTATACCTGTAAGTACTCAGATATAAGGTATTGTTTTATTACCACCTTGTTAACCTATTAAGCATTGAGACCGAAAATGGAAAATTTTTTTCATAAAATTTTGAAAACTCCTTTTTCAAGTTTTGAAAATTTTTTTTTTTACCAAACTTAAAAAAACTTGATTTAACTCTTTAAGGTATTGTCAAATGCATGTTAATGAATAACTGTGTGAATTATTAGGTAAATCCCTATACCAGAATTTTTTGACAAGGATTTTATTTTTGCGGATTTCGAGAAAAATGGGATTTTTGTAAAATATTCTGTAAATGTAATAATATTTCTAAATACATTTTTATCAAAAATTCATCTCTTTTCAACTTTTAAATGTTATATTTTATCTTAATAGTCTAGGGTTTCGGAAAAAATATTATGACCCTCTTAACACTTTTGGAATTGGGGTCACATATTACCCCAAGCTAATAAAAGACAATTTATTCAAAAAATTCAAATATTTTGTAAGTGCTGCTGAATTTTCAGATGTGATGCTTAAAATATAATAACGAAATATATAGAACTTCCGTTCCTAAAATTTGAGATAAATACGAGAACTGTAACCCATTATTTGTCAATATAAAATAAAATTAAAAAAAATAAGAAAATTATAGTCAGTCTAGACCGACTATAGGATACCATATACCATGCGTTTAGAGACCCTACCCCCATAGGCGCGGCTAACTGGACATAGAAAATAAGCATAAACCAAATTTGAGTGGGATTTTTATAAATTTTTTTGTCTGCAGATATGAAAAAGTTCATATCGGATGCTATATCTATATGGGGACTAGGCCAAAAATGGACCGATCCTGACCATGTTTGGTAAGGTCTCTTGTATTTTGCAAAAATATATACAAACAAAATTTGAGAAGAATCAGTGCAATATTTTTGTTTTTTAATAGATTTAAGTGAAGATCGGGAAGCAGCTCTATATGGGGCCTATGACTAAGAGTTGTCCCACAGGGATCATTTTTGGACTACTGATTAATGGATGTAATAAACACATACAAACCCAATTTGACTAAGATTTATATGATAATTTGGATCTTATGACAATTTATGTCGATTTCATAGGGGTCATTTGTATGGGAGCTAGGTCTGAACATGGACTGATTCTCACCATTTTCAACAGCGTTCATCCTATGACCGATAAAAGCTTATATACCAAATTTCATCAAAATATATTTATATTTCCGACCTGCAGTTTGATTACAAGATTTACATGGACACACAGACGGACGGACGGACGGACGGACGGACATCGTTAAATCGAATCAGATAGTGATTCTGATTCGATCGGTATAATTAAAGATGGGTCTAGGTTAAATATTTTTGGTTGTTACAAACAGCAGCACAAAGTCATTATACCCAAACCACATAGTGGTATAGGGTATAAAAAAAGCGAAACTTATTGCAAGTCGTAAGTGAGTACAGAAAACTATTTGAATCGCACACTAAATCATCCTAAAATACACCAAAATAAATAGAATTATTCAATATTTCACGTTCTTTTGAATAAATTGTCTTTTATTAGCTTTGGTTCATTTGTGGATCTTCTTCTTTTATTTAAAAAAATATAAATAATTTTTATACATAAAATAATTTAATAACAAAATTGGTTATAAGTTGTTTTAATTTGTATTCCCGAGCAATAAGCAGATAATTACTGCAAAGATATATCACAACGGATTATTTTGATCCCAGGAGCACTGAAACCATAAATAAATAAAAAATAACCGAATTTAGCCAACGTTGATCTCGTGGCAAACAAGATTGGACGGCTTACAATAAACTTCAATTCCAAATGTGTTTATTCGAAATACGCATTAATGAGCTTATCTCACCATAATTTTATCCTTAACCCTTGAACATTTTATCATAAAAATAAAACCCAAAAAAAAAAAAAAAAAATCAATAAAGTTTTTTGAGAATTTTCACCTTACTTTGTAATATTATGTAAATTCAATACATTACGTATTATTGTTAAATATATTTAATCAGAAAAGGAATATGTATCCTAAACTCTTCAAGAAAAAAATTTTTAAATTAATAACTGATAAATGTTACATAAAAAAAGAATTGAAATTAAAGAAAAATATAACCGAATTATTTCCCTTAAATTCGAAATGGTGGTTTCATCGAGTTTAATAGAAAAACCCGTTTTCGGTAATTTTTATTTAAAAATATCTTAAAATCCAAAGCTGGCCTTGACAAGTAATGTGTTGACGTTCTCGCATTTATCCCAAGTTTTGGTTATTATATTTTAAGCATCGCATCTAAAAATTCAACAGCACTTACAAAATATTTGAATTTTTTGAATAAATTGTCTTTTATTAGATTGGGGTCATATGTTACCCCAATTCTAAAAGGGTTAATGGGATCATATTATTTTTTTCAGCAGCCCTAGGCTGTTAAGATAAAATATAACATTTAAAATTAGACAAGTGATGAAATTTTAATACAAAGTATTTAGAAATAGTACATTTACAATTTTTCTCGAAGTCCGCAATGATGAATTTCATTTAAAAATCAAGATAAAACTGAAATTTTGAACCCGACCACCTCAGAAATCGATGAAATTTTGTTCATAGCTAAATTTGATCAATACAAACAAACCCTCATTTTTAGAAATGACTGTTTTTCGATTTTTTGGGCGTGGCACAGTGGGAAAGTTTTCGAAAAAACGCGAAAATGGTCGAAAAGTGCTCCATTTAAAATGCAATAACTCAGAATCGGCTGAACCAATTTCCATGATCTTGGTATCATTAAAAAGATATTTTAACAGGCTTTATGACACGTATGAAAAAAAATACACTGTAAAAAATTTTATAACAAAAAGAAAATCTCAAATGAATAAATATTCAAGCTCGAGGTCATTAGTTTTAAATGTTTTTTATTTATTTATGTTGAAATTCATAGCTGAAGGTGAGGATTTTATCCAAACCATAGAAGAGAGAGAGGAACAAGAGATAGCAAGAACCAAAATGACAACTATAATCGATAACCACATAAACAAGACACACATCAATAATAGAGATAAGTTTATGTTAAATACAGTGAAACAAACAGAAGGGTTTCTAAAACAAAATAAAAATATTTTAATTCTTAACGCGGATAAGGGCAATGTAACGGTTGCAATTGAGAAGGACGATTACAATAACAGGATGAATGATATAATAGGTGATATAATGACTTATCAACGATTGAAAAAGGACCCAACAAGTGTACTTCAAAAGAAAAATAATGATTTCGTAGAAGAGCTTTTTGAAAATCAAATAATTTCACCAATAGAGAGGAAAAGACTTAAAAGTGACACGGCTACAGCACCAAGAATTTATGGACTTCCTAAAATCCATAAGGAAAATTACCCTCTAAGACCTATATGTTCTAGTATAGATGCTCCATCGAGTGAACTCTGCAAATACGTAACCAATATTCTCAAGAAAATTACGGAAAAATCACAATACAACGTAAGGGATTCAGTGCAATTTAGGAATAAGATTAAAGACTTGACTTTACAAGACGATGAGAGATTATTTTCGTTTGATGTAGTGTCGTTATTTCCAAGTGTACCAGTCGATCTAGCATTAAGAATAATTGAAGAAAGGTGGAATGAAATTACAATTTTCACTGATATGTCAAAGACACAATTTTTGAGCATACTGAAATTTTGTATAAAAGAAAATAGATATTTTAAATATAACGATAAAATATACTCTCAAAAGAAAGGTCTACCCATGGGATCACCAGCATCACCGATTGTTGCTGATATCGTGATGGAGAAACTACTGGACACTTGTATAGAAAACTTGACGCAGAAACCAAAAATATTGACAAAATACGTAGATGATCTATTTAGTATAGTTACAGAAAGCCAAATAGAGGAAATAATGAATAATTTGAATAAATTCCATCACAATATAAAATTTACAATGGAAAAAGAAATTGACGGCAGACTTCCATACCTGGATACCTTAGTAATACGGCAAAATAATAAAATTAAAATAGATTGGTACCAAAAACCAACAGCGTCTGGTAGAATAATAAATTTTTATTCGAAACATCCCAAGAGAATAATAATAAATACAGCCTCAAACATAATAAGGAGAGTTTTAAACATTAGCGACGAAGAATTTCATAATGACAACATAAAAAAGATAAAAGACATGTTACATAACAATAATTTTCCGACAAAAATTGCAACAAAACTTATAAAAGAATTTAAAAAACAAAAGACACGTAATTTTGAAAATAAGGAATCACCCACCATATATAAATCTTTGACATATGTTCCAGAACTGTCAGAAAGAATTGAAAAATCTCGGCTACATAACGCAGAAAAATATAGAATGGCTCATAAGACAGGTTTTAATCTAGGACAATTATTTAGCAATACTAAAGATAAAGTGGAAATGTTGGAAAAAGCCAATGTCGTATATAAAATACCATGCAACGGGAAAAATGATGAAAATTGCAATAAAGTGTACGTAGGGACTACTAAAAATAAACTTAAAACCAGAATATCAGGCCATAAATCCGATCAACGCTTTTTAAATAGTTCGTCACAAAAAACTGCACTATCAGCCCATTGTGCCAGTACTAATCACTCGCCAAACTTTGATGAGGTACGAATATTACAACAAGAACAAAATTACAAACGACGCTATATGTTGGAGATGCTGAACATTATCAATACACCAACAACTATGAATTTTAAGAGCGATGTGGAGAGTGGCTGTGCAAAACATTATAGATATCTAGTTAGTAAGACCAAGCAATACACAAATTCAGTGCAATCATGACGATGGTAGTGAAAACTACATAGCAATAAAGGAAAAAAATTTTTTGTGTGATTTTTATAAAATTTAGTAAGTTCGTATTGTTATTGTTATTACTGTTTTAAAAAAATTTTTGTGAACTTTGTTTTTTGTATTGATGTTTTTAACTCATTTTGTTGTTTATTTTTCTTATTTATATTTCTGTGAAACATTAGACTGTCCCTGATGAAGATATTCAAAGAATATCGAAATATTGGAAACATTTAAATAAATAAAAAACATTTAAAACTAATGACCTCGAGCTTGAATATTTATTCATTTGAGATTCTATAAAGAAAAGGTCGAATTAAAAAAACAAACTTTTATTACAAAAAGAAAATTTTAAATAACGAAAAAACCAAAAAGATCAAGGGTTTTTTTACAGTGTATTATGGGTAAAATGGGTTCTTTTTTAGTTTTATTTATATAATTTTTTAAGTAGTGTCACTTCTAGTAATTGCCCTTATATTTTATATTCACAGGTAAAATAACACAGTACAACACATGATTTGCCAACTCAATTCGCTTTTATTCGCAATTGAGTAAAGGTATGAATTTCAAAAATTTACTCTACATATGCACAGCATTCTTCGGAAAAACCCTCGATCATATTTTGTATGATTCTCAGAATTAACAAAACGGAATAAATAAATAAATGGTTATTTAATTTTTATGATTGCATAAGCAAAGTGATTTTTAATTACTTGGGTAAGGGTGGTCATTATTCGGAAAATTTAAAACTCACACATGGTGAAACAGGTATATAGCCACCGTAAAAAAATATGCACCCATTTATAAGTACCTGTCAGTAAACTAGTGAACAATACACAGTATAAATAGGAGTGCATTGATCGATTTTACTCATTCAACAAGTGTCGACGAACGCGAAAATTACAAGTCCATATTTTAAAAGTGCAACGTACCGAAATTCATAATTATAAACAGTTTCGAGAAGCCAAGATATCCCACTACGCATATATTTTAAAAATTTGAGTGAATATGAATTTAAACAATAAGTACAGATGCATAAAAATATTTAATAAGTGTTGCGCTTCGCTTCGTAAAACTTGCCGGAATACACTGAGAAAAGCGCGCAGTCGTAATGAATCCAACGTGGATCAGATTGAAGTCTCAAATTATTTACCAATAACGCCCAGCGATGAAATTAGCGAAGAATTGAATGAACTTCCAACTTGTACCAGCCGTAATGCAAACATCGAAAGCAACGAACTCATTGAAAATATAAATGATCACATTATTCCTCATCTACCAAACCAAATGACGCCTCTTAAAAGGAAATATATCAAACGAGATGCATACAGAAATAGAAAATCAGTGCACATTTTGGAAAATATAGCAGATTCACTTGGAGCTGATCCATTATCTGATTTGTCAGCGCAACTTGGAAACGTCAAATCCATTTACGAAGAAATTTTGCAAAATATCAAATATCAAATAGAGAACAGCTCAAATCTTTTGGAAAAGCAAAAACTTTTATCTCTCTTACCAATCAATATGAGTCACGCAGAAATTAAAGATCGTTTTGGGGATGATATATCTCACGATTGTATCAAAAAAAGTAAAGATATCCAAAGGAATAAAACGAAGTTTGCAGATATCAATCTTTTTAAAATGAGCAGACGTAGTTTACCAACCGAAACTCTAAGCACAGTCAAATTATTTTATGAAGATGATGAAATTAGCCGAATGATGCCAGGATCGCAAGATTCAATTACTATTAAACAAGGAAACTTACGTGAAAAAGTTCAAAAAAGACTGATGTTATCTTCACTACGCGAATCTTACTACGAATTAAAAAAAAAACATCCCTTGGCCAAAGTTGGTTTTACAAAATTTACAATGTTAAGGCCAAAAAATTGTATGAAACTTGGAGTTGGAAACCAGCAAAATATCTGTGTATGCACATTGCATCAGAATATGAAATTGATGTTTGCAAATAGTCGCTTAAAATCATTTTGTTTTGAAGGAGAATGCACATTTACCTACTACAAAGATGTTTTCAAATTCGTTGTTTGTAATGGTGACATACAAAAAAGCGAGTTTTGCGTTTCAATGTGTGGTCACTGCTTCTAAAATTTAAATAATCTAAAAACGCATATGCTAAAACATTTTGAAAATAACCAAACTGAAGAAATAATATACAAAAAGTTGAATACAACGACTAGATGTGTTCTGGAAACGTTAACCACCAACCGAGAATCATTTGGCAAATAATATAAACAATTGTTGATGGTTTTTTATTTGTAAACATGTTAGAATTGTTGAACTATTTTGTAAATGTGTAAGAATGTGACCTGATATTTTCGCTGTTATTCGAATTATTTCAAAAACTTTCGGTACGTATTACTAGAAGTGACACTACTTAAAAAATTATATAAAAAAAACTAAAAAAGAACCCATTTTACTTTTTGGATATGGTATAGGCGAAGGATAAACCTTTCTAAAACAATAATACACTGTAAAAAAACCCTTGATCTTTTTGGTTTTTTCGTTATTTAAATTTTCTTTTTGTTATAAAATTTTTTACAGTGTATTTTCATTTTTTGTTTCAAACATGTCGTAAAGCCTGTTAAAATATCTTTTTAATGATACCAAGATCATGGAAATCGGTTTAGCCGATTCTGAGTTATTGCATTTTAAATGGAGCACTTTTCGACCATTTTCGCGTTTTTTCGAAAACTTTCCCACTGTGCCACGCCCAAAAAATCGCAAAACAGTCAATTCTAAAAATGAGGGATTGTTTGTATTGATCAAATTTAGCTATGAACAAAATTTCATCGATATCTGAGGGGGTCGGGTTCAATGCATCTCGATTTTTACATGAAATTCATCAATAATAAAATTCTTGTCACACAGTTAATCTCTAATATGCATTTAACAAGACCTTAAAGAGCTAGATCAATTTTTTTAAATAGTGTTTAAGAAAATTTTTAAAATTTTGAAAAAGGAGTTTTCAAAATTTTATCAAAAAAAATTTCCATTTTTGGTCTCAATTCTTAATAGGTTAACAAGGTGGTACTAAAACAATACTTAATAGCTGAGTACTTACAGGTATAGAGACTAAAGTAAAATTTTGGCTTTAGTTAATTTTTTAATGTTGAAAAAAACCCATCGAATTTCATGACCTAGTTTTTTTTTTTTGGCAAAAAGTGGTCTGGGGCATTTAATATTTCTTGGCGAGTTTTTATTCGATTTTGAAGTTTTATAGCTTTTTGGAAAGAAAATTTAATACTGATCTTGGATTATATAACAATTTGTTGGAAAAATTAAAGTATAAAACGAAATTTTAGTAAAACCTGAAAGAAAGTCATATTTTCCTCTTAAAAAACACACTTGAAATTTTCAACCTCTAAATGTTTTTTGATTAGCACAAAACTTTGTATTTCTCATTTTTTTTGCTATTCGCATATTTCTAGGTGGTACGACCGAGAGTTTGAACACTTTTATTTTCTCCATAATATGAAGGGCCACCCTCATGTACATATTCTATTTTGAAAAATATATAAATTACATTTATTGACGAGGACATAACATAAAGTTTTAAATAATTTATTCGAAGTTTGTTAATAAATTTTAATAGTGTTTAAAAACTAAATAATTATAAAAATAAAATTGGAAAAAATATATTAATAATATTACAATATTTAGCATATTTCTGCAAGTTAGCAAATGTTAGGTCGATTCTGAGAGTGAGGGGTGAAAATAGAGGCTTAATTAGAAGAACTGTTTGTTTATGTTATTTCGAATTTTTTTTAATCGACCTTCGAACTTTGCAGTCAAATGCCGATTTTCAGCATATTGTTTATATGGTTTTTTGGCTATAACTCGTAGACTAATTGATATTTTTTCAATCTGTAAAAGCCAAATTATTGCTAGAGACCTGTGCAACCTGTGAGTTTTTAAAAAAATTGATTGATTTTTGTGGTGCTTATGGAGCAAACTGTTGGAAAAATTATTTTTTTTTCATGCTTTTTGAAAATTTTTCCACAAAACTAAGTCTTTTTTGCTTTCTGTTTGATCTTTAACATGCTTCCCAGTTTCTTCAATAAATTTCGTTTTAAAAGAAAATGGTCTTAGTCGATAATTTGCGTTAAAAATCCCAAAACCATTAAATACATAGCGATTTAGGTAGAGGTAATTAAAAAGGGAAGTTCCAAGAATTAGGAATTAGTCAAAAAACTTTTTTGTTTTCAACCACCGCACAGGTAGCGATTTTTTTATACCCTATACCACTATGTGGTTTGGGTATAATGACTTTGTGCTGCTGTTTGTAACAACCAAAAATATTTGACCTATACCCATCTTTAATTGTACCGATCGAATCAGAATCACTTTCTGAGTTGATTTAACAATGTCCGTCCGTCTGTGTGTCCATGTAAAGCTTGTAATCAAACTGCAGGTCGCAAATATGAATATATTTTGAAGAAATTCGGTGTGTAAGCTTTTACCGGCCACGGGATGAATGCTGTTGAAATTGGTGATATTCGGTCCATGTTCAGACCTAGCCCCCATACAAATTACCCCTATGAAATCAACATAAATTGCCATAAGATCCAAATTGTCATATAGATCTTACTCAAATTGCGTTTGTATGCGTTTATTACATCCACTAATGAGTAGTCTAAAAATGATCCCCTGGAACAACTGTTAGTCATAGGCCCCACATAGAGCTGCTTCCCGATCTTCACTTAAATCTATCAAAAAACAAAAATATTACACTGATGCTTCTCAAATTTTGTTTGTATATATTTTTGTAAAGTACAAGAGACGTTATCAAACATGATCAGGATCGGCCCATTTTTGGGCCTAGTCCCCATATAGGTAAAGCATCAGATATGAACTTTTTCATATCTGCAGCCGAAAAAATTAATAAAAATCCCACTCAAATTTGGTTTATGCTTATTTTCTATGTCCACTTAGTTGGGCCTAAGAGATAGGGTCTCTAAACGCATGGTATAGGGTATCATATAGTCGGTCTCGACCGACTATAGTTTTCTTACTTGTTGTTATATATATTTAAGCAGAAGAGGAATATGTATCCTAAGCTCTTTAAGAAAAAAAATTGTTAAATTAATAACTGATAATTGTTACACAAAAAAAGAATTGAAATTAAAGAAAAAAATAACCGAATTTCCCTTAAATTCGAAATGGTGGTTTCATCGAGGTTAATAGAAAAACTCGTTTTCGGTAATTTTTATTTAAAAATATCTTAAAATCCAAAGCTGGCCTTGGCAAATAATGTGCTAACGTTCTCGGATTTATTCCAAGTTTTAGGAACGAAAGTCCTACACATTTGCTTATTATATTTTATGCATCGCATCTAAAAAGTCAACAGCACTTTCAAAATATTTGATTTTTTTGAATAACTTGTCTTTTATTAGCTTGGGGTCATATGTGACCCCAATTCCAAAAGGGTTAATGGAGTCATAATATTTTTTCCGAAACCCTAGGCTATTAAGATAAAAAATAACATTTAAAAGTAGACAAGTGATGAATTTTTGATACAAAATATTTAGAAATAGTACATTTACAATTTTTCTCCAAGTCCGCAATAATAAAATTCTTTTCACATAGTTAATCTCTAATATGCATTTAACAAGGCCTTAAAGAGCTAGATCAATTTTTTTAAATAGTGTTTAAGAAAATTTTTCAAATTTTGAAAAAGGAGTTTTCAAAATTTTATCAAAAAAAATTTCCATTTTCGGTCTCAATTCTTAATAGGTTAACAAGGTGGTAATAAAACTATACTTAATAGCTGAGTATTTACAGGTATAGAGACTAAAGTAAAATGTTGGCTTTAGTTAATTTTTTAATGTTGAAAAAAAACCCATCGAATTTCATGACCTAGTTTTTTTTTTTTTTTTTTGGCAAAAAGTGGTCTGGGGCATTTAATATTTCTTGGCGAGTTTTTATTCGATTTTGAAGTTTTATAGCTTTTTGGAAAGAAAATTTAATACTGATCTTGGATTATATAACAATTTGTCGGAAAAATTAAAGTATAGAACGAAATTTTAGTAAAATCTGAAAGAAAGTCATATTTACCCCTTAAAAAACACACTTGAAATTTTCAGCAGCGTTGAGCCACCTCTAAATGTTTTTTGATTGGCACAAAACTTTGTATTTCTCAGTTTTTTTGCTACTCGCATATTTCTAGGCGGTACGACCGAGAGTTTGAACACTTTTATTTTCTCCATAATATGAAGGGCCACCCTCATGTACATATTCTATTTTGAAAAATATATAAATTACATTTGTTGACGAGGACATAACATAAAGTTTTAAATAATTTATTCGAAGTTTGTTAATAAATTTTAATAGTGTTTAAAAACTAAACAATTATAAAAATAAAATTGGAAAAAATATATTAATAATATTACAATATTTAACATATTTCTGCAGGTTAGCAAATGTTAGGTGGATTCTGAGAGTGAGGGGTGAAAATAGTGGCTAAATTAGAAGAACTGTTTGTTTATGTTAGGTCGAATTTTTTTTTAATCGACCTTCGAACTTTGCAGTCAAATGCCGATTTTCAGCATATTGTTTATATGGTTTTTTGGCTATAACTCGTCGACTAATTGATATTTTTTCAATCTGTAAAGGCCAAATTATTGCTAGAGACCTGTGCAACCTGTGCGTTTTTAAAAAAATTGATTGATTTTTGTGGTGCTTATGGAGCAAAATGTTGGAAAAATTATTTTTTTCATGCTTTTTGAAAATTTTTTCCGCAAAACTAATTTTTTTTTGCTTTCTGTTTGATCTTTAATATGCTTCCCAGTTTCTTCAATAAATTTCGTTTTAAAAGAAAATGGTCTTAGTCGATAATTTGCGTTAAAAATCCCAAAATCATTAAATAAATAGCGATTTAGGTAGAAGTAATTAAAAAGGGAAGTTCCAAGAATTAGGATTTAGTCAAAAAACTTTTTTGTTTTCAACCACCGCACAGGTAGCGTTTTTTTTTTATTTTATGCAAGCGAACTAATTTCAAAAATGAAGATTCAGTTAAGACTCGAAACGCAGCCGAAGCTGATGTCTTTAAATTTTCGCTCGGTCGTGATAAAATTCGCTAATAATTTTTTTGGATTGATTTTTTTTGGAAGCCTATAAACAATATTTCTCGCAAGAGTTTATCACTGACGTAAACTATGCCCCTAAAAAAGTTTGCCTTAATTGATATTCAACTCTTATGCAATGGAAAAGTGAAAAGAAGAAGGCTATGCCTTTTGGTATACCAATGATGTGGTTAGACAACAGCCTTCCATTTGAAATAAGGTAACTATGGAGTGTGCATATTTTGAATTCCTAGATTTTTCTAATATCTTTGTCAGAGTGCACAATTTAAACATGTTAACGATTGAAAACTATTTTCGTTTCAGGTACAGAGGAAAGAAATCTCCAGATGCAATACTCGCTGAAATTTGTTGGTGGTATAAAAACACCTTTGAAGAAGAGGAAGACGGGGAAAAAGAGGAAGAAGGGGAAGACAAAGGTGAAATTCCAGAATATCTGTTGAACGAAATTATCGACCTTTCTGATGATGATGGCGATGACCAAGATATTAGAGAGAGCAGTGATGTTGATCCACAGCCGCCTGCTAAACGGCAACTGGCCAAATCATTAACTTAATTTTTTTACTTAAAACTTTTCATAACTAACATTTCAAAAATATATTTTTTTTCCACATTTTTATAATTTCTTTTTCAATGTTTCTTCAAAACCAAACTGAACATAATTGGTACGTAAAAAATGAAAAGTAAATTAATATTAAGCTGGAAAACGCAAGTTTTGTATTATGATTGTTTTCTTTTTAAATGAAATTTATTGAAGAAACTGAGAAGCATATTATAGATCAAATAAAAAATAGACTTAGTTTTGTGGAAAATATTTTCGAAGAGCATGAAAAAAAAATAATTTTCCAACATTTTGCTTCATAAGTACCACAAAAATTTTCTAAATCAATTTTTTGTAAAATTTTCATCGTTGCACAGGTCTCTAGCAATAATTTGGCTTTTACAGATTGAAAAAATATCAATTAGTCGATGAGTTATAGTCAAAAAACCATATAACAATATGCTGAAAATAGGCATTTGACTGCAAAGTTCGAAGGCCAATTCAAAAAAAAAAAAAAACATAACGCCGCGATACGAGTCTTCTAATTTAGCATCTATTTTCGCACCTCACTCCCAGAATCGACCTAACTTTTGCTAACCTGAATTTGTTCCACAGTGTTATTGTATATTTAATTATATTAAGCAACCTCTGAAGAATATAATTGCAAAATTTCATTAATAAACTTGTTCTTATTTTATTTACAAACGAAGAATGTCTTTAATACTATTGAAAGATAATTTTACTAATATTTACCCTGATTCGTGTGGAAATAAAAAAAAATTTTTTTTTTTCTCAAGTTGAGAGGGTTATTGACTTTTTGTTGTTTAAATATTGTTGTCCGAAACACAATGTCGTTGGAAGAGTTATCGATGATTAATGGAATAATTTTAAAACGCATTACATAATTTGTTTTAAAACAAATATGAATGAAGTCCTGGCAATTAAGTAAATATAATATTACACAAAAAAAACAGATTTGTTGTGGCTAACATATTTATTGCCAACCGCTGAAGTTAAGTACCGGATTTTGAATTGATTGCACTTAAAATTCTATTGTCTTAACAATAAATATTTTACGACAATAGAAAATTGTTAGGTGGTATAAAATTTCTGTTGATACAATCACAAATTCAAAAAAACTTTGGAGCAATTGGGTTGGCAACTTTTTTTTCAGTATGCGACATTTCAATGTTTGTGAATCCCGAAGAACTCGGGATTTACTTATTGAAGATTTTGAGATCGGTAGCCCTTACTATATTCAACATTGGAGAAGCTCCCTCTTCATATGCGAAATACTTCTAAATCTTTTAATGATTGCGAATCAGTTACTGCAACTGTAATTCTGTTGAAATTCTAGACTGCTTAAACAATTGCCTCTGTGTTATTATAAAAATTCTCAGGCTAACTCATAGTTATGTTAAATTTTGGAAAACGCCTCTTCCGAGCGCTTAAGCAGAATTTATCTTGAATTTATATTTATAAATATATTTGTTGCTTTTAGGCCTCCTGTACCTAACAAGCAGGTTCTTATATGTGCCCACATTCCCCTACAGTATATTTTCTAAATACATTTACACATGTATTTAAGTTTATATGTATTATATGAGTCTATATACGTGATGTTGTGCTTTTAGGCCTCCTGGGAAATTGTACATGCTGAGTCTCATTTAACCTCTGGCTGAATTAATATGACACTTTTACGAAAATTTATTGATGAAAATGATTAAGTATTTACGATTTTTTACAAAAAAAAAAAAAAAAAAAAAAAAAAACATTCTACTAAACATGTTTTGGTTATATTTGCAGAATTGGACATTCAAGCATATTTCAAAAGAATATTAAAACGTACAGTTCATTTTTTTTTTTGAATTATGTAGTTTATAATGCTTAATTGATCATAGTTTTAGCAACCGTGTCATTCAGTTTGCCCCAGACACAGAGAAAAAAAATCTAAAATGATATAGTTGGTTTTGGCCAAGTATATGGTACTTTATGAATCTCATGTTCATATATGGTCAGATAATGAAGTCACTCTAAATTAAATTATTCTGAGTTAAATAAATCTATGTGTATATCTCAAAACGGACTTATGTGAATCATGTGACTTAAAATGGTATTTAATTTTGTTTTGTTTAAGGAATTAATTTTTGAACACCCCTCCGAGCAGGCACGTAATGGGATATACAATTCATTGCAGTATAGTCGTACATGGACTAGGTGCCATATTGCAACCGACTCATAACATGGCATCGGCGCCATCTCTAACCACCTACTAATTTAACCACTTACAAGCCATTCAGGTTTTCGGCATTGCTATCAACCATCATAACCTTAAAAACGACCATTCACTGTATCTATTGTGACTAGTAATTTATGAATGCAATGTAAATTTACGAACAAGATTTGATCAACATACGAGTATATGTATATGATTAGCAAAGTTTTATTGTAATTTAAGTCTAAATTAGTTGGGTCTGAACAATCAGGCAACTATTACCAAAAAAAAAAAAATTAGTCGAATTTACATTTATTCATATCCACTAAAATTGTATTATATATTTAATCCTTTAATTCCTAAGAGGAACATAGGGCCGTGATAAATAATCTCCATATAGCTCTATCTAACGCTATTTCACTCCAACTTTTTCCGGCGTTTCTGATTTCCATTTCTATCTGCCTCCTCCAGGTATTGTGCGGGCGTCCCGACCTTCTACTCCCTTGAGGGTTGAAATCAAGGACTTTTCTTGCGACATCATCTGCAGGTTTTCTTAACGTGTGTCCGAGCCATCTATATTTGCGCATCTTAACATCCTCTGTTGTTAGTGATTGGTTTGTTCTAAACCACAGCTCATAGTTGGTAATAACTTCAGGATAAAAAATGCGCAAGATACGACGAATACAGCGATTCGCGAATGCTTGAAGGCGTTGTTATTTATTGTTCATGTTTATGGACAGACTAGCTGCACGTGCTTGTTGTTCTACTTTGTCCAATAGCGTTTACATCTCAGAATAGCTATGCGACATGTGCCAGATGTCATCGTCGTAATCGACGTCGCTGAGTTTGTTATGGAGGCCAAATGAGATGCCATAGTCTGCGTTCAATTCTTCCGACATTATGACATCGATGGCTATATTGAATAGTAATGGAGAAAGTATGCATCATTGTCGAACGCCTGATTTAATTTGTATCTTTCGCTGAAAGCGCCTGCATAGAGAACTGAGCACTGCGCATCATCGTAGAGACCGTTTATGAGTTTTATCATCTTATTAGGAACATCTTTGCATTCAAATGCGGTCCAGATAGCGACGTGAAGGAGCGCATCGATAGCTCACTTAAAGCCGACAAATAACAAGTATAATGGAGTTCGCCATTCACTAGACTGCTCTACAATGATTCTTAGGCTGTTTGTATGGTCGGCGCATGATCAGGCTTTCTCTCGCCGGAGACGTGGCTTGAAGGCTTGGGCTAGTCGGTTGTGCAGGATTTGAGCAATTACTTTGTAAGCAACGTTTGAAAGCGTTGTCCAATTGGAGAATTCCATGAGGTCGCCTTTTTTGGGGAGGTTTATGATGATGCCATCTTTCGTGATATGTGGTAATAATTCGCGCGACCAATAATAATTTATGAGTGGTTCTAGGATTCGCGCTGATGATTTTTTGTGAGCTTTGAGAAACTCGGGAGCAATGTTGTCCGGACCAGCGGATTTACTTATTTTGAGCTGTGTTATAACTGGCTCGATTTAACTTATACTTGGTGCGCTGATGTTAATGTCGTTGCGCGATGCTCGCTGTGTGCCTGCTGCAAAGATCCTGTTGAGGGTTGGTATTGCTACCCACAAGGAGATTTCTGTAGTGATCTTCTCAGACCTTAAGATGGCCTTCGGCTAAATTCACTTTTTCACCAGAAGAATTTTTAATCGGCTTTGTATTGACACGCACGCGACCTTCATTTTGGTAATTTTTAAAGCTCTTATTTTCTATGGGTTTCGCTTGCATTTTGTGCTTCAGTGGCCAAATTGTCTAACCACATTCGTTTGTCGGCTCTAGCGCTGCGTTTTACTCGTCGATTAGCAATATTGAAGTTGCTTTGGGCCTGTTGTTTTGCTTGGCGTGTTCTTGGCCTGTTCACAATTTCTTTGGCTTTTTTCGTGCCTCAATGAGTTCCCACGTCTGCTCGGAGATCCAAGGACTATTACGACGTTGTTGTTTTGCAATGCTTTGCTTCGTTCCCAGTATGTTTCGGCATCAAAGTCGTGCTCTGGCGGGGCCGGACTTGGCACTTGGGCCGACAGAAGGGACTGGTATCGATTTAAGTTAGAAGGGTTAAAAAATTTGTCGAGAGCATATCGTGCTCTTCTGCTTTGTGGCTTTGTGTTGACTGCAGTTAGTTTAAGTTGAAGTTCGGCGATAAGCAGGTGATCGTCGCTGGCCATGTCAATACTTCTTTTATTGCACACATCGCGAAGTGAGTGCCTCCACATTTTACTTATGGCAATATGATCAATTTGATTATCTGTTACATGGTCTGGGGACGCCCAAGTGACTTTGTGTATTCGCTTGTGTGGGAAGAGACTACCTCCTATAGTGAGGCTCGTAGTGTTGCACAATTCATAGAAGCGCTCTCCGTTATCGCTCGTTGAGTCAATGGCGTGTTTTCCCATTACTTGCTCTTTTCCGCGGTTGTTAGATACAATTTGGGCGTTGATGTCTCCCATAATAAGCTTGATTTCTCCTTGAAGACAACTGTTTATAGCAGCGTACAATGAGTCATTAAAACTCTCTTTGTCTTGTGGATCGGCTAACTCGGTGGGAGCATAACACTGTATGAATATCAAAGTTCTGTCTCTTGTTCTAAATTTTGCAACAATAATTCGATCATCGTATGGTTGCCACTCTATAAGCGCTTGTCTAGCCTCTTTAGATAACAGAAAGCCCACTCCGCTTTCTTTTCGTTGACCGGCAGTTTTTAGCGAGTAAATAAGTGTTGTACAGAGGGGAGTTTTGTGTTCACCATTATCATATCATCTAACTTAACTGAGTCCCACAAATAAGAGGTTAAGATGTGTAAACTTACGTTCTAGTTGCGCTAACCTTGACGTTTCTGCAAATGTTCTAATGTTGCAGGTTCCATATCGTTTCCGTGTTTTCATTCCAATAGTCGTCATCAGAAACAGTGGTTGGTTAATATTATTTCTCTGGGTTTCAGTAATCAGATAATTTCGGAGGTATGGTTGACTAGCATATACAACCTAGGCTGGTGCTGGATCTGCCAGTTCCGGCCACCAGCCAGGCCTTCAGGCGGAAGCACCTGAGATCGGCGAGCTTCTGAGCATAGAATCGATGTTGATGTCTGGCTTGCATCCCGGGGCGTCGAGGTGGAAGAAGACCAACCGGTTAAGTCACCTGTTATTGTGGATTGCTGTTAGCTGCGAGTGCTCCCCCTTGACCTTACCAGCAAGGGAGGCCCTACCAGTAGCTACGCTATCGCCGGCATCGCTCTCGAGATCATTGCACCCTCCTAAGCCCCCTAGGCATGATAAGGCCGCAATCCTCGAGGAGGATGCACCACGTAAACAAGTTTCGAGGCCGGTCCCAGAACAACCTGACCTAAAACAGAAAACACAACAATTTTGGAAAAATTTTCTTTGGTTTTCAATATAATCTCTTTCTAGATCGATACACTTTTCCTAGCTATATTCAATGGCTTCCATACATGTTTAATGTATGAACAGTCTTGCTCCTTAAAATAGCCATCAACCGCAAACTCCACAATTTAATTGTTGGCAAATCTTTGCGACCTATTTTGTTAAGTTTGAAAATAGAAAATAATACGAGAGAGTTAAGTTTGACGAATTCATGGATTTTGGCCATTGCGGGAGTGCATGTGTGATTCAATAAACATTATCCTGGGCGCTTCCAAAGGAACAAACGCCAAAACCTTGCCTACATATGGACCTGTCTTTGTCTTCTCCCATTTTAGTTCACTGTTTTGACTGTCACTTTGTTTCAGGTGTGAAGTACTGGACCCATGTTTAGGAATCGATGCAAAAACTCAGCTTTATTTCGGTGAAACATCCTATTGAAACATCATGATGCTGTTTTTGTTGCATTATGGGCAAACACAGTACCTATCTTGCGGACAGCTTTCTCATCTCCAAATTTATTCAATATGCAATGTGTAGCAGTTTTTGAAATGTCTACCATTTCACATATTTCACGTATCTTAAACTGATGAAATTCCATTAACATTTTGTGGCCGTTTCTAAATAACGTGGTGCATTGGAATTCAAAACATATGTTTTATAAGGGTGCTAAACCAAAGCATTTTCTTTTTTTAAAAAAACTGCCAGGTCAGGTTGCTAAGGGACCGCTTTTATCCTGTCTTTGCTACGACGCCTTCAAGTAGCAGGAAACAAATTTGCTCGTATTATGATAGTGAGGGAGATTTATTCAGCAATGCCGTTAATAACTTAATGATCGACGAGCAGAGGTAGATGCATTCCATATGTACACTTCAAGAATATAAAGCCAATAAACCATCGAAAGTCAAATTGAAAAAACTGATTATGTTGAATAGTCTCTCAACAAAGCCTCAAACAAAACAGCACTGCCACTTGGGAGGGAATTAACAAACATACACAATTCATTTGCAATAAAGCAAGAGCCACTAAACTCTTCCAAATTTGTGAAAAAAGATTACGTTTTGCCTTATCGAACTCAGGTGATTGATAGACTTGAAATACCAATCTTGCCAATATTGGCAAGAGAAAATATTGCAAAGGTGTTGCTGAAAAAAAACGAAAGTTTGGACCGTCCTCCTCTCATAGCCCTATACCAAAGCTACCATGTCATCATCATAAAAATTTAGCTTTATGCCTCTTGAAGATCGTGTTGTCTGATACTCATGATAACTTGCTTCTTTTTAGCTGATTATGTTAGTTTTAAGATACTTAAGGTTAAAGTTATTAAAGTTATTTATCTATAATTTTGTAAGCTACTTTTTGTAAGAAAAAATCCAATGATTTGATGTTGTGTAACTTTAATTTTTAATTCTACCACATAAAAAACACGTTTATATTGATTTATTTTGAAGACTTAGAAAATACATTATCAAATAAATACAACAATTTAAGCTTTTGTTACTTATTGCTTTTAAAGTGTGCTGTCGTAGACTCGAAGAAGCATGTTTTTTGCGAATGAAAAATAAGCACGAGGAGAATTACTGGTAGACGTATGTATTCAATAGGGCGGGTCGATTTAAAAATTGCCCAAGTTAAGGAAAATCATATTCTAGGGATCAAGATAAGAAAATTTGTCCAAGGAACCATACTTCTAAAACGAATTCTGATGTCCCGACTTTTGACCTGTCTGTCTGTCTGTCTCACTTTGACCCATTTAGAGTGCGCCAATCGAGTCCAAATGTGTAATCGAACGCCACTAACTTTGGAGGGTCGACCCACCCATGTCAGTGGCATACCCCTTGGAACCCCCCTGGGGGTTCCCCATACAAACATTTCCAAAAATCGGGCTGATTATATTTGATTTAATATTAAAATTAACACTCCTACGTATAAGTACATTCTACTCTGCTAATAAATAATAATCATACGCCTCACAGTGTCGTGATTTCATATAACGAGTGGCCATAAATAGAAGGAGTGGTTGTAAAGAGTTGAAATTTGGCACACGTATTTTATTTGATAAAAGAAAAAAAATATTAAAATTTCAAAAACTTTGGAGCAAGGATTCGTGTCCTTCCCATATATCCTGAAATTAAAAAACGTCATAAAAGATGGAAAAGAAGTCCGAACTTTATGAAATTTTGTATAGTCATTTAGTTTGATACCCTAAATGATTTGATAAAATTTTATCCAAATTTTATCCTTCTCAAAAATGTCCTTTTTCAAAAAATTAAAAAAAAAGTGAACAAAAAATTAAATTTTTAAATTAATTTGATACACGAAACACTTGTAACAAGAATAATGTGTGTTCTCAAATTTTATCCAATTTTAATAATTTTTAACAATTTTTTATATTAATTTTTTTTAATAAAATTTTTGGCGATTTTTTGTCTTAAATTTTTTTAAAAACGAAAAAAATTCAATGAAAAAAATTCAAATGGAAAGTAAAGTAAATGTTACTTTTTAATGTTTACAATTGTTTTATTATTTAAATAAATTATAAAAAATAATGTTTTGAACAATTTTTATTTATTAAATACAATAAAAAAGAAAATGTTAGAATTTGTTTACTCTATTCATCCGAATCACTTTCTTCAAGCTGGTTTATTAAATTTTCTTGATTATCCGCATAAATATTATTTTCCTCAATAATGAAATCATTTATTTCTTCACAACTCCTTTTACTTATTTTATCTTCTTTTATATGTATAGATAACTTTGGCTCAGACTGTAAAACCATTCTTTCTATTAGGTCTTTATTAGTAATTGTACGACTATTTTTTCGAGTATGGTTTAAACGAGTTTTTCTAAAAACTTTATGAGTGGCTTCTATAGTTTCCTCAGATAACATTTTTTATAAATTCTGCTCCATGAACTTGTATTTTGTGGACAGTAACAGGCATACAATACCAAGAATATTTTTGAACATATAAATTCCATGTTTCTCTAAACAGCTGTTGAAAATTTATAATATTTATTGTTTTACTGCTTGAAATAGTTTTTAAAATCAAAGAAAAATTTTTAATTAGTGATGGGTCAACCTGCGTTATGCTAGATGAGACATCAATGTCGCTGAAAAACCGTCTCGCAGTATTCCCATCATTTGTTGTACCAAAACCGGTTTTAACTTTATCTACATTTAATCCAAGCTCCTTTTTAAAATCTTCCTGAATTTTAGATTTTTTTTGATTTAAAATTTGCTTATCATCATTTTTTGAAACTCTCCAAATTTTTAGAGGCAACCTGTAATCTATGTGTAATATACACTCAAAGAATTTTATCCATGCATGTAATGTTGATAATCCGTGTTTATGTAATTCTTCTCTTTTTTTAAGGTCCCTCTCAAATGCTTGAATTAAATTCATTTCAGTGGATTTTGCACCGCAAACAAAACAAGAAGAACTGCTTTCGTTATCAGCTAACACATTAAGAGCAGCTCCATCTACCATTGTCAGTCTCATGTCAAAATGAACGGTAAGGTTTTTTTTTATCAGAAACATAATCAAATGTTTGCAAATTATATATTTCTTTCTCAATAATTGCCCTTGTAGTTTTAACCAAATCCGAATTTTCTTTTTCCATATAATAGCATATTGGACGACAATAATGTTTTAAATTATTCCATAAACTGTTTTCTGTAGCCCAGTCTAAAAATCTTAATGGAACAAATGAAGCAACAAATAAATATTCATCCCGCGAATTTGGATCATTAAACTTTTGTTTGTAATTGCTATGGCCTGAACTAACATCAAATCCCCATTTAATTTCCAAAACTACATCATTTTGGGTTTCAAAATCATTTAAATCTAATAAACTTTTGGCTGTCATATTTAAAATATTTTGTAATGGTATTTTTACTGACGTTTCTGATATTGATATATTTTCCGGAATATATTTTTTCTTTGCTTTTTGTAGACTATAATATGATGGAAAACAGTTCTTGTGCACATCATTTACAACCGTTCACATATTTTCATATTGTCTATATGATAGATCATTATCTATTAATAATGCTAAAGCCTTTTCTACGGAAATAGAAGTTTCTGGAGTTGGGCTAGATACTCTTTGAACAGCTCTTCGTAATTGCTCAGGGCATGTAGACCTCACAAGATCATCTACCTTTCTTCTTTTGGTTCGTTCAGAACTTTCATTAAAGCCTACTCTTGGTCTTCCTTTACGACTTGTACTTGGTCCCTTAATAAATAAAAAAAAAATGTTATTTATTATATTATAAAAAATAAATATTCACATAATGATATTACAATGTATATATCTTCTTCTTCTTCCACTTCTTCTTCTTCTTCTACTTCTTCCACTTCTTCATCAACTTCTTCCACATCAAAAAATGAATTTAGCCAGAAAAAGTTTGTGTTTTCAAACACAGATTTCTTTCTGTAGCATTTTTCCCAACTTTTTTTATTCTAGCTAGAATTGATTTAAGTCTTACAATACTTTTTTGTTGCAATTGTGTCTTAAATTTATATTCTAAATGATTTTTAATTTCCGTAAGGGCTAGGGAGAGTGTTGTATGTTTGTGCCAAATATAGAAAATTTGCCTAATTTGCACTTGCCTTGACACTGAAAAAGTGAAAAAAATTGACTATTGTGCCAAGCTCTGCAAAAGAGACCCATTTTTTTTTAATGTACATACTTGTAACAATATTATATTAAAGTATCAAAAATAAACTCGAATAAACTTTTTTTAGACCTTCTATAAACTTGTAAGTTGTAAACAATTAAAAAAATTTCTTTCTGTTTACATTCAGAATAACGGTACAAAACACATGATGAACAAAATTTAAAAAAATATGTTACCATATTTTAGTAATGTCATACTTTAATATTTATAAACAATTTAACTGCATTATCGACAATTTACGTTAAATTAACCCATTTGTATATACGCTATTTTTCACGTTTCTTGTGTGCATATTGCATACTTACCAAAAACTTTCAACTTTGATTGGCTATAACTTTGTCAAAAATATTTTTTTTTCAAAAATTCTTTTTGATTATTGTAATTTGAAATCTAGTTTATCAGACTGTTTCAACAGATTTTTAAAATTCCAAAAGTCGTTTTTTTTTTGGCCGCTGACACCACACAGTGCGCCTTGACTATGTTATGTTATTCAAAAAGATCGATCGGATTAGGGTAAATAACTTTTAGATCACTCCGTGACTATGCGTGACTATGCGTGACTTTGCGTAACTACCCGAAAATTAATCTTTAGTCACAACAAGGCTATGGGCCAAGTTTCAGATCAATTGCATGTGGGGGAATGGGGTTGCCCTATGGTAGACAGACAGGCCAAGAGTCGGGATATCAGAATTCGTTTTAGAGGTATGGACAAGGTCTCTTATTTTGATCCCTAGAATATGATTTTCCCTGCCACTTGAGCAATTTTTTTGCCTCCCTACAAATCGACCCGCCCTAGTATACAATCATCATATTGTAAGTATTATTAAATGATGATCCGGATGTGCTTTTATGATATTTTAATAAGCATGTAATTGCTATGGAGTTTTGAGCTTAAGGGGGGACATTACATTGGCGGCAGAGAAAACAGACCTTTTTTCAAAAATTCATAACTCAGTCAAAACAAACATTTTTTCAGAATTGAACAAATTACAAGAAAAGAATTCAAAAAAATATATTTTTCACTCAACATGGTTTTATAGAGCTCCAAACTGGCGGCAGAGAAAAAACGGGACCTCGTGGTTGCAGCGCTGGGAGTCGCAAAAATTTTCCGATCTGGAAAAAAATGACTTTTTTAAATCTTAACAAAACTGGTTATCGTATAACACGAGCGATTTTTTTTAAATTTTTTTTAATTTTTGGTGATGTTCCAAATTTAAAAGTGTATTTTTTCGAAAAAAATATTGACTTTAAAAATTCATAAAAACTCGAAAAAAATTTAAAAAAAGCTCGTGTCATACGATAGCGAATCAAGTTTAAAAAAATACAAAAAAAAAAAAAATTTTTCGTCAAAAAATGGAACCGCTAGTGCCGCAACCAGTATGAAAAGCAAAGTTTCGTGATAAACGCGTTCAAAGTTTGTGAACAAAGAAAAAAAGATTACCTTCAATCTGCCATGCCTACTTCGTACTATATGCCTTCCACTATATGAGGCATAAAGATGCCTTCTTTTTTCAAGAAATTCAAAAACACAAAAAAAAAACAAGTACATATCAGCTGCCGTATGGAGGTAGCGCGAAAATTAAAAATGTACTCTCACTAATCTGGCTGTAACTTTTAAACTCGTAGGAGCTTTTCCATGAATTTTTTTTTTAGAATCCTAAGAATATTTACTAAAATACAAAATTATAAAAAAAGTCGACTTCAAAAAACGGCCAATGTCATGTCCCCGTAAAAACCCTGATTCAGAACCACTTTCTAAGTCGATTTAGCGATGTCCGTTTATCCGTTGGATGTCCATGTAAACTCTGTAATCAAACTAAAGGTCGAAAATATGAATCTTGTGATTCAATTTCGTATATAAGCTTCAGCGGTCCATAGGACGATCGCTATTGAAATCAGTGTATATCAGTGTATGTTCAGACCTAGTCCTCATACAACTGAACATTATGAGATCGACTTATATTGCCATAAGATCCAAATTATCAAATAGATCCCGGTCAGATTTGGGTTTTCAGTGCCTATTACACTGAATAATCAATACTCAAAAAAGACAATCCTTAGTCATAGCTCTCACATAAAGCTGCTTACCGTTCTTCAGTTAAGCCTATCAAAAAACAAAATATTGCACAGATTTGCAAAAATTAAGTGACTTTTCCAAATATGGTCAGTATCGGTCGGCATGTAAATATAGCATCCGATATGAAATTTTTCAAATCGGCAAGGAGAAAAATTAATAAAAATTCCACACAGATGTGGTTTATTGTTGTTTTGTATACCCAATTTGTTGGACATATGACCATTCCATACCGATTTTAATTCTCTTACTCGTTTTAAATGTGACTTGGTTTTTTGTAAAATGGCTCTGTCGGCCATTTTTTAAACATGTCTAAACATGATTCCTCTTAATAAGTTTGAAACATTAATTGATCAAAGTTGATCTAGCTTAATTGAGCAACAGTTATTCGTTTAGATACCCTAGTTCGTACACACTATAACATTAACACTTACTGGCATTTATATAGATACATAAATATGTATATATTTACGTTAACAAGTGTTTGTGGTTTTTGTTATTATTTTTCTGGTATGGGTGTGTGTTTGAGTGTTTTTTGTTTGTTTTATATTTGTTTTCAACAACCATCAATTTGCAACACATGTATTTACATTATTATTGCTAGCCCTTGTTCGAGTATTATACAAGCACTTGCACATACATATATACATTCAATTCCACTACATAGATATCTATATACCACTGTGCTCTGTTAAATATTTAAAATTTTTTCATTTAATATAAACAACAACAATTATAGAAATTCATTGTTTAAATAGAAAACAAAATTTATTGTCTAACAATAATCAAAATAATTAAATTAATATATATGAGCATGTGTTGGATGTGCAATGTACAATGTACTCGTTTGTGGGTTTACTTCTGTGTGTGTGTGTGTATGTGTGTGCGTTGGGGTAAGTGTAATTGAAAACTTTTTAGCAATTAAATTTCGTGTTTAGCTGAAATTTTTTGTTTTATTTTGTTGAAGTTTGTTATGCATGTTGTTCAGTATATATTTGTTTTGCGGGAATCAACATATTAATTAAAATAAATTATTAATGATTTTGTTTTAACAAAAATATGCAAACTTTAGACATGGAGGGGATTTAAAAAAAAATTATAATAACGACATAATTAAAAGAAAAGTAAACAATTGAGGTTATATATTTATTTTGGCATACATTTTATTTTGTATATAATAATTTTTTTTTATGGTTTTTGGACGAATTTATCAGATTTATGGATCTCATAAAGGATATGTGAAATTTTATAATATTTGTTATACCAAAAATTAATATTACTCAAAGCCACCGCAGACCGAGAAGAAGAATGCTAAAATAATGTTAATATGATCTTCTATGGTTTTGCTTTATAAAAAATATTTTTACAAACAGTTTTCGATCGAAAGGTGGGGTCCTTCGAAGTTAAAAGCGTAATTTTTATGCAAAAACCATTTGCTATTTTTTCATACCGAATATTTACGAACAGTGAGGTAAATATCTATTTCACAATACAATTACAAAAACAGCGTAATATGTGAGCCATAAGACGAAATTTCTGTGACCTATGATTGTATTGTTGAAAAAATTATGATATGTAATAACTTGTTTGCAAATGAAAAATAAAAAATTAAAAATATAAAATCAGTTCGATTTGTGTTATCGAGTGTGACGTACGTTTCTGTGTCTTTGTGGAAAATTGAACTTAAAAATTAAATAAAACTATTTCAAAAAATCCTAAGCGTAATTTATTTGATTGCGATGTTGACGATATGTCTTCATCAAAGTTTCAACCTTTAATAATAAAAATCCAAGAAGCAATTATTGGATGCCCTTACAGGCTCTGGCAGACAATGTAGATGATTCCGATGATATGGAAGACTCTTGTGATAACCAGACCAAAAAATTAAATTAAATCACTTTACCCCCAATAAAAGTACTGGGACAAAAAATTAATTACATTCAAGAAATTTTTTAGAAAAAACGAAATCTCAATTATTTTGTTAAAAAAATGTAACACACACGAGTTAGTCAGAAATGTACTTGCTGAAAACAAATGCCAATTTTTTTCTCATGAAAAAAAAGTGAGCGTAAATTTAAAGTTGTTATGTATGGTTTAGAAGGCCGCACAGCTGATAAGGTGAAGTCATCTCTAAATTCACTTGGTTTCAAATGTACTAATGTTAAAGCAGTTATTAAAAAATTCAATAGCTTTGATGACACTCTCTACATTGTTTCTTTTGAGAGAGGAACGGTAAAATTTAACGGCCTACGTCAACATGTTAAATTTCTCTTTCGAAGAATACTAGAATGGGATAATCAAAGAAGAATGAAGAACAAATTAATTCAATGTAAAAATTGTCAGATAATTGGGCATGGGGAAAGATCCTGCTCTGTAAATGTCAAATGTGCTAATTGTGGAGGCAAACACCATACAAATGTTTGACCCGATGTTAACAAAGTTAAATGTGCAAATTGTAATGGGAACCACAAATCCACACATATATCATGTCCAGAGATAAAATAAGTAATAAAAATTTTCGAAAACAGCACGTTTACCTAACGAAACATCAAAATGTTTCTGCTTTGAATCGTTCTTCAAACATTATTATTTTCACCACAAAAGAATTTCCTATTATGGGTTCGAGTTCGTGCAACCAGCCTTCATCTTCCGAATTTACTCCTGCATTTAAATCTAAATCTTGGAACCAGACTTTATTTAATCAAACTGATTCCCAACAAATTGATGATTTGTTCTCCGGGCAAGAAATAATGAGCTTAACTTCAGATTTAGTTCTAGGTCTTAAGAGTTGTAAAAACCAACATGATCAATGTAATGTAATCGCTCAATTAGCTATTAAGTACGTAGGTGTAAACCACAATAACAAATAATATGATGGCTTCTAATAACTTAAACATTTTTTTTTTTTTGGAATTGCTGCAGTGTTCGCAATAATTTTATTGAACTTTTTGATTTCCTTCAACGGAATAATGTAGATATTTGTTTACTGTCTGAAACGTGGTTAAAAAATACAAATGTTTTGTTTCATCCTAATTTCAACATAGTTCGTTCGGATAAGGAGGCTTCAGTTCGAGGAGGTGGTGCAATTTTAATAAAAAAATCTATTTCATATACACAGTTGCCTATAATAAATACTAAGGTTATTGAAAATATTGGAATTGAATTACGATCCAATAATTTAAAATATGTGAAACTATACAGCATTTATTTTCCTGGTGGTCGAAATTCACCTGAATTTCTGCGCAGATTTAAATCTGATCTCAGAAAAATCTGTAATAATAATGGTTCTTTTATTTGTTGTGATGATCTTAATAGCACACACCGATATTAGGGTTGTCTGAGAGCCAACAACTGTGGTAATATTTTAAATGAATTTACCACCTTTTTTCCGATCTCAGTGATAAGTCCTGATGATCCCACATATATTCCTTCAGCTTCTACCTCATGTCCTTCAAATATTGATTTAGTTCTGACAAATACTCCTCACTTCGTCTCACAGCCATTTGTTTTAAATGGTCTAAGTTCAGACCATCTTTCGGTTGAATTTTTATTAAACTTCAACTCAGAACAGAAAAAAAACATAGACCTAGACTATAATATAGCTGATTGGAATAAATTTAGAGCTTGCTTAAAAAACGAATTTAGAAACTTACCAATGAATTTTCAAGAAGATATCAATATTTCTAGCATCGATGAAAAAATAAATATTTTAAACAATAAATTGTTAAAGGTTGAGACTGATTGCGTACCACCTAAAACTTATTCGGGAAATAATATTAAATTGCCAAACAGCATTTTAAATTTAATAAAAATTAAAAACTATCACCGAGGACAGTGGCTCAAGTACAGGCAGCCGATTGATAAAGAAAACATGAGCAATCTAACCATCATTATAAAAAATAATATTTCTGAGTTATGAAACGGGGTCTGGAACAATAGAATTTCTCCACAGAAAAATGGAGATAAACCTTTTTGGAACATTTGTAAGGTTTTGGTAAGAAACATCCTTCTATAACACCATTTAAGCTCCGTAACAATACCGTAGTTTCAAACCTAGATAAAGCTAATGCGTTAGCTGAAGAGTTTATGTCTAACCATACCGTATCTTCAAATCTTGGTTCTCCATCTTATAATCATATGATATCTATTTTTATAGATCGTTTTAATAATTTCAATATTCAAAATCTAAATGATGAATTTGCGAATTATGATTATATTATTCATATTATAAAATCTTTCCCTAATAAAAAATCTTGTGGTTTGGATGGAATCAAAATGATTTTAATTAAACAGTCTCCGAAAACTGTTATCGAATATCTTATTTATGTTTTCAACTGTTGTATTAAACTTTACCATTTCCCTTCCAGTTGGAAAAGGGCCAAAGTTATCCCTATTCTTAAAAACGGAAAGCCTCCAAATATGATAAATATTTACAGACCTATCAGTTTATTGAGCTCTATGGGAAAAAATATTTGAAAAAATTATCCGAGATACACTGTTATTTCATATAAGTAATAAAAATATTATACCTAATCAACAATTTGGATTTAGGAGTCTACATAGTACTTCACATCAAGTTAAAAGAATTTGTAAGTTCGTAAAGCAGGCATTCGATCGTAAAAAATCAGCAACTTTTATTCCATTAGATGTAGAGAAAGCTTTTGACACAGTTTGGCATGATGGTCTTATTTTTAAATTGGTTAATTTTGGGTTTCCTTTAAACATTGTTAAACTTATAAAAAGCTTTTTAGAAAATCGTTTCTTTTGTGTATCCATAAATAACGCTTTTTCGCACAATCTTAATATTCCTGCGGGAGTACCTCAGGGTTCTGTAATAGGTCCTCTCCTTTATATTATATTCTGCGCAGATTTCCCGCGTTTTGAAAACTGTAGTTATTCATTATATGCTGATGATGTTGGAGTTTTTACAGCGCATAATTTCCCACAAAAAATTATTTTAAACTTAGATCGTGCTCTAGAAAAATTAATGGTTTCATGTTTAAATGGAAAATAAACTTAATGCAAATAAATCCAATTCCATCTTTTTCACTAGGAAAAGGAAGCAATGTAGTTTACCACAAACGTCGTGGAATATGTCAGGATATAATATTCCTTGGTGTGAACAGGTTAAATACCTAGCAGTTGTCTTAGATACTAAATTAACTTTTCGTGATCATATTTCTTTTACTATAAAAATGCTGTACCCAATAATCAACAGGAATTCAAATTAATCTCTGGATAATAAAATTATGTTATACAAAACCATTTTTCAAGCCGTAATTTTGTAAGCATGCCCTGTATGGGGTAACTGCGCAAAAACACATATTAAAACCTTACAAATCTGTCAAAACAAACTTTTGCGTATGATGTTAAAGTTGCCATGGGACTACTCCACAAACAGACTGCATTACCAGTCAAATATTGAACTTTTGTCAGCAAAAATTCTTATTATCAATGATAAATTTAACGGTCGTTGCACTATTTTGAATAATCCGCTAATTTCAGGTCTTGCTGAGTAATTCTCGACATTTATTTCCTTAAAGTCAACTAATACTAATATTATATGTAGCAATTATAAGTTATGTTTTCTATTGTATATTTATATTTACATATGTATTGTAATTTATGTATGTATATTTTTGTTGCCTTTTTTCTTTTTTTTTTCTTTTTTCCTAAATTCAAAGGTTTTTAACTAGTTGTATTTTCCTTCTTTATTCTATTTTCTAAATTACCTTTTTTATTTCCACTCTGTGTAATTTTTAATATTTTAGAATTAAGGTATTCCAATTCTGAAAATTGAGCGATCTACCAAAAACTATGTACCAAAAACTGATTTTACTTCATAAATAAATAATTAAAAATTATTAATTAAATTATTTATTTCTTCTTTTTCAATATCATTGACGTCTGGTCCATAAAAAGTTTTATGCTTTTTTCTTAAAAACCATAAATATTCTATAAATTTAAGTAATCATTTTACTTGTCATTTAATATTGTCTTTAATATTTATACAATTTTTGTGGAAGTACTAAAATTCTATGCTGTACAAATTCAAATCAAATAACAAACCGAAAATAATGTGAAACTTTATCGGTTTGTTTTTTATTCTCTATCAATATTTATAAAAGTTTCAGCAATGAAACCTTATTTTAAAATAACAAATCTTTACGAAATCAACTCCCTTTTGCCATTTTCTCAATTCTATATTAATTTGAAGATTCTCTTTGGAGTAAATAAGTTAAAATTATTCGAGCATATCATTGCCACATTTTGTTCATACTTTGAGATGCAAATTTTCCAACACTTAACGTTTGCAATTTATAACTTATAGATTTTCTTCTTTACTTTTGCCTCCTCAATTCAAAGTACTTATTACAATATCGACAAAATAGATGAAACAAAAAAAATAATAATATTAAAAAAATGGGTGTTTTCCTTTCGGGAAATAGCTTATGCAGCTTAACATCTAACGATGTTTGTTGAAATCTTTATACGTTTGAACAAAGTTCTGCCTATTGTAGACAAAGAGGCTCCCTTGAAATGTTTTTCTTTTTTATTTGCTGTTGTATAAGGCTAGTTTAGATTACATATTAGAACAATGAGAAAAAGTTAATAAAATCGAGTAAATTCTATGGCATTTAGTTTTTAATTCATATAAGTAAATAGATTTGAAATCAAAGCAAACGAAATACAAATATATTTGAAGATTTTATTAAATTCAACTGAAATTTTATGTGGGTACTAACTGCGTCCGAATTCAGAACGTTATTTATATCGGGCCATATCCGCCAAAATCAAGTATTTACAGGAAAAGAATTTTTAATTATTTTGACCTTATCTTTAGTATATAAATAAAATTGTTTGCGCTGAAATTCGTAATTATTTGCAGTTATGTAAGTTTATGAGATGATGCAATTAATCGTGAGTTTTTGAATTTCTTTAAAAATCGAAGAACGAGAAGGTGTCGCTAATGCCACTTTGTCTTATGGCTTGATGTATGGTATTCACACACACAGAACACAGATTCGTTGTGGCAACCGAATTTTGATAGTCGAATGTATTATTACATTATTCTGTTGTGTATTACCGTACGCAGTTTAAGTCAACCGATTTTTTAAGTAAATTCGACTGGATCAATTGCTAAATTCAGTCCACACAACTTCTATAAATGCAGTAATTAAAACTGCAATTTTAAATGGTTTTATATATAAATAATTTATTTTATATTTATAAATTAAAAATAAATAAGCAAAACAAGTAGGAAAATTATAAATTTTTCATATATTTTTATTTTTTTTTTCAATTTATATTTTTATTTATTTATTTAAGTAGTAAAATCAGTTTTTGGTAGATCGATCAATTTACAGAATTGGAATACCTTAATTCTAAAATATTAAAAATTACACAGAGTGGAAGTAAAAAAGATAATTTAGAAAGTAGAATAACGAAGGAAAATGCTACTAGTTAAAAACCTTCAAATCTAGGAAAGAAAAAAAAAAAAAGAAAAAGAAAAAAGGAAACAAAAATATACATACATAAATTATAATGCAAATGTAAATATAAATATATACATCATAGTATACAATAGAAAACATAACTGGTAATTATTAGATATAATATTAGTATTACTTGACTCTAAGGAAATAAATGTCGAGAATTACTCGACAAGACCTGAAATTAGCGGATTATCCGAAATAGTGGAACGACCGTTAAATTTATCATTGATAATAAAAATTTTTGCTGACAAAAGTTTAATATTTGACTGATAATGCAGTCTGTTTGTGGAGTAGTCCCATGACAACTTTAATATCATACGCAAGAGTTTGTTTTGACCGATTTGTAAGGTTTTAACATGTGTTTTTGCGCAACTACCCCATACAGGGCATGCATACAAAAGTATGGATTGAAAAATGGTTTTGTATAAAATAATTTTATTATCCAGTGATAAATTTGAATTCCTGTTTATTTTTAGCAAAAGAAATATGATCACGAAAAGTTAATTTAGTATCTAAGACAACTCCTAGGTATTTAACCTGTTCAGACCAAGGTATATTATATCCTGACATATTCAGCTACGTTTGTGGTAAACTACATTGCTTCCTTTTCCTAGTGAAAAAAGATGGAATCAGATTCATTTGCATTAAGTTTTATTTTCCATTTAAACATGAAACCATTAATTTTTCTAGAGCACGATCTAAGTTTAAAATAATTTTTTGTGGGAAATTATGCGCTGTAAAAACTCCAACATCATCAGCATATAATGAATAACTACAGTTTTCAAAACGCGGGAAATCTGCGCAGAATATAATATAAAGGAGAGGACCTATTACAGAACCCTGAGGTACTCCCGCAGGAATATTAAGATTGTGCGAAAAAGCGTTATTTATGGATACACAAAAGAAACGATTTTCTAAAAAGCTTTTTATAAGTTTAACAATTGAAACCTTGTTGGAAACCCAAAATTAACCAATTTAAAAATAAGACCATCATGCCAAACTGTGTCAAAAGCTTTCTCTACATCTAATGGAATAAAAGTTGCTGATTTTTTACGATCGAATGCCTGCTTTACGAACTTACAAATTCTTTTAACTTGATGTGAAGTACTATGTAGACTCCTAAATCCAAATTGTTGATTAGGTATAATATTTTTATTACTTATATGAAATAACAGTGTATCTCGGATAATTTTTTCAAATATTTTTTCCCATAGAGCTCAATAAACTGATAGGTCTGTAAATATTTATCATATTTGGAGGCTTTCCGTTTTTAAGAATAGGGATAACTTTGGCCCTTTTCCAACTGGAAGGCAAATGGTGAAGTTTAATACAACAGTTGAAAACATAAATAAGATATTCGATAACAATTTTCGGAGACTGTTTAATTAAAATCATTTTGATTCCATCCAAACCACAAGATTTTTTATTAGGGAAAGATTTTATAATATGAATAATATAATCATAATTCGCAAATTCATCATTTAGATTTTGAATATTGAAATTATTAAAACGATCTATAAAAATAGATATAATATGATTATAAGATGGAGAACCAAGATTTGAAGATACAGTATGGTTAGACATAAACTCTTCAGCTAACGCATTAGCTTTATCTAGGTTTGAAACTACGGTATTGTTACGGAGCTTAAATGGTGTTATAGAAGGATGTTTCTTACCTAAAACCTTAGAAATGTTCCAAAAAAGTTTATCACCTTTTTTCAGTGAAGAAATTCTATTGTTCCAGACCCTGTTTCATAACTCAGAAATATTATTTTTTATAATGATGGTTAGATTGCTCATGTTTTCTTTATCAATCGGCTGCCTGTACTTGAGCCACTGTCGTCGGTAATAGTTTTTAATTTTTATTAAATTTAAAATGCTGTTTGGCAATTTAATATTATTTCCCGAATAAGTTTTAGGTCGTACGCAATCAGTCTCAACCTTTAACAATTTATTGTTTAAAATATTTATTTTTTCATCGATGCTAGAAATATTGATATCTTCTTGAAAATTAATTGGTAAGTTTCTAAACTCTTTTTTTAAGCAAGATCTAAATTTATTCCAATCAGCTTTATTATAGTCTAGGTCTACGTTTTAATTCTGTTCTGAGTTGGAGTTTAATAAAAATTCAACCGAAAGATGGTCTGAACGTAGACCATTTAAAACAAATGGCTGTGAGACGAAGTGAGGAGTATTTGTCAGAACTAAATCAATATTTGAAGGACATGAGGTAGAGGCTGAAGGAATATATGTGGGATCATCAAGACTTATCACTGACATCGGAAAAAAGGTGGTAAATTCATTTAAAATATTACCACAGTTGTTGGCTCTCAGACAACTCTAATATCGGTGTGTGCTATTAAGATCACCACAACAAATAAAAGATCCATTATTATTACAGATTTTTCTGAGATCAGATTTAAATCTGCGCAGAAATTCAGGTGAATTTCGACCACCAGGAAAATAAATGCTGTATAGTTTCACATTTGTTAAATTATTGGATCGTAATTCAATTCCAATATTTTCAATAACCTTAGTATTTATTATAGGCACCTCTGTGTATGAAATAGATTTTTTTTATTAAAGTTGCAACACCTCCTCCAACTGAAGCCTCCCTATCCGAACGAATTATGTTGAAAGTAGGATGAAACAAAACATGCGTATTTGTTTCTACATTTTTCCTTTGAAGGAAATCAAAAAGTTCAATAAATTTATTGCGAACACTGCGACAATTCCAAAAAACAATATTTAAGTTATTAGAAGCCATCATATTATTTGTTATTGTGATTTACACCTATATACTTAATAGGTAATTGAGCGATTACATTAAATTGGTCATATTTATTTTTACAACTCTTAAGACCTAGAACTAAATCTGAAGTTAAGCTTATTACTCGGAGAACAAATCATCAATTTGTTGGGAATCAGTTTGATTAAATAAAGGCTGATTCCAAGTAGATTTAAATGCAGGAGTAAATTCGGAAGGTGAAGTCTGGTTGCACGAACTCGAACCCAAAGTAGGAAATTCTTTTGCAATGAAATTAATAATATTTGGAAACGATTCCCAGCAGAAACATTTTGATGTTTCGGTAGGTAAACGTGCTGTTTTCGAAAATTTTTATTTATTTTATCTCTGGACATGATATATGTGTGGATTTGTGGTTCCCATTACAATTTGCACATTTAACTTTGCTAACATCGGGGCAAACATTTGTACGGTGTTTGCCTCCACAATTAGCACATTTGACATTTACAGAGCAGGATCTTTCCCCATGCCCAAACATCTGACAATTTTTACATTCAATTAATTTGTTCTTCATTCTTCTTTGATAATCCCATTTTACTTTCTTCGAAAGAGAAATTTAACTTGTTGACGTAGGCCGTTATGTTTTACCGTTCCTCTCTCAAAAGAAAGAATGTAGAGAGTGTCATCAAAATTATTGAATTTTTTAATAACTGCGTTAACATCAGTACATTTGAAACCAAGTGAATTTAGAGATGACTTCACTTTATCAGCTGTGCGGCCTTCTAAACCATACATTACAACTTTGAATTTACGCTCACTTTTATTTTCATGAGAAAAAAATTGGCATTTGTTTTCAGCAAGTACTTTTGTGATTAACTCGTGTGTCTTACATTTTTTTAACAAAATAATTGGGAATTTCGTTTTTTCTAAAGATATCTTGAATGTAATTAATTTTTTGTCCCAGTACTTTTATTGAGGGTAAAGTGATTTTATTTTTATTTTTCGGTCTGGTTATCACAAGAGTCTTCCATGTCATCGGAATCATCTACATTGTCTGCCAGAGCCTGTAAGAGCATCCAATAATTGCTTCTTGGATTTTTATTATTAGAGTTTGTTTTTTGAAACTTTGATGAAGAGATATAAATTACGCTTAGAAAATTTTTGAAATAGTTTTATTTAATTTTTAAGTTAAATTTTCCGCATACACGAATCGAATCCTATAACACAAATCGAATTGAACTATTTAGTATGTATGCACAATATTTTAGTGCGTGAATGGTATTAAAATATCGTAGCCTAAAAAAAACTAGTTATATTTGAATATGTCGATCCTCAGACAGTTGCATCATTAAGTTTGCACTTGACAACCACTGAAAGCCAACAACGTCTATTAATGAAACAATAAGCAGATAATTTAAGTTATTATTTTGACGACTGTAACTACATTATATTTGAAACCGGAAACGCATATGCCGATATTGCAACAAATAATTTGTTAGAATCGTATATACAAAATTTGTATTATGGACTGAGTGTCTTTAATTGAATATGACAAAAATCACATAGATGAAAGAATACTCATATGTGAAAAGCGGTTTTAAATGCTAACCCTTGGGGCTTTATTTATGTAGTTGAGTTTTTGAATTTCTTTAAAAATCGAAGAACTTGACTGGGAATTTAGCCATTTGAACTGAAATGTTAAGGTTGCTGGTATTCGTTTGGTATTCGTGGAAGCCAAACATCTTCTCCTTTAGCTGAGCTGGTTAATATAGTCGCTCCGATAAGATTGGCGCATTCAGATTCCGCATAAGAATAATTGGAACTCTAACCTTAAGTTATAATTTGTGGAATGAAACTCCCGAAAACTCGATTGAATTGAGAAACTCTGGGGGTTTGAAGTGCATTGTTCCTCAGCCTTAACGGTATCAATGGATTTGTATACTGTGGAGTTGCCGGAAATTTATCACAGAATTTGACGTATATTACGATCCATGGTTGTGTTTTGATGTGCCAACAATGCTCTTTTGCATAACCACGATTTGTCGGATATATTTCTGTTAATTTCCAAATAGACTTCGGATATAAGTTGCTCTTCAGAGAACGCCAAAATTCAGACTGCTGGTTTAAGTTCTATTTCTCCATTGATGTCCTTAACCACTTCATTATTTCCAGTTTTTAGTAATTCTGCTGCATGTATTCCAGCACTGGGATCATTAAACAGATGCACTCGCATATTGGTGGAAAAGCTTAATCTAGAAACGTGGTTCCAAAGATATGATGCTTTAAGCAAGCTGTAAAAAGCTCGACCAAACCGCCCATAAATGGGTCAAATTGAGTAGTGATTTGAGAACAGAGTGTGAAGCTCTACCACCACATCAATAATTGCCGCAAACCCTGAAGAAGCTACTGAAACGGCGATATTGGAGTCTTTTCAAATGTGTGCCAATAAAAGATGTAGTAGGAATGTGTTGCCTGTGCCACGAGTAGCACCCTAGAAGAAAAGACCGCTATAATCTTTACTGTCCTTCATTGCTATCTTTTCGGGGAGTAATCTAGCCATCTTTTCAGCGATTTCTGCATTAATAGCAGTGAGGTTTATTCTCTTGATAACTTATCGATCATATTTTGTAATCTAACTGTCTGCGGAATACCAAACTGGCCTGTTTCTTTCTCAACTATCGATATCGATTTGTCCTCAATAATAAATAGAGCCTCGTTGTAAGTGTCATCGTCAAATGTAACATTAAAATTAATTATTTTTCTTCTACGAAGACAAATCTTTCCTGTAATCCTGCTATAGTGCCAAAGGTTTCGATAACCCAGACATACCAATTAAAATTCAAAAAAGTTTTCTCAGTTTCCATGGGGAAGAAAATAACAGGGCCTCTTGTATGGCTAGGCCCAGTGTGTATCATTTTCCGTCAACTGTGATATTTCACAGGATTCACGAAACGTTTTGCATTCCCGGACATTAGTGGTTTTCGAATCTGTAAGACACGTTGGTCCTTTTACAGTGTTTCGAGTTGAAGTAAGTTCTACTAGTATTCAAATTATTATTGAATTAAATTTGTTGAATAAAGTAAACAAAGTGAAACATAAAAGTTTTTAGGAAAGCAGATATACAAAAAAATTAAGTGAATGCATTTACGGAAGGCAGCTCTAAAATCATGTGCATCAAATAAACTCTGGTTTCCAAAGACTTAAATGGTGAAGTGTGTGTTGGTCATAGACTTTATAATTATAGTAGTGATAACAAAATTACACCTTACCAAAAAGTTGATTTAAAGTGGGGTGTGACGACCTATCAAGACCTTGTATGGCACAGTATTCTCTTCAGAGTCAGCTCTACCTGTGTGCGAAAAACTCAGTTATTCGGTCCAGTGGTTGCGTTAAAAAAATAGGTTTAGTAAAGTTACACAAAGTGGGCGAAAAGGGAGCATGGCGTCTAATCAAAATCTATAATAGCTCATAGCTCCTTCCAAAGAAGACACCATCTATATGCCAAATTTCATGTGAATAAGTTCAGTAGTTTAAGCGTGAAAAGGTAACAAACAAACAAACAATTCAATAAACATATATGTCTTTATTATGTTTATTGGGATTACTATTCGGTTATAATATACAATAAACGTTATCGCCGATCAACGATAAACATTAAAAATACAGGTAAAACGCCTGGCGATGACCGCATTTCATATCCGATGTTGAAAAATCTACCTCTCTCAACAAAAAATTATATCTGTTCAATTTTCAGCTATATTTTTTCATGCAAGGTCTTTCCTCAAGTTTGGAAAACTGCGACGTTCAGACCAATACCAAAACCCAATAAAGACCATCACTCCGTTGCAGGTTATCGACCAATTTCTCTTGTGCCATGTATTAGCAAAATTCTAGAAAAAACAATTGCCAAACGTCTAATGTGGTTCGTAAAAACAAATAACTTAATTACACCCAACGTCCTTCTTTATCTCCAATACTTTACCTCAAAAGCCTTATTAATAAAAATCACGTTAGCATACTTTCCACCGACTACGAAAGAGTTTTCGACAGGACTGGTATTCACGTCATCCTAAAACAATTAACGAATTGGAAAATAGGAAAAAAAATATGCATTACATAATTAAAATATTCTTAAGGGACAGAAAATTCAAAGTGAGAATCAATAGTAAAATTTCTCAAACATTTCCTCTACATAATGTTTTCCCACATGGATCATCACTCTCCGTAGTACTTTTTGTTATAGCCTTCAATGAATTTAGTAAAATTGTCTCAACCCAAAAACATATTGAACATGCCATTTATGCTTTTAAGACAAGCCCCACAGTTAGCATACTAACTGAAGCTGGAATGCCGTCTATTAACTACCGAACTTCATACCTTACCTATAAACTAATACCTAAACTTTTCATTAGTCGGAACAAACTATTATTCCAAGAAGTTAGAAAAGCTATAAATTGTATTAGGATACCAAGATTGCAATCTACGTTAATCAGTTGTATAAACCTCGCCAACAACATAGACCTAGATATAAATCCCATTCATATCAAATATCCATCGGAACCCCCATGTCTTTTAAAAAAATTTTCATTTATTTTATCTATGAACAACCTTCCTAAAGCAACAACACCACTTTTGAATAACAACAAACCTTTAGAAACTTAACCGATCACTTCTCGGAACACAACTGGAGTTTTCTATAAACGGATGGGTCAAATTCAAGTGACTTTACTACTTTTGCTACTGTGCATCACGACGGTAGCCTGATTAGCTCAGGATTTATCAATAACTGCTGCTCCAGCTATACAGCCGAAGCTATAGCGATATTCCTTGATGCCGACTTCACATCAAAAACAGATACAAAACATATCATCTGCACTGATTGCCTATCACCTATTCTCGCTATACAAAATTCTTCTTACGACTCACCACTTATAAATCAAATTAGAAATCTCTGCATCCAACATTTTAATAAAATCAAAATTATCCCACCATTTCACGTTGGTATACTAGAAAACGAATACGCCGACCACTACTAAAACACCAAACCTGGGAAGCCAGTGATATAATAAATAACATTTTCTCCTTTTTGAATATTTCAAACACTCAACGCTGGTCAAACTATCAATACAATTAAAAAAATGTGAATCCTCTTGGTAACAAACCAACCTACCCAAAAAACTGTTCCAGAAGAGAAACAACTACAATCGTTCGACTAAGAATGGGCCATTGCAATTTCTCACACAAAAATGTATTGGAAAAAACAACAGCTCCACTTTGCACTACGTGCAACACGAAACTCACCGTCATCCACATCTTAGGTGAGTGTACATCCTACAATCACACTAGAAAAAAGATCTTCGGATCTAAAGTTCCATCTACCCTCTTAAAAAACATATGCTATATTAATATAAAATTAATTTACAAATTCATAATAGAATATATACAAAATACAAAATTTTATACAGTATACAAAATTTTATCTAAAATAATTCAAACTCCGAGTCGAAAGCCACTGCTGTTAGCACTCCTTTTCTACTTATATTAGTTTCAATAATTGTATTATGTTATAAATAAATAAATAAAAATACAGTATAATGAAAACTTATCTATAGCCAAATATTGCAAAAAAGGACACAATGGCTCCCGAACATATTCATACGATGAAAACGAATATTAGAACATAAATGAGAAGACGCTCTCTATGTATGGTAGAAATAATTAAAAACTTATCTTACAACTTTAACCAAAACTTTTATTTTTTATACCCTCCACTCCAGTGTGCAGAGGGTATATATAAGTTTGTCATTCCGTTTGTAATAATTAGAAAAAAAATTTTGGACCCCATAAAATATATATATTTGTGATCCTTATAACAACCGGAGTTGATATAGCGATGTCTGTCTGTCCGTCTGTGGAATCGTGCAGCTAGGGTGCTCGTTGACATAAAAAATGATTCATTATCACCCTGAAAAGTTTGCTGTTTAAAATCGTCCAAAACGTTCAATTGGGGCCCGAGATTTGAATGAAGAACTAAAAAAAGTCTTGAAAAAATATAATTTTCTATGTTGTTATTGTCACTATCACGTCCTCAATAGGGTAGCTAAGGTGATCATTTTTAGTGAGTATGTTTCACCAAATTCATGGGAAGACTTCTATTTCAAAAATAATTAAAATCAGTGGAACAGGTCCAGGGAAATCTATGAAAAAATAAAAAAAAAAAAATGAAAAATATGATGTTTCTATATCGTTCTTGTTGTTATTCTAAATGTTGTATTGTTGTCATAGCTGGACCTGTTGTTTTCGTGGTCGTTGTGGTAATAATATAATAAAAACTAACCCTTTGTAGATTTTTTATCAACTCTGATAGAAAAATTTAAAAGTTTCCATTGCTTTGGTATCACTAGATCATTTCTGTCATTGCCACGAGCCTGCCTGCAAAGTTTCAGATCGATTAGTTCACGGGAATGGGGTTAAAATCGATCCAAAATTTTTTCGACAAGCAGACACTACGAGTTAATATAATGGGAGTAAAAATTCACCAGCATCTAAAGCAAATAATGCTAAAATACCTAGTTGTTAATAAAAAAAAAACAATGTAAATATAGCAAAAAAAAACTTTTGTACCTATATTAATTTATTTAAAGAGAAAAACACAAAAATAACGTTTGATGTTGTATTTTTTGTGTGTAATACTTACATAAACATACATACACATATTAAATAATACAAATAATATACATATATTCTATATATGTATATCCATAATAACTGCATGTTAGAAATAAATCGGTATATTATTTTATTAACATAAAATTCTGAAATATTTTATTGTGCGGAAAATACATTTCTTTTGCATTAACAGAGTGTCACTTCATTTTGCTCAGCATGACTATGCCACAGTAGATGGCGCCACAATTTTTGTTCTAATTAGCTTTGCTATAGTTATTTCTATTTTAACATGAATGTCAATATTTTCAAATAGATATCATCCAGAACAATGTTAAGAGTATACACGGGCTGGTCTTTTATTTCATACGTTTTTTCATTATTCTTTTACAAATATGAACATAAGTTTGGCATATTAACTTTTTGTTGTCTTTAAAAAACAGAGTTACAGAGTTCATCAATAAGTTTTCTTTTTGCTTTCAAAACAGTTCTACATAGATATATAAAATTATTATTCTGCTTTACCTACAAAATATCTGATTGCGATTACATCTAATTTTTAAAAATTGTTTATAATTACTAAAGCATTATTATTCACATAAATACAAAATTGCACTTTTTAAAATTTTTCATTCAAATTTTAGAAAATATCAATTCTAAAAACTGGAATTAAAATTTCGAATTATAAATTATAAAATATTAATTTAATTTCGGAAAATCATATCAAAACGTCGGAAATAATAATTTTAAGTTTAGAAGACATCAATTGCATCAAATTCCAAAAAAAAAACACCAAATATATTAACATTTAAAAAATGTTTACATTAAAAAAATATATTGGCATTCAGGAGAAATTAATAGCTTTTCAGTAACTTCTTTTAACGATAGTCGAATTGTTAAAAAAGGAAAGCAAAACTATCAGTAAAATTTTTAAACGATATTCGCTATTGCTAAAGTCAGCTGTTGTGGTTATCTAAACGACAACCATTTTTGTGTTGTTTATTCAATCGATAAAAACTTAAATTTTTAGGTTGAAATGTCGTCATACATACATTAACAAAAATCACAAAATAGTGAAAGTATTTTGCTTCTATTAAAAAACTTTATTATATAAATAAAAAAATTAAATAGCATATTCAATTCATTATTTCATTTTCAAATAAATAAACAGAAATATTAGTAAAAAAAATAGAGATATTAAACATAATCATAAAATCATCCTGTCAAACACGAAGTAATTTATTTTTTCCTATTCTTCTTTGTGTTTTGTGCTTATTTTGACAGAGATGCCACTCGTTTACAATTTAAATGAATAGAAAAATAGATTTGTCGACTGTCGTTAAGGTGTATGTACATAGTGAATCACTTAATCCTTAGTGCAAACAACAATAGCTGTCTATATATTTTGCGATTGTCGGATCGTTGAAATTTACAGAATCACACTACAGAAAACATTAATTTAAATTCAATGAATTTTATAAAACCTCAAATGATATTTAAGAATTGCGAACATAAAAATTGTTACATAAATAAACGCAATTTGATGAGAATGCTATTTTTATATAAATTTTCAAAATTTTTTTGGATGAATATTTGAAGTTTTTCAGAAAATAAAGATAACAAATTATTTTATCTAAAATGTTTGGGACATTTGGTTTTTTGCGTTTGGCATCCTTAATTTGATTATTTATTATTATAAATTTATTCTCTATGTTTTCCAAATATGGCAATTTTTTAATAAAAAAGTTGAGAGAGCTTTTTTTGGTTATTATTTTGTGACTCCATCCGACCTATATAGCCGCAATAAAAAAATATTTCGCCAGTTAAAAGAAACGATACAGCCATCTCCAATTACCACGATTAGTGCATATATCCACCCTACACAACCATTACCTGTGCAATGGAGGTTAGGGCGAGCAATTTAATTAGCAAAAACTTAATTAAACGAGAAGTTATGTCATATAAACGGAAACGCGGCATATAGGAAATGCATGCATATTTTCCCAATATTTTGTATACATTTATTATCAATACTCAAACCGAGGTGGAGGGTATCAAAGATTCGGCACAGCCGAATTTAACACTCTTACTTGTTTAATGTTTAATTTTGCCATTAAATACATTCAAATCATAGTTATCCCATAATTGTCGCTTATCATCACCACAAAATGATGGAATTTTTTATTTGGTCTTATCTACTTTTGATATAATTAAAAAATGGAACGCCACTAATAAAATTAATAGATATTATCTATACAAAAAATTTATATGAAAGCATTGCAATTCATTTCAGGGCAAAACATAGAAGTGCCGAACTAAATGCTTTAAGCAAATGTGTGGAATATCTAAATCAACCCGATTTAACTACATTCGAATTATGCAAGGCACATTTACTTTTCACTTGTGTAGTTGAAAATGATTATAATTAGTCATGATTTGCCAACATCATGCGAGTATCATGAGCGTATGAGTGATAATTTCATATAATAACAAAAATTAGTCATACGTAAGCAGAATTATTCTGCAAATATCAATAAAACACAAACGAAGTAAATAAAAAAACAATTGAGAGATGGTATATTTGAAAATACAAAATTGTTCTTATAGTTAGTTTATTAGTTAATTGTTCTTACTATACGACTATGACATAATGTCATAGGTCAGAAAAGCAGAATACATTGTTCATTGCATTTAAATTAAAAAAAAACATTATGTATTAACATCTTCCAATAACCTATCGCATTGATAATATGTCGGGTGTAATCTATGAGATCTTTCTAGCATTAAGCTCAATTAACTCACATCTGGTCTGAATATATAACTTAATGCATTTATACTGGTGGTTAAATAGGATTAAGGATCCCTGTAGTTTAGTTTGGTATAAATGATTAGCTGCCCTATTTAGGTACAACTCCTTTTCTGTAATTATTATTCGTAAAATTTGGCGCAAATATGCCATATTATGCATTCTGAAACTCGACTTGAATTAAGTTCTCCAGACAACAAGTCAATATTTTTTGCCAGCAATTTTCTTGTTCTATTATCAGTTTTGTAAGTCGATTCTCAGTATATATAATATTGTCTCTACCAATACAATTACTTTGTACTTTAAATGCATTTCTCATAATTTTCAAAATAAATATTGAACAAAACAAAAAAAAAAAAACTATATTTTTGGATAAAAAAAAGTGGAAAAAATAAGAAATAGAACTTTTTTATGATTTTGCGCTATGAACAGCTGAAAATTGTAATTTATCAATATTTTGCACATTCACAAGGCCAAAACTACCTGAAGGAGCGTTCCAATGCCTTTGCGATGTACTAGAGAGTTCTTAACTATTGTCTTGGCTACAATTTTTGTCTTAGGATTGGATCGAAAATCTCAATAGTTTGGCTGTTATAGGCCAAAATATCCAAAAAAAGCGTGACAAAAAGTGGTGAGTTTTCTACATTTTTGACTTTTTGTCCATAAAAATGAAGTTTTTTCTAAGTAATATGTTCACAGAAATTGTAGCACGAGACAATAAGTCAAAATTTCAAATAGTTTACGAAATATGAGCCCAAGAAAATTTGCAAATTTTCCAAAAAAATAAAGTCTGAGAAAAAACTGCAAGTCAAAATCTGGAAGCTCGATTTTCACCGTAGACGTATGGTCTAGTGGACTTTTTTGCTCAGTACAATCCCAAGAATCAGAAACGCGAAGCGCCCATTAAGATTTTTTCCTTCCATACTAATCGCCCCACCCTAATATATATAGAGTTTTAATAATATATCTTGATGCAAACTAAGCGTATATATAATATAAATAGGCAAAGGTATTTCTTGTGACCGATGTTTTGCTCCACAGTTTTCTCCCGATTTTGACCAAATGCATCTCATTTGAAAGGTATTTCTTTTGAGCTGTCCATCAGATTTAAAGCTTCTTAAATTTTTAAATTTTTTTGAGGTTATGCTAATTTAAAATTGCTACTAACACATATATAAAATGATACAATGCTATTTGTGTGTTTATTAAATTTATTAATGTGTTTGTTTTCTTCATTCAAAGTCATAATTGTGTTGGATTGAAAAATAATTTTGGACATAAAACAATACCATAAATTGTGAATTTTTCTGCCAAGTGGTGGATAAGTAGCATGTAATGTGTAAAATTACATACCACATGGTACTTACTGCCTCGGGAAGCATAGCTGAATGCTATCAGACGCGTCCACGGGTTGCGGATAGTGGAAACCCCAGCAGATATGTTGGGATGCTACGAATAAAATAAGCAGTCGCGGACAACTCAGCGGTCTCAAGGGGAGAGTCTCGGGGGGTCTCGTTTAGAGCACCTGTAAATACCCGAGTTGCCAATGATCCTTGGAACGACGTGGCGAGTAATTGGCGCCACTCAATAGCCAATCTCAACAACTCGTTGAAAAAAAAAAAAACAGCATTTCTGGATGCTACAATCGGCAATCCCGGTACCAGAATCGGATGCGATCGGCTAATCATCGGTTCATCTTAAACTCTACTGATGACAGAAACCACAACGAATGGAAACCAAAATGATCCCCAACTGTTGACGACTTTTAGCTTTAAATCAAGGACACGATTTGGAACATGGAATATTAGAACGCTTCTGAAACCATCAAGATTGGCCCAAATTTGCAAGGAATTCAAGAACTACTACCTTCTCTTCCTTGGTTTATGTGAAACAAGGTGGCCTGATAATGGCACAATAACAACCGACGGTGACATAACCTTTTTATATTCTGGCAAGCCAAGTGGACTCCCTCGATCGAGCGGCGTAGTATTCCTTCTTTCTAGAGAGGCCAAGAGCGCCCTAATGGCATGGAAACCACATTCTGATAGGATTATATCCATCTGTCTGTACACCCGTGCTCGTAACATCACATGCATTCAATGCTACGCCCCCACTGAAATCTCAGACCCCAATGACAAAGAAGACTTCTACAGCCTCCTGGAAAAGGTAATAAAAGACACACCTAGTGGTGATATTTTACTTCTTACCGGTGATTTCAACGCTCAAGTGGGCTTAGTTAACACGAATATTGAGTCCGTTATGGGAACTCATGGACTGGGGCAAATGAACGAGAACGGCGAATTATTTACCGGAATATGTGCAAGCAGTGGTCTTACAATCGGTGGCACTATTTTCCCTCACAGGGACGTGCATAAAGTAACTTGGGTTTCCCCCGACCACAGAACAGAAACCCAGATTGACCACATTGCGATAAGCAAGAAGTGGCGGGGTTCATTACTAGATGTGCGCAATAGACGTGGGGCAGATGGAGCGTCAGACCACCATTTACTTGTAGGAGAGATACGATTAAGGATATGTGCAATCCGACGACAAACAACACAGTCTTTGCCAAGACGATACGATGTATCCAAATTAAAATCCTCAAATACTCTCGAAAGTTACGTAGGCTCCCTAACGACTCGCTATGAAGGTATCCCGAACAGCAATAGATGCCAATGGAATGCTATAAAAAGCATTTTCATAGACAGTGCGAAGCAACATCTTGGTCATCCTCAACCTAAGCGTAAAGTATGGATCTCAGACGCTACCTTGCAACTTATTGAAGATAGAAGACAACTTAAAGGCTCCATTAACGTTGCCCGAACAAGAGCTTCTAAATTTATCCTACAGGCACAGTATGCCAGTCTAGATCGCCAGGTAAAACGAAGTGCGCGACGAGACAAGCGGGTTTGGGTGGAAAATATGGCCATAGAAGCACAGTCAGCTGCCGATACACATCGAAGTAGAGATTTGTACAAAATTGCAAATCAAATATCAGGGAACTACCGTTCAACCACATATCCCCTTAAAGATCCATTGGGAGGAACTGCCTCGTCCGTGGAGCGGCAACTGGCAATATGGTCCGACTATTATGCCGGCATACTGTCAATTCCGCAACCCACAACAGTCTGGCAATGTCACTGTACTTCACACCAAATCAGATCCGACATAAATACAATTTTTCCAGACGAAACTGAGATCGTCATTGCAATACGTGCACTGAAGAATGGCAAGGCACCAGGCGTAGACAACATTAACCCTGAACTGCTTAAGGCTGATCCGACTCTTAGCGCTAAAATAATCTACCCTATTATCAGAGACTTTTGGACATCACAGTCTCTTCCTGCTGAACTAAGCGAAGGAGTGATAATAAAACTACCCAAGAAAGGAGACTTAACAGAGTGTAAAAATTGGCGGGGTATAACTCTTTTAACCATGATTAATAAGGTGTTAGCGAATATAATCCGTGCTAGACTGGCATCATCAATTTCAGCAGATCTTCGAAACGAGCAAGCTGGTTTCAGACCACACCGATCGTGCACCGATCATATAAATAGTCTAAGGATCATAGTGGAACAGTCGGTGGAATGGAGATCTCCATTATACTTGATATTTATCGACTTCGCCAAAGCATTCGATACGATCCACCATCAGGCAATTTGGCACGCACTTCGATGCAAGGGAGTTCCACCTGTGCTAATCGACTTAATCAAAGCTTTGCATGGCAACGCAACAAGTCGAGTACTACATGAACGCACGTTAAGCAATCCGATTGGTATAAGCACTGGGGTACGACAAGGATGTATCCTATCTCCGCTGTTATTCAATATTGTATTGGATTCAATTATGCAGCAAGCAACCCGAATAAGAAGAGGCATTACATGGGGTATGAATGGTCGAATGGAAGACCTTGACTATGCTGATGATATTTGCCTGCTCGCACATAACTTTACCGACATGTCAGCCAAATTGGATCAGATACATCAGCTAGCATCTGGTGTCGGTCTTCACATTAACTTCGACAAAACTAAGGTTCTACGTATCAATTCGACTAATCTCTCCAAGTTCCGAGTAAACAACATAGAACTCGAGGACGTCCAATCGTTTTGCTACTTAGGATGTATCATATCAACAACAGGCGGCTCACGTGATGATATTGCATATCGCATAAGGAAAGCAAAACAGTCTTTAGGTGCATTACAAAGAGTATGGAAGTCACCACAAATACATATAAAAACTAAGCTTCGCCTTTTCTCCTCTAATGTTCGCTCTACCCTGCTATATGGATGTGAGTCCTGGAACTCTACTGCAAGCGACATTCAATCCCTGCAAGTATTTGTTAATCGTTGCTTGCGAAAAATTTTGCGAATATTTTGGCCGAACGTAGTTTCCAACAGAGACCTCTGGCAAAGAACAGGTGAAACACCAATTCGCATAGAAATTGCAAAGAGGAAATGGAGCTGGGTTGGTCATATTTTGAGAAGACCCAATGATGACATATCAAAGATGGCAATTGACTGGAACCCTCATGGCAGCAGAAGAAGCTAACACCTGGAGAAGGCAGCTAGATTCCGAAATTAGCGAAACAAGAAGAACTTGGCCTGAGATCAGAATAATCACACAGGACAGATCCCAATGGAAGAATTTCGTTACGGCCCTTTGTTCCAACTTGGAACCATAGGAATCAATATATATATAAATTGTGAATTGACTAAAATTATTAGCATACTTTTAGGGTCTAATAAAATAATTCATTAAATGATAAAAGAAAGTTTACTAGATTTTGCACTTCGAACTTCGAGGGCTGGGATTTGCTAGTATATATAATTATGTTCTATACCAGTTTCCGGCATCAACGCATAAGTGAGAGTTAATGATGATATTTTAGGATCTTAAAAGAAAATATTATTGTAGTTTATCCAAAATTAAAATAAATTTAATTTTGAGTTTAGGTCTATATCTCTTTTTGCCAAAAAGGCTTTCCACGTTTCATTTATGCAATTATCTGCGGACAAGTTTCTTCTATCGAAATATTTCTCAAAAGATAGCAGTTTTGACAATGTAATACACAATACCCATTTGTCACTCTATAAGTAGGCATTTTTCTCATGCAGATTTTCTAACTCCATTTCGGAATATCAAAATTTCTGATTTAACAGGATTTGCTAACAGATTCCACATATCATGAGCTAAGATCACGATATCATCCCCACATATTAATAATCGAATGTGTAGTGAAATGTAGCGAAAACGGTTGGAGAAAACAAACATCCTTGTTTTACTAGATCCTGTACAAAACTCACCTTTCCAGACCAGACACATATAGTTTCAATTATATCAACAAAAAAGAGCTTAAAATCGAATAATTTTTATCCGTTAAAGTTTATTTTCGAGGCTTTTTCATTATGTTACTATAGATTTTTAGAAATTTATCTAATGGGCTTTTAAGTCCTTTTTCAAAAATCAAAAAAAAAAAAGATTATTTATTTTTTCATCCTGCGTTTCGTGAGCATTTTGCTACTAATCTAGCACGATATTAATATACGAAAGAGGGATGTGACTACACTTAAAATAGCTCGAAAATAATTACACATTACCAGAAAGTACTGTGAAATATATTAAACTAAGAAGAGGCTTTATAAGAAAAAGCCAACGATCTTCAAATATAGCCGAGCAAACTTTTTGTAATCAATGTACTAAGTTTCTAAGTAACATGATTGATAAAAGTATTAATTTGGAGCGCAATAAGAAATGGGGTCAGTTGTTATCCAATTTAAAACCAGGTGATAAATCATTTTGGAGTATAAGCAGGACCTTGCGAGGAGAAGGAAAAAATCAAATCTCTCACTTTAAAGTTCGAAATACAAAAATAACATCTGATAAGGACAAGACTGAAGTCATGGCAAGTACACTTGTCAAAGCAAATAATCTCACTTCGAACTACAGCCACTCTGCGGATACAGTAATAAATACAACAGTAAATAAGTTTAAGAAGGAAAATCCTTGTTCTGAATCAGCAATTTATACATCTCTAGAAGAAGTAATGAAGTAATGTCTTATAAATAAAACCCTAAAAATTTCCTGGTTTTGACAATGTTCCCAACCTGGGGCCAAATCACCGCATTCGATATCGAGTAATATCAATCGAAATTCCATATTTTTGTTTATTATTTGAAGAAGACAGACAAACGCTCGACCACGATTCGCTTTTCTTCTTAACAAGAGGCCATAATTCTTCAACTGTGGAAAAGAAAAATTTATCTCAGCATTTTATTTTTGGAAATAAAAAAAAAAGATTTCGATCGAAAAATTTCGATAGCGAATGCGATGATTTGGCTCCTGCTCTTAAAGAGCCTACCACTCAAAGCTCTAAAATTACTGGTTATAATATTTAACAGCTGCATCAAACTCAACTATTTTCCAAACCATTTAAAAATGCTAAGGTTATAGCTATTAACAAACCTAGCAAGCCAAAAAATACCATAAAAAGCTGCAGACATATTAGTCTATTAAGTAGCTTAAGTAAAATATTTAAAAAAATACTACATTCTCGTCTTAGTGAATTTGTAATGAACAATTCTATTGTTGCTAAAGAATAATATGGATTTAAAAAAGAGCATAGCCTCACTCACCAAATACACAGGATTAAAAATCAAATAATCGCAAATAAAAACAATAAACGTTCAACGGGTCTAATATTGTTAGATATTGAAAAAGCGTTTGACACCGTTTGGCATAATGGCCTCCTATTTAAACTTCTTGATGCAAATATACCAAAATATTTATGCAAACTTATTTCAGATTTCATTGACGGCAGAAGCTTTAAAGTTGCTATTAACAATGAAACATCATCTCAAAAAAACTTTACCACAGGGTTACCTCAAGGATCAGTCTTGTCGCCATTGCTTTACTCGATATATACATCCGATTTCAAAGTCCCGAAATATATGGAAATTGCATACTAAGCAGATGATATTGCGTTCTTCAAACAAACTTACAAGTGCACTACTGAAGAAAATGGAAGAGGGACTTGTAAATTGCAGTAAATATTTTCACAAATGGAAAATCAAAATTAACTTAAACAGGACCCAAGCAATAATTTTTCCATTCAACAAATCTCCCAAAAGACTGCCAAGATGGCATCTTCTTATTGGAAACTTAACGATGTCAGATATCTCGGAGTTGTCTTGAACAAAAAGCTTACATTTAAACAACATGCTAAGGCTACATGCCACAAAGCTATAAAATCATTTAAATCATTATGGCCACTACTAAATAGAAGGTCATTTCTAAACCACCAAAACAAAAATCTACTCTTCAAATGTGTTATAAGGCCAATATTAACATACGCGTGTCCTATTTGGAGTGACTGTCACCTCAAACGCTTAAAAATTATTCAAAACAAATGTCTTAAAGTGATACATAAAAAGCCCTGGAAGTATCCTACAAATCTTCTTCACGAAGAAACCCGTTATCGATTTAATTTCAAGGATCAATAACAACTACTTTGCCAAAATTGAAAATTCCGCTCACCTACTGATAAGAGAATGTAGAGAAATAACGTAAAATTAAAAAAGAAAGCACCAAATTGAATATGCTTGTATTATTTTTAATAAACCTCCTAAAGCATATAAATATTTTCAGATAGTATTTGAATATATTAAATCATATAAAAGTTTTTGATGTGTAAACATCTATACCAGCAGAGGGTAAATTTCTATTTCACAGTACAATCACAAAAACAGCGTAACGCAAATCGGTGAGAGCTGTAACACAAATCGGTTTGTGACTTATGATTGTATTGGTGAAAAAATTATGACATAAAATTGTTTTAACTTTTTTAAAAGCGTCATCTATGTACCACTTATATAGTTTATATTGGGATATTTTTAACGTTTTACAATAAAGGGTTGTTGAATTAGCTGAAACAGTTTTTGCTACAAGTGATGCATAGATGACGCTTTCTGTTTGATTTTAAAAAATTAAATAAAAAAAATCTTTATTTACTAGATGTTTACACATCTCCCCTGTGATCGGACTCACATGATTTTTTTTCCTCCCATTTTCTTTTAAAAATCATTAAAAAATAAAATAAAACTATTTAATATCTTTAGATCCTATATATTATTTTTTGCAATATCTATATGTAAAGATAAGATCTCATATGTGAATATCAAATTTGTTAAAATATGTAAATAAAGGAAGAATATATAATTAAAAAAAAAAAAAAAAAAAAAAAAAAACTATACGAAGGAATAATAATTACTACTAAAGTAACAAAACTCAACTTTAAGAATAAATAAACTTTCGTATAATTCGTCCATTTCGCAATTTTGATTTAAAGAAAAAATTACTAATATATATACCACAAAACATAAACGTTTTGACTTAAATCCGAAGGTGCAATTGCAGCAAAAAACAAATAGATAACGGCTAGTAGACCGCTGCAATAGTCTCAGCAATGTCCATACAAACACTATGTATCATATGTGATTAACATCGGGCTCAAAACGTAGTGAACATTTATTATGTACTCTGCTCCATTATGGTTGAAGGATTTATAAATTGAAATGGAAATCTCTCTGTATCTTGGTACATATCATTTGAAATCGGAATACAACTTTTTCTATATATTTTTATAAAAATAAAAAAAGAAATGTTTTTGTTACAAATTTAATTACTGCAGACTAAAGAAAAATATTTGCATATTCATACAACAGAAATAACAACAGCAACAAACTCACTCTATTTAACACAAATGTAATAAAATATTTGCCAACTCCATACGAGAACATGTTTATGTAATAACTTTCTACAGAGTATCTAAACAAAACATAATACAAAAAACATGCGTTCTTTACACATGGTTTATTCAAAATTACAACAAAGTCTTAGAATCGTAAAAGCGTCCCTATTGTTTCAAGTAAGAAAAGTGAAAAAATTTGGAATATAGTTTAAATCCTATAAAGACAGGATTCAGTCAAATGAGGAATATAAATGCTCATATAAAAGTTCATATCTGTTCCCAAAAAGTGAATAATTATGGTATATAATTAATTATTTCACTTATATCTATTACTATTATCAAGCCATCTTCAACTGGAATATTTTTCGCAAGAATTTGATTTAAATGAGATGAATTGTTTTTCAAATTCAACCCATTTGAAGAAAGTATTAAGGTCTAGTTTTAATTATGCCATAAAAATGTTGCGATCAGTTTTCAATTTTATTCTAAAGTTGACAGTTAAAGAAAAAAGATTAAAATTATCAATCATAAATATTTTTTATATAAAATTTTTTATACCATTGCACCATATAACAAGCTTAGTGCGTCTAGATTTTAAGTGGACCATTGCTTATGTTTTTCAGTAATGTTGTTGTTTTAATAATATGTGTAGAACTTTACGCTTTTGTGTAGAGATTTAATACAAAATTTTACAAAAAAAAAGACATAAAAAAAATAAAAAATAAAACAAAGCTGCAAACATATTTAACCGTATCATACTTATATGTTCGTTCATTCCTTTACAATTTTAACAACGAGTTTATTATAGTTATTTTACAAAATGTCTGTTGGAAATTTTTTAAATTAAGTGTTTGGCTGAATAAGCTTTGGTTGTCTCTCCAGAAAGTATTTCATTTTAATTGATATTAGTTTGTTGCCAGTGATAACCTATTGTAATAAAAACGAAAATAAGGTAGAAGATGACTAAAAATAAGGTAGCCGTATAAAAATCTAATACATATTTTCTTCACTATAAGATCAACTATGTATGTCCATTAGGGAATCCCTTCATTATATGGAGGGAAAAAAAGTCGGTCGCACCCCCTAGAAATATGCGAATAGCAAAAAAAAATGAGAAATACAAAGTTTTGGGCCAATCAAAAACCATTTGGAGGTGGCTCAACGCGATTGAACACTTCAAGTATGTTTATATGGAAAAATATGACTTTTTTTTTCAGATTTTACGAAAATTTCGTTCTATAGTTTAATTTTTCCGACAAATTGTTACATAGTTTGGGATCAGTATTATATTGTCTTTCCAAAAAGCTGTAGAACTTCAAAATCGAATAAAACTCGGCAAGAAATAGCAAATTCATCACTTTTGTGGCAAAAAAGACAAGGACATGATATTTGATGGCATTTTTTTCAACTTTACGAAATTAATTAAAGCCAACATTTTGTTTTAGTCTCTATACCTGTAAGTACTCAGATATGAAGTATTGTTTTATTACCACCTTGTTAACCTATTAAGCATTGAGACGGAAAATGGAAAAATTTTTTGGGAAAATTTTGAAAACTCCTTTTTCAAGTTTTGAACAATTTTCTTAAACAAAATTTAAAAACGTTGATCTAGCTCCTTAAGGTCTTGTTAGATTTATGTTAGAGATTAACTGTATGAATTTTGAGGTAAATCCCTTTGCCAGAATTGTTTTGACAAGGTTTTTATTTTTGAGGACTTCGAGAAAAATTGGATTTTTGTAAAATATTCTGAAAATGTACTATTTCCAAATACTTTGTATCAAAAATTCATCACTTGTCTACTTTTAAATATTATATTTTATCTTAATAGCCTAGGGTTTTGGAAAAAAACAATGTGACCCCATTAACCCTTTTGTAATTGGGGTCGCATATAACCCAAACTAATAAAAGACAATATATTAAAAAATTCTAATATTTTGTGTGCTGAATTTTTAGATGCGATGTTTAAAATATAATAATCAAATGTGAAGAACTTCCGTTCCTAAAATATGGGATAAATTCGAGAACGTTAACCCAGTATTTCCCAAGGCAGCTTTGGATTTAAAGATATTTTCAATCGCGTTGAGCCACCTCTAAATGATTTTTGATTGGCCCAAAACTTTGTATTTCTCACTTTTTTTGCTATTCGCATATTTCTAGGGGGTGCGACCGAGAGTTTGAACACTTTTTTGTATTAAGGCCACCCTCATGTCCATTTAACTATTGGATTAAAAAATTGAGGCTAGCTTTCATGTGCTGGATTTACATCCCTATAGTTTAAGGCTATACGGGGTACGTCCTTGAAAAATCCTGACTTTACTTCTTAACATAATCGCCTTTTAGCTTGATAATCTTTTCATAGCGCAATTCAATACCTTCGATGACCTGATTATAGTAAAAGTTGAGGGATAAATTATTTAGTGCACTAGAAGGGCTAGAAATCAGGCCAATTTGGTTACTCGTCAAGCAAAGAGGAATTATTTTACTCGAAGGCTTGACATATCCTTACCATCAGGTCAGTTATGGAAGAATATTAAGAAATTAGGCATCCACTCCCGGGGTTCTTCTGATTGGTGTGTGGACCCGGATGACTTAAATAATTTTTTTTGTACAACCACTATAACAAATAGCCCCAACAATGCAACTAACCTTCAATCTCTTGCTACCGGCTTTCCTACTTTTGAATTCACTGCTGTTACCGAAGTGGATGTAAGTTATGCCATTAGAAACGTTAGATCTAATGCAATTGGCGAAGATGGTGTATCTATTAAATTCCTTTATTATAGGACCCCTTACACATATATTCAATCATTGTCTAACTACATCGACTTTCCCCAAGTTGTGGAAAGTTTGTAGGGTAATTCCTGTGGCAAAGGTTACATCTGCCACCTGTGCTAGTGACTGTCGCCCAATTTGCATGCTTTCTGTTCTGTTGAAAATATTTGGGTCTCTTATGTCAAAGCAAATTACCAAATATCTTAATACTAATGAACTTCTGTCTCCAGCTCAATCCGGATTTCGTTCTTTCCATAGCTGAACTACAGCAGCTTTGAAAGTTATTGATGACATAAGACCAGAATATGATACTGGGAATTTGTCATTTATGTGCTTGTTGGACTTTTCGAAGGCTTTTGATAGCGTAAATCATATGATACTTTGTCGTACATTAACACATCTCTTTGGTTTTACCGATTCAGCCATTACACTTTTGCAAAATTACTTGTCTGGGCGAGCTCAGCGGGTTATAGTGGGCGATAGGGAATCTTGTATGAAGATGGTTATATCTGAGGTCTCACAGGGATATGTTCTTGGACCCCTTTTATTCAGTATTTTTGTAAATGATGTTTTTAGTGTTGGAAATACGTACGAGTTCATGCATATGCTGATGATTTACAGCTTTATATCTCGAATCGAACTGATTCTATCGACGTAACATGCTGCAAAGTTAACAAGGACTTAAAGGCAATAGGGAAGTGGGCAGATGTGAATTATCTACTGCTTAATCCAAATAAATCAACTGTTTTACCAATTAGTAGATAAAAACTTAATTTTGGTTCACTTCCAGGAATTTTCCTGGGAAGTTATGCTATTCAGTAAGTGGAAAAGGTAAAATAATTGGGCTTTTGTATTAACTCCACCCTTTAATGTGGTGATCATAGTAGATTATCCTCCAACTTTATACCGATTAAAAAATGCGGCGGTTTAGCAGCATATCAGGGTGGAGAAAAATGATGCTTGGTTGTGACTTAGTGGACTTTCTTCGAATGAGAAACTTATTATTCCTACATAAATTACTACACCAGAAAACACCCGCGTATCTGTATGAAAAATTGATTATACCACGATACACACACAGCAGATTGTTTTTCGTTAATACCATTAAACTTTGGAACTCCTTACCTACAAACTTAAAACTAATTGCAATCACTTTTTGAATACATTACTAGAAACAATTAAATATTTCCCGTTATAACTACCAATTTACTTAACTTTAATTATCTATATTGCTGTCTTATTTACTTATATTTCATTTAAGTCCTTGACCTTGATAATCAGCTCCCCATTTGTATTGTTAAATTTGTAATATAAATTTATATTGCTAAATTTGTATTAATGTTTTAATTTAAATTTTTTTATTATTTTTTTAAAAATGTACTAATTATGACTTTCATTATGTAATAACTTTTGAACTATAAAAGAATTATATTCTTGTTGTTTTAATAATGCAATTAAATAAATAAATAAATAAATAAATAAATAAATCAAAAATCATTCGGAAATTCTCAAATGAGTAGTTGTAGTATTCTTTATTTTTTTTTTCGTTTTAGATTTAACAATATATGTTCATAATTATAAAAAAGGATTAAATTAAGAATATATCTATTTTCGATTTTGATATTATGTCGTTGGTCGAAAGACCCTTTAAACAAATAACAATTTTACAATTCAAATATTCCTATGGATTAAAATGCGATATTAAAAAGTTTCTATTATTTACACATGTTTTCATATAATTTGGTATAGATTGCCAGCCTACAGTTCTGCCATCTTAAATATTGATTATTTCGATTTCACTATATACAGATTTTCGAAAATGTAAAATTCTAAACTCTTTCAGAGTATTAAAATGACCTATAAAATATTCTATGTCTTCTTTTTCCTTCAAATTCAAACAAGGTGAACATAATTCTGAAACATTTAACTGATAATTATTACTATTAGGTTTAATAAGGTCACTTCTTGCCTTGAAAAACCGCGTTATGTCTTCTAACTGTAACTCGTCTATTATGCACCTGATTCCTGCCATTGGGTCATTTTTTCTATATATTCTGCTTGTTTCAGCTGCTTTCATTAGAAGGGCTTAGTTATAGCAAGTTTTAAGTGCATATAATAAATTAATCCTATTTTCAGCCCACTGTGTTTGATTGAAATTTTGCTCTGTCCATGAGGTACCATAATCAGCTCCTATTCTATTCATAGCATTCATCCAAATAATTTTCTGTCTAATAAGTATTTTGGAGAGCTGATTGGGAAGTCTGTGCCGATTATAATAGAACAAACCTTTGTTCATATACCTCGGCTGCAAGTACAAAGTATACAGATGACTATTTTCTATTTCCGTTTCATGAGGCTATTGGATGGAAAGGCGTCAGTGGACATATTTGAACGAAGTGTAATTCTACCCATTTATAATAAATGAAATGTCAATGAACCATGTAATTATAGAAGAATCTTCATTATGAATTGTATTAGCAAGATTATGGTGAGTGCCATACAGGAACGATTGACTTAGTGGACAAGCAAACACAAAATAAAAAATTAATATCGAGCTGGTTTTCTTAGGAGGACCTACTCGACCATCGATAACGCTTATACCTTGGCAGCAATTATCAACATAAAGTTTCATGAAAATAAAAACGTTTATGCTTTCTTATGTTGATTTCCGTGCGGCATTTGATAGTATTCGGAGAAAACTCTTGATTTACAAACCACAACTGATGGGAGTATCCTCAAAAGTCGTTACCTTCATCTAAGTCTGCAATTTGGACTGGGACTCAACTTTCAGTTTACTTTGAGACTAAGTCGAGCATAAAACAAAAATGTCTATTGTTACCACTACAATTCGCATTACATTCAAATGATCTACATGGTAACTGGAAAGGGGGATTATCAACATATAACGTGAATTTAAGAGTACAAATGTATGCGAATAATATAGTTATAGTAGCTGATAATGCAATTGTTTTACAACATATGATCAATAAACTGGCAGATTATTTCAATACATTGGGAATAGAAGTAAATTTAACAAGGTCAGACATAATGATATTTAGGAAAGGAGGTCGTGTATCTGCTAATGAAAGATGTAAACTTAATGGAGAAAATGTTAAAATCGTTAAAATTGTCCAAATATTTAGGTATATTACTAAAATGATCAACGTGTTTTACAAAACAACATGTAAATGAAAAAAATGAAGATGCTTAAATTTTTATTAATATTATGTGGAAAAATTATGTTGGTTCTTAAAGCCGTTTGCAGATCGATTCAATCCTATGGCGCGCTTATGTATATGGGGACTTTAAGGGTTCGGATATATAGACAAACTTTAAAGGTTTTTATACCCTATACCACTATGAGGTTTGGGTGTAATGACTTTCTGCTGCTGTTTGTAACAACCAAAAATATTTGACCTACACCCATCTTTAATTATACCGATCGAATCAGAATCACCATCTGATTCGATTTAACGATGTCCGTCCGTCCGTCCATCCGTCCGTCTGTGTGTCCATGTAAAGCTTTTAATCAAACTGCAGGTCGCAAATATGAATATATTTTGATTAAATTTGGCATTTAATCTTTTATCGGCCATGGAATGAACGCTATTGAAATTGGTGAGAATCGGTCCATGTTCAGACCTAGCCCCCATACAAATGACCCTTATGAAATCGACTTAAATTGCCATAAGATCCAAATTATCATACAAATCTTAGTCAAATTGGGTTTGTATGTGTTCATTACATCCACTGATCAGTAGGCCAAAAATGATGCCTATGGGACAACTCTTAGTCATAGGCCCCATATAGAGTTGCTTCCCGATCTTCACTTAAATCTATCAAAAAACAAAAATATTGCACTAATTCTTCTTAAATTTTGTTTGTATATATTTTTGCAAAATACATGTGACTTTACCAAACATGGTCAGGATCGGTCCATTTTTGGGCCTAGTCCTCATATAGATATAACATCCGATATGAACTTTTTCATATCTGCAGCCGAAAAAATTAATAAAAATCCCCCTCAAATTTGGTTTATGCTTATTTTCTATATCCAGTTAGTTGGGCCTGAGAGATAGGGTCTCTAAACGCATGGTATAGGGTATAGTATAGTCGGTCTAGACCGACTATTATTTTCTTACTTGTTTTTTTTTACAAAAATTTTAGTAAATCTATCGGAAAATACACCCAATTATGTTATCGCTCAAGAAGAGGCTCATATATACATTTACAGCCTTAATTTATAATATATTGCTAAAACCGTATTCGAATATAACAACCAAATATTACCTCATAGATTATCAAAATTTATTATAGCGAAAAAAATATTCTGGCATAAAGAATTAATTGAGCGGTTAAATAAATACGAAGTAAATTTTATCAATGCAAATCGAAATAAATCCTTATCAAAATAAATCCTTAAGTTGAAATGGAAAAGGAGCATATATTAAATGCATTACAAAGCCAGCACAGCATAATATATAATAAACGAACCGCTAATGTGGTGAGACTAAGGCCAGGTACTACTAATACTACTTCATTTGTTGTTTTTAGTGAGTTCAGTTGTGAAATATTTTTCTCCATACGTTTTTGCTATAATCTTATAGATATCATAAAGAAAATTGTGATCCGTGATTACTGTTAAAATAAGCCTGAAATTATAATCTTTAAAAATATGTAATTCTTTTTTCGAAAAGTTGCCTCATTAACATTTAATTTGTAATAAATTGTTTTTGAAATAATAAAAATCAACAAAATTAAAATAACAAACATAAAAATCATAAGTTCAATAGAACGAAGCGTAAAAAGAAATAGACAAAACATAGTTAAACAACAATTAAAACACTACATATGTAATTAGAAAACAAGAAATAAAAAACAAACAATCAAGTGCTTACTCTTTGAACATCAACACCCATTTTACAATAACAACACATATCAGCCTATTTCCAAAAATTAATAACGAACGATCAAGTAAACTCTTTTCTTACATTTAACAATAACTACACATTTGTATTAAATCTTTCAAACTGTTTCTTCTGGTTTTTCCAGATTATTAATAATATTAAGGATCCTGCTTTTTCTTTGAGCCATGCAGATATTGCCCTAAGTCAACCTGAAATTACCTTAAATCAATCTGTTCTCGGTTTCAATAAGAGTAAAACTATAAATAATATGCTAAAGCTGTACCTCCTAAAAAAACCATTCTCATCTCAAGGCTGGCCTTTGATACAACTGCTGAAGATGCTGATTCCTTCATTAAATCTAAGGTGGGTGCAAACATAGACATTTTGACATATAAGTTTGTTTTTTCCCAACCAAGATCCATAACTTCATTCAAAGTTACTGTTGCTAACGATCTTATTGAACGAATTCTTAATCCCAACTTTTGGCCTGTATAAACTTTGGTTAGCGAATACAAAGAAATAAACTTACAACTTTATATATGGAAAGTTTCAACTTAAACCATCACATCATCGTACTTACTGAAACTTGGTTTAATAATACTTTTTTGAATTCGGAAATACTCTCTTATCAATACAATATTTTTAGACACGATCGTGGGACCACTACAAATGGTGGCGTTGTTCTTATTGTGGTCTCTAGTGTTTTATCTTCTGAGGATTTATTAGTTGATCCCTCATTCGACATCGAATTTATCGCAGTTTTAATTAAACTTAATGGAAAACAATTATTTATTACCTGCTCATATATTTCTCCATCGTCCTCACAGTCTATATATAACAAACATGGCGAAGCTATTAAATATATTATTCGTACAGCTAATCAAGATGACTGAAACATTCTACAGTTCGATTTCTTCTGAAATGGACTTATGTATTCCGAAACAAATTTGTAATAAACTTTCCGGTCCTCCTTGGAATACCAAGCAACTGGCAAGACTTAAAAATAAAAAAAATAAATATTTCAAGAAATACAAGCTATCCGGTTCTCGTGTAGATTATGGGAAATGAACCATAAGCCGAGCGAAATAAATCGTATTACTCTAATTACTTAATCAAAATGAAAAATAGTTTCAAAAGTAATCCAAAGTCTTTTTACAAATTTGTCAACACTAAGAGAAAAACAACTGGTTATCCAGCTATTATGAAACTTCAACATACTGTATCTTATAATAACACTGTTATAAGTAATTTGTTTGCTGAACTTATTCCAATTCAACTTTTGATGATTCTGCCACTTATCCATCTATACTGATTGCTAATAGAATAATATTTATTCCATTCCTTAATGTCTCTATGGCTTCTAATGGTTTGAAAAAACTAAAATTTTCATACAATATTGGACCTGATAAAATTCCCAGTAGTATCTTAATCAAATGTGTGGATGCTTTAACTATTCCATTGACAATAATGTTTAACTCACCAGTTAAATACGAATACTTTCCAAATACGTGGCAATAAGTCTGACATTACAAATTATCGTGGTATTGCTAAATTAAGTCCTATACCTAAATTCTTTGAAAAAATTATAACTGATCAGCTATGTCATCAGGTCTATAAGAATAAGAATACTCCTGCAGTTACATTGCCAACAATTTTTAATAGAATGCCAACCGAAATCATAAACCTAACAAATATCATAAATAGGAGAAGGAAAATATTAAAGAACTATTTTATTAACCAGCAATGAATACATCAAATTATATTAATTTAAATATTTTTTGAAAAATTTGAAACCAGCAGACAAGCCTTAAATGGCTTCGCAAGGGTTTCCAAATTTTAATGTTATTTTAAGAAAATTAAAAAAAAATATTAAAAAAAAAAAAAAAAAGATAGTGATGATGCTAGGGGATCTTCTGTGGGTAAATGGGAGTCTGTATGGAACTGATCAGTCAATACTGTGTTCTTTGTGTAACTTGAATGAAGAGAAAACTTTGCTGCATTTTTCAGAAAGATGTCCTGTGTTAAATACAATAAGATGTAATTTCTTCGATTCTCAATGCTTTCAGACGATAAAATTATTCAATTTTTAAATGGTGGGGATGACGAAAATTGGAATCCTCTATATATGTATCTTTGTAAAAAATGCCAAGTGCATTATGAGAAATTCTTGATAAATGAATGTAACTATTAGATTAGTAATCAAAGTTAAATTATTTTGATATATCCAAACTTCGGCTGAGCTTGTGTAAGTGAAAGTCCGCAAATTAATATCAGAGGCAAATATAAAATGTACCAGGAGACGGTTGACCTGTTGTAGCCTCTAAGAGACATCCCTTTTAATAGAGTTGTGTTGTTCATGAACGAACTAGTTCCATTGAAAGATTCTTGCTACTGAACTACTTCATATTCGTTCGCTTTTTTAGTTTTTTTCAGCCACTTAGTTCTTTTGCTTTCTTAGTTTGGTTTATTTTGTCGTTTCGTTGATTTTTTCATGTCACTTCATAGAAAGGCTTGTTGTAAACTCACAGGTCTGGTTATTAATAACTGTCTTATCAGATGTCACGCGAAAAGAAGTGGGTTTATTTCTGGCTTCACTTATCGAATGACCAGCTTTGGTAGAGAATTTCTAATATATTTTTATTAAAATGGAGTTAAAAACCAAGTTCCGAAATTTCATACGTTTGGTTTCATCAACGACTCTATAAATTTTTCAATGCAAAAATTCCAATAAGGTAGTTTACAAATGAATACCTTTATACACGTGTTTTCCCATATACGTACATACACTTAAAGACACATTCATAAAATACAAAATAAGTCAGGTGTTTTATTGTATTAAATTTAATGTTTTGTTTATGTAAATATTAATGTATAAATGAGAGTTCATCTACCTTTCTTGAATGTGTGCGTATTTATGTAACTGTTCACAAAACATCATTCATTATGAAAGTCAAAAATGTGTCAACTTTTAGTTGAGTCTGTTTTAATACCCTATGCCAGTATGTGGTGAGGCCACAAAGAGTTTGTGCTACTAAAAATATATGAAAGAGATCCAGGTTTTGTTATACCGCTCGACTCATAAACGCCGATTTTCTATTCGGCTGCCTGTGTGTCACTTTAACTATGTATATAAAGTAGATGTCTAAAGTTTCAATAAATTTTTATAAAATTTATTCTAAGAGATCGAGCTAAAGGTATCAGATCCAGGTTAGAATATACTAGCAGAACACAAATTTAATAAACACATACACAGCATTATATAGTTTTTTTTATTTGAAACTTAAATATGTGTTTTATGTATGTATTAGTAGCAACTTTAGATGCATTTTACTCCAAAAAAAAGTTCGAGACCGTGCAAATTTGTAACTGTGGTGGACAGCTAAAGAGAAATACCCTTCAAATGGGGTATTTTTGGTCAAAATCGGCTTTGTAGCTAAAACTTTTAGATCGGTCGCAAGAAATTGCCTAGCCTATTACTATTATAGATATTGCGATTAAATTTGGTTTGTGTTTGTCTATTAGGTTATTAGATCATAACTCCAAAAATAAGGGATTAATAATTATATAACGGCCGATCTTCACCTAAATTTGTCTTTAGCCTTAAAGGTGCAACATATTTTTTTTTTCTAAAATGCAGGTTTTAAATGTAATTGGAACATATAAGTTGTCTCAAAAAATATGGTCTGTATGGTGTCAGTATTGGACCCCGTACTCCTATAATAATCACATTCGTTATGAACTTAAAATAAATTATCTGACAATTTGATTTATATTTGTTTAAAGCTTATTTTATTGTGCCGACTATGCCGACTCTCTCTATCGGTTGGACTTAAGACCCTATTCTGCAACTCATGGTATAAGGTATCGTGGAGTCCTTCCGGATCGACTTAAACATTCTTTTTTGTTTTTTACACCCTATACCACTATTGTGGTCAGGGTATATTGAGATTTTCTTGGTGCTTGTAACTACCAAATGTACTTGACCCATACCTTTTACTATACCGTGGACTAAGTCGATTTAGTGACATTTGTCGGTCCGTTTGTGTGACTGTCTGTCTGTCCACTCAAAAAAAATTTTTTTTGTATATATTTTTTAAAATTTTTGTGATATATTAGTGCTTTTATGATTGGTCTATTTTTGGCCAGACAAATTAATACAGATACCGCTAAAATTTTCTTTGTGATGAATTTCTGTATTTAGTTATTGCCTCAGCAATTTTGAATCCAAGACCCTCTCTCGAAACACGTGATGTAGCTTATCGTATAGTCGGTCTAGACCGACTATAATTTTCTTACTTGTTTGGTTTTTTTTACTATTGTGAAAGATGGAGTATGATAATTTAGAACTTTTGTGGTTTAAAAATATATAAATATGTACAGTTATCATTGAAATTATTGGTAAGCTTACGTTTTTAAAATTAGATTTTACGAAGATGAAATAAATCTTTAAAATTAAGTGTACTATTTTTCTAAAAATTATATATCTTTTATACAAGTAAGAACTAGTAAAAAATCAACTCACTCTAAAAGAATCGCAGTTTCTTTGTTTCATAGTACTATGTACTAACGATACGTTTCCTGCTTATGGTAATTTTCAAAAATCTGAATCCACCAAAAACATATGCCAATGCTTTATTGTAATTTTATGATGAATGTTTTAATGAATACATTTTCTGAGAAATTTATGTTATTTATATTTTTTATAGTGGAAAATTAATGTCGCCTAAAAAAAATTAAGTAAATAATAGAAATTTTTGTTTATTATGATTTACAACGCTTTTCGGCATAAATATGTAACCCCACCAACGGCATGCTTTTTAATATTGAGCTGATTAAAGAAAAAGCATCATTCTATATTACACTTAGGTCTTTTTTATGCGGTAGATGCGTTCCAAAAAAAATCGCATAAAGGAAAGCCGCATAAAAAAGACTCAATTTTCATACAAAATGGATGATCCGTTCCGAATAGGTCAAAAACTGCATAACTTTAAATCGCATAAAAAAAAATCAAAAAAATAAAAATAACCAAAAAACAATTCATTTATTAAAAATATCGCTTTTTACATAAAAACAAAAAAATAATAAATTTTATCAGACTTATTACCTGGTTAAACCAGTTTTATAAAAGTTAAAAATATACTGATATAAAAAATTAAATAATTACATACTTAAAACAAAAGAATTATGAAATAAAAGAAACAAAAAACAATTCAATTATTTTAAAACATAAAAAACACAAAAAAAGAAAAAAACAGTATCAAGTTTTATGAAAGTAAAAAAAAAAAATTTAAATAAACAAATAAGTATAATAAGTGCAAACTAGAATAAAAAAATGCATTTAAATTAAATAAATTTATATTTAACATTACATATTATCTGAATCACTAACTGATACGGCTCTGGCCCGTTTTGGAAGTGGTGCAAAATTACTCTCATCGCTCGATGAACCCATTAAATCATCTCCATTATCTTTGCTAGATGAAATAACATAAACATTATCAGATGATAAGGTCGGAGCATTCATGCTGTCTTCATTTGGAAGATTTTGATCTGTTTTTTCAAAATAACTTTTTTACTATGCAAAATAATTTTTGAGTTGTACTGTTTTTTTTTAAACTGGTTGTGTTGTTCGCGATATCATGACATAAGGTAGCAAATTTCTCTATTGAGTCTTAGGGCTTTTTCAGTGCCAGGTTCGTACGGAAGGATTTGAAGGATTTCGTAATACATTAATTGTTTGCAAAATTTTTCCAACTATTTGCACATTAAATGGTGGTAAAGTTTCTTCGTCACAATCACTTTCTGGGTTTTCATCATTTTCTTTAGTTATGCCATTAATAATTTTATCGTCATTTAATGGAATTTCCTCGAGCAATTCTTCCAATCATTGTAATTTATTGTATCAAACCCTTCTCCTCCGATTTAGTGTGCCAAAGCTATGATATCATCATATATTGTTACTGTTTCAGTTCCTGTATTGTTTATAACACACTCAGGCCAAGCCGCTTTCCAGCAAGCATTTAAAGTGTGTGGTATTATGTCTGACACAGCTGATGAAGAATGAATTATGCAGTAAAAAATTGTGAATTTCTTCCATACCTCATTTAGCGTTAGAGATTCGTTTTCTATTTTATTGACTATAAATTTATACGTACGTTTAATATAATATTTTTTAAATGTAGAAATAATTCTCTGGTCTAATGGTTGGAAAATACTTGTAGTGTAGGTGAAAAAAATACTACTTTCACATTGGGTTGTTGAATGTTTGGATGCCTTGGAGCATTATCCACTATAAGCAAAACTTTAAATTTTAAATTTTTTGCTCCAAATACAATTCTACTTCGGGCACAAAGCATTTGTTAAACCATTCGGTAAAAATTGCAGTTGTTACCCAGGCTGAGGAATTAGCCATCCAATGTACGGGTAAATGCTTAAAATCCATACCTTTTAAAGCTCGTGGTCTTACAAATATTTTTACTACCAGTGGTTTTAACATTCGATCACCTGAAGCATTACTGCATAGTAAAAAAGTTATCCGATCCATGTTTGCCTTAAGCCCACTAGCGTTTTTTAAAATTTTGCTATATATGTACGTACGATTAGACAATTTTTTCCAGAACAATCCAGTTTCTTCTGCATTAAAAACCTGATGTGCACAATAACCTCCATTTTCGATAACCTTTTTTAATTTTTCGGTATAGGTTCTGGCGCTGTCTTCATCAGCTGATTCAGTTTCGCCTCTAATTTGAACGTTATGCTTTGCTTGCCGAAAATTCTTTAGATGTGGATGGCTCCGATTCTATAATTTTTTCATTCAAATAAGTTCCTTTTCTGTAACTAAGTAACCACTAACAGGTATTTTTTTCTTAGTAAGATCCTCAATCCATATTATTAGAGCTCGCTCCATTTTCTTCAAAACGGAATCACAGGAATAAGATGATAATTTTGAACTAAGATGTGTTGCAGAACTAACCGATTTTTTATTTGAGATTCATTCTTTTTAATTGCTCTTATTGAAGATTCTTCAAGTTTAAAATGTTTTCCAATAGCAACATACCTTTCACCCTCTTCTATACGATTTAAAATTTTCACTTTTGTTTCGAAAGAAGTCGCTTGTCTTTTTGTTTAGTTGTGTCCTTAAAAATATAACAAATTATATTTAATTAATTTTAGGCACATATCGTAGCACTTACTTTTCAAATAATATTTAAAAAAATAAAGATTAAATGTGTATGATGCAAATGAAAAACGAAACCTCCCACTTTGCACGTAATAAGTTCAATGACAGAATTACACTCAGGTTGAATGACAGAAATACAATTTTGTAATTTAAAACGGGGAATCACCAAACTCTATATGCTTTCGTTGCTTATACACACATACATACACACATCGGGTACACATCGTTAAAAAAAAACTCAAATAGCTTTTCAATTTTGAAAATTACTGTGCATTAGTGATGCGAACGTTTAGAAATGTTTAAAACGAGAAAAGTTTTTGAAAATTCAATAACAAAATGAATGAAAATTCAATAACAAAAATAAATCGCATAAAAACAGACTTATGTGTATTTAGGTGGAGTTGGCTTTCAGAATAGAGGTTGATATTGGTTGTGACGAACCATGTTCTCCACTACAAGATCAGCTTTGGAAAAGAGAACCTTTAAAATCCAAATATGACATATTTTAATAAATAAACGAAATAAAAAACCCATATTTCACGCTAAAATTAAAAAAAATTAAAACTTCAACATTGACATAGAATTCCTTTAAAAATGCTTAATTAATGAAATTAAAACTGGCACAAGTTCAACTACATATCTATCCACCAGAAAAAAAAAATATTACAATATTTTGGTCGGCTCAAAAGTTACAGAATTTTGGCCAATGAAAAACGATTTTCAGTCACTGTGCAGCGGTATGTTCAATAACTGAATATATCAGATTGATTCAGGGTAGAATCCTAGAGCCCTTATTTTGATGATTTAGAACTATAAAATTACAAATATGTTGTCTTTTTATGATTACTGTATCTCTAAAGTCGATAGAGTTATAAATAATGAAACTAATATCTGAACAATTTTTAACATGTAGCCACAACTTTGAGAGTACATGTATACATTTCATTATTTCTTAACATTCATATATGCAGTACATATTCCTATGTTTATAAAAACCTAATGTACACTTTTTAATTATAACAAATTATATTGAAATGAAATGAACATTTTTTAAATAGATTTTTTCAAAGCTTGGATGAGTTGCTATATCTTTTAACCAGTTTTTTTTCCTATATGGAAACAAGGAAACAGGTTAATTTTAATGGTTGCCATAATTTTTGGTCTTTAACATCATCTTTTGTTTTTCAAACATTTTACTCAATTAAAATAGTAAAATTCTTTTATTAGAAAAAAACTAGGTTTCAAAACTCCTTCCGCTTCAAGTATACAATTTATATGTGTTTCAGAAAAGTTTATAATTCTCTATTGTATTTAAATATATTTTATTGAAGTTATTTTATTTTAAATAAATATGTTGCAGTTTTCTTGTTTTTTTTTTTGAGAATATTAGATGTGAATGTGTGAAAAGAAAAAAATAAAGCTAAATAATAAGTCATTGAGGACAATAAGACTCCCTACTTGAGCTACGTACTTCAAATAACTAGCTGTACTTATCTGGTTCTTGCTGGCTTCTTAAAGAATTTTTTTATATCCAAGAATTTTCCAATTCCTAAATATTTAGTTGAAAGCAATAATAATATTCATATTCATATATAAACGTACTTTTAACTTTCATTAAGTGACTCAATGATCATGCGAGTAGCTGGAGATTTGTATAGAAATTTTTCTAACTTTTTGTATTGTGGTTGCTTGCACAGCCTTTAAGTCGAAAGAGACTTATGATATATAATCAGCATATATGAAATTTGACATAGCGCAAATAATTTTGTGACCCTTCTGCAGGAGATAGAGATATTTCCCTGCCATATTGTTACTTCTAATGATATATGTTGCTATTTGTTGCGATTTCAAAGGGTGATCCAAAAATAGTTTACAACTGTGAATGACATTCGTTATAGGTACAGATAACTGAGTTCTTGCGGTCTCTGGATGATACGGATCTCATCGACATATAATTTCAGCAGGAAACAATCGATTGATTAGAGCAACGAATTTCACACCGATAAATGTCTTGCAATTCCCATTTCAATTGATCGCCAAGATCGTGCCATATAACAAAACCACAAACAATTGCTGAGCTCAAGGCCGACATTCAAAACATCATCGGTCGCGATAATAAGTATTATTCAAAAATATCTCCCTATTTGCTATCCATACAACAAAGAAGACTAAATCCTTTAAGTGAAATATGGTGTGCTGTGTTGAAATATTTTTTTTTCAATACGTATTTATCAAGGATATTTGGAAAACAGGAATATTGTATTCTTGGCCCTACTTTTGGTAAAGTCTCTCGTATTTCGCAAAAATATATACAAACAGAATTTGAGAAGAATCAGTGCAATATTTTTGTTTTTTGATAGATTTAAGTGAAGATCGGGAAGCAGCTCTATATGGGGCGTATGACTAAGAGTTGTCCCATTGGGATCATTTTTGGACTACTGATTAATGGAAGTAATAAATACATACAAACGCAATTTGACTAACATTTATATGACAATTTGGATCTTATGGCAATTTATGTCGATTTCATAGGGGTCATTTGTATGGGGGCTAGGTCTGAACATGGACCGATGCTCACCAATTTCAATAGCGTTCATTCTATGGCTGATAAAATCTTATATACCAAATTGAATTAAAATATATTCATATTTCCGACCTGCAGTTTGATTAAAAGTTTTACATGGACACACAGACGGACGGACGGACGGATATCGTTAAGTCGAATCAGTTAGTGATTCCGATCGAATCAGTTAGTGATTCTGATTCGATCGGTATAATAAAAGATGGGTCTAGGTCAAATATTTTTGGTAGTTACAAACAGCAGCAAGTATAGGTTATAAAAACCCAAAATTTGCAGAGATAGTAAAACCTCTGGAAACAATTTTTTACACTGGAACATCTAAATGTGATTTGAAGGCAGCTCCATGTACATGCGGCTTGGTTCCAGAACGCCTCAAAGAGTTTATATAGGATCAACATAATAATTGAAGAGCAAGGAGCAACGTCTATGCCATCAATGCCAGCATACCAAGATCGCGATGATTCAAAATAAGCACCGCCATCGATTCAAGAAGATATGGATAGAAGCACAATTTCACAATACACAGAAAGATACGATTGTTTTAACTTTGCCTTGATATGTGACAGATTTGGTGTGCCTGATAGAGTAGCATCAGCACTGTGAACCGCTTTTTTCCAATATATTAAAATGAAAGATAAGCACGGCAAACATCTCATCAGGGATAAATCGAAAGTTCGCAGGAAAAAGAGAAATGCAGACAAGAAATGCTTCGCAAGCAGTGAGATGAAACCAATTTTTTTGGCGTTCTCATTCGATGTCAGAAAAGATGGTACTATAATGAGAGATAAATTGATGAGAAGTATTATACTAGAATGGTAAAAGAACCTCGTCTTGTTATTTTGAGAGAACCGAATTCTGAATTGATTGGTTGCGTTAGTCTGGAACATAACAACAAAATTAAATGATTTTTTTTAACGATAAAAATATATCACGGAATGCATTAATTGGCATATGCACTGACGGTGAGCCAACAAATACTGGCCCACACGTTGGAATTATACGACGATTCGAATTGCTGTGAAAAAGACCATTGCATTGGTTTGTTAGCTTTCTACACTTCAACGAACTTCCATTTCGGCATTTGTTTGAAGCTTTGGATAAATCAACCAGCACTGGACCAAGATCGGCAACCGGAAATCTGAGCCGTCAAATCGAAACATGTGAAACTCTTCCGGTAAGTTATTGCTATCACTCATTTATTTTAATTGTCAACCGTTTTTAATTATTTTATTATTATATATTTTCAGGTTGTGGACGACTTTCAGAAAATTGAGCTGAAAATATGCCCCTTGCTCCAAGTATCTGGATGACTGAATGAACTGGTAAAGATGCCGAGTCCATCCTTAATTGAAAGATGGATTTTGATGCGGAATCAAGATGGCACATACACCCTGATAACGAACTCTACTATGGTACGTAAGTTGTCTGATGGTTCCGTGGTGGAAACGTACAGTCTTAATATCCTGTTCGCTGTTGTTAACCAGCGAGACATCTTTAGGGGACCTGGATTGCACTTAGCAAGACGGCGAGAGCAATATCCCACAGATACTTACTCAAAGTAGGTATATAATCTGATGACAAGGTGCAGTTAACTGGATCAAATGTTACCACCGGAAGCAGCTCACACGCCTTCAAAATTTTTCCAATGCAACCAGTATAGGAATTGGGTACGGAGGCGGGACCATCGAGGGATTCGAGCAAGTGGCGGAGAGGCAATTCGTTGAAATTTACTTGACAAACAGCCCATTGCACATCTTTCCCGATCTTCAGTTCAAGACGACGCAGTACCCCATTGTGAAATCCAGTATTTACGACCGTTCCATCACACCCTAGAACAAGAATATGGTTTAAACCTCCGGGCACTTCTGCTGTGATATAGTCGTAAATACTTTGGGCAATGGCCAGACTTGATCCTGAAGCTGGTGTAACATGACCAACATAGCTAGATCCTGGTTGTTTCACCAAGGAATAGTGTTCCTCTACAATTGTTCTTTGGTAGTATTTATCATCCTCCTTTTCTGTTGACAACGTTTTATCACGAAATAAAGACCTGCTAAATGATCATTATCAATATCCGAACTCTACTTTTAAGCTCTTGCTTGGTTCGATACCTTTCCCTAGCAATTTTGTTCATATCAATCAATAAAGATGTATCCGATTCAGAGAATAGGCCTACGTCGTGCAGAACGCTAGAAGCTATGGCAGCCATGGCTTGAAGCGATACCCCAAATCTTTGGCTTATTAAGGCGGTATTTGAAAGTTTCCTTCGCATTTGTGAAGAGGATGAAGTCGATGGTCCGTGATTGTAGTCATAGTCATCAGGTTCAGGTTCAGGTTCAGGTTCCTTATCCTCATCCATTGCCTCACCATCTTCTCATAACGTTGATGTTGATGAGGGCTCATCACCATCAGGCTGCGACGAGCAGCACATAGTAGATTTAGAACTACGAAGGAATTTGTTTGTCTTCCTTTCAGCACGTGCTTGGAGTTTTTTCGTTTCTTGCAAATCGAGCGATCCAATGCACATTATGCGCTTTGTTCTCTGATCAGCCAGAAATGTCTGTTCTTTAAAGGGGACCTTGTTCCTTCCTTCGGGCAATTGCAGTGTGTAAATGTGGAGCACTTACAAGCTGCTATATCAAAAAGAAAGCATGATTCTTTTTTAAACTTATCAACCCTTGCTTTAGTTGCCATGCTTTTCTCTATTCTTTTATAAACAGCCTTGATATCGATATATTTCTTGTGATATGCATGAATCATATCAAGAACACATTTCTTTGAAACTGTCGTAATGGAGGCATTAGAATACAGCATTTTCAGCTTTACGCAAACTTGCTTTGCTATGTAAGAAAATGCGGGTTCCTTTTTACCAGTTGTTTCAGATCCAAGACGCCAACTTCCGTAAATGCAGCATTTAATAACATCCTCTTTTGTTGGAAGCATCCTAGCAAAATCTGTTGGTGATCCGAAAATTGGGCAGTCTAATGCTCCTCGCTTTGAAAATTTTGATGATTTTGCCATGTTTTGTTGCTCACTGCCAGCTCAGTTCACGACCTGTAACAAAAAAAAAAGATTAATAATTAATATAATCATAATAATAATAATCAATAATTAGCGGTAAATAATAAGTGGTTAATAATAATCTGGAAAATATGCTGCTAAAATAATTGTTAATAAATCATATTTATATCTAAAAGTATAATGAAAAAACTGTATTTGTCGATTTTTGGGTAATTTCAGGCTCTTTGCCGAACAGAACATATTGTTCGTGGGGCGCCAAATTTTGCTGTGTAATTAACCATACATAGGAGCAACTTTTGCACACTACGGCAAAGTGCCTGTGACATTTGAAAAAATTTTCAAAAAAATAAAAAATTTGTCTGTTTTACCAAATTTTTGAAATTTCACGTCCCTTGCCAGATCAGAAAACATTATCCTAGGGTGATGAAATTTTGAACAGAAGTTACTTATGTACAGAGGCAACTTTTCCACTCTACCCCAAAAGCATCATAAAAAATTAGCTTTTTTCGATACCCCCTACTGGACATCCAAGATTCGCTATTTTTAAGCCCTCGACAATAAAGGAAATGTATCAATTTTTAGACCTGTGCTTATGGCGAGCTCAAATTAAAGTACCCAGAATTCGCTATCTGTTTTCAAGATATACTTTATACATTCATCCGGTTTTTCTAGCTACAATGTCTGGCAGACGCTTTGAATATCTTCTGCGTTGATTTAGTTGTAATGTTATTGAAGGTGATGAACATAAGCTGAAAAAGATTCAGCCTTTATTAAAACTTTTAATGGAAAGTTTCCAAAAAGCTTATGTCGCTCAGGAAGAGCTCTCATTGGATGAATCACTTATTTTGATTAGAGGTAGGCTCAGTTTCCGCCAATATATAAAGGAAAAAAAAAAAAAAGCTAGCTATAGAATAGAATTATTGGAATTGACAAGTAGTGATGTTTAAGTTCTAAATGTAGAAATATACGAAGGAAAAATAGAACAAAAGATTTTGAATTGCAATCTTTAGTATTGCGATTAATTCAGCCGTTTCTCAACAAAGGCCGCTAATTATTTATGGATAATTATTATAATAATGTAGAATTATGTGAAACTCTTCTACCATATAAAACCCATTGCTCAGGCTCTTTAAGTGCTAATAGAAAACTAAATCCTTAATACATAATTCAAAACAAGCTATTCAAAGAGAACATATTTGGTGTCACAAAGGGAAGATATATGTATCTAAATGGAAAGATACACGTGATGTAATTTCTATTACAACTGCTAATCATCCAAGTGGCGAATAAATTTGGAAAAATTAAAAATAAACCTGAAGAGATTAGTAACTATAATAAATTAATGTCTGAAATAGACAGCAACGATCAAATGTGTGCTTATTATTCATCACCACGTTAAACAATTAGATGGTATAAAAAGTTAATATTCCTTTTCTTGGATCTCGCAGTTTGGAATTCGTATTATATCTATATAAAAAAAAACTGGAAAGAAAGTTAAATATTTAGAATATCGAGACATTATTATCCATTCTATGATACAGTTGGCAAATAATGTTCAAAATGGGCGAGATTATGTAGCATTGTGTCCCAACTATTTCCGATAATAATCATTTTATTGAAGAAATTCCGGTACCTGTAGGGAAAAGAGAAAATCAACATACCAAAGATGCAGAGAATGCTCTAAGTTAAAACTTCGCAAAGAAACTTTGTTCAGGTGCAAAAATTGTCCCGAAAAATTTCCTCTTTGTCCAAATGCATGCTTCGAAAATTATCATAAGGAAGCTTGAATTAATTATTGTTTTGTTTTTTTTTTTTTTTTTTTTTTTATGAAATTAATTAATTTTAATTTATTAATTTTTTATTAATGAAAATCCTAATGTAACAAGATTTAAAATCTTATAAAACAACATTAGTCATAACAAATTAATTTTCAATAAGAAGAATGTAAGTAAGTTTAATTTATAATTAAAATTAAAAGAATAATATAAAATAAAATATAATATAAAATATATAAAAAATATAATAAAAATAAAAATGTAAAAATAAAATGTAAAAATATCCTGCACAGCAGGTAAAAATTATATAGAAATTAAAATTAAATTAACTAAAGAAATTAAAATGAAGTATTAAAAATCAATTGAGAAAAAGTTTAAAAAATACTTTCTTAAATGATGTTGTATTTGATATTTCGTGAAGTTGATTATTTAAAGTATGTAACGAGTTCCAAAGACGTATGCCATTTACAAAAAAGTGTCTTTCGGATATTAGTCTATTGTACAATATTGGTACAAGACCGTTATTACGGTTAGATCTTGTAAATAATAATCGCTCGAAAAGGTAAACGGGTTCTTTAGTGAAAATAATTTTATGAACCATAAGTAAAGTTCTAAATTTAAGAAAGTCTTCAAATGAAATGCCATGAATTTTATTTAGAAAAGCGGAGATACTATCATATTTGCGTAAACCATAAACATATCTAACTACACTTTTAAAGACGCGTGTAAGTTTACCCATGTCTGCACTATCACAACCTGACAACAATTCACAACCATATAAAAGCGTAGGTAAGATAAACGATTTTGCGAGAACAAATCTAATTTTCTGCGGTGTGAAGTACTGAGAGGACCAAAGACTACGGAGAATACTATAAACTTTTCCAGAAGCTTTGTTAATTTGATCGTTCCACGTTAGGGTATTATTAAAAATCATTCCAAGGTTTTTAGCATTCGCAACGTAGGCGATATCCACTCCATTAATACTAACTTTCGGAAGACAAGTGGTATCATATATCTTTTTAAAAATAACAAGGCACTGAGATTTTTTCGAATTTAAGGTAAGACAATTCAACCTAGCCCATTCAAATACGTGGTTCAGTTCAGTATTCAGGTTCTGTACTCAATTTTCCACATCTCGTACGTTACATGATGTGTATAACTGAACGTCGTCAGCGTACATGTGCATTTGGCATGAATTAATTACGCGTGGTAGATCATTTATGTAAATGGAAAACAAAAGAGGGCCAAGTATAGACCCCTGCGGAACACCCCTACTTAAAGACGCAGAGGTAGACGACTTGTCTTTAGAGACAACTACTTGCTCTCTATTCCTCAATTTAGAGGAGGTTTCAGAAAAACCAAAAATATGTTTAAGCTTTTTAACAAGAATATCATGGTCCACTGAGTCAAAAGCTTTAGAGTGGTCCAATAAAGTCAAAAAAGCAATATTACCACTGTCAACGATATAACGAAGATCTTCCGATACATCAATTAAAGTAGTGATACACCCTCTTTTCCTGCGAAAACCAGATTACTTAGATGATAAAAGATTATTATTGGATATGTGTTCATTCATTTGTTTGCTCATATTTTTTTCGAAAACTTTCGAAAGAAAAGGAAGTATGGAAATTGGCCTGTACTCTTTATTAGATTTCGGCAAGGGAATTACTTTTGCCCATTTCCACAAATCAGGGAAAATAGATTTTGTAAAAATAGTGTTAAAAATATGAGTGATATAGGGTAAAACCTGTGGTAAAATAGCTTTAATAAATATTGGATTCATACCGTCTAGACCAATTGATTTTGACTTTATGGAAAGAAAAGCTTCCAGAACATCCTCCTGGTTAACGCAGGAAAAACTAAATAAAGAATCCAGATTGCAATCTGGTAGATTTGCATAAGAGTCAGAACGAAGAGGAGTTAAGTCATTTGAAGTAAATTGTCTATTCAATTCATTTAGTTCAAAAGTGGAAAGATTTACCGATTCACTTTCATCTTTATAACCAATTTTCTTTATCTCTTTCCACATATTTTTAGTATCCATAGCCTCTGAAAATACACGACTATAATAGCGTTGCTAAGCTAACTTTACTTCCCTAGTAACAGATCTACGTAGTGATTTAAAAATTTCATTTGACTGTGTAGTTTTTTATCTTTTCCACTTATCGTAAGCAGAATTTCTTTTAACTATTAAATAACAAATATTTTGATTAAACCAAGGCTAGCAGAAGATTTAACAGTTTTCTTTCTAACCGGTACGTATTTGTCGTATAGGTATGTGGTAGCTTCATAAAAAAAGGATATCTGTTGGTTTAAATCAGGATAACTGTAGATACTGGTCCAATTGATTATATTAATTTCATTTAAAAGAGCATCATAGTTAATATTCTTGTAATCACGGAAAGTAATATGCTGTGGTTTTTCATGTTTAAAATAAGGAAGGTTAAAGGTCATATATATGACGTCATGTTTTGAGAAATTAGGAGAAGAAAACTGGTCATGCAAAAGAACTTTTCTAATATCTGAGGCAAAGAACACGTCAATAAGGATACTACTCATTGAAGTAAAGTGAGTGGGAATAGTAGTGTTTACAGCTGTAAGCCCAATCGGTTGGAAAAGTGAAATTAGATCAGAATCAATGAGCAAATTTCCACTTAGGTCTCCAGAAAGAATTATATCACTATAAGATAAACAATTTTCATCTAACATATTAACAACCGGAGAAATATCTAGTGAATCATTAGGCCTATATAAAACACCTATGAGACATTTGCTTACGTCACAAGGAAGTTCAATAAATACAAAATCAAATCAAATCATGTTTTGTTTTTGAATTATATTAATTATTGTTTTGTTTTGTTTTTGAATTGAATTGAATTGAGTTAGTTTTTTTCAATTTATTTAAATGTATGTTTCTATCATATTATTTAATTTTACTGTTATTAAGTTATTGCTCACCAGTAATTATAGTAACAAAAATGAACTTTTGTAGTAAAAATTAATATATTTATTATTAATATATAATTTATTATGTTAAAGTGACGGCATTTAACTTTTTGTCAACATATGTTTACTTTTTCCCTATTACTGAACAGAACATATATTACCGACGACACAGCTATAACCGTCTTGTCCCAAAATATTTTTTTAGTAATGTATAGGGCTAAAACAGAACATGTCGTCAAAAATTATAGCATTGGAAACTAAACTCTTTGCGTTTATTAATTAATTTAAGTCATTTGGGTCCATGCCCCAACCTTTTAACTTTAGAAATGACCGGTTTATAACAAATGTCCCTTCAATTGCAAACAACTAATTTCTATTGTCCGCCAATGTGTTAGTTCCTGCATTAGTAAAGTATTTGTTGACCCCATATATACATCCCCCAATTGCAGTCTTGAACAATGTATCGAATTAACTTCAGTCCTAAAATAATGAAAACAACTTACTTTACTGCAATTTATTTGTGTCAAACAATTGAATTATGGTGATAATTGCCAAAAAAATTGTAGGGCTTCCAAAACTTTTGTTTAAAAGTTGTAACACAAAAGAACTTTTTTCCAACACATATTGTTGCTGTATTGTTAAACAGGTGACCAGTGAGAACATATGCATATTTTTGTGCAAAATATGTTGAAACTAAATATCTAAGGACCCGATCATTATTCCGTACATAACAATAAACATGTTGGCTAATAATTGTAAAACTTTTTTTTTATTTTCAACTGAAATTTTATGTAGATGAAATTCACCTCAACTACCATGTGTGGCTTGAGGTAGGCAGCAGCTGAATTATGTAAAATATATGAAATAATTTAAATAGCATGCTTCAAATCACATTTCAAGGAACTTTTTAATACAGTAAGTAGAAAGTTGAATTCATTATAGTAATTATTAGGAAATCATTTCGAGATAAAAAATATTAAATGCGTCGTAAGTGAGGGAGTCTTAGTTATTTTTTTGTACCCACACAGTGCCAATGGCTTTAACATTTGGCTTCATCCACAAATTCATCCGCTAAATTTTTGTTAATCTTCACGATTTGTTATTTACTTACAATTTAAAATATGCATAGAAAGTAAACAGTTATACAATTGTTGCTAACCTGCAATCAATGGTTACCTGCTCCTCCTCAAGAGCCATTCAACGTGTTAAAGCTGAACGATTTCCGGTTCCATCAACTCAACCTCAATCTATTAACAAAAAAATAATTTTAAGACTTTTATTCTGCACAGTTTTTATTTTTTTTTATTTTTTTTTATTTTCCTGAATGTTACATATTTAGCATACAATTTTGAGCTTAAATGGATTGAAAAAAAAAAGACTAAACGAAATTTACAAATAAATGAATGAATGAAAAAATTTCCTTCATCTTCCTTTCCTCATAAAATTTTCGAACAATATCTCTTAAATATAATATTCCCTGTTGTTTGGCTGGAAAGTTTGCTTTGAATTGGTGGTGGCCATGTTTTGTTAACACACAAACTGTGGGATATTTTTCGCGATACTGTTGTTGCAGTAATGCCCTTTTTACCTTAACTAAAAAACCGTTATTATAACGCGCGCTTCACTTTAAAAGCCAGTTGTTAGATGGAGTTGGTGTTACTTTTTAAAATGAAGTTGTTTTCTTTTTTGCCCTCATCTTTTTATTAAAGTTGTGTTGTATAGAAATGGTTACAATTGTTTAGTTTCTGCAACTGACAGCAATTTACCTAAAATTTTCAACACACAAACAATAGCTTGGACCCTTTAGATTTGAATGAAATTTGTTTCGAATGTATGAAAATAAATTAAAAACGGGCTTTTGTTTTCATATAATGAAAGGAGACTTCATTTACACTACGAGGTGGAGATATTGTTATTTATATAATTCACATTCAAATATATGAAATAATTCATAACTAATTAATTCGTGTCGGTTTGTGACAACACCACCCACTCACTGATATATTTCAGCTTATATTCATACCATATGCTCGTTAGGGTCCTATGAATATTTAGGGTATATTAGAACCTATAATGTGACATTTTTTAACATTCATGTTTGCCATGTTATTAATATTTTATTGTGAAATACAGAGATTAACAAATACTAGCAAATGCGTTTTTATGTGTTTCGTTAGCTTTTATGATAAATTTTTTTGCCACTCTCTTAGTCCATTCCAGTTTGAGCAAATCTCAAATAATTTTCTTTTCTCAATTCTTACTTCGCGCCTCATTTTTATATCCTCCACCCCAGGTGCAGAGGGTACATATAAATTTGTCTTTCCATTTATAATAATTAGAAAAAAAAAGTTCTGGACCCCATAAAATATATATATTTGTGATCCTTTTAACAAGCGGTGTTGATATAGCGATGTCCGTCTGTCCGTCTGTGGAAGTCACGATGACAACTTCAATCGGGAAGCTATGGTACTTGTTTGCTCAAAAACTAAACCACTGACCTTCTGAGAAGTCCGCCATTTAAAATCATCCAAATCGGTATAATAGGGCCCGAGATCCGAATGAAGAACTAAAAAAAGTCTTGAAAAATATGATTTTCTATGTTTTGCTTGTCACGATTACGGCCTCAGTAGGATAGCTAGGGTGATCATTTTTTGTGAGAATGATTCAACAAGATCAGGGGAAGTTTTCTGTTTCAATAATCATTAAAATCGGTGGAACAGGTCGAGGGAAATCTCTGAAAAAAAAAAAAAAAAAAAATGAAATATATGATGTTTCTATATTGTTCTTGTTGTTATTCTAAATGTTGTATTATTGTCATTTTGTTATTTTTGTGCTCTTTGTTGTAATAATATTATAAAAACTAGCCCTTTCTAATTTTTTTTTTAAACTCTGGTAGTAAAATGTTAGTTTCCTTTATTTTGACATTACTAAAAAAAATTTGTTAGATCATTTTGTCATCCCCACGAGCCTGCCTACAAAGTTTCAGATCGATTGGGTCCGGGAAATGGGTTAAAAATCAATCCAAATTTTTTCGACAAGCAGACACTACGATTTAATATAAAGGGACTAAAAATTCACCAACATCTAAAGTAAATAATGTTAAACTACCCAGTTGTTAATAAAAAAAGAACAATGCAAATTTAAAAATAAAATTTTATGTATTAATTTATTTAAAGAAAAACACGAAAATAACTTTTGATGTTGTATTTTTTGTGTGAAATATTTACATATATGTTAGGGAGACAGCCATTTTTTTTTTTTGGAATTTCAAGACGCGCGAGTCGGATTATTGTGACATTGTAACTGAAACTTTAGTGCGTAAAATTTGAGCCAAATCCGATAATGCTTTCTGGGCACGCATTGAGTTCAAAGTTCAAAAATGCATTTATATGGGAAAATTAACAAAAAAATTCATTTTTCACAAAAATGTTTATATTAATAATAGCGTTTCAATTAAACTAATTAATGGACCATAATCTAGAGTAAATTATCTTACTAATAAAACAAAAAAATCTATTATCGGTTGAAAAAGAGCCAAGTTATATCAAGTTCCCCAAGCAATATATGCGCCGCAGACCACTTGATTAAGAAAATCGAGCTCACATTTTTAAAGACATTGAAATAATTTACAACAACATTTTTGCATTCTCCTGTTCCCAGAATGATCTTATGTAAAGTATTTTGCATCTCGTCTATTGTTATGCCGTTCTAAATTAGTGCCAAAGCGGTTCCTATTTTTTAGCACTATTTCAAAATCCCAAATTTTACTTTATCAAAAATTTTGTTCAAGAAATTTACCGAAATCACCGATTGGACTTCAAGGTCTTATTAGCGAAATATATGTGATTAAAAATGTTAAATATTGTAGGTAGCCTGTTCGTAATGTGGTGAGGGCAGCGTTTTTATTTCAGCGGATTTGAGGAAAAATGTGCTTTTTCATATTTTTTCAACTTTTAGGCTACATCTTTTTGGTGTTTTCATATCTCAAATATCTTTTATCAAAATATTATACTACTTGATATATGTTCTCAATCTTGGAAGTTAAGGTTATATCGAAAGACTATAAAATGTCCCTATTTAAGGTCAAAGGTCAAATTATGTACATGAAGAATATGTTAGTAAGAATTAAATGTCTAAAATGACAATAAAGTCAAAAATTTTGATTGGGTCAATTTGACCCCCTGGTATATTTTGGGTTAATTACAAAAAATATTTTAAATTACATTTTCTAAAACAAAAAAAAAATAATAGATTTAGCAATTTACACGATACACGAAATAAATTAAAGCCATTTATTATACAATTTTCATATATTTTCGAATATTCTGTATGACTTGACCTTTGATCTCATTGCGCCTTGTGTTAGCGATGTCCGATTTGGCCCAAACTTGCTGGAAATACTTTTTAGACCAAGTGTCACCAAATTCCGCCCGGCGCTTCTTTATATTCGAAAAACTAAATTTGTTCATACAAACCGTTGTCACCCTAATGTACATACATACATTACAGCGGGTCGATTTGTAGGCAGGCAAAAAAATCGCTCAAGTGACAAGGAAAATCATATTCTAGGGATCAAAATAAGAAACTTTACCCAAGGATCCATACCTCTAAAACGAATTCTGATGTCCCGAATTTTGACCTGTCTGTCTGTCTGTCTGCCATAGGGAAACCCCATTCCCCATGCAATTGATCTGAAACTTGGCCCATAGTCTTGTTGTGACTACAGATTAATTTTGGGGTAGTCAGGCATAGTCACGCATAGTCACGCATAGTCACGCATAGTCACGGCGTATGATTATTATATATTAACAGTGTAGAAGATACGTATGAGTGTTAATTTTAATATTAAATCACACATAGTCAGCCCAATTCCATGTACCACTGGCATGGGTTGGTCGGCCGTCCAAAGTTAGTGGGGGTCGATCATACATTGGGACTCGATTGGGAAATACATTTCTTATGTACTAACATACAGAGTGTCATTTCATTTTGCTCAGCGTTGCTATGCCACAGTAGAGTGCGCCGGAATTTTTTTCTAATTAGCTTTACAATCATTATTTCTATTTTAATATGAATGTCAACATTTTCAATTAGATGTCAAAATTCATTTCGCTCAGTGTTGTTTAACATTAATGTCAACATTTTCAATTAGATATCAAACACAACAATGTTAAGATTGTACACAGGACTGGTCTTTTATTTCATACGTTTTTCCATTATTCTTTTACAAATATGACCATAAGTTTGGCATATTAACTCTTTGTTGTGTTTACAAAATAGAGTTACCGAGTTCATCAATGAGTTTTTTTTTTTGCTTTCAAGACAATTCTACATAGATATATAAAATTATTATTCTGCTTCACCTACAAAATATCTGATTGCGATTATATATAATTTTTAAAAATTGCTTAGATTTACTAAAGCATTACTATTGACATAAATACAAAATTACATCTTTTAAATTTTCCACTCAAATTTAAGGAAATATCATTTCTAAAAACTGGAATTAAGATTTCCAATTATTTTCAATTGAATTTCAGAAAATCATATTAAAACGGCGGAAACAAAAACTTGAAATTTAGAAGACATTAATTGAATTTTTAAAATATAAATTTTATTCTTTAAACACAAATTGAAATTCAGAAAACACCAAATATATTTACATATAAAAAATCAACTGAAATTAAAAAAAAAAAAATATTGCGATTGCGGAGACATTAATAGCATTTCGGGATAAGAAAATATTAATTCAAATGCAAGCTTAGAAAACCTCAAATGATATTTAAGAATTGCGAACATAAAAATTGTTACATAAATAAAGCGCAATTTTTCACAATTTTTTGGATGAAAATTTGAAGTAATTCAGAAAATAAAGACAACAAATTATTTTAATAAAAGTTTTTGGAATACTTGGTCTTTTGCCTTTGGAGTCCCTAATTTGAACCAATGTTCATGAACTTCAAAATTTGACTTCATGGTAGTCAAGGTAAAACCCAAAACATATATATATATATGTCCTTTATTTAATTAGATATAATATAAATACAAATTGTACATAAAATACTTAAATAAAAAGTTAACGAAGAACATAGGGCGTCAATGAATTTTCTCCATCTGATTCGATCTCTGGCAAGTAGCTTAAATTCGTTCCATGTTTTTTGGACTGATTCGTGTTCATTTCGTATGCACCGGATCCATGTATGACGTGGTCGGCCTGGATGTCGTTGACCTTGGGGGTTCCACTCAAGTGCAGCTCTGGCAATATCATTTGCTGGTCGCCTGAGAATATGGCCGATCCATGTCCATTTACGTTTCTTAATATCAAATTCGATGGGACAACAATCTGCCAGATTCCAAAGGGCTTCATTTGATACCCAATTAGGCCTGTATATACGTAAAATCTGTCTCAGACACCGATTGACGAAGGTTTGCATTTTCTTCTTGGCCAGTTTTGTAAGGCTCCATGTAGTGCAACCATACAGCAGAACAGATTTTACGCTACAGTTGAATATACGTAACTTAGTTTTCTGGGATATGTTGTTAGCGCGCCAAATTTTGTGCAGTTTTAGGAACGCAACACGGGCCTTGTTGATTCGGTCACCAATGTCGGCTACAGAGCCACCGTCTTTTGCGATTTTACAACCGAGATAGTTGAAAGATTCTACATCTTCCATTACGGTACCATCAACAATAAGGGGTGATGAAATATTGGTACCGATACGCATCAGCTTTGATTTTTTAAAGTTAATTCTCAATCCTACTTGTTTGGCGTTGTGGGAGAGTCTCTTTATCTTAGTTTCAATATTTGCAAAGCGCTGGGCCATTAGACAAATGTCGTCTGCGTAATCTATATCATTTAGGCATTCCATCATATTCCACCGAATACCGGTAGGGGCCTCACTATTTGTCTTTTCCACTACACAGTCTAAAAGAAGAATGAATAGTGTGGGAGACAGGACACAGCCTTGCCTTGCGCTTGTAACGGTTGTGTATGGTTGGCTTTCCTTTCCGTTAAATCGGACCTTGCACTCTGCGTCTTTGTACAGCTCGCGTATTAGAGTGACAATTTTTTCAGGTATACCTTTACCAATTAATGCAGACCACAAAGAATTTCGGGATACTGTGTCGAAAGCACGTTCAAAATCTACGAAAAGTAGGTATAGGGGTGTGTTATACTCTGCCGATTGCTCAATAATAATGCGTAGAGTATTGACGTGATCAACACAAGATCGTCCAGGCCGAAAGCCAGCTTGTTCATTACGAATAGTTTGTTCTACCACTGGTGAAATTCGCTGTAGTAGTAGAGTTGCCATCACTTTCCCTATAGCGTTTAGCACGGTAATACCGCGCCAGCTTTTTACAGTGAGTAAGATCACCCTTTTTAGGGATTGTGACTACTACACCCTCTTTCCAATCTGCAGGAAATTGATTGTTGGTCCATGCACGTCTTATCAGTGGAGTCAGAACTTCAGCTAATGTATCAGCACCATATTTTAATAGCTCGGCGGGTATGTTGTCGGGACCAGGCAATTTACAATTTTCAGCTGTTTTAATGCCGCTGCAACTTCGGAACATGACGGGGGATCAGTAGAAATATCCCTTCTTGGGTTGCGCCGTAAATAAGACGTTTCCTGATCAGCCTGGTTGTAGTTGTTATTTTCAGTTGATGCCTGTGATGAGAAGTGTTCGCGCCACCGTCCTAGTTGTTGATCTGTGGTGGTTAGCTCTGTGCCATCACTTGCTTTAAGAGACATAGTGCCTCGTATATTATTGCCACTCATCTGCTTAATGGCAGAGTAAACTGCACAGCAGATTACCTGTGTTGGACGCTTTTTCGGCTTGTTCTGCTACACCATTAAAGTATTTTTCTCGATCAGCACGTACCATATAATTTACTTTTCGAGAAGACTGGCGGTATTCTAGTTTAGCTTGTTCTTTCGCAGCATTTGTTTTGGCTTGCAATCGTGCTTTACGAAGACGTTTTCGATTTTCAATCTCATCCCAGGATTCAGAGCTAATTCACGGTTTAATTTTGTTTAGTTTTACTCCAAGAGTTGACTTTGCCGTATCTTTGCAGGCTGTAACTACATCTGACCACGTGTGTTGCTAGTTGTTTATAAGGCTGGATCTTAACCTTTGGTTATATACCCTTGATACGATTGAATCATGGAATCGAGCTGTGTTGTATTTATCGACCTTTTCTAACGCTCTGTTAACTGCCGCAGGTCGGAGACGAAAAACAGCTACGAGTAGGGAGTGATCGCTGGCAACGTCGGCTCCTTGTCTAGCTCTTACATCCATAAGTCAGCCCAATAAAAGTCGACTAACAATTATATGGTCAATTTGATTGAGAGTTTGACCGTCTGGTGATTCCCAGGTATATTTATGAATATTTTTGTGTGGGAATTTCGTTCCACCAATAAAGAGACGGTTTCGGGCGCAGAAATCAACTAATCTGTCACCATTATTGTTTCGTGGGGGTCCCAGGCCATGTTTGCCCATAACCGCTTGTAGGCTCTCGTTGTCGTTTCCTACTTTGGCATTGAAGTCACCCATAAATATCTTAATATCCCCTGCAGGCAAAGAACTTATCACGTAATCCAGTTGGCCATAAAAATCATCCTTAGCCCTATCATCGTCCGGGTCGGTTGGTGCGTAACATTGCACAATAGATATTTTGCGAAATTTGCAGTTGAATCGTGCAGTAACTATACGTTCTGAGATTGCCCGGTGTTCTAATAGTGCACTCCTGGCCTTTGGTGACAGCAACAAACCGACGCCGTTTATCCCGTAGGTGGTGTTACAGGAGTAAATAAAGTGGTAACCAGAAGGCCGCTGCGTTGTGCCGTTGTTTAGCCATCGAACTTCACTTAAACCCAGAATATCTAGTTTCTAGGACACCATTTCCTTTCGAACTTGCTCGAGTCTCGATGTTTCGGAGAGAGTTCTAACATTCCATGTACCAATCATAAACCGTTGTTTGAAGCCAAAAGTCGTCATCGTGGGGGGATCATTATTTAAATTTAAATTTATTGACGTTTCTGTAATAATTTGAATTTAAGAAGATTAACTGATTAGGCCAAAGCTTCCGATCCTAGAGTTGGGGCTGCCAACGCCGCTAGGCCGGTTTAAATACAGTTGAGTTTCAGTGACTTAGTATTAACGGTTGTCACCTAGTTTCCTGAGACGCTTCGGCATTAGCCTGCACTCAGGATACTCCGTCCTGCACGCCTTCTCAACTTTAGCTGCCATCAGACGGGTGCCTGAAAGACATTACCAGGGAACACTTGGTCTAAGACAGGAAGTAGTGAGATGCTTGGGACTTTCGGACAAAGGAATCGCTTCTTGCTACCCCCAAGTGGATAGCAGACAGAGAGCTTTCAACCTCTGCGAAAGATCCCGTTCCCCCAAAACATAGAAGTTCAATAATAATTCCCAGGTAGTAATATTTGGAGCCAATAAATGAAAATATATTTAATTAGCATGATTTAATTCAAAATCGAAAGTTGGCATCACTGGGTTAGATTTTGTATTGTATTGTGCAAATAATAAAAACTTCCTTTTAGTATGTAAAAAAAAATTTATTTTCCAAATATGGCAATATTTTAACAAAAAAAAAAAAAAAATTGAGAGAGCTTTTTTTGGTTATTATTTTGTTACTCGATCCGACCTATACGGCCGCAATGAAGAATTACTTGGCCAGTTGAAGGAACCTATACAGCCATCTCCAATTAGTACGATTAAATGCGTATAGCCACCCTATACAACCATTACTTTCGCAATGGAAGTTAGGGCGATTTATTTATTTTTCAAAAACTTAAACTAAATTAATTAACTAGTTATGTCATATAACCGGAAACGCATGCATATGGGTATATAACCTAAATGCATACCGATCAGCAACCCCATGACCAAATGGCAAACACCGAAACGTATTTTCTTTTATCCGAAATAATAGAAAAGACGAAAACGATCTTTCTTTTTTATTTATGTATTTATTTATTTATTTATTTATTTCATTGTCTGTCCTATGCTACAAGATTAAATCTTATAATTACAGCATAGGATTTTTTAAAGCTAAACAGGTTAATTTTTTTATAAGAATTAAATGTAAAATTAAAATCATAAAAACAAAATCATGAAAGAAATTAAGCATATAATTTAAGAACTTCATTTCCTCGCTGGAGCTTGAATTACTAATCCATATCAAACCAAAGAATGTGCTGAAATAATTTGGCACAAGTTTAACAAATTGTTTACTTTTTCAAATATTTTGTTTACATTTATTATCAATACTCAAACCGAGGTGAAGGGTATCAAAGATTCGGCACAGCCGAATTTAACACTATTACTTGTTTCCTAATGTGAGAGAGCTCTATATACCAACTATTGGAATAAACAAAAATCGAGATCAAACCAAAGAATGTGCTGAAATAATTTGGCATAAGTTTAACAAATTGTTTACTTTTTCAAATATTTTGTTTAAATTTATTATCAATACTCAAACCGAGGTGGATGTTATCAAAGTTTCGGCACACTATTACTTGTTTCCTACAAAAAAATAATGAACAGTTTTTATGAAGAACAGTATTTTGAACAACAAAAATGATTATAACCTGGTTAACTGAATTCGTACCAATCCTTTTTCTCTGTGTATAAATATCTGTCAATTATAACTGGATAATTATTGAATCTAGTGGCCATATAAAAAGAGCGTCTGGTAATTCCAGACAACAAATTCTTAACAATACTAATCACTTTTGATGTATAATGTGATCATTTACGACATTAGTATGATGAGACTTAACAATTACTTATGATTTATAGATTATCGAAAAGTCGGTGCTGACCGATAATACCATTCTTGCTTGTGTCACCCATTTCAAAGACGAATTATTAATTTTTTGATATGGTGTTACTAATTTATTTCAATTTTAATTTATTTGGTACATTAAATGTAACACAAAGGGCAAGTGAAATACCCTCTCAAATTGTCAACAGACCGTGCTGTGAGAGATTCAAAGGCAAAAGATGAAAAGAAGAAAAATAATTCAACATAATTACCTCTGCTACAACGCGCTGCCGCTACTGCTAGTGTAAGTTCACTTGCTTTGTAATTGTAACGAAATTTATGTTTTGAGTAAAATTTTCTCCCAGTCCTGACTGTTGAAATTGTTTTTTTTTTTTTGTTTATAGTGGAAACTGGATTTAATTTTATTGTAAATAGCTTTGTAGATTTAATACGATTGAGACTTGTGGAAAGCAAAGAGTTTTAATAAATAATCAAAATAATAAAAGGGAATTTTAAGCTTAAAAATAATTGATTTTTTAAAGCATACAAAAACATTAGAATTGTTTAAATATTCATAAGGGAAAACAGTTGTCGACAAGCAGACACGGTAAGGAATAAAATGCCATCACAGCTAATGAGCTCAACAGCTTGGTTAAATTTAGATTTTGTTTTAACAAAACTCCTTTGATCGTTATAAATCCTAAGAATGTTAGCAGAATTGTATATATTTTGTAAAATTTCTAAAACAATTGTGTATATTGGATTTGCTGTCTATTTTTAGCATACTATGAAACAAAAATATTGCGGCCAAAAATTTAAAGTAGTATTTATTATTGGTTCAAATGATATTAAATCTACTCAAAGATTAATTTTGAGCATTTACTGGAGCTTCCTAAATTAATATGTCATATATTTATTCGTGTTTTTTTTTTTTTTTGTAATAAGAAAATTGTTCTCATTTTAGTTATTTTTAAACTATACAATAAACTAAGACTTACCATTCTTGACTGAGTTAACCTTGGGGAAAAGTTATATTATACTTATGACCAGATGAATAGGCATACATTGTTAATTAATTCAGAAACTAATTTTTTCATCGATTAAGTAGCAAAAGTTTTTCGAACATGCAAATACAACTTTTTTTTGTCGTGTGGCCAAGAGGGTGGTAAAATTGATAAGTTAAATATGTAAGTTACTTGCGAATATATAATATGTTGTAACAAATATTACACCGCGTTACACACATTTTGTCATATGAACCAAATATACATTTTCGGAAAGGGGAGAAAAAATAAAAATACATGTGTATCGGCGATTTTCATGTACACATCAGAAATTTTTTTGTGTATAAAATGTCATGAAAATCATAAATCTCAGGAATGTAACAAAGATCCAATAATAAAATGCATTAATTGTGTAAAGGTAAATCAGAAATTAAATATGGGTTTTGATGAAAACCATGGAACGTATAGTAAGGAATGTCCAGTATATAAAAATTAAATCAATATGAAAAAAAGAAGAATGGGTATATCTTTCTAAGAATTAAAGAACATTTATATATTAACCACAAATGTTCAAGGGCTGACGAATAATTTTGACCCAGTCGAAATAATAGCTGCAACAGAAAAACCAGATTTTTTCATATTGTCGGAAACTCATATGACAGATCATATAAACGAAGATGAAATTAGTTTACATGACTATAGCCAATTAATATCTTTCTCAAATTCCACAAGAACTGGCGGTGTTATTATATACTATAGAAAAGTATGGAAAGTAACAAAGATATTTGAAAAGGTGGCATTTTCAAAATACTGGATTATAGCCTGTAAAGCCAAACATGAACACACAAATGATAATTGTTGCAGTATATAGATCACCAAGTGGCTACGAATCTGAATTCTGTGAAATTCTCCAGGAAAGACTAGAAGAACTGACTGAGGAAACTTATAATATAATAATAACCGGTGACTTCAATATAGATTGGTCGGCAAATAATTTCTATAAAAACAGAATCGAAAGCGCGTTAAATGACAATGGTCTTAATCAAATAGTAACGGAATATACACGGGTAACAAATACTACTAGAACTATAATTGACTATGTAATAACAAACAACAGATACAAAATATCGGCACAAAACTGTGTTAAAAATAAAATAAAATATATGATTTTTTCGGCTGCAGATATGAAAAAGTTTATATCGGATGCTATACCTATATGGGGACTAGGCCCAAAAATGGACCGATCCTGACCATGTTTGGTAAAGTCTCTTGTATTTTGCAAAAATATATACAAACAAAATTTGAGAAGAATCAGTGCAATATTTTTGTTTTTTGATAGATTTAATTAAAGATCGGGAAGCATCTCTATATGGGGCCTATGACTAAGAGTTATCCAATAGGGATCATTTTTGGACTACTGATTAGTGGATGCAATATATACATACAAACCCAATTTGACTAAGATTTGTATGATAATTTGGATCTTATGGCAATATATGTTGATTTCATAGGGGTCATTTGTATGGGGGCTAGGTCTGAACATGGACCGATTCTCACCAATTTCAACAGCGTTCATCCCATGGCCGATAAAAGATCAAATACCAAATTTTGTCAAAATATATTCATATTTGCGACCTGCAGTTTGATTAAAAGCTTTACATGGACACACAGACGGACGGACGGACGGACGGACGGACATCGTTAAATCGAATCAGATAGTGATTCTGATTCGACGGGTATAATTAAAGATGGGTGTAGGTCAAATATTTTTGGTTGTTACAAACAGCAGCACAAAGTCATTATACCCAAACCACATAGTGGTATAGGGTATAATAAACCAGACTATTGTAAAATATCAACAAAAATTGTACTTGATAACTGGCATTTAATCGGTAAAGTTCTGGTAAAAATTATAAATAGATCATTAAAATCGGGAGAGTTCCCTGAAAATTGGAAAGAGACAATGGTTCTACCGATTGAAAAAGTGGCCAAAACAAAAAAATGTGAAGAATATCGTCCCATAAATACACTGAAAACATGTGAAAAAATATTGGAAAAAGTCGTGAGAAACCAACTAGAAAATTATATGGAAAAAAGTAATTTAATATCAGAATACCAATCAGGTTTCAGAAAAAACTTTTCATGTGAAACTGCAGTGAATTATATAATAAATCGATGGAAAAATTTAGATAAGAGGAGAAAAATTATGGCAATTTTCTTAGATTTTAAACGATTTGAGACTATTGATAGACGAATATTGATTCAGAAGCTGTTTATGTATGGCATCCAGGAAAAAGAATTAGACTGGTTTAAATCATATATGACAAAAAGAAGACAAGTTACAAAAGTAAACGGTATAAAATCAGAGTTTACAAATAATGATTTCGGTGTTCCCCAGGGGAAAATTTTGGGCGCTTTACTATTTATTATATATATAAATGACATGCCAAACGTAATTAACAAATGTGAAATAGTATTATATGGTGATGATACCCTTATATACACAGAAGGAGATACATGCGAAGAATGCCGCGACAATATGATGCATGATATTAATAATGTTAACATATTTCTAAAAATGAATAAGCTTAAACTTAATGAAAATAAAACAAAACTTATGGAGATAAATATGACTAGTGAAATAATAATAAAAATAAATAACAGGACTATAGAAAAGAAAAAAATTAAATACCTCGGTTTAGTAGTAGACAAAGAGATTAAACTTAAAGAGCATATAGAGTACATATGTAAAAAAATTTGTAAGAAAATTGGCTTCTTTAAAAGAATACGAAACAAAATATCTGTTATAACGGCAATAAATATATATAATACAATAATAAAACCTCATTTCGAATTCGGATCTATAATAATATACACATGCTGCAATGAATCTCAATTAGAAAGACTGCAGAAGTTACAAAACAAGGCGATGAGGACTATTTTAAAATGTAATGTGTATACAGATATACGTGCAATGCTTGATACACTAAAATGTCTAAATATAAAACAAAGACTAGCATTAAATACCTTAACTTTTATACATAAAATAAAAACCGGCAACGCTCCTGAATACCTATGTGACCAACTCAAATATGTCAGAGATGTACAACCTTATGGACTGAGAAATGCAGAAAACTTCAGGCTAAAGAAGACGACCACATCTGCAATGCAAAGATCTCTTTTTTATAAGGGACTGAAATTGTTTAATGATCTAGAAGATGATACAAAGATAGAGAGAAATAAAAATGTATTTAAAAGAAAATGTGTAATTTTTGTTAGAAACAATGAAATTATTTAAATATCTATGTATTTTAATTATTAATTTTTAATGAGAAATTTTAAAGTATTATGAATACTAATGAAGGAATAATAATAATGATAATGATAATAAAGTATAAAGCTCTAGTGTCCGTCTGTCCGCCTGTGTGAAAGAATTTGCATCGATTTTTAACCCTTTTTCCGTGATCCAATCGAGCTGCATTTTTGCAGGCATTTTTCGTGGAAATATCTGTGTCACGTTAGATTTTTTAAAAAATAGATTTCTATCAATTCTCAGATTTTCCTGATTTTTTTTTTTTTGAAAAAAAAATTTTTTTTTTCACTTTTTTCAGCATAACTTGAAGGGACTCCAAATTTTTAAACTACTAAAGCGTTCCGAAAATGCAGTGCCCGACTCGAAAAATATTACGAAAACAGTGTTTAATTCGTTTCATAAAATATTCAAGACTGCTTATATTTCTTACTTGTGGTATACTCCAGAACTCGTGTGCGACTATTGCTATAAAAATTTATGCAAGTTTACTGATGGAAGGTGAACAAGAAAGTAATCTGTACCAAAAATTTGGCTTCCACGTACGGAGCACTGTAATGAATTGTGCTACTTTTGCGTAACTTTCACTCAAACTAAAGGGTACCAATACTTTCGCCGCAACAAAATTCGCTACGCTAATGTAGAATCGGTTATTCAAGCGGTTCTGTGCTCACCTGTAGAACGTATAGCGGCTTCAGGGGAGATTTTTGATGACGTTACCGAATTAAGCCATGGTGAACCAACAGTAGTACCAACAATGCTATCAACGTTTATTGCATCGAATGCGATATGCGAGAGTCCAGAAGTATCGGAATTTGTACCAACACCCAGTGAAGTTGGGACTGCAGTGCCGCATTTAGTAATGCAAGCCGACTTCAATGACCTCGTACGAGACGGAAATTTGTCGAGGAGAACAGCGGAACTCTTTGCATCACGCTTTAAGCAGTGGAATATAGTGGCAGCTGATTTAAAAATAACAGCCGCTCGTGATCGACGTAGCACTATTCAATGTGACGAATTTTTTAAACTGCACGAAGATCGGGAAAAAACCTGGGTTATTGTTATGATATTGATTCGATGTTTGCAAAAATTGGTTACCCTCACATTTTGATGCATCGGTCAACAGCTTTAAAGTCGTGCTGCTTCATTTCGGTAACAAACATCCATCTGTCCCGATCGCATATGCCACAAATCTCAAAGAAACATACGAAGGCATGGAATTAATTAACAACTGATAAAGTACCAAGAGAAAATTGGAAAATATGCTGCGATCTGAAAGTGGTCGGATTACTCATGGGTGTTAAGCGTGGATTTCCAACCCACCAGTGCATTTTGTGTACATGGAAAGGTCGCAAAACAGATCAGCATTACACTGAATTTAAGTGGAAGCCGCGAACATGCTACAAAGTAGGCATAGAAAGTATAGAGAATCTACCATTGGTGCAGCCATCTCAAATCATTTTTCCAACACGACGCATTAAGCTCGGTCTCGAAGTCATTCTGTAACTTTATTTTTTTTAATGATGTGTATGAGTTTAGGTGTTTTCAATGGTCCGCAGATAAAAAAATAGTTGCAAGTTATGAATTTTCATCAAAATTGAATGCTGTCGAACAAAGAGCCGTTATTGAGCAGTTTCTTGGCAACAAACGAGCTGCCAATTATAAAAATATTGTCGCAGAAATGATTTCGGAATGGGCATATTAATGTCGCTAAAGATCCATTTCCTTCACAATCATTTAGATTTTTTCCCTGATGATTAAGGAGCTTGTAGCGATGAGCATGGCGAAAGGTTCCGTCAGGAAAGCGCTTTAAAGGACAAGACATTACGAATATGCTTGGCGAATACTGTTGGTCTATTTGTCGCGATACTGACACAAATGCTTACAAACGCAAAAATAAAAGGCCTAAGTTTCTTTAAAAGCATTGAAATTTTTAATGTAATAATTTTTAATTTTAATATAACAAAATTAATAAAAAAAATTCGGTTTTTTAACGAACTGGAACCGTTAAAAAAAATCGATAACCATTTTTTCAAAAAAAAATTTCAGGAAAATCTGAGAATTGATAAAAATCTATTTTTTTAAAGAATTTGGCGTGATACAGACATTTCCACGAGTCTGTCTGCAAAAATTCAGCTCGATTGGATTACGGCAAAAGGGTTAAAAATCAATCCAAAGTCGTTCACACAGGCAGACAGACTGACACTACGAGCTTTATATTTTACACATAAAAAAAAAAAAATTATGACGTGTACATGAAAATCGGCGATACACGTGTACTTTTATTTTTCTCCCTTTCCGAAAAAGTATATTTGGTTCATAGGACAGAACAAAAGCTCGTTTTTGTAACGCGGTGTTATTTGCCACATCATATGTAATGTTAACTTCTGTATTCAGAATTTAATAGCAAATGATTGTTGTTGCTTTCCCAAGAGGATTCTGTAGCATAGTTTTAGTTGAGTAAAGACTAAAAGTCAAAGTTTTTTCAGATACAAAGAATGAAGAGCAATAACTGGTGTGTTTGATCTGAGATTCACTTAAATTTATTTATATGAAAATTTCTTTTATCTTAAACTTTTTTTTTAGGAAAAGTTGCACTTTTATAGGAAAATGCAGTCATCATATTCAAAGCTACGATTCAAGTGCCTTATGATATCTATTCAGGTTGAGCCTTTTTCTTGATGCACATGATTTAAATGATACAGTCTTACAGAAAACTACGTTTCAGATGATTCGTTATTCACAAGCAAAAGCTGACAATTACTCGCTCCGTTTGGGTGTATATCACTCTTAGGCTTACCATGTTCAAGCGTAACTCACTTTTCGCCTGTTAGCAAGTGCTGCAGCTATAGTAGCTAATGAATCACTTAATACACCGATTGATTTAATGATTTAATTTATTTGATTTTTTTATGTTTTCAGGGAAAGATCTTTCTTTTAAGAACACAAATCATTTTGTAGTTATTTCGTTAATCATTTTGTAAAATCGTTTGGTACTGTTTTTTTCTTCATAATACCATTAGCCTTAACTAAAAAAAACTCCCTATATTCCTTGCAGTCCCTACAGTCCCTACAGTCCCAATTATTAATTTTTTTGCACAGCCACGAGTCCTATTTTATTTAATTTTCTTACATACATTTTCTAAAAACTCGTGTTTAATAAACGTGATTGTTACTAAATGTGACAAATGTTACATTAGTTTATTATTGCGTTTGTAATTCAACGAAATATAATTTTAAGACCCAATAAAGTATACACATTTTAAGGTCACATAATAACTTGAGCTTGCAGCGATGTTTTCGTCTATTTTTTTTTGAAATCAAAGTAAAAAATACAAGTAGATCATCTAAGTGTGTAATAGAAAGAAAAAAACATATTAATTCGAGCAGATGCTGTTTAAAATTCAGTGAATTTTTTGCAATAATTTAGTGGATAAATGTAACTTACAAACGTCGTTGTAGCTATTAACATGTACAATATAAGCAACTGTAACAAGTAAGAATATAAACGAGCTATATCATATGCCGAGTCCAGCGCCGCCAGAGGACGACTTTAATGCCGAAATATACTGGGAACGAGCAAAGAAAATTTTCACTGGAACAGCACAACAAAGCATTGGAAAACAACAACGTCGTAATAGGCCTTGAATCTCTGAGCACACGTCGGAACTCATTGAGGCACGAAAAGAAGCCAAAGTAATTGTGAACAGGGCAACAACACGCCAAGCAAAAAAAAAAAAACAGGTCAAAAGCAACTTCAGTATTGCTAATCGACGAGTGAAACGCAGCGCTAGAGCCGACAAACGAAAGTGGTTAGACAATTTAGCCACTGAAGCACAAAATGCAAGCGAAAACCACATCCACAAAGAGCTTTAAAAATTACCAAAATGATGACTGGTCGCATACATGTCAATACAAAGCCGATCAAAAATTCTTCTGGTTAACTAGTGAAAACAAATTAGTATCCGGCAACTCAGATGGCGAAGGTGCATTGACTCTTATATATGGTGAGCCAATAAATCTATTAACATCAAGTATGATGACATAATCCAAGAATTAAATCCAAACAAGTAAGAAAATTATAGTCGGTCTAGACCGACTATACGATACCCTATACCATGCGTTTAGAAACCTTATCTCTTAGGCCCAACTAACTGGACATAGAAAATAAGCAAAAACCAAATTTGAGTGGGATTTTTATTAATTTTTTTGGCTGCAGATATGAAAAAGTTCATATCGGATGCTATATCTATATAGGGACTAGGTCCAAAAATGGACCGATCCTGATCATGTTGGGTAAAATCTCTTGTATTTTGCAAAAATATATACAAACAAAATTTTAGAAGAAACAGTGCAATATTTTTGTTTTTTAATAGATTTAAGTGAAGATCGGGAAGCAGCTCTATATGGGGTCAAAGAGATCATTTTTGGACTACTCATTAATGGATGTAATGAATGCATGCAAACCCAATTTGACTAAGATTTATATGATAATTTGGATCTTATGGAAATTTAAGTCGATTTCATAGGGGTCATTTGTATGGGGGCTAGGTCTGAACATGGACCGATTCCCACCAGTTTCAACTGCGTTCATCCCACAGCCGTTAAAAGCTTATATACCAAATTTCATCAAAATATATTTATATTTGCGACCTGATTACAAGCTTTACATGGACACACAGACGGACGGACGGACGGACACACGGACGGACATCGTTAAATCGAATCAGATAGTGATTCTGATTCGATCGGTATAATAAAAGATGGGTCTAGGTCAAATATTTTTGGTTGTTACAAACAGCAGCACAAAGTCATTATACGCAAACCACATAGTGGTACAGAGTATAAAAGCTAAATGATGTCTGTTGGAAACAAGAAATAAACATATCGTCGTTCGTAAATTATTGTGTTCTATATGCTTTTTGTTAAAGTTTAGTTGCTAAAGTTTAGTTGCTAATTAAAAAAAAACTGAACCGATAAAATTGTTGCGACCTTCCTACCAAAGAAAGTACTATAGTTTGTGGTTTTTTCTGTTTAAAAAAATTTCCTCTTTGAAAACGCCTTTAGGAGTAAGAACTATTAGAACTAAATCAAAAAAAAAAAAAAAAAAACATATAGAACACAATAACTTACGATATGTAAACCTTAAAAAAAAGAAATAAATGAAAATAAATTATATAATATTACAATAATATCATACAACATTAATGGGCTTGAAAACAAATTTTGATATCCTTCCTTTTTTAGTTTTTTTAGTTTTATAAGAAATTCAGAAATATTTATTTTACTAGAAACTCATTTGGTAGAAGAAAAACATGAAAATGCAAAAAAGTACTTCACTGGGTTTGATTTACATTTTATATCAGCTAAAAGAATTCACAGAATTGGTCGTGCAATTGGTGGATGTGTATGTGGTGTTAGCAGAAAATTGGCAGAAGTAGGAATTATGTGTGAAATAAAAAGAGAAACAGAAACAATAAGCATTAAACTTTTCACAAAAACGGAAACTTTTACTGCTATACCCATATATTTTAGACCGGCAAGTTGGGAAGATGAGTTTAATAAACTAAAGCAACCATTTAAAGAACATAATTACTCAAACCCAATCTTAACAGGTGACTTTAATGCAAGAATTGGGGAACTTAAACAGCAAATGGTTATATATATAAAGAACTATTCGTAGCTGGAACTGAAGAACGAAAGTCAAATGACAAAGTGGTTAATAACAGAGATCGAAAAATCTTAGACTTTTGTACCGACAGCAATATGCTTATCCTAAATGGTAGAACTCAAGGAGATGAGGAAGGAAGGTTCACATACGCATCCACATTAGGTGAATCGGTAAATGATTTATGTGCAATTTCGCAAGATATATTGTATTCGGTTGAGGAGTTTGTAGTCGACGACAAAGTTTGGTCAGATCACTTTCCAATAAAATTGAAGTTAAACGTATCAATAAAGGATGGATCTATAAAAAAACTGGCCTTACTCCCTAAATTATATTGAAACAACTCCAAAAAAGAGCAATTTCAACGCCAAATAAACAAAAACTTAGATACAAGCCTAGTCGATTTAAGTGAGTTAATTAAAATGTGACTAGTTTTAAGAACAAAACTTTTGAAAGTAAACAAAACTGGTATAACAATAAATGCAACACTGCAAGAGAAAAGAGTTTTAATGCTTTGAAAAAATATAGAAAGTCTAAAAGTGCAGAAGATAAAGAATTATATTTGAAAGTACAAAGAGATTATAAGCATTTATGTGAAACACGTAAAACTAAATATAACGAACAGCTCATAGATAAACAGCATTAAAAATAGCAAACAATGGTGGAAAAGCCCAAGGAGATAAGAAACCATCAATACCAAATCAGCTCAAATATTTCGCCGTCAAAATTTAAAATCTACTTTCAAGACTTATTAAATCCACCACAAGCAGCAGTAGAAATTCAGTATGCACCCATATTAATAGAAAATAGTCTAATAAACGGCCCAATTGTGATTTCAGAACTGAAACACGTATTAAACAATGTGAAATTGAATAAAGCTGCAGGTGAAGATCGGGTACCATATGAATTTTTTATAAACGCTACAGATGAATTCTATGTACAACTGCTGCGGGTATACAACAATATTTTCAACAATAGTAAAATAGATAGTTCATTTGTCAAGACCCTATTTTTTCCTATATATAAAAAAGGAGATATAAATCAACCCAACAGCTATAGAGGCATATCCTTCATAAATTTTATTGTGAAGATCATGATGGGCATGCAAAACGAAAGGTTATACAATTGGGTAGAAGTCAATAATGTTATGACAGAATATCAGGCTGGATTTCGAAGGAAATATTCTACAGTTAATAATATTTATAATTTGTCAGCGATAGTTAGCATTAAACTAGAGGAAAAAAAGAAAGTATACGCATTCTTCATAGATTTTAAGGCTGCATTTGACAACGTATCAAAAAAGGCGTTAATTTATAAACTTTTTACCATGGGTGTGTCTTATAAATTTGTTAAAATGATTGAAAATATATACAATTGTACAGAATCAGCCATATGGACTGGTGAAGAAATTTCCGATTATTTCGAAATAAAATCAGGAGTTAAGCATGGCTGTTTGCTGCCTCCAATTTTATTTGCACTGTACATCAATGATTTGCACGAATGTATTGAAGAGGGTCTAAGTATAGATGATGTTAACATCAGACTTTTATTATCTGCAGACGACACTTCAGTTTTGCAAAAGATGACAAAAAACCTAGAGCAATACTGCAGAACATGGAATTTGGAAGTAAATCTCAGGAAATCAGAAATACTTGTTTTTAGAAATAGTGATCGTTTAGCAGGGTATGAAAAATGGTTTTACAATAACACAGAAGTCAAAATATCTCCCGAATTTACCTACCTAGGTGTAATACTCACGCCTAAGTTAAAATTCAATAAACATATTGAAAATCGAAATATACAGGCTAAAGGTGATATTAACTCAACTTGGCAAAGCTTTGTCGGCAAACTGGATATCAGTTTGCAACTGAAGTGGAACGTTTTCCTAGCTGTTTGTAGGACAATCCAATCATATGCTGCTCAGGTATGGGGGTTTGGATATTTCGAAGAAATCGACAAACTTCAATGCTACTTTATTAAAAAAATCCTTAAGTTACCAAATGATACGCCGAAATATATTCTCATGCTTGAAACAGCCGCTGAAGATAATCACATTTACACAACAAGTTTGCATCTACAGTACATCAGTAAAACCTTATTTCATTATGTAGAAAATTGATTGCCTTCAGTTTTATCGAAAATATTACTTAGTCGTGAGCTGTTCTGGGTTAAAAAAATAAAGGAAATCGCTTCTAACAGTGATTTACAATGGCCTGGATCTAATGTTACAGAAATGGAACGGAACGATTTTAGCGCATATTTATTAACCAATATGAAAAACAATATATACAATGAACGATTGCAGAAGAAAAATGAAAGTACAACATGAATGTATAAACATTTCGATTGGAATAGAGGACTGTATTATTTAGCAGATAGCCGCAACTCAGATAAAATCACCTGGATATTCAAGGCAAGGAGTGGTATGATACGTCTCAACTATAATAGATATGGCGCATATGAAGAATCAAAATTTTTTAATATATGTAATCACATGAACATGAAACATTTCAACATTTTCTTGGAAGATGCCCTGTTTTAAGGGAATTCAGAGGGTCTACTTTCCGGAAACCAGTACTGGATGAAACGGAAATAATCCATATTAGATGGGAACGAGGGAGAGGACTGGAAAATGCTTGTAAATTATTTAAAAATCACATTAAAATATAGAGAATACTTATTAAATGAATTTAATTAACTACCGAAACCTTATATTTACCGACAGACGTTTTTAAAACAATGTCGTTAATTTTCTTATCTTTTTTTACGTATGGCCTAAAACATAGAATTGCAAAACCAAACAATTTATTGTAAAACTTTTTTTGTAAATAAAGATTAATTATTATTATATATTATATTATAACTAGTGAATTCAGCCGAAGGCCAACTTAAGGTCTGGGAAGATCACTACAGAAATCTTCTTGCACGTAACAACACCAACCCTCAACAGAAGCTTTGCAGCAGGCACAGCGGGCATACTCCGCGCAACGACGTTAACATCAGCGTACCAAGTGTAAGTGAAATCGAGGCAGCTATAACACAGCTCAAAGTAAGTAAATCCGCTGGTCCGGACAACTTGCTCCTGAATTTCTCAAAGCTGATGAAAACTCATCAGCGTGAATCAAACAACCACTCATAAATTATTATTGGTCATTACCGCAAAACATGAAAGATGGCATCATCAACAACCTCCCCAAAAAAGGCAACCTCATGGAATGCTCCAATTGAAGGGGGATAACGCTTTTAAACGTTGCTTACAAAGTAATTTTTCAAATCCTGCAAAACCGCCTCCATAACAAACTCAGCGACTTCGACTACGCCGATGGCATCTGCCTCATGTCGAATAGCTATTCTCAGATGCAAACGCTATTGGACAAAGTAGAAAAACAAACACGTTCAGCTGGTCTGTCCATAAACATAAACAAAACAAAATCTCTGCGCCTAAATACCAATTATACAACGAACTTCCAGAAGGTACATCCATTGAAGATTTGCAAATCTTTTGTTATTTTGGAAGCAACATCTCGAACAGCGGTGGCAGCAAACAAGATATCCACCACAGGCTATCAAAAGCCAAACAAGCATTCGGCACCCTGAACAAAATATAGGGATCATCAAACATCTCATTAAGGACGAAAATTCGCTTACTCAACTAGAACGTAAAATCAACGTTGTTATATGGGTGCCAAAGTTTGAACATATCGGCCGGCGATGCACAACGCCTTCAAGCATTCGCGAATCGCTGTCTTCGTTGCATCTTGCGCATTTTTTGGCCTGAAGTTATTACCAACTATGAGTTGTGGTTTAGAACAAACCAATCACTTATAAGAGAGGACATTAAGATGCGCAAATATAGATGGCTTGGACACACGTTAAGAAAACCTGTAGATGATGTCGCAAGAAAAGTCCTTGATTTCAACCCTCAAGGGAGTAGAAGTTTGGGATGCCCGCGCAATACCTGGAAGAGGCAAATAGAAATGGAAATCAGAAACGTCGGAAAAGGTTGGAGTGAAATAAAATAGTTAGCGTTAGATAGAGCTAGATGGGGATTATTTATTACGGCCCTATGTTCCTCTTAGGAATTAAAGGATTAAATATATATCATACCCTATACCATGTGTTTAGAGAATGGGTTCTATGTTCAACTAATTGGGTATAGAATTAAGCGTAAATCAAATTTAAGTAGCATTGATTGGTAATAATTTTTTACTTTGGACTAGAAAAAAAATGGAGCAATACGGACCATATTTGGCAAGGCCACTTTTTTTTTGCAAGACTATATACAAACCAAATTTGAAAACAATCTATGCAATATTTTGTTTTCTTAATAGATTTATGTAAAGATCGGGAATCAGCGGACAGAAGGATGGACGAAAGGAAGGACAAACATCGTCAAATCGAGTCAGAAATTGATTTTGAATGGCTAGGCATAAAACAAATGTTTCTAAGCCAAATATTTTTAGTATAAGACATCAAAATATATTTGAAGCTTTTACGTACATTACTTTGTAGCACTGTGTGATTAATATTTAACTTAAGTGCACTTCTGAGAAAAGTAGCTCTTCCTAAAAACTTGCATTTTTTCCAAAAAAAAAAATTTATTTTTTCTTAAAAATTAAAGTGTACCTTTGCTTAAAAGAGTACATTTTCTTTAAGAAGTAATTTTCCTAAAAACTTATATTCTTATTAACAGCGAATTTTTTTAAGTACTTCTTTTTTCTTAAAAAAAGTAACTTTTCTTACTTTAAATAAAGCAAAAGCATTAGCACATTTATTTAAAAAATTGATTTATATTCTGCGTGACAGGTTATACAGCTGTTTCGGGAAGAGTCACCAACCCTCATCAGTAACCAAAAGCAGTAGATAGTTTGTTTGGTAAAAAGTTAAATTCATATACATTTGCCGAAAACAACTAAATGAGAATTCAAGCAAAGAGTTGTACTATTTAAGCCTCTTCCAATAAGACAATCTAAAATATGGAATAACTTTGAATCAACTATGTTTGTATATGATTACACATTGCGTACTACAATATATATGTTTGTTTTTGTCTTGAAAAAATAAGGAAAACAATTTGTTTTTGCTAAACTTACATTTAGCGTTACCGGCGCACAGTGGACCATTTGACGAGAAGGCCGTCAAAAATCTATAACTTTTGATTAGATTGGAATTTTGATATGCGGTTTTTTTTTGTTTGGTAGGAGAGACTTTAGGCTTTAAGTGTTGCCATAAAACGTAATTCTAGACTGAAAATGAAAAAAGTTACGGAGGGTTTAAAATACATTTTCATTAAAAGGTAAAAAAAGGTTTTTTTTTAATATAATGTCTTATTTTTTCAGTTAATTTTACAACTAATATTTTTTAAAAATTTTTTAAGTTAATTTTTTCAGAAAATGCCAAACTTTGGCCTTCGGACACTTTTTAGTCCTAATGAGCACAAGGGCCAAAGGTTGTTTTTTTTTTTTTGAAAGATCCCGAGTTAAAATATAATTTATTAAGCAGCGAACGTAAAAGTTACCTTATACCTTATATTTGACCTACACCCATCTTTAATTATACCGATCGAATTAGAATCACTATCTGATTCGATTTAACGACGTCCGTCCGTCCGTCCGTCTGTGTGTCCATGTAAAGCTTGTAATCAAACTGCAGGTCGCAAATATGAATATATTTTGATGAAATTTGGTATTTGATCTTCTGTCAGCCACGGAATGAACGCCATTGAAATTGGTGAGAATCGGTCCATGTTCAGACCTAGCCCCCATACAAATTACCCCTATGAAATCGACATAAATTGCCATAAGATCCAAATTGTCATATAGATCTTACTCAAATTGGGTTTGTATGCGTTCATTACATCCATTAATGAGTAGTCCAAAAATGATCCCTTTGGCCCCATATAGAGCTGCTTCCCGATCTTCACTTAAATCTATTAAAAAACAAAAATATTGCACTGATTGTTCTCAAATTTTGTTTGTATATATTTTTGCAAAATACAGCAGACTTTACCAAACATGATCAGGATCGGTCCATTTTTGGACCTAGTCCCCATATAGATATAGCAAAAAATTAATAAAAATCCCACTCAAATTTGGTTTTTGCTTATTTTCTATGTCCAGTTAGTTGGGCCTAAGAGATAGGGTTTCTAAACGCATGGTATAGGGTATCGTATAGTCGGTCTAGACCGACTATAATTTTCGTACTTGTTTTTTATTGTCTTTTTAAATATTTCTATATCAATTTTTATGGTAAATTTATGAAATATAACAATTTTTATTGCAATATATATAAATTTTTAAATCAAGAAAATTTCTTAACTATATCAAAAAAAGTGTAACTTATTGTTAGTGTAATGAAAAAGTACTTTAAATCAACCAATTTTAGTAAAAATTTCTTCTAAATAGCCTTGATTTTCATCTTCTAGAATTTATTTAGCTTCTTCGTCTAATTCAATAGAGGTAGTTTTCCATTTTTGACGAATGTTAGACATATATGGATCTGAAGTGCACAACAAAATAGTGATAACGTCTTCATTAGTACAACATCTGGACATTTTCCTTGTGTTTTGCTGGCGAAAGGATCTGTAGTCTTTGTTCCTTTTTTCTTGCGCTTCTTCAGATTGATCTCCTATTGGTAGCATATTGTTTTGAATTATTTGTTCCCCATGGTACAAAATTTTATGAACTGTGTATGCCATATATCTCCAAGAGTATTTTTCATTATAAAGTATAGCTGTTTTATTGGCGTACTCTCCAAATTTTTTTGCATTTATCTTTCTGCTGCATGCTAGAACTTGTAGTATGATTTTGGATCGTCTTATTAAAAAATCTCCTTGCAGTATTTCCATCATTTGTGTTTCCTTCCCCTTGTTTTGGTTGGTCGATTACGAGGCCTAGATGTAGATATTTTTGTTGAATTTGTTTTTTTTTTTTGCTTTCTTTTTTCTTCATTTTCTTTGTTTTCTCACGGTTTCACCAAACGGACCAAATTCCAAATCATAATCCAATTTAAGAATATGCTCCATGAAACGTATTCTAGCATGAAGAGGGGACATTCCAAATTCGTAGGCTTCCTTAAAACTATCGTCTTCTGGTGGGGGATGGCTTAATTGACTTGATGTCTTTTGGCATATAATGCAGCTTGACGTTGACTTTGTTCCAGTTAAAGCTTGTGCAACTTTTCCATCAAACATTGTGAGACATATTCTAAAATGTACTTCAATGTCTTGGTCATCAAATTTAAATATTACTGGTTGAAGTTCCTTAATTTGATCTTTTATTTTTTGAACTTCTTCAGTTCTGACATCTTTGGTTTCCTTTTTGAATGCAAATTTTATTGGTCTGCAATACTTTGTTGAAGAAGGAATTTCATTTTTCCATATATCAATTTCTGTTGCTCTACTAGTTGACGGTTCTAAGACGCTATACCTTTTTGTTAAGCGCAATGGAACGAAAGATACCATAAATAAATTAGCATCTGATGAATTTTCGGCATTAAATTGCTTGTATTGTTTCTGACCAGAGGATCCATCACATCACCATTTAGAAATTAAAGTAATGTTGCCATTACCAATTTTTTTTTAATGGTCGTATCAAGCGTATTTAGCAATCGTTCTGCAGTATGTTCAAGGAGATCTTGCAATTTTATTTCTGCTGATGTTGAAGTGACACTAATAGCAGATTGTGAAGCTAAGCATTATTTTGTTAGCAGAAACTAAATCTCGATACTCTGGAAAAATCCCACAATTCTTTTCATTGGTTCGCTTCCGCAATTCCTTATATTGATCATTTCGTTTAAAATAAATATCTGCCAGATCTCTCTAACAGTACTTAGCCATTGCACAAATTGTAATGAATAATAATTGTAGAAACATTATTATAAATAATTTTTCTTGCAATTATGTAAAATAAACTTTTTTATCTTCTATTACCACTTTTAGAAGCATAAAAACCCACACCCTAACCCCTTTTAAAAGGTGAAGAATACCTGTTCATATCTTAAAGGGCTATGTCGAAATAGTTTTTTTTTTTACCATTTACCTGTTATTTAAATTGTTTCCCATTTTGTCAGGTATTTAAACTATGTAACTCTAATTCAGACTATTAATATTTTTGAAAGATACCTATGTAAATGTACCTGTAACAATTAAGCGCATTATATCTCAACCCTTTTTTATAAGTATATAAAAACTCCTGACAACTCTACCGACACGCAAAAAAATACACTGCGGTGCACCGGTACGACCAACTTTTGTATTCATAACACTCAGACGGACAGACGGACATCGTTTAATCGACTCAGAAAGTGTTTTTGAGTCGATCCGTATAATAAAAGATGGATAAAGGTCCAATATTTTTGGCAGTTACAAACATCACCTCAAGCTTAATATATCCCAACCACATAGTGGACAACCTTTGTATTCATAAATTTTGCAGAAAATATCTAACCTTGGGTCAGAAAAATAGTTCTGGTGCACACGGGCGGAAACTGGCGGGTGTATAATGGGGTTTAGTAGTACAGGGGAGGGTTCGGACTATAGAAGAGTGCGAGGTTTTTACTGACTGCTTTTGACTGGCAGGAGTTATGCTCTATTAAGTAGGAGATTTTCGGAAAATTTGGACCTTTTTTAAAAAATTTTTTTTTTTAAATTTCGGAATGACTCAGTGATTTTAAATTTTTAACATTAATAGTATATAACCACAAAATTATACCAAATCTATTTCACTTCAAAATCTTTTAAATCAAAAAAGTTACAGTCATTCAAAAATAAAAATTTAAAAGAAATTTTTAGTTTTATCAAAATACTGAGAAAGCCCATTTCCGAAGACCCTTTTAAATGAATACTTTCAAATGAATAACATAACTTTAAAATCGGTAACAAAAAAAAAAAAAAAATGGTTTTTGAACGCCTTCTCAAAATATGGTCCACTGTGCCCTCCGTATTTTTAATTTTATTATTTTCTATAATTTTCTATAAAAATCTTATTTTCGCCCTTTATCAATTTAATGAATGACAAATTGAACTTTTTCATATTCAAAGGAAAGAAAAAACAAGTGAGAAATTATTACGAAATTATTAGGATACCCTATACCATGGTTTAAAGACCCTAACTCTTCGATCCAACTAATTCGATATAGAAAATAAGCACAACCCAAATTTGAGTGGCATTTTTATTAATTTTTTTGAAAAAGTTCATATCGGGGCCTATATTTATATGGGGACTAGGTCGAAAATTGGACCGATCCTGACCATATTTGGTAGTCACTTATATATGGAAAAAGTATATGCAATTCAAATTTGAAAAAAATCTGAGCAATATTTCTTATTTTTTTGATAGATTTAAGTGAAGATCGGGAAGCAACTCTATATGGGGCCTATGAATAAGAATTGTCCTTTAGGGATTATTTTTCCTGTACTGATTAATGGATATAATAAACACATACAAACCCAATTTGACTGAGATCTATATGATAATTTGTATGGGGCCTAGGTCTGAAAATGGACCGAATTTCACCAGTTTCAGTAGCGTTCATCCTATGGCCGGTGAAAGCTTATATACCAAAGTTGAGCAAAATATATTCATATGTGGGATCTGTAGTTTGATTATAAGGTTTACAAGGACACACAGACGGACGGACGGACATCGCTAAATCGACTCCGAAAGTGATTCTTAGTCGATCGGTATAATAAAAGATGGGTCTAGGTCAAATATTTTTGGTAGTTACAAACAGCAGCACAAAGTCATTATAGCCAAACCACATAGTGGTATAGGGTATAATATCACTGTGGAACAAATTCAGGTTAGCAAAAGTTAGGTCGATTCTGAGAGTGAGGGGTGAAAATAGAGGCTAAATTAGAAGATCCGTATCGCGGCGTGTGTTTATTCCAATTTTTTTAATCGACCTTCGAACTTTGCAGTCAAATGCCGATTTTCAGCATATTGTTTATATGGTTTTTTTTTGGATATAACTCGTCGACTAATTGATAGTTTTTCAATCTCTAAAAGCCAAATTATTGCCACAGACCTGTGCAACAATTAAAATTTTTCAAAAAATTTATTTAGAAAATTTTTGTGGTGCTTATGAAGCAAAATGTTGGAAAAATTATTTTTTTTCATGCCTTTTGAAAATATTTTCCACAAAACTAAGTCTTTTTTGCTTTCTGTTTGATCTATAATATGCTTCTCAGTTTTTTCAATAAATCTCATTTGAAAAGAAAACAATGATAATACAAAACTTGCGTTTTCCAGCTTAATATTAATTTACTTCTAATTTTTTACGTAGCAATTTTGTTCAGTGTTGGTTTTGAAGAAACATTGAAAAATAAATTATAAAAATATGGAAAAAAATATAAATTTGAAATGTTAGTTATGAAAAGTTTTAAGTAAAAAAATTAAATAAATTAAATTAATGATTTGGCCAGTTGCCGTTTAGCAGGCGGCTGTGGATCAACATCACTGCTCTCTCTAATATCTTGGTCATCGTCATCATCATCAGAAAGGTCGATAATTTCGTCCTTTGATGTACCTTCACCAGGGTCGTATTCTGAGAAGAAATCCATGGATGTAGCAGCGGCTGTTGTAGTACTGATATCTGTTTGAAGATCAATACTTCGGCATGTTGGTACTGGAACGAATTCTGAGTGCGGTAATGGTAATTGCCTTCTTGATGCGGGCTGTTGTCTAACCACATCATTGGTATACCAAAAGGCATAGCATTCTTCTTTTCACTTTTCCATTGCATAAGAGTTGAATAGCAATTAAAGTAAACTTTTTTAGGGGCATAGTTTACGTCAGTGATAAACTCTTGCGAGAAATATTGTTTATAGGCTTCCAAAAAAAAAATCACTCGCATGGCCACATTTTCCATCGCTTGCTATGAAACGTCCACAAACATTACAAAACTTAACTTAACTGAATCTTCATTTTTGAAATTAGTTCACTTGTACGAAATAAAAAAAAATCGCTACATGTGCGGTGGCTGAAAACAAAAAAGTTGTTTTACTTATTCCTAATTCTTGGAACTTCCCTTTTTAATTACTTTTACCTAAATCGCTATTTATTTAATGGTTTTGGGATTTTTAACGCAAATTATCGACCAAGACCATTTTCTTTTTTCTTTTGAAACTGAGAAGCATATTATAGACCAAAAAGAAGGCAAAAAAGACTTAGTTTTGTGGAAAATATTTTCAAAAAGCGTGATAAAAAAAATTTTTTTCCAACATTTTGCTTCATAAGCACCACAAAAATTTTCTAAATCAATTTTTTAAAAAATTTTAATTGTTGCACGGGTCTCTAGCAATAATTTGGCTTTGAAAATATATCAATTAGATTGAAAAAAGATCAATTAATCGACGAGTTATGGCCAAAAACCAAATAAACAATATGCTGAAAATCGGCATTTGACTGCAAAGTTCGAAGGTCGATTAAACAAACGCCGCGATACGGGTTTTCTAATTTAGCCTCTATTTTCACCCCTCGCTCTCAGAATCGACCTAACTTTTGCTAAGCTGAATTTGTTCCACAGTGTAATAACAATGCCACTCAAATTTGGTTTATGCTTATTTTCTACATGCAATTAGTTTGGCCTAAGAGATAGGGTCACTAAACGTATGGTATAGGTCTTTACCGACTATAATTCGTTATTTGGTAATTAATGCATTTTCTTACAAAATATTTTCTTAAGAAATCTTTTCCGGGACAAGTACATTTTTTTTTAAAATACATTACCTTAAAAAACCCGTTTCTTAAACATTTACATTTTCTTAGAAAATATACTTTTTTTTAATGTACCCCTACTAAGAATAAATCCTTTTCCTTATAAAGTAAATTATCTTAGAAAACAAATTCTTTTTATAGTAAATTTTCCTAAAAAGTTACGTTTTCCAAAAAAAGTACATTTTCTTAAGAAAGAAGCTTTTCTAAAAAATACTCTTTATTAAAAAAAAAAAAATACCCTCTCTTATTTTTCACTAGTAAAGTAAGTTTTCTTAAAGAATTGCGTCTTCTTCAAATTATATTTTCATAAAAACTACTTTTCTTACAAAATAACCATTTTTTAAAAGGTACCTTTTCTTGAAAGTGTAGATTTTTTTAAAAATATATTTATCATTTTTTAAGATATTATATCATTACAATAACTAATGTATTTGAATAGTTATTTTTGAAATTAAATTTGTATTAATTGAAAGGGCACTGTTAAAATCGGTCTTATAATTTTAGCATAGGCCACCTGTTACACTTTTGGTCTACGTTTTATATTCACACAATATATGCATGATTATCTTACTGATGTATGGTTTTCCTTAATATGTCCTCCATTTTTTATATAAGACAATTTCACGAAAGTCAATGTGTAGTCTATCGTATGTCGTATAAAGCTTTCGAAATAACAATAATTGCCATTAGTATTATTTTATTGTTTCATAAAACTTGTACCTTATTGTTTTTTTCCTTTTGTTAATTTCACTATCTAACTAGCTAACAAAACTAAATATTTTTGTGATGGCATCAACTTTTTTTCCAACTTGAAGCACACTCAAATTTATTTTGAACATTTCAGTTAAAAAAATACACATATTAACAATAAACAAAATGACCAGAAAACGTAAAAATCAAGTTTATTTTGTTAAAGTTTTTTTGTCCTTTAAGGTAAGATTATTTATGTGGTGGGACAGAGTTACAAAAGCAGAATTAAAAACAAAGAAATAGATGTATATTCATATGTTTTGTCAAAAAAATGGAGGAACTAAGTTTTTCACGGAAAGGGCCTTACTTCAATCACTGATGATTCTCGTAACTAAAAGACGACAACTATCAGCAATACTGCTGTTTTAGTCATATCTAAAATACACATATTGCATATACCAATAATGACATACCCCATTGCATTACTTCTAAGGTGAAAATAAGGCGTTACAGCTACTTATATTTTATGCCAGCTCCTTGCATGCTGCATTACTTTGAAAGTGAAAATAATGAGTTGCTAGGCAACTAGCTACCTCCAGTTACATCCCCGTGTTAAAATAATGAGCTTATGAGGTAAACTTGAACCAGTTACTTCTCTTTCTAAAACCCATTATTTGCTAACGTTTTTTTTTTCTGGGAGATTGACATATAATTTTGCAAAATCTGTATAATCCATTTTCTTCTTAATATAATCTTTTTAGTAAAGATCAAAAGTTTATCTTGATGATCTTATAGAAACAAGCATTAATGTGGATTTTCATCGATGCCACAATTACAATTAACTTAAATCTGGAAATATGAAGATTTGTTTTTTTTTTAACATCAAAGCGCTGCTTTATTAGATATTTTTGTGTAAAATTTCTTAAGAAATTTATTTCAGGCAACAATTACTTTGTGATATTACTTACACATAGGCTAATTCTACATCTGGTTTAATGGAAACCAGCGATTGATTGACAAAACTTACATCCGATAGCAGAAATTTGTAAAAAAAATTTTTTTTGTAGACATTTGTTTTTCATGCCCTAACTTTGAGCCTGTTCAAGTCATAGATTGTATTGTTTGTTTGTGCTTGAGTTGGAATTTTAGTTAAACAACGGATATGTTACCTAAAGCATTGTCATTGCTCGTTTGTTACGAATAATTACAAAAGTTTTTACACACCCCAAGGTAATTTTTACTTATTCCATTTGCGTCTAACATCACTATATATGGTGGTATACATACACTGTGCTCAAAATGTTGAAATCTCTAGCTTGAGCTGTAAAAATTTTAGAGTTAAGAATATTATATTTTGTCACCCTTAAAATTTATTTTTTTTGTTTTTGAATTTAATTATACGTATTCTCAAATTCTTAAAAAGAGACATTCCTTTTGTCCTTAACCTTTAATAAATCTGAGCCACAGGTTTAGGTTTGGATCGTGAATTAGTAGATCATGGAAGTTTGATTAAGAAATTAAGATGTATTGGTATGTCTAATAACTCTGTTAAATTTTTGAAAGATTTCCTAGCTAATAGAAAGCAATTCGTGCAAATTGGAAATGAGCAGAGTACCTTGTTAGATGTTAAATGTGGAGTACCGCAATGTAGTGTGCTTGGTCCTCCTTTATTAAAAATTTATATTGATGATATTAAAAATATAAATTTTTATGGGAAATTGTTTATGTTTGCTGATGACATTTGTCTTCTTTATCGTTTTAAGCATGTGCAAGTTTTACAAACTGAGATAGAATATGATGCTGCCATTTTGGCTGCATATGAAAGAATTAACAAGTTGTTGTTAAAAGCAAGTAAGACCAAGTTCGTACGTTTTAGACCATACACATTAGCAGATGACCAAAGGATGAGGATTCATATTAATGGTGTTCCAATTACAGAATCTGATTCTATTAAGTACTTAGGATTAAATTTTTGCAGTAATTTGTTATGGGATCGTCATATTGATGCAATTAAATCTAAAATATCTTCAGCTGTGGGAATATTGTACAAATTTAAATACAAATTTGATCGATATATAAAAATGCTGCTTTATCAAAGTCTGGTTCACAGTCATCTGACTTATCTTCCTGTAATATATGGATATAAAAACAGTGTTTCATTAAAGTCTCTTCAGTCAGCTCAAAACAAAGCCCTAAAATTAGTTTTCAATCTACCAAGGCGATATCATACATTAGATCTCTTTCGAAAGGTTCTTCCTGTTAGAGGGTTATACAAGATGCAGTTAATTAAATTTATATTTAATTCTATAAATGTAATTGGCAATTATTCAATTCAATTTCAACGAAATGTACAGGTCACGCATAGGATCACTAGACAGAGTCAAAATATAAGCGTATCAAGATGCCGCCTGGAGTTATCCAAACAACGAATACGTTTTGCTGGAACTGTTGAATTTAGTATGTTGCCAATATCGCTTAAGAGTATATTTTCTTTTTCTTCATTTAAAACTGAACTTAAACGATTTTTATTAAATAATCTAGAAACACTTCTTTCGTAAAACTAAATTTGTAAGTTTTTTATTGCAAGTAATAAGTATTATTATGTAAACAGCTTACACTAGTTGCCTTCTTGCCTCTCTAATGTAAAAAGACTTGCTTGTATAAGAAATGGGTATGATTCTGTTACTACATGTTGTTAAAATCATGTAACTACTTATGACCATATACTATGATTTTCGTGGTTGTTAAACACACCAATCCTACGCACTCTCAATCTTCGATCATTTATAATCACAATACGAATTTATTAGATCACTTGTGGCATATCGTTCTCTTTTGGACCGCCCTGAGGGACCTCGTCAAAAACACTAGCACAGCTTTAACCCTACGGTCCATAACCGGGTAACCGCGTAACAATTTGAACTTTAAAGTGCTGCTGTTCCGATAAAATTGAAGATATCAGCATGAAACTCCGGATCATCAGACATTTCGGCTAAATTTGGAGACTAGAAAAAAGTTTATAAAATTTGGTTAAATATATTAACCAAAAAAAAAAATGAGTTTAATATTTTTGCATACAGGGGTTCATGACCAGGATACCTTAGTGCAAATTACCTTATATTTCAAAGAACAACGTTTGATTTATTTTTATTTTGTTTCATAATGTTTATTGATGTGTAATATATGAAATATAATTGTTCCTTAGTTGAATTATTTATATTTTATTCATTTTAACTTATTTCTAATATTTGATGTCTTATGTTGAGTCATTGTTGAAACACTCTTTCTTTTAACTCATACCCTCTGTCTGTCTGTCTGCCATGGGTTGACCCCATTCCCCCTTATCCAATTGATCTGAAACTTGGCCCATATTCTTGCGTGATTACAGATTAATTTTGGGGTAGTCACGCACAGTCACACATGATCACGCACAGTCACGGGGTGATCTAAATTTAATTTTTCCTCACCCGATCGATCTGAAACTTGGTCCATACACTTGCTGTGAAAAAAGATTAACTTTGACTTAGTCACGCACAGTCACGCGTGATCACGCACAGTTACGGGGTGATCTAAATGTCATTTTTCCTCACCCGACCGATCTGAAACTTGGTCGATATACTTGCTGTAAAGAAAGATCAGCTTCGACATAGTCACGCGCAGTCACGCATAGTCACGCACAATCACGGAGTGATTTAAAACCCATTTTCCCCTATCCGATCGATCTAAAACTTGGTCGATAGACTTGCTGTGAAAAAAGATTAACTTTGACATAGTCACGCACAGTCACGGAGAGATTAAACCCCCACTTCCCCTCATCCGATGGATCTGAAACTTTGTCCATAGACTTTTGTGGCCAAAGATTATTTTTAATATAGTCACGCACACTCACGGAGATATTCAAAACGCATATGCATGAGGAAAGAAAGAGTTTTAATAAAAACTTTGTTTTTATGGGTTAGAATATTATACACTGAGCCTTCATATGAACTACGTATTTAAAACTATTTTTGAATATGACCAAAACAGACTGCGTCATAAATTATCCTTAATTATACGGAGAAGAAACATTTTCTGGGCGGACCAAATGAATAAAATGGGAAGTGAGTTTGATATACGTTTTGAAAATGATATTACACGAAAAAGCTTTGAACAGCAGATCTCAACTTTGCCAATATCTAAACCATAGCTCAGCTGTTAATTATGTTAATAACGAATTGACTTTAGTACAGATCACAACAATCAGATGTGATATTTTACGCCTATACGAAAATACCTTCGATAATACATTACATTACATGTAACATTAGAGATGATAATTTAGTTCACTTTATGGCAAAATGCCCCATACACAGAGAATTCAGAATGAGATAGTTAGGCAAAATCTTTTTAAATCAAAACGAATACAGCAGCACAAAGTCTTTATACCCAGATTTTGCTAATAAAATGAATATTATTATATTTTTTTGTTTTTTTTTAATAACATAAGTTGATACAGTACTATATAAATTAAATGCTTTCTAATTTTCTAATAATTCTCATTAAATTAAATGAATAAATGAACATTATAATTGTACAGTACAATGATACATAAAATGTTCTGATATTTTACATAAAACTATGCTACATCTATGCTTACAGCATTAGCACAACATAATGTTTTTAGTTTAAAATCATAGGAGAATTCGTATGTTTTAACTTATGTCGCGCCAATTGCTTAGTGTTGCTAAGGTAAGTTGAGTTGACGTGTAAACACCTCACTTGGTGTTTCTTTTTTTTTTGTTTCGACAACATACAAAGGTGTTATCGATTGTTGTTCTATTGTCATACAAAACGAACATAGTACATGACGTAGAGATAAAGCTTCCGTTTTTTCTTTTTCTGAAAAAGTAACACAACGTGTTAAGTTCTCAAATTCTGAATTGAAAATATTCATATTAAAATCGTGGTGAATCGTGATTTTTTTTTAAATAAATAAATTTAATGGTGTTAGCAAAAATATCTGTTTAAAGTGATAAAAGTCGTAGTGCTAATATTTTTTATTGTATGTGAATATACAAAAATAATATATCTAAAAAAAGTAATATTGGACACATGTAGTCCCAAATCAAAGACGGATTCAGAAAAATAGAGGTACCCAAAATTGGTTTTACATCAATAAACCCAATCTAATTGGTAAGAATTTCTTCTCTATATAATGTTTTATTAAATCTTAATGTGTGCAATATTTCTTAGGGTTTTAATGTATCGTTTTAATCTAAATTCCATTATATGAGGCCATGTAAAAGTTTTACGCCAATTATCACTTAAAACAAATCACGTCATCAAGTCAGAAAAACCAACAAAATATCAAGAGCTACATGAAACCCGCTCAAAAAATTAAAAAAAAAAAAAAAACACCACCTGTGCAATTTAATAAAAATTAATTAAATAGTCAACCTAAGTGATCATAAAATCGTACATAATTTCAACAACACCTATGGTTTTTATGGAATCTGAATCGCTGAAAGGTTTAATTATGAACGCAGAAATATTAATGTATTAAAAGTCATCATGTTCTCTACAATCTCAATCAATCTGATTTTTTTTTAACATCATACCAATAAGATTCAAATTATTAAAAAAAAAAAAAAAAGAAGAAAAATTGTTGCGGTTCTATATAAATGACAACCACTGTAGCTGGTTCAATTTATGAATGGAATTTCTACACTAAAAACTAGTTTTGAGTAAACGCATCAGTGACGTCATCAACAAACTTAATAAGACCTTTTTTTTTTTTCATTGATAAGTATATTTGACATAATTTTAGAAACAACAAATTTTAATATTGTAATGTTAAGTATAACAGTTAGCAAATAATGTAAAGAGTAATTTTTGTTTTTTTTTATAAATGTTTATTAATGCTCATATTCAATACATGCACTCTACAGTTGGTCAAATTGAATTTTTTGTTACTAGAGAATAAGTGCATCGATTGAATTAGGAATACGTTTTAATTTTGATAATAGTTAAATTGAATTTTGAACAATTCCATAACTAAGTAAAGATTAATTAAGAATTTATATAAAACTTCATTTGTTATACATAGTATGTTGAATGGTATAATATTTAGTATCGCCAGATACTAAAATTATTGTACATTTTGAACTTTTATATTAATATTGTTTAAATTTCAGTTCCATGGATGCTTTGAGCTCAAATCATCGCCCGCACAGCAGTAAGGTAAATAAACAGCGTAAAACAATATGGTATAACATTCTACATTAATTTACTTCAACTCGTAAGTCAAAATATACAATTTTTATTTCTACATGCGTTCGTTTTATACTTAAATATTTTTATATGATAATGATATATAATATTCGGTTATTTTATAGAAGGTTATGTTATGAAATCTATTAGTATTGAACAATAATAATAATTCAGATTTAACAAATGAATGAAATTAAACTATTGATATGGAAAAATTATTAATAAATGTTATTTTAATAGAAATGAAGAAAATTGAGTAAAAGGAATTTAATTGGGAATGCTGACTGGTAAACGGATATCATGGATAATTTATTAGTAAATTTTAGGGAACATCCTAAAGTAATAAGTGTTTTTGTGAAAACAGCGATTTTTATTAAGTAAAAAAATTAAAATAAGATAACTTGTGTAGAGTTCAATAGCCTGGCTAAATTATATTAAGTTTTTATTTGCAAGAAAAGTCTTGGAAAGAGTATGTATCTCTTTTCTTTTTTTTTGTTGTTGTAGTAGGTTTAGAATGGTCAAAGAACCTCCCCAATCCGACGAGCGTAGCCCTTCAAGCTTTCCAAGCACCGACCGTTACTAACCAAAAATATAAAATAATTTAAATGTGCTTACGTACTACAAACATTTGCAACATGGTATAGGGCATAAAAATTTTGTCATATTAAAACAAGTAAGAAAATTATAGTCGGTCTAGACCGACTATAAGATACCCTATACCATGCATTTACAGACCCTTTCTCTCAGCCCCAACTAACTGGACATAGAAAATAAGCATAAACCACATTTGAGTGGGATTTTTATTAATTTTTTCGGCTGCAGATATGAAAAAGTTCAAATCGGATGCTATATCTATATGGAGACTAGGCCCAAAAATGGACCGTTCCTGACCATGTTTGGTAAGGTCTCTTTTTTTTTTCAAAAATATATACAAACAAAATTTGAGAAGAATCAGAACAATATTTTTGTTTTTTGATAGATTTAAGTGAAGATCGGGAAAGAGCTCTATATGGGGCCTATGACTAATAGACCAATAGGTATCGTTTTTGGACAACTGATTAATGGATGTAATATATACATATAAACCCAATTCGGCTATGATTTTTAAGATAATTTGGATCTTATGGCAATATATGGTGATTTCATAGGGGTCATTTGTATGGGGGCTAGGTCTGAACATGGACCGATTCTCACCAATTTCAACAATGTTCATCCAATGGCCGATAAAAGATTAAATATCAAATTTCATCAAAATATATTCATATTTGCGACCTGCAGTTTGATTACACAGACGGCGGGACGGACGGACGGACGGACATCGTTAAATCGAATCAGATAGTGATTCTGATTCGATCGGTATAATTAAAGGTCAAATATTTTTGGTTGTTACAAACAGCAGCACAAAGTCATTATACCCAAACCATATAGTGGTAATTAAATATGTGCCACAGTGCAGCCGTTTCAGAGTAATTGGCTTACAAAATTTAAAAAAAAGTCATCAATATATTTTTCGATTTGCTTGATTTCTCGATATCAATTTTTAATCCCCTTAATTAATTTGGATATTCTCAATTAAGACCAGTAATTGATGTTTTGTCACAGAAACCTTATATTAACCCCTTTTAAAGTTGTATAGAAAGAAGTTCTTGAAAAGGTCATTCGGTTTTGGCAGTTATTTGAAAGAACATAATTTGAGAAGAACCAATATGGACAAAAAGTTTATTCCTATCCCACGCTGAACCTTAATATACTCAGAGCTGAATATAAGTAAATATAAAGCCTTACCAATTGATTGATTAAATCAAGGGATTATAAAGTCTTCTGTTTTAGATTATTATATGGGTTTCATTTGCAAACTACTTTTCTACCCCAGTGTTTACAGCATATAACAATTCGTTTGTTTATTCTTATTTTTTTTATATTCGTACCTGTTAAAAGTTCTATAGCATATATGTATATAGTTCGAGTACATGCATAGATGCAGAATTTTTTAACACATTTAACAAAGAATTTATTTTGATACGGAGATTTTGAATGCACATGTGAACGTACATAACGTATTTTTTTTATATCCCCATACCACTATATGGTTAGGTTATAATGACTTTGTGTTGATGTTTGTAACTACAAAAAAATTCTACCTATACTCATCTTTTAGAATGTCGATCGACTCAAAATCAGTTTTTGAGCTGATTTAGCTGTGTCCGTCCATCCGTCTGTCCGTCTGTCCGTTTCTGATAGGCTTAGTTTGCCATAAGATCCAATTTATTATGTGTGTTTATTACATGTATTAATAAGTAGTCCAAAAATATACCCTCATAGGCCCCACACAAAGCTCTTTCCCGATATTCACTTAAACCTATCAAAAACAAATATATTGCGCAGATTTTTCTCAAATTTGTTTTATATATGTTTTTGGAAAAAATATGTGAACACCGTTAAATATCGTCAGGATCAGTCCATTTTTCGATCTAGTCCCCATATAAATATAGCATGCGATATGAACGTTTTCTCTGTCCAATTGGATGTACCTAAACACATGGTATAGGGTATAAAGTCGTCGGTCTAAACCCGTTATAATTATCTTACTTGTTTGTATATGAAAAAGAAACATAATTTGTACTTGTGTGTGAGTGATGAAATTCTACACATTCGTAAAAAATTCGAATTTTTTGTACTTCTACTTAACAAGCAAAAGTTTTAACATAAAAAAGAAGAAAAACTGAAATCAAATTAGTTTTAGTTTTTATTTTAATTTTTAAACGAATTTTTAAATAAAGTTTGGTATAAATTATGCTTAGTTTGAGTGTTTAATAAAATACTTATTAATATAAAGGAAAAGTTAAAAAAAAAGTAAAATTTTTCTAATTTAAATATTAAACAATCGGAAATGTGTCCAATGTTTTTGTTTTTGATAGGTTTAAGTGAAGATCGGGAATCACCTTTAGATAGGACATATGACCAATTTTCATCCCATAGAGTTTGGTTTTGGAATAATGATTAATGGCTCTAATAAAACAGGCATAAACCTTATTCTTATGGCAATTTAGGTCGATCTCATAGGGGTCATTTGTATAAGGACAAGGTCTAAACATGCAACGATTTTTACCAATTTCAATAGCGATTGTCCTATGGCTGATAGAAGCTCAGATACCAAATTTCATCAAAATGTAGTTTGATGATAGACGGATGGACGGACATCATTATCTGGAATCAGAAAGTGATTCAGAGTCGGCGGCTTACATGCATCTTTGACTACAGATATACATGGGAAAACGTTAGGAATATTGGTGTTGGCAAAGGTATATTAAAGTTGTCCAATTGATGCAAACGAACTTAGTAGCATTTTCATTTATCTTTCGATGACCACAGTGAACAGTGCAGATTCGTATAACAGCAATGTGAATAATAGCTCGCTCCTCGTTTGAAAATGCTTCATTCGAGTTTTCTTGTGTTAGTCAGTTTGATTGTCTAGTTTTTCATTAACAAAATCAAACGCTGTAGGTTTCGACGACCTATACACAAAGAACATCCAGATCATTTTACCATTAATATCGCCTAATATAACACATCTATTTAGCACCATTCTTACCTCACGTTATTCTCATAGTAAATGGAAACATGCGAAGACAATACCAAATGCAAAATAGAAAGCGGAGTATCGCCCAATAGTCATATTAAAGTTTCTGTCAAAAGCAGAGGAAAACTGCAACATCTAAAAACAAGTAAGAAAATTATAGTCGGTCTAGCCCGACTATACGATACCCGATCTAACTAATTGGATATATCAAATAAGCATAAACCAAATTTGAGTGGCATTTTTTTAATTTTTTTCGCTGCAGATATGAAAAAGTTCATATCGGATACTATATTTATATGGGGACTAGGTCGGAAAATGGACCGATCCTGACATTATTTGGTAAAGTCACTTATACTTTGAAAAAATATATACAAACCAAATTTGAGAAAAATCTGTGCAATATTTTTGTTTTCTGATAGATTTAAGTGAAGATCGGGAAGCAGCTCTGTATGGGGCCTATGACTAAGAATTTTCCTATAGAGATTATTTTTGAACTACTGATTAATGGATGTAATAAACACATACAAACCCAATTTGACTGAGATCTATATGATAATTTGGAACTTATGGCAATTTATGTCGATTTCATCGGGGTCATTTGGCACTGTGTCTGAACATGGACGAATATTTTTGGTTGTTACAAACAGCAGCACAAAGTCATTATACCCAAACCACATAGTGGTATAGGGTATAATGAGCTATTATGTCCCATTTTGAGCCGCTGTTCGACTAGTCGAACAGCTAAATTCTCTTTTTCACCTCCATTTTTGATGTGATTAAGTGTTCCCGACACACAAAAAAGTTATACCATATTAAAGGAAATTTAATTATCTTTCAGAAAAAGTGTACAACAATTATCCCCTACCCCCCTGCTCTGCTCCAAGGGGGGTTGAAAAATACCTTGCATATAGTCACTTTTTAAATTTTAATTTAATAAAAGTACTTTATTATTGTTCGCAAAGGTCTAAGACAGTCGATCAGTAAGTTTTTCCCGAGTTTTAGAATCTCCAGGTATATTTAGAGACGCGCCAAGTTCGCTGTTCGACTAGTCGATCATTGGCCGTAGGCCACAACTTTATTATTGTGTTTTAAATTTCGAATTTTTGAACATGAATTCCCACTGAATTTGTTTGTTGCAAGCATCATAGCTTGCCATGGAATTTTTTGTTGCAAGCTTGGTCGATTTAAATTTGATTTGACTTCTTCGTGTAGTGATTGTTTCATTGCAGAAAGCGGTTATAAAAATAAACATGTATGTGAATTATAATAACACAAAAATAAACTATTAAATATAATAAAGCTAGTGAAAGTGTTGTGATAATTTTGTTGGCAAATATTTGTAATTGTTTTTAACAATTTATCATTTTATAATGGATAAGTGTTTGGATTCAAATCGTGTGGGTGCTTCGACAATTCGCCGGCGTAAAGCACTTTGTGTGAAGGAAATTCTTGATGAGTTGGCGATGATTGACACTGATGATGAGTTAGAAACTATTGCAGCAATTTCATATGAGATGTTTGATGGAATTACTGATGAGGAAGATATTGACGACCACTTGTTGAAGGGCGAGGAACCCCTGGCAAAGGATAAGCCGGAACATTCGAGATTTAAACAATTAAAGGCCGCAAAAGTTTATCTGCCTTTGCAGATGAAGCGCCTGCAATCAAAGATAATGTTCGAAAGTCAAGTCGCAATGCTTTTGCGGCTTACAATGAGGAGAAACCTTCAACATCGGCTGAATGTTGTCATATACAAAAAAGAAAGACACCATCGAAAATACTTGGTGCAAAAAGACGAGCTATATTTGGGAAAAACAGTGATCGATATCGATACGGTGAATTAGACATTGTTGAACCGTTACCAAAGTACAAACTGCCTTCGGCAGCGCAATGGAAAAAAGTGACTGAGTGGTCGGAATTACCTTTTGATATTGTTAATGTTCCGGAGCCATTGCAATTCAACGTAAGCTCAAGGATAAATCGGCTTCCAATATATACTTTAATTTATTTGATGATGAGATTTGCGATTTAATTGTTACCAAATCTTAACGATACGCTATGTAAAAAAATGACGAACACTTTGCTCAAACTTTTAATACAGTCCTCTTAAAAAGGATCATTGGAATTTTAATATTGTCGGGCTACAATAAGCTGCCACAAATAGGATGGTATTGGTCTACTAATCCAACACTTGGTTCTTCAATCATGCAGCAGACAATGCCAGGCGCGATATTTAGAAAAATTAAACAGTATCTGCACTTTCACGACAATAATAACCTGGATCGAAATGACAAATATACTAAAGTTCGTTCACTTTTTGATATTATAAACAAAAAATTTATGCAGTTCGGTGTCTTTGAAGAGCATTTGTTAATCGACGAGCAAATGGTACCATATTTTGGACGTCACAGCTGTAAGATGTACTTGAAAAACAAGCCAATAGCATAGCTGTTTCTACTGGATATATCTTCAACATGATGTAGTACGGTGGAGTTAGCGACAAATACGACAACAATATAGGCCTGGCCGCTTCTGTGGTCGTGTATATGGCTTGTAAATTGGAACATCCTTCCCGTTATCAACTTTATTTCGATAACTTCTGTACTTCTCATTATTTGATATGTTTATTGGCTGATAAACGTATATGCGCTACCGGGACTGTGCAGAGTAATCGCCTAGGACAACCTGCACCAAATTTGAAGACGGGTAAAGCATTGCCTAAAGGTAATTATGTTTATACATATTGGTTATGTTATTATTTTTATATATTTTTTAGGTGAAATCAATTCAAAATTTGATAAGATTAATAAGATTGTATGTTGTCGTTGGCAAGATAAGCGTGAGGTAACATTACTATCAAACTTCACCGGAGTTTACCCACTTACATCAACCATACGAAGACAATGACAACGAGAAGGCCAGCCTGGTGAATTCATTGTGTAGCAGCTCAATGTAATCCGAAACTATAACAGTTTCATGACCGGTGTCGATCTTCATGATAATGCTGTTTCCAATTACCGTGTTTCGATTCGTTCAAAGAAGTGGTGATGGCCACTTTGGTTGGCTGTTCTAGAGTCTTCTGTTGTGAATGCTTGGAAGTTAAATTGTTTAGTAAATAAGAAGCTTGTTCGTAAATATAATTCAAAGCTGACATTTTGGGTCGACCTGGCCACAAACTTGTTACTAACGCCTGACGAGAACAACGACGAAGATATTGCGGAGGATGACATTACTAAAGATGCATCACTTAAGATTCGCCCGCGCCCTCGTGTGTCAGGTCATCACCAAATCATAACACAACCTGAAAAACGTGCCAGGCGTTGCAATGTTTGTCATAAGCCTACTCAGAGAATGTGGTCTAAGTGCCAAGTCCATTTGCACGAAAATAAGTATTTTGCTGCTTACCATAAATGGGAGCAAGAGTAATGAAAATTACAAAAAGTTCACTTAATTACAATATTTAATAAATATTACAAAAAATACACATTAAAATCGTGTTTTTGTTCCACATATGATTTTTTTTTTTTGTCGATACCTGGAAATTATTTTTGTATGGTAGTATTAATTTTTTTGTCGCCTACGGCCGTTGTTCGACTAGTCGAACAGTCGGTTCTGGGGAAACGGTTGGAGATACAAAACTTCTAAAAATGGTTTTGTATGGTAATAGGGGCATAATTAAACCAAACAAATACTTTTTAGTTTACGATTCGAACACTTTTGCATTCCGGCCCAAAATAGGATATAAACGAAAATCAGCTAATGTCTGAACTTTTTTTTACTTCTCTATACAGTAAACCAACAAACACTATCTGTGAAGCTAAAACACTTTTTTTAATTTTTCATCAACCTCTACGCAGCTTTTACATTCATACCTCACAAATCGGACTCAATCTCAATAATTCGACCTCAAGACATATAACGCTTACGAGGGGCGTACCTTAAAGATCTATGTTGGGTCCACTTCTTTTTTCCGTCTACGACAATGATTTGCCGCAACAACTATCTCACTGCAAAATACACATGTATGCGGACGATATCCAGCTATGTCTCGGTAGCCCAGTAAGCTTCATAGAGGAAAATGTTGAAAAGCTAAACTCTGTTGTCTAGAATAACCGCGTATGTCGTAAAATCAAAATGTTCAGGAGAGCCAAAAAACGTTATATTTGAAATTATGGGCTCGATATAAAGTTTTTAGGACTTTCTATTTAACAGTCCTGTAGATATGGGCAATAAATTATTTTGACTCAAAAATCTTAAGAGGAATAGCTCATAGAGAAGGACGAAAAAACAATATGTAAATTACACTCAAAGTGTGTGCAGAAAAACAACTTATGTCAACAAATGTCGTTTTCTTTAAAAAAGAAAACTACCAGTGCAACTACACATTTAGACATAAATTGTTGTTGCCTGAAATTTTGATTTTTTTTTTCGTCAACAGAAAGTTAACGGGACTTAGGGTGGGAATATAACAACGTATCAAGAATAATAGTGACAATAAATAACAGAAATAAACACAATAGTTTTTATAAGTGGTTATAAACTGAAAAATAATCCAAAATTATTTTGAATTTATCACTAATAACAACGTATGATATGTGTCGTTTTCTGAGAAAATAATTTGTCAGCGATCAAACGTAGGTTGACATACGTCGCGACGCGTCGTTAGTGATGCAAATTAATTTAATAAACATTTAAGTTACGTCGCTATTTAAAGAAAAAACTCAGAAATGGTCAATATTAAATCAATAAAAAATCAAAAAAAAAAAAAATCGAGATGGTTCAAGAGATAAAAAAATCTTGTCACAGTGTTCAATAACAACTTAACTTGGTCAAACCACGTATATGAACTTCTAGTTCAAAAGTGTGTGAATATTTTACACCGATAAGAGTGAGACAACGTCTTGCAAAGGCATACCTAATTCCTGGTTCACTTTATGGCTATGAACTTTTTGGCAATTGCGACTATGCCAGCAAAGAAAAGCTAAATGTTTTGTGGAACAATATTGTTTATGGACTGAAGAAAATTGAGAGTGTTTCACCTTTTTCAATGGCCTTGTTAATATAAGGGTTTTAACGCTTTTGGACAAAATTGTTTACACTGAGAAACAACTACATTTTTATGATCAAATACAATTTGCTAGATCCAGAAGGGGAAAAACCTTATTATTTCTATTGGCAGATGTCTTGTGTCAGAATGACAGCTTTTCATAAACGACGCACGTCTTTGAAATTCAATTCCGTACAACCAACAATTAGTTAGCAACGCAATACAATTTAAGAAATTTTTATTTAGTTACTTTGTTAAAATATATTTAATTTTGATTCCTTTAAAAATGCTTTTAGTTGTTTTGCAGATTCAAAGATTTTAAAATGTTTTCCTTTATTTTGAGTAAATTGCATTTAAAGTTGCTACTAACATATACATAAAACAAGTAAGAAAATTATGGTCGGTCTAAACCGACTATACGATACCCTATACCATGCGTTTAGAGACCCTATCTCCTAGGACCAACTAACTGGATACAGAAAATAAGCATAGACCAATTTTGAGTGGCATTTTTATTAATTTTTTTGGCTGCAGATATGAAAAAGTTCATATCGGATGCTATGTCTATATGGGGACTAGGTCCAAAAATGGACCGATCTTGACCATGGTTCGTAAAGTCTCTTGTATTTTGGAAAAATATATACAAACAAAATTTGAGATGAATCAGTGCAATATTTTTGTTTTTTGATAGATTTAAGTGAAGATCGGGAAGCAGCTCTATATGGGGCCTATGACTAAGAGTTGTCCCATAGAAATCGTTTTTGGACTATTCATTAATGGATGTAATAAACACATACAAACCCAATTTGACTAAGATCTATACGACAATTTGGATCTTATGTCAATTTATGTCGATTTTATAAGGGTCATTTGTATGGGGGCTAGGTCTGAACATCGACCGATTCTCACCAATTTCAACAGTGTTCATCCCACGGCTGATAAAAGATCAAATACCAAATTTCAGCAAAATATATTCATATTTGCGACGTGCACTTTGATTACAAGCTTTACATGGACACAGAGACGGACGGACGGACGGACGGACGGACATTGTTAAATCAACTCAAAAAGTGATTCTGATTCGATCGGTATAATTAAAGATGGGTCTAGGTCAAATATTTTTGGTTGTTACAAACAGCAGCACAAAGTCATTATACCCAAACCACATAGTGGTATAGGGTATAATTATACAATGCTATGTGTGGTTTATTAAATTTGTAAATGTGTTTGTAATAAAAATGAGTTTGTTTTTTGTGCTGATTAGTAAATTGGCTATATTTGATTAGCATATCTTTAGGGTCTTTATTTAATGAAAAATAAAATTTCTTAGAATTTGCAGTCGAATTTCGAAGGCTGGAATCTGCTACTTTCAATAATTACTTGCGTTTATAAATTTTATATTTAACTCAATTCTAAACAAAAATTCCGCATGAAATTTCTTACTTCTCTCTTTTCTCCTATTATGAATAAAAATTCATTCGCTTGACATTTTGAAACAATTTTTATCATCCGTGTGAAGGAAAAAAATCGATGGGAAAAAGTAGATATTCTAAATACATTTTAACTTAGTTTTTTCCCTAAAAAAAATTTCACTTGCAAAAAAGATGCGCGTTTACATAAAAATGTAAGTTGTATTTTGATAAAACAGAATATAAATAAATAAATATATTTTTTATTGTTCTTGCAGGTCGAAGGCTACAAATAAAGCTCAAGTACAACTTTTGTTAACTTAATGGAAGCCAGTGTAGACATTGCTTGCGGTTTTCACAAAAAAAAGGCAAAGAGGTATATGAAGTTTTGAAGGAACGCTGAATGCGATCTTAACTTCAGAGGTCCTCCAACTAAGTATTTTGCTGAGTGAAAGAAGGTTTGTTGTTGATTTTCTGAAAAATTATTGATTAATAATGCTAACATCTTCACAATTATGCATAGGTGTGGGCAGATCAAAAAAAGTGTGTACGGCAAAAGGCTACACAAAACTTAAAAAATAAAAAGTGAAGAGGACGTGGCCCAAACAAGAAAAAAACGTTTTGTCCCACAGAAGTTGCCATTTATAATCTTATAGGAATGCAACTTATGTCGATGATGTGTCTGTGAGGCCAATTGGCCTTACAGACACAACTATCACAGAAGTAATATTAAATTCCCCGCAAAATATTGCCTGTATGGATGATGCGTTAGATAGAGTACAGGAGAAAGTAGGAATAATTGAAAATTAGCCGTTAGCTGCTATGGATGCAGCAAGTTCTAGCCGCAAAAAACTTCGCATCGTAAACAAACTTCTCTTAGCCAAAAAAAAACCTCTTGAAAGTTCCTATGACGCATTGCAGGCCGTATAGAAAGAAATCCTGGAAACTATAAAATTGGCAATGGTATATCAAAAGGACCATGACCAAAACAGCAAAAGAATTTATAGATATCTAGATGAATTAGGAGATCTTCAACAAAAACTCTTTAAGGAAATGGAAAGAATGAAACGAAAGGAAATAAAAGAAACTCAGCAGCACAATGCCTGTAGGGAGAAGTTGCGAGTGAGAGAAGTAGAATATAAGTTGGAAAATACTAGACTGGAAATGCAAGAATATTTGTGAAATAGTTTTTGCTGTTAGAGTTTTTTTACTTGTAATGTAAACTGTATTTTCTTTTGTGAATTATTTTTAGTTTTTACTTAATTTTTAAACTTTAAAGAATTTTTAGGTTTTTTTTATGAATTGTTTATTTTTGTTTTTTAGTTTTTAAATACAAAATCTTAAAAAAAATTGATTAAAAATTATTTATTAAAATTAGAAAAGAGTTTGTTCAAAAGTATCCCTAACAGTTTAATCGGCGGCTAGGTATTGGTGAGAAATTGATGTTATTGGCTCCTCTTCTGGCATACTTAACTGTATGATATCGCTGGGTGCTTCTCCTACTTTGTAATGGATACATATTAGCGCGGGTCGATTTAAAAACCGCCCAAGTGGCAAGGAAAATCGTATTCTAGGGATCAAAATAAGAAACTTTGCGCGAGGAACCATACCCGTAAAATGAATCCTGATGTCCTGACTTTTGACCTGTCTGTCTCCCTTTGAGCCATTTAGAGTACCCCAATCGAGTTCAAATGTATGATCGATCCCCTCTAACTTTGGAGGGCCGACCCACACATGCCTGTGGCACACCCCCTGGAACCCCTTGGGGTGTTCCCCATACAAACATTTCAAAAAATCACCATTTTTTGTCTAGAACTGGGCTGACTATGTTTGATTTAATATTAAAATTTACACTCGTACGTGTACGTATCTTCTATTCTGCTAATAAATAATAATCATACGCCTTGACTATGTTATGTTATTGAAAAAGATCGATCGGATGAGGGTAAATAACTTTTAGATCACTCCGTGACTATGCGTGACTCTGCGCGACTACCCCAAAATTAATCTGTCGTCACAAAAAGACTATGGGCCAAGTTTCAGATCAATTGCATGAGGGGGAATGGGGTTGTCCCACGGCAGACATACAGGTCAAAAGTCGGGACATCAGAATTCGTTTTAGAGGTATGATTCCTTGGCCAAAGTTTCTTATTTTGATCACTTGAGCGATTTTTTTTTGCCTCCTTTCACATATGTATGTTATGTAAATCGCAGCATACGTTAGCTATTTTAGCTACCTTCTCTGGGGCGCAACGCAATTCCCTTGCGCCAAGGAGGCATCGCCAACGTTTCTTTAACACTCCATTACTACGCCTGATAATGTTGCGGCATTTTGCATGAGTCTTATTAAATCGCATTTCTGGCGAACCGTCCTCAGGAATTCTATGCGTGGTTAAGAGCCATGGTTCTACAGGATATCCAGTATCTCCTATTTGTGTAAAAAATAATAGTTAATGTTAGGTCGCCTTTTTTAAATTTTACCTAATAGCCAAAATATAGTTTCACCTTGCAAATACTTTTGCACAAAGAAAATTTGTAGGTCACTGGTGTTCCATATAAAGAAATGGCATACACTATGATGTAATGAATCTACATATCGAACTTTTAGCTGGTGGACCCAAAGCTGAAAAATTTACATTAAAGATTTTCGCTTACATAATAAAGTGTTATATATTGGCAACTTACCAGCAAAACATTCATGCTAAATTTTGCTTTTCTCTTTTAAACAAGTATGGAGTTATAGTCGGTCTATACCCTATACCATGCGTTTAGAGACCGTATCTCTTAGGCCCAACTAGCTGGATATAGAAAATAAGCAAAAACTAAATTTGTGTAGGATTTTTATTAATTTTTTTGGCTGCAGATATGAAAATGTTCATATAGGATGTTATAGCTAAATAGGGACTAGATCCAAAAATGGACCGATCCTGATCATGTTTGGTAGAGTCTCTTATATTTTGCAAAAATATATACAAACAAAATTTGAGAAGAATCAGTGCAATATTTTCGTTTTTTGATAGATTTAAGTGAAGATCGGAAAGCAGCTCTATATGGGGCCTATGACTCAAAAATTGTCCTATAGGGATTATTTTTGGGCTACTGACTAATGGATGTAATAAACACATACAAACCCAATTTGACTGAGATCTAGATGATAATTTGGATCTTGTGGCAATTTATGTCGATTTCATATCGGTCATTTATATTGGGACTAGGTCTGAACATGGATCGAATTTGGCTTATTTCAACAGCGTTTATTCTATAGCCAATGAAAGCTTATATGCGAAAGTTCATCAAAATATATTCATATTTGCGACCTGCAGTTTGATTATAAAGTTCACATGGACACACAGGTAGACGGACGGTAGGACGGACATCGCTAAAGTGACTCAGAAAGTGATTCTGAGTCGATCGGTATATTAAAAAGTGGATCAGGGGCAAATATTTTTGGTAGTTACACACAGCAACACAAGGTCATTATACCCAAACCACATGGTGGTATAGGGTATAAAAAGGTGTTTATTATCCGAAGGAGCTATAATTTGCACATGCTTTCCATAGATGCACCCGACAACGATAGGAATGTTGTGTTTCATACTAAAAGCTAGTGCAATTTTTCTTCTTTCCTCCATAGTTTTTCGTACCTAAATCCAAGCTGGGCAGAGCTAAGTTACGAAAATTTTAATGACTTCACTAAGTACTCTGTAATTCTTTTTATTTGTATTTTCGCATGTAATTACAATCATGGGGCAACTCCAGCGGATTAGCGGATTCATCCCGCAATAGTCTTCTATCACTCCTTTGACTACTTCTTTGTTGCTCTTCTACAACACAAATTTTCTCCACAAGTGATAGCATAGCTATGCTATTAGTTTTTTCTTTTAAATAATTTTACATGCTTTTGCACACAATCAAAAATAGTTGTCAATAAGCAAAACAACTCTCTTCAAAATTCGATGATGCCACTTATTAATTTTTTTGTTCACTCGGAATTCATAATTGGAGAATTTTTTTCTCGACAAAAGTATTTTCCGTGAGAAAGAAATTCCTAGGAAAATTCATAATTGGACTGATTAATACGTAAAGAAAAACATTTCGTCACCTTTTAAGCAAAATGCGGCACGGAGGAGTGCGAAAATTACCACTGTTATAGTTCATCTGGAGGAGAAGTGCATAATTTTAAAAGTTATGAATAATATGTGCTAATAATGTATTAAATACAACAGAATAATATATGAATAATAAATAATTTTATAAGAGCCTAAAGGTTTTTATACCCTATACCACCTGTGGTTTGGGTATAATGACTTTGTGCTGCTGTTTGTAACTACTAAAAATAATTGACCTTAACCCATATTTTATTATACCGATCGACTCAGAATCACTTTCCGTCCGTCCGTCCGTCCGTCCGTCCGTCTGTGTGTCCATGTAAACCTTGTAATCAAACTTCAAATCGCAAATATGAATATATTTTAAAGAAATTTGCTATATAAGCTTCTATCGGCCATAGAATGAACGCTTTTGGTGAAATTTGGTCCATGTTCAGACCTAGTCCCCATACAAATGACCCCTATGAAATCGACATAAATTGCCATAAGATCCAAATTATCATATAGATCTCAGTCAAATTGGGTTTGTATGTATTTATTGTATCCATTAATCAGTAGTCCAAATCTAATCCCTATAGAACAATTCTCAGTCATAGCTCCCATATAAAGCTGATTCCCGATCTTTACTTAAATCTATCAAAAAACCATAATATTGCACCGATTTTCCTCAAATTTGGTTTGTAGATATATTTTTTCAATACATAAGTGATTTCATCAAGTATGGTCAGGAGCGGTCCATTTTTCGACCTATTCCCCATATAAATATAGCACCCGATATGAACTTTCTCGTATCTGCAGCCAAAAAAAATAATAATAATGCCACTCAGATTTGTTTTATGCTTATTTTATTTATACAATTAATTTGATCGAAAAGTTAGGGTATAGTCGGTCAAGACCGACTATAATTTTCTTACTTGCTTTTTATTATAATTCATCTTTATTTATTCTTCACATAGGTTTGTGCCTAAAGGTATGCTAATACATGTAAGCCAATTCATAATTCGTCGCGTTCCATCATAATTGTATATCACACGCCCTCTGTTGAATTATGGATTGCTTAAAATTGATTAGCATAACTTTATGCTTTTATAAAATGATTTATTATCATAAATTTTGTATACTGGTATATAGGTTGAAAAATATTAAAAGAAAAAAATTGAGAGATAAAATAAAATTTGCACTCGAATTTAAATTTTAAATTGTGGCAAATTTTTGAACGATGTAAATGGTGTACATTAATTATAAGACTTGTCATCCAAACAAAACTATAAAAATTAAGAGGAAACAGAATTCCCAACTTCTCTATGGAAACATTTTTTGACAGATAAAGCAAAGTAAATAGTGTAGACGCTTAGTTGACAATGTCGACAAAATAATAGACAAAAGTGCTGACTTGGGACACTTGACTCCAGGCTTCCTGCAGGGTTATTATTACACTGTGGAACAAATTCAGGTAAGCAAAAGTAAGGTCGATTCTGAGAGTGAGGAGTGAAAGTAGCGGCTAAATTAGAAGACCCGCATCGCGTCATTTGTTTATGTTAGTTCGATTTTTTTTTAATCGAACTTCGAACTTTGCAGTCAAATGCCGATTTTCAGCATATTGTTTATATGGTTTTTTGGCTATAACTCGTCGACTAATTAATATTTTTTCAATCTGTAAAAGCCAAACTATTGCCAGAGACCCGTGCAACAATTAAAATTAAAAAAAAGTGATTTAGAAAATTTTTGTTGTGCTAATGAAGCAAAATATTGGAAAAATAATTTTTTTTTTCATGCTTTTTGAAAATATTTTCCACAAAACTAAGTCTTTTTTGCTTTCTGTTTGATCTATAATACGCCTCTCAGTTTCTTCAATAAATTTCATTTGAAAAGAAAATGGTCTTAGTCGACAATTTGCGTTAAAAATCCCAAAACCATTAAATATATAGCGATTTAGGTAGAAGTAATTAAAAAGGGAAGTTCCAAGAATTAGGAATTAGTAAAACATCTTTTTTGTTTTCAAACACGGCGCAGGTAGCGATTTTTTTTTATTTCGTACAAGCGAACTAATTTCAAAAATGAAGATTCAGTGAAGACTCGAAACTCAGCCGGAGCTGATGGCAATGCGAATGATTTTTTTTTTGGAAGCCTATAAACAATATTTCTCGCAAGAGTTTATCGCTGAAGTTAAAAAAGTTTTCTTTAATTGCTATTCAACTCTTATGCAATAGAAAAGTGAAAATAAGAAGGTTATGCCTTTTGGTATACCAATGATGTGGTTAGACCACAGCCCGAATCAAGAAGAAAATTGCTATGGATGTACCAACTACCATAAAACTTTGAATAGAAGGAAAGCAAAGAATAAAACTTATGTAGCAGTGCCAAGTGTCTAATTACCATTACCGCAGTCAGAATTCATTCCAGTAACAACATACCGAAGTATTGATCTTCAAACAGATATCAGTACTACAACCGCCGCTTCTGTATCCGTGGATTTCTTCTCAGAATACGACCCTGGTGAAGGTACATCTTATGAAACATCAAAGGACCCCATCCTAGTCACCAAAACCAATTGGATGGAATTATTGCAAATTTGTATTTGACTCAGAAATAGTCAGAACTACTGGCTTCATTTTTAAAAGGAAATAATTTGCTGGCGAAAGGTACCAAAGTAACAGCATATCGAAAACGCCAAAAAGAGTTAAACAATTTCTTCGTTGTGAATGATGCAAAAAATTTCGCTTATTGCAAAGATATTGAAAAGTTAATGGAGACGATAGAGTTAACCTAAAAAAAAGATGATTGGGGTTTATTCATCGATAGTTCACTAATCAGCTTAAAGGTTGTGCTTTTGCATAAGACAAATAGAATGCCTTCTGTTCCGATTACGTATAGCACTGACAATAGTGAAAGTTTCGATAATTTGAAACATATTCTGGAAGTAGTCAAATATAACGAACACCAGTGGCGCATTTGCTGCAACCGCAAAATAGTTTCATTGATTACAGGCTTAACAGCATCTGGCTGTCCAAAATATCCGCGTTTTTTGTGTGATTGGGATTCACGATACGGAGAAGCTATTAAAGGAAGAAACCAGTACAAACAGCATAACTGGAATAGTCGCATTGGACGGAAATTGCCTAAAGAAAATAGGGTACATGAAAGTCTTGTTCCTGAAATGAAAATTTTGTTGCCGTTGCTCCACATTAAACTTGGCATTGCTAAAAATTTTTTGAAATGTATCGCAAAAAGACCAGTAGTATTCAACCACTTAAAAGACATTTTCCCAAGACTAAGTAGCGCCAAGATTCAGCAAGGGGTTCTTAATGGTCCCGACATACGGAAACTAATGAGTCGTCAAGATTTTGACCAAGTTCTGACAGACCGAGTATTAAGTACATGGCTAGCATTGAAAGCAGTCATTAAAGGACTTTTGGGTAAAGAACGTAAAGACAACTACAGGCAATCTGTTGGCAGCTTTCGATGAAATTGGGGTTAATATGTCGTACAAAATTCATCTCTTGCATCAGCATCTTGATCAACTCGCTCATCAGTTGCCAACTGAATCTGATGAGCAAGGCGAACGTTATCACCAAACTGCGCTTCCATTTGATATGAGGTAACTATAGAGTGTGCATATTTTGAGTTCCTGGATTTTTCTAATATCTTTGTCAGAGTGCACAATTTAAACATGTTAACGATTGAAAACTATTTTCGTTTCAGGTGCAGAGGAAAGAAATCTCCAGATGCAATACTCGCTGAAATTTGTTGGTGGTATAAAAACACCTTTGAAGAAGAGGAAGACGTGGAAAAAGAGGAAGAAGGGGACGACAAAGATGAAATTCATAACTAACATGTCAAAAATATATTTTTTTTCCATATTTTTATAATTTCTTTTTCAGTGTTTCTTCAAAACCAACACTGAACAAAATTGGTACATAAAAAATGAGAAGTAAGTTAATATTAAGCTGGAAAACGCAAGTTTTGCATTATGATTGTTTTCTTTTCAAATGAATTTTATTGAAGAAACTGAAAAGCATATTATAGATCAAACAGAAAGCAGAAAAGACTTAGTTTTATGAACATATTTTCAAAAAGCATGAAAAAAAATAATTTTTACAATATTTTGCTTCATAAGCACCACAAAAATTTTCGAAATAAATTTTTTTAAAAATTTTAATTGTTGCACGAGTCTCTAGCAATAATTTGGCTTTGAAAAAATATCAGTTAGATTGAAAAATATCAATTAGTCGACGAGTTATGCTTAAAATCGGCATTTGACTGCAAAGTCGAAGGTCGATTAAAAAAAAATTCTAACTTACATAAACAATCGCCGCGATACGGGTCTTTTAATTTAGCCTCTATTTTCACCCCTCACTCTCAGAATCGACCTAACTTTTGCTAACCTGAATTTGTTCCACAGTGTTATTATAAAATATGGGTATAGGTAAAATATTTTTGGAAATTACACACAGCGACACAAAGTTAATATGTGTAGGGCTCAAAAATATCAGAAAGTAAAGTTTTATTTTCAATCAATGTTAAAGAAACACACGGCAAACTATTTCGTTATTTAATAATTACCTCCAAGTTAATATGCAAGAAATCGCTATCTATGAAATTAATAATAATCTTTAACAGAAGCCCCTTTTAATATTTATTGTCAATGAAGTCTGTTACATAAAATTTAAATAAATTCCGCAAAATTTCCACACCTTTTTACGTTACGCACAACTAAGGCAACAACAAAAGTATGGCATTAATAATAAGATGTTAAAACGTTTCGACGAAAAGTCAGATAACATTTAAAATTAATCCTATGCGTTTATCGTGCTCTTAACTCTGACTGGAAAATAAAGTAAAAAAAAAATGTTGCTGCTGTGTATTCGTGAAATAATAGCATCAATGACATCAACATAAACGTCAGCAGCAGAAAAGAACACAACAGCAGCGTGTTATCGTTAAAACTAACAACAACAAGGCAACAAGATGAATGAATGAATGAGTGGAAAATAATATGTTATAATGTAAGCCGCAGTGAAGGGAATATTCAATCCCACTTATGCAAAGTTTTTCTTTGGTTTCATATAAGCATTCATGTGCACATTAAACGGCAGTGCTGCTTATACTTGACATTATATTTAAAGATATTTTATCTATAACTCTAGCATCACATCTCGCGTTAACTTTATTACCCAGCAAAAGCAGAAAAATAAGAAAACATACTTTGAGAACTAATTTGAATCACTTTAAAGAGTTGCCGTTAAAAAGATTGAAAGAATTTCTAATAATATGATAAATGTAGTCACAACTAACTAGACTCGTCTAAGGTGCCCCAAAGTGGCTGAAATCTTGATTCCATTGGGTAATAGTCAATTTTTTCTGTCACCGATTTTTTAAAATTTTAACGCCATTTTTAGATTATATATCCAAATTAATGTAGTAAAAAAATTAGGTTATATTATGGGCGTGGCATGCTGTCAAACTCAACTACTGTTTTTTTAATTTCAGAAAAAGATGAAATAAAAATGGTTACTACTCGCAAGTTATGGTCTATAATGACCTGCGGTCATCTTTACAAGGTTGGTAGGATTGCAGTCTTTAGTTATTATAAGCGGCCACAACCGTACCGTTTAATATTAGGGGCGTTCTGTAAAATTTATCAAACTACTATATTTGAGTCAAATTTTTGGAATAGAATTTCTAGGGAACAAAAGCGAACAAGGAGCATATACCAAGAAAGATGAAAATATTGTTATGAACCGGGCATGTTCTTTGGTGGTTTGTTCAAGAATATTTGGCAGAAGTTTATATGGAGGCGTGTGCACCTTGCTTTATACCGGTAGCTTCAGTTTCGTGGATTCGTTATTGTCAATTTCTAAACTTCCTAATATAACCACGGCTACAAAAAAAAATATTGTGCACACCAAAACAACAACAGGAATGACAAAAAAAAAAAAATAACCAAGAGTTTTCTTCTTAAAAGTACGCGCAGGACAAAATTTTGAAGCCCTGCCCTAGACCCTACCCTTCCAATGCCTCCAGGTGTTATAGAGACCCAAATCAACAACATTATTGTTAAATGATTTCAGACCATGGTTTCAAATTACAAATTCATATTGTTTATTAATTTAAAAAATCCGAAAATTTAGGATCCATTACTAGATAAATATACTAATCATTAATTACGATCTAATTAATAATTAATGACTATTTAATGATTATAAAAACAAAAAAAATATTAACAAAAAAAAAAATCTAGTAAATGTGGCGATTTTTCAATCATTTAGTAAAAACTTTAATTTCGATATTCACAATAAAAAACCACTGATCAAAGACTCCACATTACTAAACATTAAGATAAAATCAAATTTCATATTAAAGTATAAAGAAAAGGGTTGACTTACATATTAATCCATATTTTGTTGTTGTAGGCTAATATTTAAGTATGTACGTATCAGATGTTGAAGGCCTTCTCCACTGACGATATGTTTTGTTGCTAGATATGTAACGATTTCTTATTCTAATCTAACAAAATGTAATATTAATTAGATTTAATAATGGACTTAAATGTACTTTAATGTATGATCAACGAATTTAATTTTTCTCCGCACCAATATGTGCTTTTTAAAATAACTTATTTACAACACCAAAAAAATTGGATATATTCCTCTCCTCTTTGGAACTCTCCTTTAGTATTTTTTTTCTTAAATGTTAGCATTACTTTGGAGTTAAAAGAAGAGAGGAATAAAAGTGGTATTACTTAGACAATAAACGCTTTTGTAAGTAAAAGCAATTTTATAACATTAATGTTCGAAAAAAAAGAGTACAAATATGCATGTATCTATAAATAGAATTATGATATAGAATATTCGAAGAATATTCAATTCAATTGTTTTTAAAAATATTAGGGATATAATTTTTTTATAAAATTTTTAATACTTTTCAAATACCGAAATAAGGTAATAAAGGAATTCGTTACTGATGGCTACGAGCACTGATACGTGGAAAATGATGTAGTTTGGCGTATTTTTTTCAACGTAAGTACAAATGCGAAATAGTATGTATCAAATTGTTTGATGTTATATTCGCTTCAGACTACACAAAGGCTCAATTTATGTGTGGTATTGGCAGCGACTGTTAGTAAAACATGTAGATATATAAGTTTGCCATGAAAAAATATTAACCAAATGCTTATGCATTCACTTCGTCTTAGAAGTTCACTTTGTATTTTCACAGTCTGAGTTAAACAAAAGAGAGGCTATGGAATTGTATTCCGATTTATTCCGCCTGTAATTTTAAAGTGGGGTTTGCAGGCTCGCAGCCACGCCGAGTGTTTTCTAACCTCACTCCTCGATGTTAAGACCTTTCGGGATATGCGTGGAGTGTCCCTTTTTTTTCTCACTTATGGTGATTAGAAGCTTGATGAAGTGACACTTCTAAAAATTTTTTCTCAATAGGTTTCCGAATATTCTTACGCACTTTAAATTTAGACACACTTTAATTTGACTCAAGCACAGTCAGACAAGAAAAGCAATTAAAGGCCGGAAACAAATCTCATCCACGTGAATTTGCAAATTGTTTCGATCAAACTCATTTACTGTGAAGCTTCTTGTAATCGATAATAGTTTGTAAACGCATTAATAAGAATCAACTAATGTTTACACCACCTATATGTCAATATTAGGTGTATGCTAGAGTCATATTTTCTAGAACCGTTTACAGTATTAATATTTGAAATATTAAAAAAAATTTTTCTTTTTTTTTTTATAACCCAGTACAATATCCTCTTTAACCCTATGTGTAATTTTCCACACGTGACGTTCCGCGGGTAGAATACTTTTTCATTTTAATGAAAATACTCAAAAAAATTTTTAAATTGGGGTAATTTAAACAACCCTATGAGTATACAATGGTGTATTAAATTTGTGCTTTAGGTATTTTATAGCTTATAATAGTCATTATTTGTTTTATTACCAGTAATGTATCTGCTTACAAATACACCACACTTTTTTATATTTTTGTAAGTAACAATGACAATGCACAGAGGATGTAATTCAGTTGTAAACTGGGTTTTTTAATATCATACCTTTTTATACCTTTTCATTTTACATAATGATACACTACTGCACGTAGTAAAGAAAACACACACTGGTAATTTGTGTTTAGTGAGTTTTTATATATAATTTTCTAATCTTTTTATTTTACCGAGAAACATGGTATGATGGCCTATGATAAGGCCTATAAGAAAGTGACATTTGAATACAAACTCAATTGCTATAATATATTCCAGCAATAACAGTCGCAAATAAAAATATTCAGAAGAATATGGAGCGCTTCAGTTATAAAGAACTGGCCGAAGAGTATTGTGGAAATAAAAACCAGGAAAATATTCTTAGTTGCGTTAAATTAAACTTTAATTCGTGTAGCATCGAAATAGAAGAACAATTATCTAATTTCGTCAAAGCACAAAAAAAAAAAACGCTACATATAAAAATCGCAAACTGGTTAGAGGGCCAACTTACTGTCGCTTCAGAAATAACAACGCAAAATACGGCTCGAAGGCCACGCAAATCATTTGACAACTGCAGCGATAGATCTAAGAGGCGGAAATCTAAAGATGTTAAGGATGAAATTGGATGAATAAATATAAAAGAATCTTTCCTATTTATTAATTTTAAATATTTATTTGGTTTCTGCACAACAAGTGTCTTATAATTAAAGTACAGGATCGGTATAATGTGATACAGTATTTAATAAAAATATAACATAGTTTATGATTTGTATAAAAATAATATAACAAAAATTATTTTACATATATTCACAACAAATCAATGTTTAAACAATATTTAAATGGTATTGAAAAATTGGAAAACTTGTTTCCTAAAATGTCTTGCGTTGCTTAAATATTGTAATGTTGGCGGTAGCAAGTTCCAAAAACGTATGCATTGTATATAAACTGCCATTCAGGGAGCAAAATTTTATGCCTTATTTGAATTATAGAATTATTTCTTCTTGAATTAGAAAAGGATATTCGATTAAAAATATATATAGGCTCACGTGTAAATATAATCTTATGCATGAGTATCAATGATCGTATCTCCAAGAGATCGCAAAAATTCACACCGTAAAGTTTTCGTGAGTACGGTGTTATGTGGGATTATCTTTTTAAATTGTAGACGTATCTTAATATAGAATAAAACGCAGTTGTTAATTTCCTAGAGCTAATAGAATCACAGCTAGCAAATAGTTCGCATCCATACAACAAAGTTGGAATTAGATAGGTTTTTGCAAGTAGAACTCGTACATGGACTGGTGTAAGATGTTGAGTTTTCCACAGTGATCGGAGCATTGAATACGTTTTTCCCGAAGCGACATTTATATGATCAGACCAGGTGAGAGTTTTATTGAAAATAATTCCAAGATTTTTGGTTTTTTTGTGTAATTTCAATAATTTAACGGTTAAGCATAATATCTGGTATAGCAAGGGAAGGCACTGATCTTCGAGTAATAACGATGCATTTAGACTTTGAAGGATTGAGACATAGCCCATTTGTCAGAGCCCATAAGTGAATTCGATTAAGATCCACATTTAGGTTCACAATACAGTTATTTAGTTCATCGAAACGACTACAAACATAAAGTTGCACATCAACAGCATACATATGAACTTTGCAATACGAAAGTTGCCTAGGCAAATCATTTATATATATAGTGAAAAGAAGTGGTCCTAGAATCGAACCTTGCGGAACGCCCTTTTTAACTGGAAGCACATTTGATATTTTATTATTGGCGTTAACGTATTGTTGTCGATTTTCTAAATAAGACGATAAAAGACGAGTTGCGGAAGGAGAGAAACCAAATAAAGTTCTTAGCTTCATGCAGAGTATTTCATGTTTCACAGTATCAAATGCCTTTGAACGATCTAAGAGTACTAGAAATGCAATGTTACCACTATCAATATACCCACGAATATCTTCAGACACATCAATGAGTGCAGTTATGCAGCTATGTTTAGGACGACAGCCTGATTGTCTGTCTGAAAGTTGGACCATATTCTTGACATGTTTTTCAATTTGCTGATGCAATAACCTTTCAAGCGCTTTAGACAAGTATGGTAGGATAGCAATGGGACGATATTCTTTATTTGATTTAGGAATAGGTAAGATTTTAGCATTTTTCCAACTTTTAGAAAATACACTTTTTGTGATAATAGTGTTAAAAATATGGATAATTTGAGGTAGTAGTTGAGGCGTAATTTCCTTTAAGAATCTGGGATGTATGTTATCAGAACCAACAGCATTAGATTTCACAGCTTGGCATGTGAAGAGTACTTCCAGTTGGTTTACGCATTGAAAACAAAAAGCATTTTCCGATAAAGTTGAACTATATCAGTATTGCGGGAATAATATCCATCGTTTATGGGGATGTCAGGGATATTTGTAAAAGATTCGTTAAGCGAATCAATATTTATTTCAGAATTGACAATTTCCTTGGATTTGCTGACACCAATTTCTCGTATGAGTTTCCACGCTTTTTTAGAGTGTGCAGCAGAAATAAATAGGCTAGAGTAGTGTGCAGATTTAGCAGTTTTTATCATTTTATTTACTTGTTTTCTAGCTTTGGAATATTCGTCATATAAATTATCTGTTTTAAACAGTTTCCAACATTTTAAAGCTTTATCCCTTTCACAGATTTTATCCTTAATCTGTTGATTGAACCAAGATTTATTTTTGTTATTGTATTTTGTTGGTTTTAAAGGTACAGATTTGTGGAACACATGTGCCAAATTTTGTTCTAAAAAACTTACCTGATTGTCAACCGAAGGCATGTAGTAAATGGAGTCCCAATCGATTTTAGATAATTCGAATAACATCGCGTTTCGATCCTTTTGTTTAAAATCATAATAAGTAACAACGTCATCCATCACTTACATTTTAAAGTCAAATGATAGAAAAATTAAGTCGTGCTTTGAAAAACAAGGTGCTGAGAGCTGATCTTAGAGTAATGCCGTTTTCTATTCTGACAAAAAATGTCGCCCATTTTTTGCCCTTTTTTGGAAAAGTGTATTTTTGTTATATATTCTAAATTAAGAGCAACCTTATATTATATATCAATCGAAAGGCCTCAAAGTGCTGTGTTTATAAATGCAAAAAATTTTGATTATTATCCTCTTGGAAGTCATAGGGTGAAAATATTCAAAAAAGGGGAACAATGGGGAAATATTCTCACACTATGACCTGAAAGAAGTCAATGGCTGGAATTTTGTGATTAACGAGGGCTCGACTTTGAGACCTTTCAATTGATGTATAAGATAGGGTTGCTCTTAATACAGAATATATAAATAAATATACTTTTCGAAAGGTGGGCAAAAAAAGTGCGACATTTTTTGTCAGAAAAGAAAACGGCATAAGATTTTCTTTTTGCTACTGACAAACAGAATATCATGTAACGAGTTACTTGTAGCAGTAAAATGAGTTGGAATGTAATGCTAGTTGGAGAAAGGCCAATTGGTAAATGGTCTCATTGATAACGATTGAATTAAAGTCCCCACATATTATAATATCTTTATAATTGAGAGTTATAGTTTCAAGTGTATTTTGGAAAACATCAAGGTTTATTCTTTTATTTTTTCCAGCAAGTAATTGTTTTCCATGGGACGAAACTTCAACAAATATATGTTCAAACTTTTCATGAGGTTTGGATTTGCTATGAAATTTACACATAATGCCTTTTCTAACAAAAATATCTTCACCACCACAACGAGTATTCCTATCACTGCGAAAAATTTTGAATCCGGTTAATCCAATCATTTTATCATCAACTTTTTCAATGAACCATGTCTCCGAAACACATATTGTATCAACACCTGAGTTCCCAAAGATCAGCCTGAATTCATCAACCTTATTATTAAGACTCTGCGCATTAATACGGCAATTACGATCACAGAAACAATTAACAAAAGTGGTTATCATTGAAAAAGTTGCTAAAGCTAGTCCAGTGAGAACAAAACGGATTCTTAAAAGTAACCAAGTCCGAGCGATGCACAACAGTTCACAAATGAGGGGAATTAGCTTTAATTCTGGATTTGGTTATTAACAAAAGAGCAACATATTCAGCTCAGCTTGCGTGCGATTGAAAATGACTCAAATACGTATCCAGCATATCATCACATAACCGCTGCTAAAATGGACTGTTTGCCATCAAAGGACGCTATCACAACAATTTCGGCAGAGGTACAACTACAATCTCTACTTGATCACACAGCCAAACACGTGCTTCAATCAATACAAGGCAATGAGTTAAAGAAATATGGAAACGTGAAGTTATTTCCTTTTTGTAAATGGGGACGTGATGGTTCTTCGGGACAAAACAAAACAAACAAATAGTATGTGAAATAGTGCCGGTCGACTTGTAGAAAGGCAAAAAAAATAGCTCAAGTGACAAGGAAAATCATATTCTAGGGATAAAAATAAAAAACTTTGGCCAAGGAATCATACCTCTAAAACGAATTCTGATGTCCTCAGTCCGAAATACCTTGGATTACTATAATGCAAAGCAGGATCTGTAAAAAAATGTACTAAAAATTTAAAGAATTTCACAAATGCGCACAAATCTTTTCAGCTAGTAGTGACACCAATATACTAGAAATTGTTTCTCCTCCTGAACTCTACTTATTATTAGGAGTGGTGATTCCGGTAGTAAAACATACGCAAATTGAATTTGAACATTATACCAAGAATCATATATAAATGAGGATGTGCAAACTGAAATTTGTTCATCATAGCAAGAGTGGCAGATCTCAGAATATTCCAGAGTTAATGAACATAAAATATGTTCACATTGCTAATAAGCAGGATCATTCGAAAAAAAAACATATTCTTCACTTGACAAAACGCAGACATTGTTATGCAGCAAGAGCATAGAAACCCAGTTAGCATTTAATGAAATTATGGCACGGTTTTATGAAGAATATTGGTTTTATGACTAGATATTGAAATGAGACTAGATATGAAATGCTGACTGGGTATACACACATTGGCACACAATAAGAAACACCAAACACACACACATAGTTAATATAAGAAAACAAAACGAATTGTAAAAGGCAAAAAGTAGAAAAGTTTAAATTTTTAACATTTGCAATTTCATCAAGTAAAGCTAATTTGAAAAATTTCATAAGACATTTGTTTTATGAGGAATGAAATTTTTCAAACATGGTTGAAAAAATATGTGAAATTAAAATCAAATAAGGAAACACAAATATATAATTTTTCAAAAAATTTTATTTTATAAAAAAACTTAAAATAAATTTTATATGTAAGCCTAAAAATTCATAAAATAAGGAAATAAAAAAATTAAAAAAAATTAAAAACATAATAATAAAAAAAAAAAAACAATTCAGGAATTTAAATATAAATTTAAATAAAAAAATTTAAAAAAATAATAATAAAAACAAGTAACAAAATTATAACTAAATGGATATAGAAAATAAGCACAAACCAAATTTGAGTGGGATTTTTATTAAATTTGTTGGCTGCAGATATGAAAAAGTTCATATCGGATGCTACATATATCTATATGGGGACTAGGTCCAAAAATGGACCGATCTTAACCAATGTTGATAAAGTCTCTTGTATTTTGCGAAAATATATACAAACAAAATTTGAGACAAATCAGTGCAATATTATTGTTATACCCTCCACTCCAATGTGCAGAGGGTATATATAAGTTTGTCATTCCGTTTGTAATAATTAGAAAAAAAATTTTTGACCCCTTAAAATATATATATTTGTGATCTTTATAACAACCGGAGTTATATAGCGATGTCTGTCTGTCCGTCTGTCCGTCTGTGGAAATCACTATGACAGCATCAATCGGGAAGTTAGGGTACTCGTTGATATAAAAAATAATTCACTAACATCCTGAAAAGTTTGGTATTTAAAATCGTCCAAATCGGTCGGTTAGGGCCCGAGATTTGAATGAAGAACTAAAAAAAGTCTAAAAAAAATATAATTTTCTATGTTGTTCTTGTCACGATCACGCCCTCAGTGGTGCAGCTACAGTGATCGTTTTTAGTGAGGATGATTCACCAAATTCATGGGAAGATTTCTGTTTCAAAAATCATTAAAATCGGTGGAACATGTCCAGGGAAATCTCTGAAAAATTAAAAAAAAAAAAAAAAAAATTAAAAATATGATATTTCTACATTGTTCTTGTTGTTATTCTAAATGTTGTGTTGTTGTTATAGCTGAACTTGTTGTTTTTGTGGTCGTTGTGGTAATAGTATAATAAAAACTAATCATTTGTACATTTTTTTATTAACTCTGGTAGAAAATTTTAAAAGTTTCCATTGTTTTGGCATCACTAAAAAAATTTGTTCGATCATTTCTGTTATTACCACGAGCCTGCCTGCAAAATTTCAGATCGAATGGATCACGGGAAATGGGTTAAATCGATCCAAAAATTTTTCGACAAGCAGACACTACGAGTTAATATATGTAAAGGGAGTAAAAATTCACCAGCATCTAAAGCAAATAATGCTAAAATACCTAGTTGTTAATAAAAAAAAACAATGTAAATTTAACAAAAAAAAATTTTATGTATAAATTTATTTAAAGAGAAAAACACAAAAATAACGTTTGAGAGTGTCACTTCATTTTGCTCAGCGCGGCTATGCCACAGTAGATGGCGCCACAAATTTTGTTTGTTCTAAGTAGCTTTGCAATAATTATTTCTATTTTAACATGAATGTTAATATTTTCAAATAGATATCATACACGGGCTGGTCTTTTATTTCATACGTTTTTTCATTATTCTTTTACAAATATGAATATAAAATTGGCATATTAACTTTTTGTTGTCTTTACAAAATAGAGTTACCGAGTTCATCAATGAGTTTTTTGCTTTCAAAATAGTTCTACATAGTTATATAGAATTACTATTCTGCTTTACCTACAAAATATCTGATTGCGATTACATCTAATTTTTAAAAATTGTTTATAATTACCAAAGCATTATTATTCACATAAATATAAAATTGTACTTTTTAAATTTTCCATTCAAATTTAAGAAAATATCAATTTTAAAAACTAGAATTAAAAATTTCCAATTATAAACTACAATTAATTGAATTTCAGATAATCATATCAAAACGTCGGAAATTATAATTTTAAATTTAGAAGACATCAATTGCATCTTTAATATATAAATTTTATTCGTTAAACATAAATTGAAATTCCAAAAAAAAAAAACACCAAATACCTATAATTACATTTAAAAAATTTTTCCATTTAAGAAAAATATTGGCATTCAGGGGAAATTAATAGCTTTTCAGTAACTTCTTTTAACGATGGTCGAATCGATAAAAAAAAGAAAATAGCAAAATTATCAGTAAAATTTTTAAACGATATTCGTTATTGTTAAAGTCAGCTGTTGTTGTTATCTAAACGACAACCATTTTTGTGTTGTTTATTCAATCGATAAAAACTTACATTTTTAGGTTGAAATGTCGTCATACATAAATAACAAGTAAGAAAATTATAGTCGGTCTAGACCGACTATACGATACCCTATACCATGCGTTTGGAAACCCTATCTCTTAGGCACAACTAACTGGACATAGAAAATAAGCAAAAACCAAATTTGAGTGGGATTTTTATTATTTTTTTTGGCTGCAGATATGAAAAAGTTCATATCGGATGCTATATCTATATGGGGACTAGGTCCAAAAATGGACCGATCCTGACCATGGTTGGTAACGTCTCTTGTACTTTGCAAAAACATATACAAACAAAAGTTGAGAAGAATCAGTGCAATATTTTTGTTTTTTAATAGATTTAAGTGAATATCGGGAAACAGCTCTGTATGGCGCCAAAGGGATCATTTTTGGACTACTCATTAATGGATGTAATGAACGCATACAAACCCAATTTGAGTAAGATCTATATGACAATTTGGATCTTATGGCAATTTATGTCGATCTCATAGGGGTAATTTGTATGGGGGCTAGGTCTGAACATGGACCGAATTTCACCAATTTCAATAGCGTTCATGCCATGGCCGATAAAACCTTATATACCAAATTTCATCAAAATATATTCATATTTGCGACCTGCAGTTTGACTACAAGGTTTACATGGACACACAGACGGACGGACGGACGGACGGACGGACGGACGGACATTGTTAAATCAACTCAAAGAGTGATTCTGATTCGATAGGTATAATTAAAGATGGGTCTGGGTCAAATATTTTTGGTTGTTACAAACAGCAGCACAAAGTCATTATACCCAAACCACATAGTGGTATAGGGTATAAAAATCATAAAATAGTGAAAATATGTTGCTTTTATTATAAAACTTTTTTATATAAATAAAAAAATTAAATAGCATATTCAATTCATTATTTCATTTTCAAATAAATACACAGAAATATTAGTAAAAAAAAAAAAGATATTAAACATAAACATAAAATCATCCTGTCAAACACGAAGTAATTTTTTTTTTCTATTCTTCTTTGTGTTTTTCGCTTATTTTGACAGAGATGCCACTCGTTTACAATTTAAATAAATAGAAAAATAGATTTGTCGACTGTCGTTAAGGTGTATGTACTTAGTGAATCACTTAATCCTTAGTGCAAACAACAATAGCTGTCGATATATTTTGCGATTGTCGGATCGTTGAAATTTACAGAATCACACTACAGAAAACATTAATTTAAATTTAATGAATTTTAGAAAACGTCAAATGATATTTAAGAATTGCGAACATAAAAACTGTTTCATAAATAAACGCAATTTGATGAGAATGTTATTTATATAGAAATTTTCACAATTTTCTTTGAATGAAATTTTTTTTTTTTCAGAAAATAAAGATAACAAATTATTTTATTTAAAATGTTTGGGACATTTGGTTTTTTGCGCTTGGTATCCCAAATTTGAATATTTATTATTATAAATTTATTCTCTATGTTTTCTAAATATGGCAATATTTTAATAAAAAAATTGAGAGTTTGTTTTGGTTATTATTTTGTTACTCCATCCGACCTATATGGCCGCAATGAAGAAATATTTTTCCAGTTAAAAGAAACTATACAGCCATCTCCAATTAGCACGATTTAGTGCATATAGCCACCCTACACAACCATTACCTTTGCAGTGGAGGTTAGAGCGAGCTATTTAATTAGCAAAAACTAAATTAAACGAGAAATTATGTCATATAACCGGAAACGCATGCATATAGGTATATAACCTAAAGGCATGCCGATCAGCAACCACGATGACCAAAAAGCAAACACCGAAATAATAGAAAAGACGAAAACCAACCCAAAGAATTTGCTGAAATAATTTGGTATTAAGTTTAACAAATTGTTTACTTTTTCATTTACATTTATTATCAAGGCTCAAACCGAGGTGGAGGGTATCAAAGATTCGGCACAGCCGAATTTAACACTCTTACTTGTTTTTTTTAAATTAACTCTTATTTTAAAAGGAAACAATCAACTAAATAAAATTTATCCATACATATTTAGAAACAACACCAAACATATTATTTGATTTTAATTAATTTTTTTTTTTATTATTTTTTTTCGTTTTGCACTACACTTTATTAAATACGTTTAATGTACAAGCAAGAATCATATATTTTTTTATTACAAATTATAATATATAATATATACCTCTGTTTTAACAATTCTAGTTCCATATTTTCTCCTACTATATTTTGTCTTTATTCTGTTTTTAAACACTTCTTTGGCAACCCTCAAAATGGCTGCTCATCGCAGTTCTTCTTCTTCATGAACATTTTGAGTTCTGCCACTCTTGTTCATAAATATGTTCAATGTTGACATGAACATTCTGAGAACCGCCACTCTTGATTAGTCAGTTTATGATGAACTAATTTCAGTTTGCACATCCTCATTTATATATGACTCTTGATTATACTTTAAAATTGTTACACTTATGTTATGTTACGAGACAAGTTACACCCACGGAGGCAGTGGTTTTAATGGTAATGGATGTATCAAACTTTAAAAAATATTTAATTTTCTGACAAGTATTTGTCCGACTAATGCTTAAAATATATAGATGAACTGCAATCCTTTAAGAATGTTGTTGAAGACGGCTTCTCGGTCTAACTGAAGCCATCGTTTGAAAATAGTATTTAAAATTTAAAAAAAAATTACCCGAGTTATGAAATTTCAGTAACTCCGAAGATTCATGGAGTTTTCTACCATATAAAGCGATTTTGTGAACAGACGAAAAAAGTAGAAAACTTATAAATTTTTGATACAAAATATATGGAAAGAGTACATTTACTGAATATTTTAAAAAGAAAACTAATTTTTCTCGAAATCCGCAAAAAATGATTCTTTGTAAAAAAAAATTTTCACACAGTTAATTTCTGACAATTATAGTGTCAGATCCATATTTTGATATTTTGTTTAAGAAACTTTTATAAAAAAAGGAGTTTTCAAAATTTTATCAAACAAATTTGCAATCTTTGGTCTCATTTCGCAATAGGTTAACAACATAGGTATAGATACCAAAAAATAATTATGGCTTTAAACAATTTGTTAAAGTTGAAAAAATGTTCATCACATTTCATGACCTAGAGTTTTTTTTGGCACAAAAGTGGTCTGTTATTTCTTGGCGAGTTTTTATTCGATTTTGAAGTCATATAGATTTTGAAAATATAATTTATTATTGATCGATTCATATAACAACTTGTCGAAAAAATTCAACTATAGAACGGAATTTTCTTAAAATCGGATAAAAAGTAATATTTTACCCATATAAACACATTTGGAATTTTCATTCGCGTTGAGCCACTTTAAATTTTTTTGATTGACCCAAAACTTAGTATTTCTCAGTTTTTTTGCTAGTCGCATATTTTTCGGGGGTGAGACTTTAAATTCGAACACTTTTTTCCTCTCCATATAATGAAGGGCCTCGCTAATGTGTATGTATATACTTATGTAAATGAATTTTTCGTTTTCGTTTCTGATTGTTGAACAACACCATAAATATTTGATTTTTTTTAAGTGTGGTTTCATAAATATTTAATTTAGTTTGGAAAACGTTTTTGTTGTTTCTTTTTGATTTATGTTTGCCATTCAAATGTAATCCTCAAATTGACCTTAAAGTTTGTTGAAATTATACCCAAAATGTTTGTGTGATATTTATAAGAAAATTTATTTTCTTTATACTAGTATCAATTGATAAGACATACAGACAGTGTTTTCTAAAAATCTGTCTATAAGCGATATTTATCTGATAAAATTTCAGTCAGCCAGTTATATTTGATTGGAGTTTTCTGCGAACATACAGGGTGGGCGATAAGTCTCCGTGGGGTTTAAAAATTTAATAACGTTTCCGTTTATATATGTTTTTCTTATTTTTTTTATATTTTTTTTTAGATTATAAACATAATAACAACAAGCATATTTCCTACAAGGTGGAAATGCGCCAAAACAGTTCCTGTTCCGAAGGCTAGAAATGATTATCGGCAAATTGCAATCTTGCCATAATTCTCAAAAGTTTTTGAAAAACTAATCCATAAACAAATGCTGCATCATGTTCTTGACAAGGGTTTAATAACTAGTCGCCAATCTGGATTTAGGCCGAAACATAGTTGCATAGCTGCTCTGGTAGATGTTATTGAAGACATTCGGAATAATATTGACGATGATTAGGTCACGTTTTTATTAATTCTAGACCATTCAAAAGCCTTCGACGGAGTTCATCGTGGAACACTTTGTTCAAAGCTAAGCTCCTTTTGCCATTTTTCATCTTCTTCGATTAATTTAATTTCAACTTATTTGAATGGAAGACATCAAGCTGTTTTTATTGACTTGCATTATTCAACATGGCTACCGGTCACATGAGGAGTCCGTAAGGATCAATCCTTGGAGCACTACTATATACTAAATACTCCAACGACTTACCAATGCATTTGAGTTTCATGAACATACAAATGTATGCTGATGACATTTAGCTTTTTGTTGGCTGCAAAGTTTCTGCAATTAACGATGGTATTTCAAAGATAAACTCTGATTAATCAAAAGTCTATGAAGGGACAACTGCTAATGGATTACGCTTAAATTCATTAAAATCGAAATGCATTCCTATATCTAGAAGAGCTGCAGAATCCATAAATAGTTTAAGTATACAAATTGGATTTTCTCACATTGATATGGTACCATCGGCAAAGATTTTGGGCATTATTTTTAATAAAAAACTTTCGTGGTCTCTGGTCTGATCGAATCAGAATCACTATCTGATTCGATTTAACGATATCCGTCCGTGTGTCCGTCCGTCCGTCCGTCTTTGTGTCCATGTAAACCATGTAATCAAACTGCAGGTCGCAAATATGAGTATATTTTGATGAAATTTGGCATATGAGCTTTTGTCGGCCATAGGATGAACGTTATTGAAATTGGTGAAAGTCGGTCCATGCTCAAACCTAGCCCCCATACAAATGACCCCTATGAAATCGACATATATTGCCATAACATCCAAATTGTCATATAGATCTTACTCAAATTGGGTTTGTATGCATTTATTACATCCATCAATGAGTAGTCCAAAAATTATCCCTATGGGACAACCCTTACCTATAGTCCCCATGTAGAGCTGCTTCCCGATCTGCACTTAAATCTATCAAAAAACAAAAATATTGCACTGATTCTTTTCAAATTTTGTTTGTATATATTTTTGCAAAGTACAAGAGACTTTACCAAACACGATAAGGATCGGTCTAATTATAGGCCTAGTGCCCATATAGATATTGCATCGGATATGGACTTTTTCATATCTGCAGCCAAAAAAATTAACAAAAATCCCACTAAAATTTGGTTTATTTTATTTGCTATGTCCCGTTAGTTTGGCTTAAGAGATAGGGTCTCTAAACGCATGGTATAGGGTATCGTATAGTCGGTGTAGACCGACTATAATTTTCTTACTTGTTTTTGAATAAAATTGTTTATACAAGACATCCAAACTACTTGTTCCAAAAATTGTTCTTTGCACGATCTCTGGAACCAATTATCCCATTGTATACAAAATGTTAACAACGCAATACAATTTAAAACAAGTAAGAAAATTATAGTCGGTCTAGACCGACTATATGATACCCTATACCATGGTTTAGAGACCCTATCTTTCGGTCCAACTACTTCGATATAGAAAATAAGCATAAACCAAATTTGAGTGCGATTATTATTAAGTTTTTTGGCTGCAGATATGAAAAAGTTCATATCGGATGCTATATCTATAAAGGGACTAGGTCCAAAAATGGACCGATCCTGATCATGTTTGGTAAAGTCTCTTGTATTTTGCAAAAATATGTACAAACAAAATTTGAGAAGAATCAGTGCAATATTTTTGTTTTTTAATAGATTTAACTGAAGATCGGGAAGCAGCTCTATATGGGGTCAAAGGCATCATTTTTGGACTACTCATTAGTGGATGTAATGAACGCATACAAACCCAATTTGAGTAAGATCTATATGACAATTTGGATCTTATGGCAATTTATGTCGATTTCATATGGGTAATTTGTATGGGGGCTAGGTCTGAACATGGACCGATTCTCACCAATTTCAATAGCGTTCATCCCATGGCCGATGAAAGCTTATATACCAAATTTCATCAAAATATATTCATATTTGTGACCTGCAGTTTGATTACAAGCTTTACATGGACACACAGACGGACGGACGGACGGACGGACGGACATTGTTAAATCAACTCAGAAAGTGATTCTGATTCGATCGGTATAATTAAAGATGGGTCGAGGTCAAATATTTTTGGTTGTTACAAACAGCAGCACAAAGTCATTATACCCAAACCACATAGTGGTATAGGGTATAAAAATCAATTTTTAATTATTTTGCAGGGCTATAATTTTTAAATTTTCTTGATATTTTATTATTCTTTATTTTTAAATTATTAAATGTTGAATGTTTTGTTTTCTATATAATGAGAAAATATATATTAATAAAAATATATTAATAAACATATATTTTTACATCCACTTATATATTTTTGTTATGATTTTTAATTGTACTTATTTATATTTTTATATTATATTATGTTGTTATGAAAATTGTTTGTGCCATTATAAATTTTTCCAGTGCTAAATTTAAAAGATATTATATCTCACCGCACTGGTTACAATTTCAATAAATACAAAATACAAAATACAATGGAGAGAATCACAATTGAACAAAGAACCAGAGTAATACAATTATATTCTTAATCAGCGAGCAATTATTTTAACGCAAAGAGCATAACGTCGGCATTTCACCACTAAAGTTTCGCCCTTTGAAGCAATGAAGCATTGCTTAGTTGATCGTCACCACCAACACTTCACCGTAAGGTATTTACTTCGACCCGGTAGACCACGGCGTTATACCAGAAGGCGTTTTGCTCAGCTAGGAATATCTCGTACATCACTAAGGCGTATTTAAAAGAAAAGATTTACTGGTATTCCCATATAAGGTGCAATTGGTCCAAGAATTAAAACCCGTAGATCATTAGGTATACACTCTGATGTATTGGACCTTATTTCTTCAATAATGAAGAGGGACGTGCTGTAACCGTAAACAGAGAGCGGTATTGGTTTATGCACTGTGAATTAAAATTTGAATTCAGCCAAACAATGGCCGTAAACGTAATGTTTTTGGACGAAACCCTGAAGGAAATTGCAAAAATACCTATCCGAAAAAACCAGCAGACTCGATTTGAGAGATAGAGGTATGGTTCATCCGGCAAATTTTCTTGAAATAACCGAAAATCGATCCGCCCTAGTATACGTATATATGTATGTACACTAGGGTGTACCTTCAGTTTATGGGAAAAAAAAGTGTTCAAACTCTCGGTCGCACCACCTAGAAATATGCGAATAGCAAAAAAAAATGAGAAATACAAAGTTTTGGGCCTATGAAAAAACATTTTGAGCTGTCCCAACGCGATTGTAAATTTCAGCTGTGTTTTATATGGGGAAACTATGACTTTCTTTCAGATTTTACGAAAATCCAGTTCTATAGTTTAATTTTTCGGACAAATTGTTATATTATTCGGGATCAGTATTAAATTATCTTTCCAAAAAGCTATAAAACTTCAAATCGAATAAAATTTCGCTAATAAATAGCAAATGCCCCAGACCACTTTTGTGCCAAAAAAAAAAAAATAAGTAGATCATGAAATTTCGTGGCATTTTTTGAACTTTCAGAAATTAATTAAAGCCACACTTATTCTGGCTCTTTTAGGTCTTGTTAAATGCATCTTAGGGATTAACTGTGTGAATTTTTAAGTACGTCCATATGCCATATTTTTTTCACAAGGATTTTATTTTTGCGGATTTCGAGAAAAATTTTTGTGAAATATTCTGTCACATATGATCCCAATTTCAGAAGGGTTAATGGCGTCGTATTATTTTTTTCCGGAACCCTATGCTCTTAAGATAATATATAACATTTAAAAGTCGACAAGTGATGAATTTTTGATACAAATTATTTATATATTTTACAAAAATCCCATTTTTCTAGAAATACGAAAAAACAAAATCCTTGCCAAAAAAATTCCGGTATAGGGATTTACCTAAAAATTCACACAGTTAATGCTTTACATGCAGTTAACAAGAGTCTATAGAGCTAGATCAATTTTTTTAAATTTTGTGTAAGAAAATTTTTCAAAACTTGAAAAAGGAGTTTTAAAAATTTTATCGAAAAAAATTTCCATATCCGGTCTCAATGCTTAATTGGTTAACAAGGTGGTAATAAAACAATACTTCATATCTGAATACTTACTGGTATAGAGACTAAAATAAAATGTCGGCTTTAATTAATTTCTTAAATTTGAAAAAAATGCCATCAAATATCATGACATAGTTTTTTTGGCACAAAAGTGGTCTGGGGCATTTGCTATATCTTAGAGAGTTTTTATTCAATTTTGAAGTTTTATAGCTTTTTGGAAAAATAATTTAATTTAAAAATTAAGCTATAGAACGAAATTTTCGTAAAATCGGAATTGAATTGAAATTTTCAATCGCGTTGAGCGATTGGCCCAAAACTTTGAATTTCTCACTTTTTTTGCTATTCGCATATTTCTAAGGGGTGCGACTGAGAGTTTGAACATTTTTTTTTATTAAGGGCCACCCTAATGTACACATAGATTTAGGAAAAAATTAAGTTATTGTTGTTTGTTTAGTAGACTATGGACCCTTTAACCAATTCCGTTTCAAAATGTTCTACCGATAAATCTATATTATAAAAAAACACTACTTTTGAGCAATATTTAATGCCTTCAATGCTTCTTTAAATGACAGAATTTGGTTAACCTGCTCATCTTCATATCTTCAGGACCCTTGCCATTTTCTTTATCCATTTTTAAATTACCGTTGATGATATCATCAATTATTTTGCTTTGAGTCAAATCTCGATAACATTCTACATCGCCATCGGAATACGGATATTCCAAGTAGCCTGGAGTTATATTCAGAAAATTCACCTCTTCATTGATTTCCAGATCATTCTCGTCTTCTCTCGCCTCTTGTTTTGATTTTGTTTTTCTTAAGAGGCAACTAAAGGTGACTTTTTTATGAAAATAATTTAAAAATTCCAAAAATGTGAGGGGCTTAAATTAAATGTGCAGGTATAAAAAGTGCACTTAATGAAGGAAATTATTATAGAATTTAAAAAAAAAAATGAAACAAAAATTATTTGCAGTTACTTGCAAAGTGCAATTAAGCAAAAAGCAGCTAAGTCAAAACTACTGTAGAGTAGTTGTCTACAAAACTTATTCTCGTTTTTTTTTGATTACGACGTGCGTAGCGAAGGGCATCGGGTTGCAGCTAGTTTCTATATAAATAACTAGGTATTTTTTTTTTTAACCGGATTTTTATTATAATTTCTCTTTTCTATGCTATTTATTTCGAGATAACAATAAAATCAAGCAATAAGCAAATGCTACAGAAACACATGAATTACAAACTATAGTTTACAAACAATAACAAGAACAACATAGAAAAAATCCTGTTTTGTCAATAGTTTCTTTTACATTTTCATTGAAATCTCGAGGCTTATTATACCGATTTCAATAATTTTAAACGTCTACGTGCTCGGGATTTCAAGGATACATTTTCAATAAAAGTTAGCAACCCTTCTATGCTATTGAGGCTGTAACCGTGATTTTCGCAGGCGGACAGACGGACGTCATTATGTAAACTTTACAGATTTATTTATAATTATAGCAAACGGAATGACAAAGTTTTATGCAGGTTACCATAAAGTTCATTACACAAACAAAACAATTTTTGTTATGATTTGTTTAATATTCAATCTTTTTACATCTGTTTGCATTCTTGGTTGCATATGGGTCACTTTAATTCAACAACAATTTAAGTGATGAAAAACCAACGAAATTTTTAAAACCAAAACACTATTATAAAACAATCTTTATATTTATTTTCTAAACAGCCAAGTATGAGTATTGGAAAAACTCACTCTGTGGTTTTTCCTATACTAAAAGTTCAGAGTTTTGTTCGATACCAAACCATCTAGCATAAAACATGCTACCTGTAATCGACAGTATAAATACGGAAAATTTATAGATAAATAACATCAGTTTGCAATTGCCCTCAAATCTGTGTATACACTTACGACTGCTAAACTCCGTGTACGTGACATTATCATATTCGAATAACTTCTTCTCATATGTCGCTGCCAACATCCAGTTATACTTTTGTCACTTCTGGCGGACAACGGCAGTTTTTTCACAGGTGGCAATTTGAAAATAACGAAGTCATTGAGTGTAATAAATGCAGTACAACATGCAAGCAAACTGATGCCTACAGCAAACATTGGCAGAAGACATTAAAAACAATTGATGTCGAAGATGAACTCAATATCTGGACGACAGCAATGACGTGGATGAGGACAACTTTAATGGAACATAAGCAAGTTATTGTGAAAAACAACATAGAATCTTTTATGCTGTGTGCCAGTAAAGTCGAATGCGATACACAACAGTTTTTACTTGATGCTGGCATACACGCTATTCCCCATTTGTTGAGAGCCCTGTTTGCCATGGACTCCTGCAAAGAACTAATAGTGAAGTTGAGATTCTATGTGGAAATAACAAATGAAATGTTTATGTTACAAACATCTGAATTGGAGATAAAACATTTCTATGACATACGAGAAAGTGTGGATATGATATTTTTGATGCTATTGGAAAAATTGAGAACATTTATGACAGGTTTGCTAAACAAATACTCCGACATGGAGAAGCAATATAAAATCAAAAGAATGAATATTAAAGTCAAAAGTATCAAGCAGACACGCAATGGACATATAACACTACCGCTGCAATTTAAACGTAAACTTGGCTTGTTAAAGGAAACGGAAACTAAGCAAGAACATCAAAATATAAACATAACTTCGAAAACTACCACCACCATGCACAAAGAAAAAGATATAAATGAAATTACTTCATCATTTCTACAATATTTAAACAATGCCCATCATGATCATCATAGTCACTGTATTAAATTACCCTTTTCTTGTAATCTGTACTGTTTTCAAATTTGTCAAAACTCTCAAGAGCTCTATGCAGTACCTTATCACATAGATAGTGATGCGAAATCATTGTTAAATACCCGGAGCTTTATTATTTTAAATGATATTTTAGGAAATTTTCTACAATTACAAGAAATCACCAACATTAAAAGATTTTTACATCATTCTGCAGAAGATCACATTTTGATGTGCCCCCGTTGCAAATCGAAATTTATGCACCACAACGAGTTGTCTATTCATAGAATGCTAAATTGTGGTTATGATTTTGAAATTTTGAAAATAGCTCCAGATTCCATTGAAATTTACGAGCAGTGCTTTCAATTGTATAAGTATCCGGCGGGTTCGTTGTACGGCATTATTGAATAAATTTTTAAAATTTAAAAATGCATGACTTTTGATTTGTGTTTAATGTTATTAATTTCAATTTTATATTTGGATGTTTATTTGGAGCAAAAAAAAAAAAACTATTTGGCAAATAAAGATTTCAATAAGCATTTTCTTGCAAATGATTATTGCAAATGTAAAGCTAAACAAGAAAGGTGATTTAAAGGTGCTATTATAATTTGTGAATGGGCTCAAATTGCTTCATAAGAGGTAGCTGAATAAATTGCACTAAAATTAAAGCCACATACTATAGCAGGTAAATTAATTTTACCACCATGTTGTAAAATAGTTAAAATTACGAAAAATTAAATTATGGAAATTTTATGTATATCTTTATTTATTTTGTAGCCTGCACAACAGGAGTAAGAGTCTTATATTTAAAGTACAGTATCAGAAAAATATGATGTTTTTTTTTAGTAGTAGTAATATTCTATATTTTTTCGTTTCAAATTTAACAATATATGTGAGGGGTTTCATGTCAAGTGCACCAACTTTTGAAACCGATGTCCTCCGATCGGTATGAAATTTGCACCAAGGTTAGTCCTACTGGATAGTAGTTTAAACACAATTTTTCAACAAGATCGGTCCAGATCTCTCTGAGTTAGAGGGGATCAAAATTTGACATTTCGGCCAAACAGGAGTTTTTTCTCATCCATGTAACTTATTACCTATTGTTCTTAGAAAATTTCTTAGAAAATTTAGTTTAGATAGCTATTTCTTCAATATTTCGGAAAAAAATACTTAAAAAAAAAATTTTTTTAGACTTTTTTTTTGCTAAATCAAAGAATTTTTTTTGAAAAAGGGCATTTTTTTTTCATAAGAAAGCTTAGGATTTTTCCTTTAAGTGCTTAATGATCGCTTAGTGGGATGGGAGTGGGATATGTATCAAAATAAATGTTTTGTAACTCAAGATACGGTTTTTAAATTTTTCACAAATGCACTATTTTGAATTTTTTCCTATTTGTGTGAAAAACCTTACAAATAAAACTTATACTGAGAAACTAGACAAACTAAACTTTCCGAAGGTATATAACATACCTAACTAAAATCTTGTACCCTCAATACTGTAATACCCACAATATATTATTTTTGAACAATTATTTTTTTTTATTTATTTGTAATAATAATTAAATTGATATATAAAAATAATATTAAAAATAAAAAGATAAATAATTTAGTAAAATTTAATCTTAATCACATGCTCCTTTAACATGAGCAGTAGGATGCAAATGCCACTCAGCTGGCATTCCAAAACCTTTTTCATGAGCCAAAAGATTTTCGAAGCTACTTTTGCTTTTAAAATGTTGACGAGCTCCGTCCGAAACGTAGTATACCTTCTTTAACTACTGTAAATTTAGATTTTAGATATTTTAGTATTATCTTCTGGTACTCATAAACTGCAACGGTATCATGTTTTAAATCGTCGGATACGATTGCCATACTTTTGTGTTCCAGTTTTTCATCTTTCATGTAGTAAATAACTACTGTGAATATAGTTGTTTGGTCGTTATTGAAGTGAAAAGTTTGTATGGCATCCTGAAGAACATATTTATCGTTTTTTGCAAAATCGTATGAAATAACGAATTCACCAGACTTCAGATGCATCTTCAAATACTTGAAGAATAACCATTGCTCTTTGACAAAAAAGTCATGGTTTCTCAAGTTTAGCAACCCTGTACACATTTCTTCCACAAAATCATCCACATTTAAAATGACTGTTTGCAATGTGCATCTGTCAGTCCGAATCCAAATATCAAATTTGACCTCCTCTATATATTCTCGATCTAAAGAGTTGATTAAATTTTCTTTGATGAATGTGGTTTTCGGGCAATTGGTACATTCACCTAAGTGGCAATAAGTTGTTGCATTAGGACACCTAGTCAATTTAAGGCAATTGCGGTAATCGTGTAAATCTTCTGCCGAATCATCTGTTAAATACTTAAAGTTGATTTCCTTCAACATCGGTTTAACATTTTCATGGTAAATGCAAACGCATACTGTGTGAGTTCCACTGCTTCCTGCCAAAACGCAATGTTTTGGCCTCATTTGGGTAAATTTCGTGAAGCCAATTTTAACATCCTCGTGTTCAGATTGAAATGTTGCAAATAACTCTTTCAGGTTACAGAGAACCATTCTCTTCTGTTATGTTATGAAGGTATGTTACATACCAGCGGCGGCCTTAACCATTGCGAGGCTCCGGGCAGCAGATCTTTTAGAGGCCCCTGTCCTTTGTGCAAAGTATGAAAATTGAAAGTAGGAATTTCTGATAATTGACGAGAAATGAAAAAGTTATAAATAAATAAATTTAGAGTTTTAAAATATTATATTGGAATATTTATTAAAGTTAACAAACATAAAGATGACAATTTATTAATGACGATAAACTAAGATACATAAATGCCTTAAAAAGATAGGATTTAAAAATGATGTTTGCGGCTTTTTCTAAGACGAAAGTCTTTAATTAAAGAACAATAATCTAAGGAATGAGCTACGTCATTTTCAATTGAAAGAATAGCAAGGGCTGAAAGCCGATCTTGTGTCATCGAATTCCTCAAATATGTTTTAATAATTTTTAACCTTGAAAAGCTTCTTTCTGCAGACGCAACTGTCACAGGTGTGGTGGCAATAATTCTGAGGATAACTTCGATATTGGGATAGACTTCACTTAAATTTTTTTCTATTATATATTTAAGAACCGAGATAATGTCGTCGTTTCCTTCATATACACGGATAAACATATTTAGTTCTTCATACAATTCATGTCCATCAATATCGGATGTTTCTCCTACTGTTAAAGATATTTGCAAGTCGCTGCATTGCTTTAATTTCACTATCACTAAATTCCTTTAATCTTTTTATATTATACAGGAAACCAAATATGTTCTCATGGTGTTGTCTAGGTGTTGTATAGCCACATCTAGATGCATTTTTTCGCTCTGCCACATTTTGCTTATAATATTTATCTTTGTAAGAATGTCATACCATACGACGAGAGAAACTACAAATTCGTAGGTAGTTATTTCCTTTTCTATGGAATGGCATTCACTAACCAACTGACAATCTGTTGTATTTTCTGCTAACTCATTTAAAGCATCACATATATCGCTTAGTTGGTACTTAACAGCCTTCACTGATTCTACCCTGCATTCCCATCTAGTTTCGGAAAGTGGTTTTAGCGATAAGGATTTTACATGTGATTTTAAAACAGCCCACCTCTGACTCGAGCCGGCAAACAAAGTGTACAGCCTTTGTAGCAAACCAAAAAAAGATTTAGCTTGAACACAAGACGATGCTGCATCTCCTAGGATGAGATTCCAGCTGTGACTTCCACAAGGTAAAAAATAAGCAAGTGGATTAATTTCAAGTATACGTTTCTGGACACCACTTTTTTCTCCCCGCATATTAGCACCATTGTCATACCCTTGGCCTCTGCAGTTTTGCAATGATATACCCAGTTGCTCTAGCTCTGTGATTATATAATTAGTCAAACTCTCAGCTGTAGTTTTTTCGACGGCTAAGAAGCCAATAAAATGTTCTTCAATGTCAGCTGTATTTGTATTAACAAATCTTATAATAATTGACAGCTGCTCAACACGAGAAACGTCACGAGTACAATCAAGAATAATCGAGTAATATTTATTCTTTATTATTTTGTCAACAATTCTAGTCTTCACGTGACTTGCCATTAGTTGTATAAGCTCATTTTGAATATTTTTCCCGAGATAGTGGTCATTAATCGTCTTGTCTGTTACTTGTTTTAAATGAAGTCGCAACATTGGATCAAATAGGGCTATTAACTTTACTAAATCTATAAAGTTGCCACTAGTCTCACTTGAATCTGAGTCAGTTATTAATTTCTCTCTATGACCTCTGAAGGCCAAATTGTGAGATGCTAAAAAATTTACAATTGCAAGCAGTCTTTCTAAAATGTCTCTCCAACGCTGCCTTTCTTGTTCAATTTGAGTCTGGGCTAAAGAGTCAATAGTGGCACAACTTTTTAACCCGTGTTCTAAATTTAACAATTTCAATATACAATCTTTGTGCAGTCGGCTTGATTCGTGAGACTTAAGGTAATCACCCAAGTGTTTCCAATCACACACTCCTTCGCTGGATCCAATTTTTGTATTTTCTGGTCCGAACATCCGACATGGAAAGCAGTAAATGGCATCCTTTGTTTGTGAATAAATCATCCAGCGCCTGTCAAGTTTTTCACCATTAGCTAATATTTTACTGCAATGATATTCGCTAAACCGTCGTCCATTATCATTTACGGGGAAAATATCAACTTTAGCCCGGATTGGACCTTTTAATACAATCTCAGTTCGGTCTACATCAGTAATTATTAATGGCCACAAACCTGGGTCATTTTGAGGATTCAAATTTTCAACTCTGCCAGCAATGGATGACGACATAGACTTAGACACGTATTCTTCGCTGGATATTGTTGACGGCGGCAACTGTAGTGTAGGAGACAATAATGCTATTGAATTATTATTCTCGCTGCTGTTACTAGGTGGCAGTGGCACCCATGACGATGTTGAAGAAATAGTTTCACCTGGGTTAGGGTTAGCGTGCAATAATATGTCATTTTCAGTCAATGAGGTTTCTTGATCACCTCTTTTTATATATTTATATAAATACCCACGTAGATTTTCTTCTACCTGCATTCTTTTGATAGCTCGTTTCCTCTTGGAACTACCCGACTCAAATTTTCTACCGGCATCACGAGAACTCATTTTACAAATCTTGTTTTGCACATAAAACTAATTCAGAAATAATATGTTAGTAACGTTAGATTCACTTAAACTTAATATCATTTAATTTGTATTTACTTACTGAAAGATACGAGTATGTACCATGCAAACGATTATGTAACACATAGAACTATTAACAAAATAAGTGTAAGATGACAAGAGTTGAGGAACGGAATGAAACACGGGAATTCCCAAATTAAAATAAACAAAATGAAGGTAATAACGAATGCGTTCGAAAATAGTGTAGCCATGAACCTACGCACAAGTAGAGTTGACATAAGTTGTTAAAATAATGTTTAAGTTTCCACGTTCCAAATAAATAAATAAACAAAGCTTACTTAGTAGTTGCTAAATGGTTATGCATGTAACAGTATTCCACTTATTAATATTTTTAATTCAAAATGTTTTTAGCAATATTTCTGAAGAAATAAGGAAATTGTTTTAATTTTAAACAAGGCAAGTTTACAAATTAATTACTGATAAATTAATTACTTTTGATATCGTTAATCTTACTTTTTATACGAATGTGAGACTGAATAAATCTTAATGAGAAGTTTAATTAAGGCACTTATTAATATTAAAAAATACTTTACTATGGATTAACAAAATAAATTTCATTATTATAACTAAAAGCTCAGGATAAAATAAAGTTTAAATATAAATTTTTTTCTACTCGGTTTGTTGTGCGAGGCCCTTGCAAGAGCGAGGCCCCGGGCGATTGCCCTGCTCGCCACCCCCTAAGGCCGCCGCTGTTACATACCTTCGGAAAGGTTAATTTTTTGTCTAGTTTCTCAGTATAAGTTTTATTTGGATGTACATAATTATAAAAAGGATTAAACTAAGAATATATCTATATTCGACTTTGCCAATATATCGTCTGTCGAAAGACTATTTAAACTAATAACAAAATTTTACAATTTAAAAATTTTACAATTTAAATATTTCTAAGAATTAAAATGCGCCATTAGAAAGTTTCTATAATTATACCCTATACCACTATGTGGTTTGGGTATAATGACTTTGTGCTGCTGTTTGTAACAACCAAAAATATTTGACCTAGACCCATCTTTAATTATACCGATCGAATCAGAATCACTTTCTGAGTTGATTTAACAATGTCCGTCCGTCCGTCCGTCCGTCCGTCCGTCCGTCTGTGTGTCCATGTAAAGCTTTTAATCAAACTGCAGGTCGCAAATATGAATATATTTTGATGAAATTTGGTATGTAAGCTTTCATCGGCCATGGGATGAATGCCATTGAAATTGGTGAGAATCGGTCCATGTTCAGACCTAGCCCCCATACAAATTACCCATATGAAATCGACATAAATTGCCATAAGATCCAAATTGTCATATAGATCTTACTCAAATTGGGTTTGTATGCGTTCATTACATCCACTAATGAGTAGTCCAAAAATGATCCCTTTGACCCCATATAGAGCTGCTTCCCGATCTTCACTTAAATCTATTAAAAAACAAAAATATTGCAATGATTCTTCTCAAATTTTGTTTGTACATATTTTTGCAAAATACAAGAGACTTTACCAAACATGATCAGGATCGGTCCATTTTTGGACCTAGTCCCTTTATAGATATAGCATCCGATATGAACTTTTTCATATCTGCAGCCAAAAAAATTAATAAAAATCCCACTCAAATTTGGTTTTTGCTTATTTTCAATGTCCAGTTAGTTGTGGCCTAAGAGATAGGGTTTCAAAACACATGGTATAGGGTATCGTATAGTCGGTCTGGACCGACTATAATTTTCTTACTTGTTTTCATATAATTTTATACAGTCCTGCCATCTAAAATATTGATTATTTCAACTTCACTAAGTACAGATTTTCCAAAAATTAAAAATTCTAAACTCTTTCAGAATATTACACCGGCCTATGGAATATTCCATGTCTTTTTTTTCCCTTCAAATTACAAAGTGAACATAAGTCTGAACCATTAACTGATAATTATTACCATTAAGTTTAATAAGGTCACTTCTTGCTTTGAAAATCCACGTTATGTCTTCTAACCGCAACTCGTCCATCATGTATCTGATTCATGCCATTGGGTCAAGTTTTCTATATATTCTGCTTATTTCAGCTGCTTTCATTAGAAGGGCCTGGTTATAACTAGTTCTAAGTGAATATAATAAATTAATCCGATTTTCAGCCTACTTTGTTTGATTGAGATACCATAATCAGCTCCTATTCTATTCATAGCATTCACCTATAGAATTTACCACCTAATAAGGATTTTGGATAGTTGATTGGAAAGTCTGTCCTGATTATAATAGAACAAAGTTTTGCTTATATACCTCAGGTGCAAATCCAAAGTATACAGATGACCAATTTCTATTCTCGTTTCAAGTCTTAGCATGTATGTTGGTGTAAACCTAGGAATTCTCAATATTTTCTTTAAAGAATATAGCTGTGGTTTATCCACTTCATCGAACAACATCATAGCTTTGCACTGCTCTACAAACTGCCAGAAACAGTTTCCTTTTGGGTCTTAGAGATATCGACGGTTTGTTCAAAAAGTTGTTACATGTCTGATTTACTCTGCTTTTGGCAGAAGCGGTTCTAATTTCAATATGATTTTGAAAATCATTTCTGTGTCAAGGTATTGCCAAGATAGCAGTATTCGGATGCTATTCTAATATCTTCTCCCTTAAAATACCATTTTTTATTTCGTGACATTTTTCCATCTTTTCTGAATATCATAATCTCAAACTTACCTAAATTTACCTCGATATCCCATAGTAATCTAATTTATATATCTTCTGCTTTATATATCATTTTCTTCAAAACGTTTATAACATCAGCAAGAATAACGATATCATCTGCCTATAGCAACATTCGTATATTTAAGTGTTCGATATTAAGTCATCCTTCTAAAAAGTCATGAAGATCATTAAGATAAAACGCAAAGAGTAGCGGTGATAGCAGATACCCTTGTTTTATGCCTGATACAGTTGAAAAGTCCTCTGATAATTCTTGACCAGTACACACTGCCGAGTTTGTAGTTTTATACATGTTTTCTATAAACTTAACTGCTTTTGATGAAAGACCTATTGTATGTAGCTTGTATATAAGTGCATTTCTAGAAATTTTATCGAATACGGCTTTAAAATCCACGAAAAATGCATAAGTTTTCTTATTCGCATTTAGTTTAAATGTACTAAAGCTGAGAGGTTATATAAAGGGTGATTTTTTAGCTATTATCTTACTTTCGATACTGGTTTAAACAGCTGACGCACGTTTCGTGTTTTGTTTCATTGTCAAACATCTTCAGTTTTGTTTATAATTTAACCATGAATCGTCTTACAAACGAACAACGCTTGCAAGTTATTGAATTTTATTATCAAAATGCGTGCTCTGTTAAGAAAGTTCATTGCGCGCTTCTTCCATTTTATGGTCAGTTTAATCGACCCACTGAAGCGGCTATTCGGGCTATTGTGATTAAATTTCGCACCAAATTTACATTGTTGGACATTAAACCACCAACACGCTTACGTAGAGTGCGAATTTAAGAAAATATCGCAGCTGTATCGGCCAATGTTAATGATGGCCATAAATTATCGATTCGTCGCCGTTCGCAGTACTTCCGTACTTCTTCAAAGATGATGCGAATCGTAACGTAACTGTGAATGGTGAGCGCTACCGAGAGATGATATCCAACTTTTTTGTACCCAAAATGCAAGAGCTTGACTTGCATGACATGTGGATTCAACAAGACGGTGCCACATGCCACACAGGACGCGCAACAATGGACTTATTGAGAGGTGAGTTCGGTGAACATTTTATTTCACGTTCGGGACCGGTCAATTGGCCGCCTAGATCGTGCGATTTAACGCCTTTAGACCATTTTTTTGTGGGGCTATGTTAAAGCTCATGTCTATACAGACAATCCCGCTTCAATTGACGCATTGGAAGACAACATTGAAGCATTTATTCGTGAGATACCGGCCTAAATGTTGGAAAGAGTATGCCAAAATTGGACTAAGCGGATGGACCATTTGAGGCGCAGTCACGGTCAACATTTGCATGAAATAATCTTCAAACATTAAATTATATGGACCGTACTATCGATTTAAATAAAGATTTCATGCATTTTTCTGAATTTTATGTGTTTTTTTGGAAAACTTTCCTATAGCTCTTAAAAAATCACCCTTTACATATGCTGTCAACTGTTGAATAGTTCTTCCTAAAACCAGCTTGATATTCATTCAGGATTTTGTAACGTTCGGCCCATTCTAAGAGTCTATTTGTTAACAAACCCACCATTATCTTTGGTAGACAGTTCATGAAAGATATTCCACGATAATTACTTGATATTGTCATATTTAATTTTTATGTATCGCGTAAATTATATTTAATACAAAAGTATTTTTTTAAATTTAAATTTTAATTATTTATTTATTTGAAGAATGCAGTACAACAAAAAATAGATCTTATTAATATTAGAGTACTGGGGATATAAAGTTAAGACAGAAGGTGTTATTTAATTTAACATAAAATATATGACATAATTAAAGAATAATTTTAATAATTAAAGTTTTTTAAGTCCATTTTGCCACTATCATACATTATGTTATATGTTGTTGCTATCTCTTCTAACAATTCTTCTGGAGCATTTTTATAGAATTCATATGGGATGCGATCTTCGCCTGGTGCTTTGTGGTCTTTAGCTTTTTGCAGCACTTGCCTTATTTCGGTTATTATTATGGCCTTATCCACCTCATCATTTGTCCAGTATAGGTAAGCATATTGTATCTCTATTGCGTTTTGTATTGGATTCAAGTTGTTGAAAATATGATTTCAGCTCTTCTGCTGGTACCGTTATTCTTGGGAATTTTTCACCATTTCTTTTTTCCTTAGCAATTTTCCTCCAATCTTTACTGTTATTAACTTGATTTATCTTTTGTTCTAAGGGCAATAGGTACTTTGATTTTTCATCCCTACACATTTCTTTAAATCTTTTATTTGTTTTTAAATATTCGTCTTTGTTTTCTTTGCTACCGGTTTTTCTGAATTTACGCAGCCATTCAAAAGAAGCTTTTCTTACATTGTATCATTTAGCATTGAACTACTTTTTTATATGATGAAGTTTTAAGCCTTCCATTTTATACGCCTCCTTTACTACTGCAGATATATCTCCAAATTTCAGGGATTCTTTTTGGTTTTTTACCATCTCCAAACATTCACGAATCTTCATGTTATATTGCGATAAGTATTCATTTTTCCAATTAATTTTGGCAACAGATTTGGATTTATTTTGCATCCGTCATCTATTTTAAGTTGAACTTGTCAACCATAAAATTATCAATGTGATGAATAAAATCTTGGTAAACAGCACAAACATCATTTACCATATGATGTTTAACAAATGAACAATATTTAATGGAGGGATAATATAATTTACAATTTTTATAAAAATAAGTCAACCAAAATAATAATAAATTAACACAAAGCACAGCTTAAACACCATTGAAATCTTATTGAAAAATTGGAAAAGTAATTTCTATGCGTTGCTTGAATATCGTATAGTTAACGGTAGCCAGTTCCAATGACGTAAATATTGTATATTGAACTGCCATTCAGAGACTTAACTTTTATGCCTTATTTAAATTACAGAATTATTTTTCCTTGAACTTGAAAAGGGTATCCGATTAAATAGATTTGTAGGCTCGCGTGAAAATATAATCTTAATTTTTATTTAATTTAATTAATTATTTATTTGAAGAATGTAGTAATACAACAAGAAATAGATCTTATTAATATTACAGTACTGGGGAGATAAAGCTAAGACAGAATGTGTTATGTAATTTAAAATAAAATAAAAAAGCATAATATTATATGACATAATTAAAGAATAATTTTAATAATTTAAGTTAAAAAAAAAAAAAAAATTTAAACGAATAAAAAAAAATTTTTTTTTTAAAGAGAAAAGACAATTAAAATGCAGCAAAAAAATATTGTTGTTTTAAATAGATTTGCATTGCTAATGGCTTGTCTATTATGAAGAAGTTAATTCCAAAATTTTGTAGTTTCCAACAAAAAGAGTCTTTCATAAATTTTTTTTGATACCGAATTGAATTTATTTTATTCCCTCTATTTTAGGATGGACTTCATCATATCCAGCAGAGCTCGATTTTATACTAAAATTAATTTTATACTAACACACAACAATTGATTTTTATATATATAGAATTATTATTTTGATTTAAATAACTGAAAAATTGTGTATATTTGTGATTAGATGTGATGCTCCGGGAAAGTCTTATGTAATACAATGTGCTCCGCGGCCCCTAAAAGGCTAACAACCACTGCTTTAGCTATAGAAGTTTCCCAAATTGTATATTATATATATGTGTGGGTGTGTGAAAAAACTCGATATCTCACATAACACAATTTTCATAATTCCTCTAACAGAATTAGAATAAAAACTAATAAATCTTCTTTATTCATGCCATCGATTTTATGTGTTTTGCAAAAGTATTTCTTTTATACAATCATAACAGAATTAACCAATTTAGCATATAAATAAGCCATGTTTTTTTTTAGTTTTCCTTCTACCAATTCATGTGACCTTTTCAGGGATTAGACATACACATGTGTAACATTGGTCTTATTTAGTCATTGATATGATATAATAAGACCAACGAACCCTCATTTAGCATAATTATGAATGCCAGTTTTTATATAAAATCATTTCTTATACCGCTTTTACACACGATAAAAATCCTTTTCTTTTCACTATTCTTTCCGTATCCGGTTTTTTTCTTAGCATTTTTTCTTATTTTCATTATACATAATATTAGTTATTTATGGCCTCTTATAGATTTTGAAAATAACTATATTACGAGTGGGTACTAGACTTCTTGTTGCTGCCATAATCATATATAGGCCTAAGGATTTGTTAAGGGATGCCAAACAAGACGTAGGAATTTAAAAACCAATTTGTTTTTTATTTTATTTTTCGCAAGAACAGATTCAAATGATGTTTGAGAGCAGCGCAAAATGTGAATTAGAAAAAGGGAGAAAACAAATTTCGACACTAAAAATGATAAAGTTGTTTGTTCAGTAATGCGTGTAATCCAATTTTTTGTAAATATTTCATAACAAATATCATCATGAGGCAATCTATAATACTTTTGTATTATATTGTCAATATGAATGCATGCTTATTTTGTATATTGAGCGAATAAAAAAGGATTATGTTCAAATGATGGAAATATTTTAACAGGAATTTTAAATTTATATACACATAGATATGATCTTACAGTGAGTCACAGTAAAATAATTATGTTATTACTAGCTGTTTTTACTCGGTCTTGCCCGGACTCCAAAGGCCTTTGACTTGAAAAATGGTTCACTATGCTTACCAGGCGCTGACTACTTAGTCCCCAATGAAAAAATTCCCCAAAAAGTTGAACTTTCTCCCCCCAAAAATTTGTATGAGGTGAATTTGTTCATGAAGAACATTTTTTATTTCAATTTAGATTTTATCATTTTTTAATTTAAAAGTTTTTTTTTTATAAGACGCTACAGCAAAAATGCTCAAACATAAGCTGTGAAACCGTTTTAACTTTTTTTATTTATTTATTTTGTAAACATCATATATAACGGAATCGTTTGCAAATTAAATGTATCAGAACTTTTAAAAATTAAATTACTTCACTCAATAAGTGATCATCATTGAGCAGAGACGTCAAATTCATAGAACTTTGAAAAATGGAAAATGAATGCGACATTTAAAATTGTGCCGCAAGTTTGCTTTAAGCAACTGCTTATACATACGTAGATAAAATTTATCATGAGACTTCTCACTGAGCAGTGTTCCGCGAACGTATCGCGTCCGCATCCGCGCGTTTGGCAGGTACACCCGTGCTACCGCGCAGTTGTCGTCAACTTATTTTAATCTCCAAAATATACTTTTGAGATCATTCCGATATTTTAGCTGAGCTGTGTTCCGAAAGCGCGTCGCGTCCGCGTCCGCATTTGCGCGCTGCTTTCGCGCGCCACTTTTTGGGAAGTCCATTGAAAAAATAAAATATGTTAACAAATACTAAAAGCATATATAGAAAATAAAAAAAATTGGGCGTGGCCGATAAAAGTCTATGACGACCTTGCCTGGGATTTGAGAATAATGTGCAGTAAATTCGAGCGATACCTGTATAAATATTAAAAAGTGCGTGAAAAAGTAGGCGTGGCCGATAAGAAGCATATGGTGGCCTTCCCTGGGGTACAGGGATCATGTGTACCAATTTTCAGTGAAATCCGTTAGAAACAAAAATTTGTATAGCGGTCAAACAAACAAACAAACAGAAAATGAATTTTAAATATATAGATTTCAAGGGTGGGCTATTTTCACTGTGAGTCACTGTAAGTACACGTGTTATGTAATATATATATGTAACCTGGTCTATGAAAAGCGGGCTTTGGTGTCAAGATCTCATTTTCCCTTATTCTGCTGACTCGATAAGAGCTTGAAACGATATTTCACATGATGAAAATCAAAAAGTCATAATTTCTGAAAAAATTTACACAACTGATTTAAAAAAAAAAAAAAATATGGAAACAACCTATTCAATTAAAACATAACAATTATCACAATGTTCAATAAATCGCTGATGAAGGCTGAAATGCCAGAAACCGGTCCAATTAAGAATACAGTGCAGTTATGAATTTTTGAAATATATGCTTTCATCTTCTTTACCACGCACCATTTAAACAAAATTAAAAATTGCATATTAATTACAGTAGTAATTGCAATATGTCTGAAAAATGACGATAAATCTAACAAACAAAAAAAAAAATTTTTTTTTCTTCGCTTCACAGCGTCATCTCAAATATATGTAAAGTGCATATGTAGGTATGTACAAAAAACGTACATCACATATGACAACTCTTACGAAAACTGATAATAGTGGAAATTAGAAGTATAAATGCAAAAAATATTCAAAATTCAAAAAATAACGATTGTTTGCTTGGACAGAGTTGTATCTTCTGAAATTAATATAAAGTAAAGCTGTATGGTACGAAAACTGAAAACTAACCACACTGCTCGTAGGCCTGACTTTAGGTGAGTGTGTTAAAGCGCTGACCAAAAAGTGCAAGTACGAGTGTATGTGAAGGTTCACGGTTCAAAACCTCACGGCCGCCCTAAGTAGAAAAAATTTTTTCATATAGAAACAACCTATTCAATTAAAACATAACAATTATCACAATGTTCAATAAATCGCTGATGAAGGCTGAAATGCCAGAAACCGGTCCGATTAAGAATACAGTGCAGTTACGAATTTTTGAAATATATGCTTTCATCTTCTTTACCACGCACCATTTAAAAAAAAAATATTTAAAAAAAAATCATAAAAAAGCAAAAAACTTTATTGTATGCCATAAAAATTGATGCAAAGAGTTATTTACCATTAAAAGCCATTTTCTCGGTAACTTTTTTTCGCACGTAAGCTCCCTTTTCATAGACTTAGCCTATATATTATTTACGATATCAATAATTAAATTAAAAATACTCTTGTTCCTTAGGTTCATGTAAATCAAATGTTAATTCCATATTTTTAAGTTCTATAATTTTCACATTAGGGATCCTGTAATTTCAATATGTAGCAATTCCCCTAGCTCACTTATGTTAGAAATATCTGCATTATTTGAAAGGCCACATGTTAAATTCGAAATCGATACCAAAAATTTTTTATGGTTACAGTTTTTTATGACTTTTTTAGAAGTAGTTTGACTAACTAGATAATCAATTAACAAATAAGAAAATTATATTTGGTCTAGACCGACTATACGATACCCTATACCATGGTCTAGAGACCCTGCCTCTTCCGCCCAACTAATTGGATGTAGAAAATAACCATAAACCATATTTGAGTGGCATTGTTATTAATTTTTTTGGTTGTAGATATGAAAAAGTTCATATCGGGTGCTATATTTATATGGGGACTAGGTCGAAAAATGGGCCGATCCTACCAAAAGGTGTAAGTATTTTTTTGTGGACCGTGAACCTCCAAATCCTACTATTGTATCTATTGAAATTATTTCAAAAGAATATTCAGCTGGACCTAAGTGTGCATTCTTCTGACCAAAAAATTTTTTTTCTTTTCTTAATAGGTCATGCAGTGGATCTAATATAATCGAACTATTCTCTATGTATTTATTGTAGAAATTTATTTTTCCTAAAAACTGACGAATATTTTTTCGAGTCTTCGGAATAGGAAAATTTTTTATTGAAATTAAGTTATCTTTTAATGGGCTGATAAAGTTATTTATTATTATATGCCCTAGATATTTCACAGAGTCTGCTGCAAATTTGCATTTTTATAATTTTAGCCTGAAGCCTTCCTCAAGTATTGCTTGTAATAATTGTTCCATGTGCTTGATATGCTCTTCAAAAGTTTCAGAAAAAATCGAAATGTCATCTATATAATTTACTGCGAAATATGTGAGTTTATGTTTTTTAATTATATTACTCAGTATTCTCTGAGAAATAGCTGGAGACGTTATTAACCCAAATGGGAGACACGTCTATTGAAAATGACCTTCTTGCGTAACAAATCCTGTTTTTCGTCTGTCTTCAATCCGTAATAGTATTGGCCAAAAAGCTGAGTTTATATCAAGAGTCGAGAAAAACTTACAATTCCTTGTTTTTTCTACCATATCTTCAATTAGTGAAAATGTGATTGAAGGATGACAATTTTATTTAAATCCCTGAAGTTTATACAAATCTAAATTTTTTTTTCTCTTCCTTTTTGTAAGCTAAGGTCACTGGAGCCCCAAATGGACTATACCACTCTTCAATTAAATTTTTTTCTAACACTTTTGAGACCTATTGCTCTATTTCTTTTCTGTCTTCTGTAGAATATCTGTATGGCCTCTTACTAAAACATTTATCTATTCTAAGGTCAACGCGAGCTTCATAATTTGTTGCTGTACCTGTATCATACTTATCCTTTGCAAAGATTGACTTATAATTATCAATGAGTTTATTTATTATTAATTTTTGCTCCATATTTAAGTGAACTATAGAAATTTCAAAGTTTTCAACATTTAAATATTCGTTGAAATTTATTTTATATTCTTTACAAGGGCTTTACAAGTATTGTTATGGCTTTTAACAGGAACCGACTTTTCACCTTTAACATTTTCTTTTTTATTGGAATCTATCAATTTCTGTATTATTTCTAGATTCTCATGTTGATTTAATCTAATTTTTTTTTTATCATATTCAATCCAGTCAAAATGTCTTCTTTAAAGTATTCGCCATCTATGACAAATAAGTATATTTTTTTTTCTAAATTAAAAATTTTTATCTTTATTCTGATCATACCATTTGTTTTTTTCTCACCATTAATTGTCCGAAGATTTGTACTCTGCGCATTAGTTCTCTTGTTTTTTAGTTTTAATAATTTTGAGTTAATCAAAAAAACATGGGAGCCGGAATCATATATTCCAAACGTCTCTAATGAATTTTACAGTAGCAGTTTGATTCTTATTAACGGTGGAACTTCTAGTTTTTTGGATGTGTATTGAGAATATACTTGATTTAATTTTTTCTTTCTGCTTCACACTTTTAATTTTTTTTGAACCAGCATGATTGTTCAAAGTGATAGCGATTATCTTTACCAAGTTTCTCACATATTCTACATGGTTTTTTTCTCTACACTTTTCTGTTAAATTTATATTTAAACTGTGTTTCTTTTCAGACGAGTTCGTTTTGTATTAAATGTTCTAAACTTCTTAGTTCATTGAAGAGATCTTTAGTTTTTTTAAATGTCTCCTGTAAAGTCTGTCTGTCTAATAGTGATCCATTTATGTATTTGAAGGATATTGCATATTTTACTAGAGTCCATCCTTTATCTGCAAAGGTTTCACAAAAATTATCTCTCCAGATTTTTCACCCCGAATTAATTGTAAACCTATTAAGCATTGAGCTATACCAATCTAAACAAGATCCTTCTAAGAATAATTTCAGACTTTTTATTTTTTCTTCATTACTTTTAATTTCCATACGATCACATTCACTCTCGAACAGGTTTATGCATTGAATAACATGCGAATTTTTGTTTGTAAATTTTTGCAAGATCAATTTGTCGCATAATTGTTTGAGATTTTTTACATTGTTATATTGTATATCCTCTTTTTTGTAGAAAATTTGTCCAATATATTTGTCAAAATTTCCTCTGTCATACCCCCCGCAATAGTAATTTTATCGTCCTTTTTTGTAGAGAATTTCTCTAATATGCTTGTTAACATTTCTTCTGTAATACCACTTGAAGTAGCATGTTGTTTTTGCGTGTGTTGTACTGGACCCTTTTCTAGAAAATAATTATTATAATGTACATTATTTTCTTCATCTAAATAAACTTCTGATAACTCCTCGTCTAGCTTTATCCACACTCTCCTTGTGTGATGTGTTTGTTTTAATAAGTTTTTTATTTTTTAAAAGCTGCCATACATATCAATTTTGTGTGCTGTGTTACGTCTTGATATTGTTCTGGCATACAAAAAGTTTTGTCTTCAGTTATAGTGATTGAGGTTAAAGCCAGCCAATTAGATTTTCCTTTGATTGTTGGTCTTAGCATAAATTTAAATTTCAGCTTTTCCATTTCAGATAATAACCAAAGAAAAATATCGTTTTATAATGAAGTTTTATTACTTCCTTAATTCTGGAACTTAACACCGATTAAATAAACAAATTTGAGTTTCTCTGCAAACAAAGTTTAATTTGTACATTATTCATATCTTTCTTATTATCTAACATAATTATTAATTATTTGCGACCTGTATTTTGATTACAAAGTTTACATGGTCGGACATCGCTAAATCGACTCAGAAAGTGATTCTGAATCGATCCGTACACAAAAAGATGGGTCTAGCTCAAATAATTTTGGTAGTTAAAATCAGCAGCACGAAGTCATTATACCCAAACCACATAGTGGTATAGGGTATAAAAATTGTTATTGCCATTTTCTTTGTAAGCACACTACAATACAAAAAAATAAGTAGCCGCAAATTGGTTATTAGTTGGAGTTATTACTTGAGAATCTTATTTTATTTTGTATGGCTATTTTACTTAGAATTATAAAATTCTTAGTAGTGACTTTTAAGATTTAGTAGTGACTTAAAAAAAAAATAAAACAAAACGTTACTCCCGAATTCTTATTGTGTGTGCGTGCCTGAAACATCAACACACTGACAAAGTTAACAACCTAAAGGCATCTATCGCGCACACATAATTCGAAATGTGCAATGAACTGTTTGCTCTAAGAATACAATACACAAACACATTTCCACAGGTATTTTTAATTTTTTTTAATGATTTAAAATGTCTAGACTTCTTTTTAATAAAAATGAAAAATTTTAATAAAAATTGTTTTAAATTATGTTTTAGAACCCAAATATGTCCATGATATAATAATAGAATGAAAAACAGGTCAGAAAGTTCAGGGATGACCATAAGATACCCTATATCAGGAATTGTGAGAAGGAGCATTACGTCCATTTATATTGAGGTCATAAATGATTACAGAAAATTATATAAGCTTAATTTGAGTGTAGTTTTTATGAATTTCTTTTGAATTTATAGATTTAAAAAATTTTATATCAAATTATATTTTTCTATGGAACCTGGATCAAATACAAATTTACTTATGCAGGTCATTATAGGTGAGATATACTACATAGGTCAGATTTGATTTATTGGTTTCTTTAGAAAATCTTGTTTCTTTTCTATTTGGCCTCATTTTAACCATTATCAAATTTTGGTTGGTTTTTACTAAGAACAAGTTAAAAAATTCATGGAGAATTGAATTCTGCCCTTTTTTGCGACAGAAAAATAAATCAAATATCAACGCACAACACGAACATACACAGCTCTAAAATATCGCTACAAATAAATGTATACGCATACATTCGCACATGCACGATACTTTGCAGGGAGACAAGAACTCTAACAATTTTAATTGTTAAAGGTATTTGATACCATCAAAGAGTATTTGTAGATTTAATAACAATAGCTTAGGTAGAGTAGGTTTTTGTTTAGGTATGTGTATGTGTGTGTGTGCAACAGCTGTATTGTTTATTATGTACATATGATACTTACATAGTATATAGTGTAGTAGAATAGTAAATCATTGTATGAAATTCCTATGTTGCAAGGATTTATTTCAAATCTATATAAAGCGTCATTTGTACGTTTGTCTATTTTATATACTTATGTGTTTGAAACACATTTGTACATATTACATATATCCATACATATTTCTATGTATGCGCTTTAGGTATAAAAAAAACGCGTCTTAATATTAGTACGGGTATTTTAATACCCTATATTTAGGGTTTTATAATTATTTTGTTACGTTTTTCTAGAAAACGTTGACGAGAATAAGTAGTGTGATAAAAACAAATAAATTTTACCTAAAAAGATAATTCAAATTTGGAATCAGTTCTTTTTTGGCCACAACAGTACATCCATATTTAAGTTAAGTATTAAGGGCGGTATGCAAAAAAATCAAAAGGCACTTCAAGTAGACTTTATTGCATGTTTTTCATACAAAATTTGTTGCTAAAGTCCACTTGAAGCACACTTAAATTTTTTTTTGTATACGGCCCTAAATCTTTGAATTAAAATCAAATAAAAATCTTTCAATATATTTCGCTTAACCAATCGATTTTGGTATGGAAAATATAAAGAAGTTTGATTGCGTTTTTCGACCCTAAAAAAGAGACATATAAAAGGATTTTCATGTTCACGAAAACTCAAGTCGAACTAAAAATTGATTTGAGTGAACAAAGTAACCAAAAGATCAAGGTTAAAGACAGCAATTTTTTTTTTATTCTCGTATTTTATTTATTGAATCTTCACTTATATGATGTGAACTAAAAATAAGTGTTCAAATCTTAAAACTAAAATTAAGAATAAAGTCTAGCCAGTGCCAGACAAAAATTTCATTTGTTCATAAATTAACCCATTTGGCGCCTCTGTACCCAATTGAGTACACCCAGAAAAAAGGACCCAGAAAAAAGGAAGCCAGCTATTAGGTTTTAAATGTAATAATGTTTTTTTGTGTATTGGTTAAAAAATGAAAAAGAATTGCAGCTATATCGATGACAACTGTCATAGAATTAACTTTGAACTTACAGTAACCTCAAGCATACAAGTATGTCAGTCCTTTTATTATTTCTTTCTTTTTTCGTAATTTTTTTTTTTAAATTTACATATGCAGTTGTATAGTGTACATTCTCTTTTATAAAACAAGTTATAAATAAGTCGATTCCAGTTTATAATCACAAACATTTTTTGTTTGGAATACCACTGTACTTAGTTGGGTACAGCGGCGGATTCCATATAAAAATTGTGGCAACGCTATTGCTGTATCACATTCAGAAATTCACAAGCATATTTGCAAACGTATTTATATAAAAAGGGAAATCCCGAAATAAGAAACTATTAAGACTTATTTAAATGATGTTTACAATTGTTTTAGTTTAGTGAGAGATCTTTATCAGATCAGGTCAAGGTATACTTGACCTTTGTATAAGATATGTGGGTCGAACTCTTTATGAATACGGTGCTAACAGATTACCGCACAAGTTATCACTACAACTTATACAAACAAATTTGTTATGGGTGGAATAGACAACTTAACATCTCTTGGGAGTATCAAAACAAATCTCTAATTTATTGGAACCAGAAGGGCAATTCATTTTTATAAAAGATGAGGATAGAAAACAAGAAATTATATTTCCAAAACGTAATTAACCCATTGCAGTCAACTGGTATTTAAATACCCAAAAAAGTTAAAGTATTAAAAAAATTCCTGTGTTGACCTAAAAAGAGATAATGACTGCAAGTTGCTTTTTTATTTAATACTAGAGATTGATTAATGTGGGAAAAATTTAAGAATTTTTTTTTCTACATTTTTACCTTTAGTTTGAGAATGGAAAAAATTGCGTTTTTTTTTGTTTGTCAAAAAATGATCAGAAAAAGGTTTGTCAAATAAAGGATAATGCGAAAAATGAAAAACGCGTGCACATTCTAAATAGCCTTAGGTGCCGCATTTATAATGTGAAAAAAATAAAACCGATTTGTCAACACACTTGGCCGTCACACGTTAAAAAGTGAAAATGGGTATTTAAAAACCCAACCGTTCTAAAATTAGCAATTTTCTCTATATTGAAGTAATTATTTTTGGCGTAAATAAAGGGCGAATTTATATTTTTTAAGCTTATTTAAAGAAAATTAGAGGTTGTTTACACTTTGCAATTTTAGATTTATCTGGTGTGACACTTCTATGGTAATCCAGGAAGCATGGTGCTGGGTGCACATTCGCCTGGCACTTCAAACATCTGTACTCTGTTTTGCCACCGCACTGCAGGCAGCGACAACATGCTGGGAGTTTTCCGGTTAACTCTTGAACCCTACCTATATTTTAGATTGACTTTTCCTACCCTGGGTGCTCGAGGACCCTGTAATTTCATGCGTCATATTTTCAAAAAAGTTATGAAATTTCGTTTTTTTAACATTTATTTATTTATTGCATAGTTATAAAGGAAATTTAAAGAAAAAAAAAGTAATAATATAGGCTTTAACCACCTTTGGCACAAATTTTTATTTGATGCTCCCCACAGATAGGCATTTGGCACTTGCTAAAAAAAGTTTTACTTCTTCTGTCCTTTGAGTACGGACAGAATCTACAACGTCCTTGTTTCATGGTACCAGGCACTGATCTATCAGGCTCATGAGGCGTTTTCAGTATGCCATTTATCATTTCGTGAATATTTGTAGTCAAAATAGGCCATAGTTTACGCTGCTCCAGATAAGGTATTATGAGCTGTAGTGATAAAGTCTTCAACAGTGCACGTCTATTCGGTGCATTTTCTTTACTTGTTGCTCCACTTAAGTTCAACAATATCATTGAGTTTATACCAACGGTATTTAGTAGCCCGTAGAACATACACAAGAGCCAACGACGAGTTTTACGTGACATAGTCGATCGAAAGTGTCAACTCCTCCTTTTGTTTTGTTATAAAAATCCACCATTTCTGGTAAAGGGACAGTTCTATCTTTATCAGGATGAATGTGCACTGATGATAATAAATTTACTATCTTTTTGTGACTACCTTTAGGCGAGCAGTAGGCTAGTAAAGTTAGAGGTCCAATATACGCAAATTTTGCAGAGTTTTTTTCAAAAGGACATTTGTCTTTCATATCCAAAGGTCTATCTTTCTTATTTTGTCTAAGAGTGCCAACTACTGTTACATTTTTTTTCCAGTAGAATAGTAGCAGAAGGTATTGACGTGAACCAATTGTCACAAGTAAGCTTTCTGTTATTTCCATGTATAGGCGATGTCAGAGACTGAAGATAATAATCTGCAACTGGTTGGGTTCTCGGAGTACTTTCTTATCATGCAAAATATTTTCGAATCACACATCAATATTATTTTTATCCCACATTTATCAGGTTTATTAGGTATGTACATTCTAAACTGGCATCGGCCTCTGAACCCAAGCAATTGTTCATCTATTGTGCAGCAGATTGTTGGAGTGTAAAAATCAGTACTTTTAAACAATATCATCATATAATTCGCTTATTGGAGCCAATTGATCTACTCTCCGATGTTCTTCACGCGTATTTTTATCATCAAATCCCAAACAATTTGTTAGGAACTCAAATCGGGATCCGGGCATCGTAGCTCTGAATGGATTGTTTCTATATGAAATTTTTCTACTTAGGGTGGCCGTGAGGTTTGAACCATGAACCTTCGCATACACTCATACTTGCACTTTTTGGTCAGCGCTTTAACACACTCACCTAAAGTCAAGCCTACGAGCAGTGTGGTTAGATTCAGTTTTCGTAGCATACAGCTTTACCTTGTATTAATGTCAAAAGATACAACTCTGTCCAAACAAACAAACAAACAAAACAACTAAAACATAACAATTATCACAATGTTCAATAAATCGCTGATCAAGGCTGAAATGCCAGAAACCGGTCCGATTAAGAATACATTGCAGTTATGAATTTTTGAAATATATGCTTTCTTCTTCTCTACCACGCATCATTTAAACAAAATTAAAATTTGCATATTAATTACAGTAGTAATTGCAAATGTCTGAAAAATGCCTATTAATCCAAAAAATAAACAAACCAAATTTGAGAAAAAATCTGTTCAATATTTTTGTTTTTTGATAGATTTAAGTGAAGATCGGGAAGCAGCATATGTCTAAGATTTGTCCTATAATGAGTATTTTTCGACTACTGATTAATGAGTATAATAAATACATACAAATCCAATTTGACTGCGACTTATATGATAATTTGGATCTTATGACAATTTATGGACTGAATTTCACCAATTTTAACAGCGTTCATCCCATGGTCGATAAAAGCTTATAGACAAACTTTCATCAAAATATATACATATATGCGATCTGTTGTTTGCTTAAAAGCTTTACATGGACACACAGACGGACGGACGGATGGACGGACATCGCAAAATCGACTCAGAAAGTGTTTCTATGTCGATCGGTATAATAAAAGATGGGTCTAGGTCAAATATTTTTGGTAGTTACGAACAGCAGCATATATAGTTACAACACAAAAAATATAGAATTTACTTTAAAATTAATTAATAAATCCCGAGATTTTCATATGCCTATTCCGATTGGCCTCCCTAATCCTAATATGTATATATGTCATAATAAATCCTTGGTTGGCATAACATAAATATAATCAAATTAATGAGAGTTTCCACGACAGCTTCCAACTTACTCCTTCAGCTGTAATTTATATATATAAGTTTTTAATCGGAATTTTTGTATACAATTTCCTTTTAAAGTGTTTATAACACATTTGTCATCTCTGTAGTACAGAAATGTCGCAATGGAAAAAGTATTGCGTGTAACGTTGCATGCAACATATGAACCGCATAATTACGTGGCAAATAAACATGTAGGAATGCTACATGACAGCTAAAAAGGAAGTAGAGACATGAGGAATTTATTACAAAGCTAATAACTAAATATATCAGTATTCATAAACAGTAACAACTGAAACTGGAGCCACCAAAATTAACCCTTTTCTTCTTTAACGTTTCACTCGGTTATTTATCCTTTATATTCTATCTTCATTAAAGGACAAAAGTATTATGGTTAGTCTGTTAGCTTTATGAATTATGTAAAATATTGAATATTACAACTTTTTATTTATTTATTAATGAAGTAGAAAACAAGTAAGAAAATTATATGTAGTCGGTCAAGATACCCTATACCATCCGTTTAGAAACCCTATTTCTTAGCCCAACTAATTGAATATAGAAAATAAGCGTAAACCAAAGTTGAGTGGCATATGAAAAAATTCATATCGGATGCCCACATTTATATCGGAACTAGGTCGAAAAATGGACCGATCCTGATCACATTTGTTAGGTCTCTTATTTTTTGCAAAAACATATAAAAACTAAATTTCAGAAATATTTGTGCAATATATTAGGTTTTTGATAGATTTAAGTGAAAATCGGGAAGCAGCTTTATATGAGGGCTATAACTAAGAATTGTCCTATTGGGTTTATTTTTAGCCTACTGATTAATGGGTGTAATAAACATAAACAAACCCAATTTTACCGAGATCTATATGATAATTTGGATCATATGGCGATTTCATGACTATCATTTGTATAGGGACTATGTCTGAATTGAATACGCACGTATTTTCTCCAATTTTAACAGCGATCATGATATAGCTGTGAGAAGCTTAGATACCAAATTTCATCAGAATATGTTCGCGTTTGCGACCTGTAGTTTGATTACATGGACACACAGACGGCCTGGCGGTCAAACGGCCAGATGATGTTAGTGATGTCCCTAAATCGACTCAGAAAGTGATTCTGAGTCGATCGACATAATAGAAAGTGGGTCTAGGTCAAGCATATTTGGTAGTTGCAAACATCAGCACAAAGATATTATACGCTGACCACATAGTGGTGTAGGAAATAAAACTATATACCCAAACGAGAGAATATTACATTGTAATAAATTAGGTTACAATGATATACAAATTTTTTTGAAAAAAAAAAAAAAAAAACGCTGGCCTAAATCAAAAATTCTTCCACAGGAGACGTGGGTTTCACACAGACAATCCTTAAAAAAAGTTACTATATGTATTACTCTATTGAATCTTCATTTAAATTATATGAATAAAGACTAAAATATTAAATCTATATGATGAAAGTAATTTGTACGTTCATCAGCATTATATTGAATTTCACAATTTGTTTATATAAATATGTATATTGATATATTTATATTAATATGATTTATTATAATAATAATTATCTACCAATGAATTTATAAAGTATACTTGTATTTGAATTATCTTTAAATGAAAACGTTTTATAAGTCACATCTCTGCATTGTAAGAGATCAACCCCTATTTTTTGTGTCTTTTTGAATCGACATTTATTCTTTATATTTTATCTTATATGTTATCTTATCCTATCGTATGATATTTATCCAATACCGAGGCTACAAGATTTTAGCGCTAAGTAGAAATATCCTATTCCCTTTTTACAACGCAAAGTCGGCATTACCTACATACATAAGTACAACCTAACTGAATATTGAATAAAATAATGCAAGTTACTTGAAATAAATATAAATTCTTTTATTTCGAAATCGCGAATAAATTCCCTATTCACCTTAACAACTCTCCCAGTTCCTATTATATTTTCCCTAAAAATTATTTTGAGTTTAAAGATCATAAATACCTTATGATCTTTAACATGGTCCAATCGAACCTCCTTTGATTTGGAAACAAATATACAGTCCACTGTAAAATGTACATGCTTTTTCATCGTAAAAAAAAAAAATAACATAACAACATAGCCTACAAAATAGTGTGTATATTATTTTACTACATAATAAAATTATTAAAATAAAAAATGAACAGTACTAGTACAATTTATTCGTAAGTTATATCCAACTCCATACTGCTCATAATATGGTAACACTGATTTTTTAATAAAACATCCCTGGTTTGGTATTTCTTCTTTGCCCTTGTCTTTTTTGCACATTAATTTTCACAAATTTCTCGTGCTAAAATCTTAATTGTTCCTCCAACAAAACTTAAAATTCTTAAAAAATAAAGCAAAAACCCAAGGTTCAGAAAATACACACATGAAACACACAATGTTCTGTTCAAAAGCAGCCAACACATATCTTTATTTTCATATCAATTATGTGCGTTTCTAAATTTTCTACGGTGCCCAACACAACCATGACTGTGTTCGTTTTAATATTTCGTTATTTACACGAACATTTTTGTATCACATACTTTTTGTTTCAATCACACATAAAGCACACATTTTTGAGTGTTGCTTATATTTTAAACACGACAATAAACAAGTTCGAGTTCAGTTATATTTTAAGTCGTGTTGTGGCTCGTGTAGTGAGAAAAAACAGAACATGTACAATAACAGGTTCGAGTTCAGTTATATTTTAAACACGACTTAAAATATAACTGAACTCGAACCTGTTTATTGTACATGTTCTGTTTTTTCTTACTACACGAGCCACAACACGACTTAAAATATAACTGAACTCGAACCTGTTTATTGTACATGTTCTGTGTTTTTTTTTCAGTACACATACCAGAACATGAACTTCAAATAAAGCAACACTCACAAATGTGTGCTTTATGTGTGATTGAAACAAAAACTATGTGATACAAAAATGTTCGTGTAAATAACGAAATATTAAAACGAACACAGTCATGGTTGTGTTGGGCACCGAAGAAAATTTAAAAACAAACATAATTGGTATGAAAATAAAAATATGTGTGTGTTGGTCTAAGTTATGTTTGTTTGCATATATGTACGAGTTTTTTATTCAATGTGTGTTTTTTTCTGAACTCTGCGAAAACCATAGTAATTGCATTGGAAAAAATAAAAGGGAAAACAACAAAACATCTGTGAAAAATCTAAATTAAACTACATTTCATTTTAGAAGCTAAGGAAATGTGAATTGATTTTTCGACACAAAACCTGCAAATTAGAAAAAATAATCAAGGTTTTTTTTTCGAAAATTAACAAATTAACATTGCAGCAAACAGTCGTGTATTCAACAATTCAACCACAATTCAAACAATTGAAGGATTTCGAAATCCCAAGCAACGCAATTTCGTTTTCGGCTCTACAGCTAATCGTGAATAAATTCCCTATTCACCTTAACAACTCTCCCAGTTCCTATATTTTCTCTAAATATTATTTTGCGTTTAAAGATCATAAATAACTCATGATCTTTAACACTATAGCTAAATTAAAGTCAATGCCAGAATTAATTTATAAGCTGCAACAATTTGTCTAATCAAATCAATAATATTATTCAGTTCTTTGTTGACACCAAGTCTGCTGTAACTCTGCCTTTTAATACTTAACAGGGCCTGTTAACAGAATTTTGTGAATATAAATACGAAAGTTAAATAAGTTATACAAAATTTTATGCAGAATATAGACCCCATATACTGCATAACACTTTGCACTAGTCCTAATCTGCAAACCATCATCGAGCCATTTCGTACAATTTTGTCATTTAGTTTTTCCATATAATAGTACAAAAAAAGTTTTTTAACTTTGATCTTTTTCTAGAATGCAATTTATTTTTAAAATCTATAAATCTCACTAGTTATATGGCTAAACTCCTCAACTTATATGTAGAACGTACTTAATTTTCGTAGTCAGCACAAAAGCATGCAACCATGTTACTTCAACATTCTCTATAAATCGCGTAACATTTTGTAGAACAAAGATTCTGATAATTTAACAGTCTCGGTTAAGCATTCAATATTTTTCAAACACGTACTTAATTTTCATGTCTTCTAAAACAGTTTAAACGATTTCATTTACGACGCGCAATATGGTTAAATTTTAAATTAAATATTAAGATATTTATTTCATATTCGGAACGGGTAATGATGAGACTAAAATTAAGCTACGCCATTTAAAAAATTGTTTTTTTTTGTCAAAATTCAAAACGTTTAGATTTATTATTTAAACTTGCAAAATTTAATATTAGTTTTAATTTCTCATCATGAACACTGAAAATAAATTAAACTTTAAGAACTAATAATATATATCTAGCAGATTCCAGAACCCGAAATTCGAGCGCAAATTCTAGGAAATTTTGTTTTTTCATTAAATAACGACCCTAAAGGTATGCTTCACAATTCAACTCATTTTAAATGAAGAAAACAAACTCAGCACATTAGCAAAAACACATTTATCAAATTTAATAAACAGACACATATGTGTTAGTAGCAACTGTGAACGATCATAACTCCGAAAAAATATTTCAGACGATGAAAATCTGTATACCTGTGTAACAGAAAAAAAGAAATACCTTTAAAATGATTTTTTTTTTGCCAAAATCGGGGTAAAACTGTGAAACTTACACCGGTAACAAGACATCGCAATGCCTATTAATATTATAGATACCCAATAAATGTCGGCCATGTCACTTTTCACACCTTAATCGAATATATATATTTTTTGAAATTTTCTGTATTTTCTTCTTCAAAAACAACAGTATCCACTACAAACCTCTCCTGTGCGTTATACTTTGCATCGAAAGAACAATGTGTGGGATCATCATCTTCATATGACGGAGTATACTTCATATTCGGTGATTCTAAGACATCCATAACTTCTGCTGGAATATTTATACCTTATACCACTATGTGCACAGTAGGACGGGTCGATTTAAAAATCGCCCAAGTGACAAAGACAATCGTATTCTAGGGATCAAAATAAGAAACTTTGCCCGAGGAACCATACCTCTAAAACGAATTCTCATGTCCCTACATTTGACCTGTCTGTCTGTCTGTCTCACTTTGACCCATTTAGAGTGCCCCAATCGAGTCCATGCCAGTAGCACACCCCCTGGGTGCCCCGTACAAACATTTCAAAAAATCAATTTAATATTAAATTTAACACTCATACGTATACGTATCTTCTACTCTGCTAATAATAATCATACGCCTTGACTACATATGTTATGTTATTCAAGAAGATCGATCAGAGGAGGGTAAATAATTTTTAGATCACTCCGTGACTATGCGTGACTCTGCGTGACTACCCCAAAATTAATCTGTAGTCACAACAAGACTATGGGCCAAGTTTCAGATCAATTGCATGAGGGCGAATGGGTTGCCCCATGGCAGACAGACAGGTCAAATGTCGGAACATCACAATTCGTTTTAGAGGTATGGTTCATTGGGCAAAGTTTCTTATTTTGATCCCTAGAATATGATTTTCCTTGTCACTTGAGCGATTTTTGTGCCTCCCTACAAATCGACCCAACCTAGTGCGCAGGGTATAATAACAATATGCTAATGTTGTGATTTGAGACTTAACCTAGACCACCCTTTATTATACCGATCAACGCAGAATCATTTTCTGGGTCGGATTGGATTAGCGTTGTCCGTTTTTAATTAAACCACAAGTCGCAAATATGAATATATTTTAATGAAATTAGGTACGTAAACTTTTGGTGGTCATGGAAAGAACGCTGTTGAAAGTGCTGAAAATCGGTTTAGGTTCAGATCTAGTCCCCATAAAAACGAAATCCCTATGAAATCGACCTAAATTCCCAGAGATTCAAATTAGATCTGGGTCAAATTGGATTGGGGTGTGTTTATTACATCCACTAATCAGCAATAAAAAAATGACACACAAATTTTGTTTATGCTTTTTTTCTCAGAATCACTTTCTGGGTCGATTCGTGCATCCGTACGTCTATCTACAGGACGTAAAAGTAGATAAATTTTAATGAAATGTGGTTCATAAACTTCAGTTGGCCATAGCAAAACGTTATTGAAATGGGTGAAACTCGGTGCATGTTCAGACATAGTCCCTTACAAGTGACACCTATGAGATCGATTTAAAATGCCATAAGATCCAAATTATCATGTCGATCGCGGTTCAATTGGGTTTGTGTATATTTATTACATCCAGTTACCAGTATTCAAAAAAAAAAAAAAAAAAAAAAACAAGCAAAAAAATTATAATCGGTCTAGACCGACTATACGATACCCTATACCATGCGTTTAGAGACCATATCTCTTAGACCCAACTAATTGGATTTAGAACATAAGCATAAACCAAATTTGAGTGGGATTTTTATTAATTTTTTTGGCTGCAGATATGAAGAAGTTCATATCGGATGCTATATCTATATGGGGACTAGGCCCAAAAATGGATCGATCCTGACCGTGGTTGGTAAAGCCTCTTGTATCTTGCAAAAATATATACAAACAAAATTTGAGTGCAATATTTTTGTTTTTTTATAGATTTAAATGAAGATCGGGAAGCAGCTCTATATGGGGCCTATGGCTAAGAGTTGTTCCATAGGGATCGTTTTTGGACTACTCATTAATGGATGTAATAAACACATCCAATTGGACAATTTTGATCTTATGGCAATTTATGTCGATTTCTTAGGGGTGATTTGTATGGGGGCTAAGTCTTAAAGTGGACCAATTCTCACCAATTTCAATAGCGTTCTTCCCATAGCCAAATATCATATACCAAATTTCGTCAAAATATATTCATATTTGCGACCTGCAGTTTGATTAAAAAGTTTACATGGACACACAGACGGACGGACGGATGGACATCGTTAAACTGACTCAGAAAGTGATTCTGATTCGAGCGGTATAATAAAAAATGGGTCTATGTCAAATATTTTTGGTAGTTACAAACAGCAGCACAAAGTCATTATACCCAAACCACATAGTATAAAAACCCCTAGGACAATTATTAGTTATACCCCAATAAAAATGACCCCGATGCTTCCCGATCTTCACTTAAATATATCAAAAAACAAAAATATTCCACAGATTTCCCTCAAATTTGTTATGTAGATGTTTTTGCAAACAATAGGTGGCTCTATCAAATATGGTTTGCATCGTTCCATATAGATATATCAACCGGTATGAAGTTCTGCAGATCTGCAGGCAAATAAATTAATAACAATTCCACTCAGTTATTTTTTATGCTTATTTTCTATACCAAATTAGTTGGTCTTAAGATCAGTTTTCTAAAACCATGGTATAGGGCATTGCATAGTCGGTCTAGACCGACTATAATTTTCGTACTTGTTTTTAAATATAAGGTCATTTATAAGATAATATTTTTGGTTTCTTTTCTTTTATCATTCAAATCTTCTCCAATCCACATTTATCTTTTGAAATAATATAATTTTTACTTATTTTTTGTTTTGATTTTATAGTTTAGTTTTTAGATTTTTTATTTTAAATTGTGGCTCAAGTTCCTTCAATATTTCCCCAACTGTCTCCGAATACAACTTCGTTACTGAGATAGAGATTAGATTTTTTCTTTGTTTTTTCTTCAATCCATTAAAATAGTTATTGCAAAATTCTAAAATATAATTATAAAGAAAAGTACGGCATGGCATTATATAATAAAGCCGTTTGCGGGAAAGGTGGTTAAATTTTTTTTTGGTTTGACAAAAATATTTAAAAACTAAATTCATTTATTAAATAATAAAAAAGGTTCTGCCAATTAGTATCTTTACCTAATGAACTCGTTTTCTGTGAGTACTCCACGCTGTAAATATACCTTTCTTATCATGCCGAAGAAATGCTGAACGGTTTCTATTTCTTTCATTTTACACATGGACCGTAATCTGCTATCACCCTCCCTGTAACTGGTATCATTGTTTATAATTCTCATTGCAATAAGTGAGACCTTTACTGTGATCCAGGAATATGTAAAACCATTGTTGACTTTCAAGAGCTTTAGCCCAATGTTCTTGCTCTTGTTTTGTTTTCATCGCTTCAATTAGATTCACACATGCTTTGAACCATTCAATTATATCTTGTTCTAAATCTCCAATATCAATGTTATATTTCGTCATTCAATTTTTTGAATCCCTATTCCAGTAAAATTTCTTTCTCTTATGTTAAATTACCGTACTCAGAAATAGTTTTAGATATGTATGATAAATGCAGACTATAAGTCTGAAAATGGCAATCCGTTACTGTTCCGAAAGAATTACACAGGACTCTTTAAATTTCGAATCGCAAATTAATTTATAATTATAATTATACAGTAAGAGCTTGTAATCTAGCCTTTGCCTGAAATATTTTGTTCAGCTATGTGAACGCTCAGTTCTAACTCTGCCGGCAACTTTCTAACTTTTAATACACTTATATCTAACTATTATGCAATTAGTGGTGGTTGATACTCGGATTACTTTCAATGAAACAAACAGACAATTTTAACATTGCGATGTCCTAGGCGGTAGTCAATTGTCCGACTCTGCATGAGTTTTCAACTAAATTAAAGTTAATTTATTGTTAGCTACAAACTAATTATATTTTACATATTATACTATGCTATAACTTGACTTAATTAAAATCAAATAGTAGTTAGCTTATAATAGTCTTTACTTTAGTCAAAAGTAGAACCCCCCCAAAAGAATTTTAAATTTAAAAATAACACAAAATTTAATATTAAGTTTATCAAATTGTTAACTTTTTCAAATATCTTGTTTATATTTGTTACGAGTATAAATAATTAGTGAAATATGTAGAAACTAAGACTAAAGTAGAGCGTATCAGAGGTTCGGCATAGCCGAATTTAACTATACAATTTTTTATTTTTAACGCATTCAGCATGGATATGCCGTTTTTTAATGATTCTAAGAGCATCTCTGATGTCGTTTTCCACCTCATTAGAGCCAAGCGATTGACAGGCATCTGTTTAAAGTATAAATGTCCTATATTATGTGAAATCAATAATAGGTTACCCGTTCTTCTTGCCATGGATTCCATCCATATTAATTTCTAGACAGATATTCATAGAAATTACCTCTGTTAAAGTTTTCGGCAGGCATCTTTTTAACAATGACTTCATCATATTAACTTGCATAAAGAATTAAATCGTGGAGTTATTTGAAATATATATTGATATCTATAATATTAATAGGCTAGGCGATTTCTTGTGACTGATGTTTTGTTCTACCGTTTTCTCTCGATTTTGACCAAACGTATATTATTTGAAAGGTATTTCTTTTTTGTTGATTTTCAGATTTACAGATCTTTTAATTTTTTCCTTTATTTTGAGTAAATTGCACTCAAAATTAGCATACTTTTAGGGTCTTTATTTAATGAAAAAATAAAATTTCCTAGAATTTGCACTCGAATTTCGAGGGCTGGAATCTGCTAGTATATATTAATATCTATTAGTATATTAGAAAGGTATAAAATTTGTGAAATAAAATTTTAGGGACGTATTAAATTTGTGAAATAAAATTTTGACAATCTACATTGAAGTAATAGTTGTCCTCACTAATTGTGTTGTTTAGCTCAGTCAAATCAGTTATACTTTTTATGGGGAAAACTGTGCGCACATTATCGTTTGTTACTTCTTGGTGAAGAACCCTTTCAGTCAAAACTTTCTGCTCATTATAACATCATTTTACTTGACTATAATTTCTGTAATTTAATATTTTAATGAATAAGCAAGGTGAAATTAGTAGTTAAAACTAGCAAAATGTGTTACGGAAAGTAAGTTACCTTGAAGCTTTTGTATAGTATTTGAAAATTATATTAATTAATTTAAGTTTTGTGCATATTTTACTTTTGGAATATCTTACTGTTTACTTCTTAAAATCTTTCTTCAAACAGTTGTTTGAGGTTGAAGCTACCTTCACAGTGCCATGCGTCCTTGATGTCTGTAAAATCATTATTTATTAGAGCAAATTATATAAATTTTCAGTTAATACTTACATTGAGGAACTGCTTTGATATCTAGCTTGGTGAAGCGATTAGCATTTGGAATTAACATCTGTATTTGTAAGTTTATTATTATTATATTTTGAATTTTATGTTTGTGAATTCTTTAAATTTCTATTATTTTCAACCATGTAAGAGTAGCACCAAAAGAAATTGATCACCACTTTGAAATCCTGCAAACTTCAAATTAATATCTGCTATAGCAAGTGCCTCTCCATCACCTATGCTATACTGATCAACTAGACAAGTACCTAAAATTTTAGATAAATTACATGGCTCCTGAAAAAAAATCGTGTGAGTCCGATCGCAGGGGAGATGTGTTAAAATCTAGAAAAGGGTCCGCCAACTAACGTTTTTTTTCAACTAGTGCTTATTTCGTGAATGGTGACACTTAGCTCATGTCTGATTTGACAGATAATTAGTTTTATCCTTCCGCTAAACGAATATGGTTGTGTATACGCTTGAACAACGCTGGGAAATATTGCGACATTACTTTGAAAATCATGGTAATGTTGCAGAATGTGTGCGAAAATTGCGTACGGATTTTGGAAGGAGAGAAGCACCGTCAGCACAGTATGTTCGTTATCTTGTGAAAAAAGTGAAAGAAACTGGCATCCTCATCGATAAACTAAAGCGCGAAAAGCCAAAAACAGTGCGTACACCCGAGAATATTGCTGCTGTGGCAGAAAGTGTGCGTGAAGCGCCATCAACATTAATTCACCGTCGTTCTCAAGAATTGAACATTTCGGTGGCATCATTGAGACGAATTTTGCATAAAGACCTTGTTATGACGCCATACAAAGTCCAATTGGTTCAGGAGTTGAAGCCAACTGACCATCCAATGCGTTCTCGCTTTGCTTAGTGGGCCTGCGATCGACTTACAGAAGATGCCGATTTTGCCAAAAAAAATCATCTTTTCAGATGAAGCTCATTTTGATCTTGGCGGGAATGTAAAAAAGCAAAATTGTCGCATTTGGGGCACAGAAACCCGCGCGCATACATTGAAAAGCCGATACACCCAAAACGAGTCATTGTTTGGTGCGGATTTTGGTCCAGAGGCATAATTGGGCCATTTTTCTTCGAAAATGAGCAAGGAGTGGCCGGTACAGTCAATAGCGATCGTTATCGGGCCATGTTGAATGAATTTTTGTTCACAAAAATTGAAGAGAAGGATATTGGCAACATTTGGTTTCAACAGGACGACGCTACGTGCCACACAGCCGAAGCTACACTCGATGTTTTGAAGATCGCATTATCAGCGGCGCACTGTGGCTCAAATTTTGATTTCATTGGCCAAAAGTCAAATTTTTTTTTGTCATCGATTTTTAAAATTTTTACTCCTTTTTGTAGCTTATATATCCAGATTAAGGTAGCCAAAAAATTAGGTTAAACTATTGATAATTGTGGGCGTGGCATGCTGTCAAACTCAACTGTTTTTTTTAATTCAGCAAAAGGTGTTTTTTTTTTGTTTTTTATCAAAAATAAATGGTTACTACTCGCAAGCTATCATCGATATTGGCCTGCGGTCTTTTTTATAATGTTAGTAGGATTATAGTCTTTAGTTTTTGTAAGTAGTCACAGTTCTAACGTTTGATATTAGGGGCGTTATGAAATATTTATGAAACCACTATATTTTTCTCAAATTTAAACTTTAGTGGAATAGAACTTCTAAAGGAAGTAAGGGAACAAGAAACGTATACCACCCGGAGAAAGGCGAATGTATCCTGTTTAACCCTATATATACTTTTGCACCCCCCACGAGCCCCCGGTAGAACACTTTTTTCATTTTAATGAAATTACTCTAAAAAAATTACTCTAAAAAAAATTTTGTTTTTTTACTTTAGACTACGTAAAAGTAAAATAATTAAATAAAATACCTGCGAAAGGGTTTATTGGCTTTGTTTTGATCAGCAAAAAAATAAGTCATAAAATGATCACAATAGGTTCTACAGTAAACAAATGATCTCTTTCTTAATTTACCTGTTGTCAAATTTAAGGGTCAACCAAAGTCATAAACAATTTTATAAGTTTGTCAATAATCGCGGCACTAAACCACTAAAGATAAAAAACCACCCCATATTGGCGAGAAACTAATTAGTTTTACCTGATATTGAAGTCTGGATAACAAGTGCAGTTTTGTTCAATTTAAGTACTACCTGCTATGAAATTAAAGATCAATGTGTGAATAACATGTACCTAAAAATGTATAAAATGACGGATTCTATAAGGGATTACTCAATAATAAGTTAATACTTCAAGTGTACGGACGTATATTCGCAAGTGATAAAAAGTGATAAAAAAGTGATAACAGACGCAAATAAAAATATTGAGAAAAATTTGGAGAACTTTAGTTATAAAGAACTGGCCGAAGAGTATTTTCGAAACAAAAACCAGGAAGATGTTCTTAGTTACGTTAAAATAAAATTAAACTTAAATTCGTCTAGTACCGAAATACAAGAGCAATTATCTAATTTCGTCAAAGTACTAAAAAAACGATTGAAAGAAGTTAACTACTGTAAACAAAAGTTTTATAATAAAAGTGCAAACTGGTTAGAAGGCCAACTTAATGTTGGTGGAGAAACAGCAAAGCTAGATAAGGCTGGAAGACCACGCAAATCATTGGACAACTGCAGCGATAGATCTAAGAGGCGGAAACTTAAAAATTTTAACGAGGAAATTGGTTCTACAAATATAAAAGAATCTTTTCTACATCAATTACGAGCACAAAACCAATTAACAAAAGTGGATATCATTGAAAAAACTTGTAATGCTAGTCCAGTGAGAACAAAGCGAATTCTTAAAAGTATACCAACTCCGAGCGATGCAAAACAGTTCACAAATGAGGAGGCATTAGCATTATTTCTGGATTTGAAATTAACAAAACACCAATATATTCAGCTCAGATTGCGTGCGATTGAAAAAGGCTCAAATATGTATCCAGCATATCATCACATAACAGCTACTAAAATAGACTGTTTGCCATCAAAGGACACTATTACAATCACACCAATTTCGGCAGAAGTACAACTACAATCTTTACTTGATCACACAGCCAAACGCTTGCTACAATCAATAACAGGAACTGAGTTAAAGAAATATGGAAACACAAAGTTAATTCTATTTTGTAAATGGGGATGTGATGGTTCTTCGGGACAAAAACAATACAAACAAGTTGTATGTGAAAATATTTCGGACTCAGATATGTTCATGGTATCATTTGTACCATTGCGATTGAAAAAGATTTTGGAAGATTCGGAGCCTTCGAGTAGTACAACGCAAACAATGGATATTTGGAAAAATGAGACACCATCTTCTACGAAATACTGCAGGCCAATCAAATTTGAATTCAAAAAAGAAAGTCATGATGCCATTAACAAAGAAGTTAGTGATATCAAGGCCCAAATAGCAACACTACAGCCATTACAATTACAGTTAGATGGGCAGCAAATTGAAGTAAGCTACCAATTAGTGCTGACAATGATAGATGGAAAAGTAGGTCAGGCTTTGACTAACACGAAGGCTGCATCCAGCTGCATTATATGCCAAGCAACATCAAGCCAATTAAACCAAGTCCCGACAAAATCATTCGATAATACCGATGCCTTCGAATTTGGATTATCACCACTACATGCAAGAATACGACTTATGGAACACATACTAAAAATCAGTTATGATTTGGATTTCGGGCCTTCAGGATCAATAAGAAACAACGAAACCAACAAAGAGTTAAGAAGTTCAAAAAAGAAACATGTTCAAGATGAATATCGCAAATTTGGATTGATTATAGATCAGCCAAAACAAGGGTCAGGCAATACAAATGATGGCAATACCGCAAGAAGATTCTTTTCAGATCCAGAAACAGCATCTGAAATAACAGGAGTGGATTTAAACCTTATTTTCAGATTTAAAATAATCCTAGAAGTACTTGCGTGCAATGAAGAAATTGACTCTAGAAAATTTGGAGATTATGCTAAGGAAACTGCAAAAATATATACAACCAACTACCCATGGAGAAATATGTCTGCAACAGTCCACAAAATCCTTTATCATGGAGAAGATGTCATTAAATATCATTTGGTGCCACTTGGAGATCTATCAGAGGAGGCTCAGGAAAAAAGGAACAAGGATTACAGATTTTATAGACAGCACAATACTAGAAAAATGTCACGAAATTCCACAAATGAAGATCTATTTAATATATTATTGGCAACGTCAGATCCGTTCATCTCCAGTATTCGAAATCAATGGAAAGTGGAACATCGGGATTTAGATGAAGAAGCCAAAAAACTACTAAAGAACAGAAATAGCACAGAACAAAATATGGAATATTTGCAATCAATATTTGAGTCTAATGAATAATAATTATAATTGCCTTTCATTGTTATTTAAGTACGAAAAACATAGTATTAGTAAAAAATAATAATAAACAGAACCTACCATTGTTACAAATGCTATTTAAATCTATTGCAGTTTTTATTCTTAAAAGGTTTCCCACATATGAATGCAATGTTTTAATAGATAAGAAAGATTCAAAAAATAAGAACCCATATTTTCATATCAAAATTAAAAAAAAATTAGAATCATTGCGCTAATGTTTAGCAGATTTATTTAGCTAGTGTAACAAATTAGGCAGCAAACACTAATAAATTTTTCTGTAGTAATAATAATATTCCTTGAGTGTAAGCAAATTGCAAATTTGATAGCAAACATTTTTAATTTTTTAGTAATACTAGTTAAATTTCTAGTGAATTTTACTATTTTGTTGCGTGTAAAAATTTTTTTGAGTGTAAAATTTTTTTTGAGTGTAAGCATTAAAAAAATTTCATTATTACAAAAAATGTTTATAATAATTATTTAACTCCAAATATGACACTTTCTAATAAATAAAAATAAATAAAAAAAAACATATATCACGCTAAAAGTTAAAAAAAATCAAAAGTTAAAATTTGACCTAGAATTCCTTAAAAAGTACTCAATCAATTTAAATGAAATTCACACTGAGTCAAGATCAACTATCTATCTATCTATTAAAAAAAACAGTACTAAAATATTTTGATCGGTTCAAAAGTTACAGAATTTTGGCCAATGAAAAATGATTTTCAGCCACTGTGCGGCGGAGCTGATGTCGTTTGGCCACCTCGGAGCTGCGATTTGACACCGTTGGACTATATTTGTGGGGTGCCCCCAAAGATAAGTGTTACGCCAACAAGCCAGAGACAATTGTCGCTTTAAAGGACAATATTCGTGAAGCCATTGGTGAAATACAGCTGTACACAATCCATAATGTGCTTAAAAATTGGACCGATCGGGTAGGCTACTGCATGGCCAGCCGAGGCAGCCATTTGAATGAAATTATTTTCGATTATTAACCGGAAGGATTGTACTTTTAAATAAAAAAAGAAATTTGAGATAATATTCAGTAGTTTTTTTTATAGCATTTTCCAAAAAAAAAGTTATTTGGCGGACCCTTTAATTAAAGATTTTTTTATAACACTTTCTTAAAATCAAACAGAAAGCGTATCACTTATAGCATTCAACTGCAGGGGCTCTGTTAATATAAAAATATTTATTATTATTTATTATTTTAACCGGTTAATTTTTAATTTTTCGGTTTTTATTTTTTATTTTTAATTTTTCGTTTTTCATTTTTCGTTTTTCATTTTTAATTTTTATTTTTTTTTTAATTTTTAATTTTTTATTTTTCATTATTCATTTTTAATTTTAGTTAGTTTTTATATTTTGTTTTTCTTTTTCCTGTTTATTTTTTTAATATTTTATTTTTCATTTTTTATTTTTCATTTTTTATTTTTCATTTTTTATTTTTTATTTTCCGTTTTTTTTTTCTTATTTTTTTATTTTTAATTTTGTTTTTTTCATTTTTTATTTTCCATTTTTCGTTTTTCATTTTATTATTTTTCATTTTTCATTTTTAATTTATTTTTCATTTTTTATTTTTCATTTTTCATTTTTCATTTTGTATTATTCCTTTTTCATTTTTTATTTTTAAAATTTTTATATTTGGTTTTTTATTTTTCATTATTCATTTTAATTTTTCGTTTTTAATTTTTCATTATTAATTTTAATTTTTCGTTTTTCATTTTTCGTTTTTTATTTTTCATGTTTTATTTTTCATATTTTATTTTTAATTTTTATACCCTATACCACTATGTGGTTTGGGTATAATGACTTTGTGCTGCTGTTTGTAACAACCAAAAATATTTGAACCAGACCCATCTTTAATTATACCGATCGAATCAGAATCACTTTTTGAGTTGATTTAACAATGTCCGTCCGTCCGTCCGTCCGTCCGTCCGTCCGTCTGTGTGTCCATGTAAAGCTCGTAATCAAAGTGCAGGTCGCAAATATGAATATATTTTGATGAAATTTGGTATATAAGCTGCTGCCAGCCATGGGATGAACGCTGTTGAAATTGGTGAAATTCGGTCCATGTTCAGACCTAGCCCCCATACAAATTATGAAATCGACATAAATTGCCATAAGATCCAAATTGTCATATAGATCTTACTCAAATTGGGTTTGTATGCATTCATTACATCCATTAATGAGTAGTCCAAAAATGATCCCTTTGGCCCCATATGGAGCTGCTTCCCGATATTCACTTAAATCTATTAAAAAACAAAAATATTGCACTTATTCTTCTCAAATTTTGTTTGTATATGTTTTTGCAAAATACAAGAGACGTTACCAACCATGGTCAGGATCGATCCATTTTTGGACCTAGTCTCCATATAGATGTAGCATCCGATATGAACTTTTTCATATCTGCAGCCAAAAAAATTTATAAAAATCCCACTCAAATTTGATTTTTGCTTATTTTCTATGTCCAGTTAGTTGGGCCTAAGAGATAGGGTTTCCGATCGCATGGTATAGGGTATCGTATAGTCGGTCTAGACCGACTATAATTTTCTTACTTGTTTATTTTTGACTTTTAATTTTTAATTTTTTATTTTTCATTATTAATGTTTTATTTTTCATTTTTCATTCTTAATTTTTCGTTTTTTATTTTTTAATTTTTAATTTTTTTTTTTCATTTTTCATCTTTCATTTTTTATTTTTCATTTTTTTTTAATTTTTAATTTTCAAACAGGTTATCATAATATCATAAGTTTTCTACCACTACAATCATATTTTGTCTTACGACTCACATGTTACGCTCACATGTTACGATCACATGTTACGCTTACATGTTACGCTCTTTTTGAAATTTACCCCCTGCGCGTATAGATGTTTACACATCAAAAACTTTCCATACTTCCGAATCGGCGACCTAATATAGATCTTGATCCAATAGATGAAAAGCCTATGATCTGTATGGCTATAAACAGTCGAATTGCACAGAATTTATTAGGACAAACTGCAGTAAAAAAATTAAATCTTAATTTAAATCTTTTAACTCCGTGACCAATTCACTTAGGAAAATATCGATATTACACGGTTTACTCTTTGGAACGTAAACATCAATAGGGAAAATATAGATGTTAGGAAAGGCAAAAATTTTTGCCAAAATCGGCCACAAATTTTCTTCAACTGAAATAATTAAAACAGCTCTTCGAAACGCGAGATGGCTTAATTTTGTAGTACCAATCACCGATTTTTTCTTTTAGTATTTTTGATGTGTACACATCTATACGCGCAGGGGGGTAAATTTCTATTTCACAATACAATCACAAAAACAGCGTAACACAAATGGGTGAGAGCTGTAACACAAATCGGTGTGTGACTTATGACTGACTTCTGATTGTATTGGTGAAAAAATTATTATTTTAATTTTTTTTTTATGCCACTTTTTTAAAAGCGTCATCTATGTATCACTTATATACGTTTATAATGGGATATTTTTAACGTTTTACAGCAAAGGGTTGTTGAGTTAGCTGAAACAGTTTTTTCTATAAGTGATACATATATGACGCTTTTTGTTTGATTTTAAAAAATGACATAAAAAATCTTTAATTACTAGATGTTTACACATCTCCCCTGTGATCGGTGGCTTCAACTACATTATTTGAAATTAGATCATTTGAATAAATTTATTTTTCTTTTTTAAATAGCCTTCTTTAATTTCTCTTGCTTGCGCCACTCATTTTAGTTTTAATAATTAAAATTTAAAAAAATTTAAATATATTTTACTGTAACCTTTCTAACTGCACGATCACTGATTTTTGTAATGAAAATGCCAAAAACAAGTGAAAAAGTCACTAAACAAATGTCAACAAATATGCAAGCTTCTGTTTAGGGAAAGTACACAATATGCATGCTTCTATTTTTGGGGAAGTTCTGCATTACATTGTAGTTAGCTTATAGTTAGTTCATAAAAGTTAACTAGAGGTGTGTTTTTTTTTTTTGTAGTTGACTACCGATTTGCTTATAGTGATGCTAATTTTGGAAAAATTTTGAATCTATATATGCAAGAATTCCCTGTAAGAGAAGGATCAATTTGTATATCGTAGTATTTAACATCTAGATATCATATTGGTTATTGTTGTATATTTGAGGGGAAGTTTCTCTTCTTAACATGATTACTTTAAACTTCAACTGTCGATCATTTGATATGATTAGCAGATTTCTTATATTCTAAAAATTGAGTCTATACCCTATTCGGAAAATTGCTAAACACCCATATTATTTTTTACCATTATATTGAAGAACTTTCGAAATTGTAAAAGTGAATTTAGGAGTTTACGATAGAAATAGTATCTTTCGCATAGTGTTAAAATGAAATTTGTAATACTATCAGAAATGTCTATCCTAATTTTTAAAAAAAATCATTCAAAAATGAACATCTATGGTAAATAATATAGTTTCATGATGCCAGTACATTAAATTTAAGCACAATGCTTAATAATTAAAACATGGCTTTTAATTATTAACAAACAAGGCTAAAATTTAATTGAAATTTATTACTCACGCATCTCATAATTCACACACACACATATATATACACACAAGATACAAACACACATTTATTATACTTCAAATTTCCAACCTGGCAAATGCTTGTTGGTACTTTGTTGATACTTTTCTTAATCATTTTACGCATAATTATGCTGACAATAATTTTTTTTGTATCAATTACCCGCACTTGGTGTGATACAAGAAACTTTTGTCAAAGGTAAGATAAGAAGTTAATTAAACAAAGAAATAATTGCTTTTCAGTGCTTAATTGAATACAATGTTATGAATATGAAACCAGTAGAGTTGGTATCGGTGCAGACCTATAGGCAAGAAGAGCGGGCATATGACAATCGCACTCATGTTATGTATACACTTATTTTATACGTTAATGATTTCGTCTGGTGTATGGATTTGATATCCTTATCAGCAGCTAATTCTACTAAATTTTAAATTTTACAAGTCATCACTGACTTACTGATTCGATGAGTGTGTAACGTTGCACGTATACGTTTAATTTAAATAAAATTTGGTTAAAAAATTGATGGAACACCTCTTGTGGAATGTGCAGACAGACCTCATCATAATAAAAAATTAAAAATACATCAGTTCCCACCCAACTTCCAGCTTCAACAAAGTCACAATTGTATATAATATTTGTTAGCGATTGGGCAAAAAAAATTTTTTTTTAATCAGATTCCTTACGTTCGGCTTCCATATACAATTAGTAGTGCATAATGTCACATATTATTTTTTTTTATTATGCAATACTCAGGGGGCATACAGATGCAGTGCATTGTGTTGATCTCAGGAAAATAGGTTATGTGAAGGAGGAAAGAGGGAGTAGTGTTTGTGGATATTTGACTTAAACGAATTCTCTCTGTAATGCATTGTACGGTCAAGTGGACAAAATACTGCAAACGAATGTGATCTACTAGATAAGCGGGTAGAGCGAACCGAAACTCGGGCACTTGGAATAAATTCGCTAATCTCAGAAGAACATTTCCCATGGTTGTATATATGGAATAGTGATACACAACCCACATTCCGACGATGTTCCAATGAGTCAATAGAATTGGATACCCTACTGTCATTGATGAGCATCAATGCTCTCATTTGCACACGGTCCAGTAGCTCCAAAATAGACTTTGAAACTCATGCCCTTATCTAAGAGTTGTATTCCATTTTCGGTCGGATGTAATTGTTATAGACTTTAAGGAGATCATAGGGGTGAAGCAATTTTTTCACCGTTTTAGAAAACCAAGACACGTGAATGCTTCTTTCGACATTCAATGTGATATTCGTTGGAATATCTCATGCCTAGAACATCAAGAGTATCCGACTCCTCAATACCTACACCACTTATATATACAGATGACATTATTGATTCCATGGCCCTATGGGTCAATATACATTACTGATTCTTCAGCGCATTAAAATCAACCCTATTCGCTTTAACACACTCGGAGATTGTTAACAGGTCTTGATTGAATGTGTCGTTCATTGTCTGCCTTCTGCCCCCAACCTCCAAGAGGCTTGGCCTACTTTTAAAGAAAAATATATGACAAATGCTGCTGTCATCTGCGAAAGAGTATATAGAGCAAAAAGTTTGACCAAGAAGGTCAGAAAGACATCGTTCAGAAAGATAAGGAAAAGAGAAGGAGAAAGAACTAAACTTTGGGGTACCCTGAATTAAGCTGAAACTCATTAGATGGGACCCCATTAATAACAACATGTAATAATCGGTAACTGAGAAAAATCAATATAAATCGAGAGAAATCATTACCGACCCCAACTGCAATAACCTTTGATATCAATGCATCGTGCCACACATGATCGAATGCCTTGGAAATATCTGGAGTAACTAATTTACTTTCGCCAGAATTGCGAATGGATTGACTCCAGCGCTCAGAAATTAGAGCTAATAGGGCCCCGTGGAACGATTCCTATAGAAGCCATGCTGACGATCATTAAGCATTGAGTAGGCTTCTAGGTAGTTCACAAGATGGAAATTGATCATGCTCTTCATCACCTTTGACAGTGCAGAGCAGATTGCAATTAGACGGTACTATTCAGGGTTATTATCCGCACCCTTTTAGGGATTGGTTGGATATTAGCAACCTTCCAGCAAGAGGGAGGACTCCAGCTCGCTACGAAAGGCTGAAAAGGTTGGCCACTGGACTGACTAGCATCAAAGAGCACTTTTTCAGCACCAGTGCTGGTATACCATCCGGTTCCGGAGACTTATTAATGTTGAGATCCGAAAGAGCCTTTTTAACTGCACGTGCTTGGAAGAATATTTTAGGCATAGTACAATATACTATTTAGAGTTCGGGCGCTGGTTGATCGCTATCCGGCAAAAATAAATTTTTTGCAAAAAGTCCAGCTAAAAGATTAGTCTTATCAACTGGGTCAGTGAATATTTGGTCATTCATTATAAGAGTTGGAATTGCAGAACCAGCATTATTCTTTACTCTTTCAACAACTGACCAAAAGCTCTTGCTGCACCGAGGACCAGAAAGAGCTTTAGCACGAAGACGCTGATCGTGAAGAAACTTTTCGCGCATTAGTAATTTTGCACATACATTTCTCGCCTGTTTGAGTAGCAGTTTAGTAACGGAATTTTTATTTTCAAGCCATAGTCTGAATGCTTGCTCTCTGGATATGACTGCATCTCTGCGAGTCTGGTTAAGTCAAGATTTTTGATAAGGTTTAGCCGAAATGTACTTAGATGGAATGCATAATTTCATACCAAGCACTATTATGTTTTCCACCATTATCGCTGCAGCTTCAATAATATTGTCCTGGAAACAAATTTTCCAGTGAAATGCTTGAAGAAACCATTGAGCTCGGCCCAACGAACTTTTCGTAAATAAAACTGAGCGTTTCGTAGCTGGTGTTGAAACACTATGAAGTACAGAATACGAAAAAGATGCGGAAATGGTGCAGTGATCCGAATTACCGAGAGGTGCAAGAATTTTAACTTCCTACTTGTCAGGGTGTGAAGTAAGAAAAAGGTCGAGAATATTTTGTCCGTGCATGGAATGTGCATTTGTACATTCACTGGTTGCGCTAGTTGGTTATGCGCGGCGAAAAACTTAACGTAACGGCCTTCGGGAGTTGTTTGACTCGAATGGTGAAACCAAGAAGAGTTGTGAATATAGAAATCGCCGTCAAATTTGATTTCGCTATTCATTTAACTCTCTCATATATTTGTTATATATTCAGAAAGGGCATCGAAGCTATTATAGGAATGCTCCCTTTCTATGTTTGGGCTTCTGTATAGAAACCTGATATGCAAAATGTGTGACCTGATTTTGAACTTAACCCAATGTGAGTTAAATTCTGCATTATAACAGTTATAATGTTGCTGGAACTGGTACAAAACATTGTCGCGAATGTACATTGCAAGGTCACTATGAAAAGTAAAAAGAGATAAAAGGTGATAACCAGGTATGTGAAAATCCTGTGGATCAGCATCCTTATTTACCTGGGTCTCACATAGGGCGAAAACATCCGGCCGATGGAAGCGAGTGTGGGCATATACAGAGAAAAAATTCGTCCTCAATCCACGTGTGTTGCAGAAGTCTATTCTGAATTTACCTGACATTACAATATTAATATAAATATAAGTCAATATTCAAAAAAAAAAAAAAAAAAACAATAGTTCAAGTTCGTTTTACTGTTATTCGGATAGTTAGTAACCAGTGTTATACCTACATCACTAACATAACCAACAGCAAAACGAATACATCACCACTTTCTTCTGGTATTTGCTCATTTATTCAATGAAATGCTGGAAATATAAGGATCTGATGTGTCCAGTGCTCGACTACAAACGTCTGTCAAGTTACTCACGCGGCTACTTTTTTGTGCATCAAGCAATGTCTCAAATTTATATGCGATTCAGAGGCATCCTCTCCAAAGCATCCAACTGGGGGTACAGTCGACCCAATAATTTGCCTCGATTGCACAAGAACCTTACGTACAGTGGCATGAAAATTGTTGCCGTTTGAAAACAAAACTCTTCAAATTTTCTCGAATCTAAAGGAAGTTGACATGATGAACTTACATGTCCAGCATGTTGACAGTGTTGTTTCAAAATTTCAAATTCGCTACTTCTTTGACTCTTCTTTGTTCTCTGGTTTAGCATAATGGTTCCATATTTCGTATCAAGATAAACTGATGCCATCACACTTTTGTGTTTTGCAATCACATCTCCAAATCATATTTTAAAACAAGTAAGAAAATTATAGTCGGTCTAGACCGACTATACGATACCCTATACCATGCGTTTAGAAACCCTATCTCTTAGGCCCAACTAACTGGACATTGAAAATAAGCAAAAACCAAATTTGAGTGGGATTTTTATTAATTTTTTTGGCTGCAGATATGAAAAAGTTCATATCGGATGCTATATCTATAAAGGGACTAGGTCCAAAAATGGACCGATCCTGATCATGTTTGGTAAAGTCTCTTGTATTTCGCAAAAATATGTAGAAACAAAATTTGAGAAGAATCAGTGCAATATTTTTGTTTTTTAATAGATTTAAGTGAAGATCGGGAAGCAGCTCCATATGGGGTCAAAGGAATCATTTTTGGACTACTCATTAGTGGATGTAGTGAACGCATACAAACCCAATTTGAGTAAGATCTATATGACAATTTGGATCTTATGGCAATTTATGTCGATTTCATATGGGTAATTTGTATGGGGGCTAGGTCTGAACATGGACCGATTCTCACCAATTTCAACAGCGTTCATCCCATGGCCGATAAAAGCTTATATACCAAATTTCATCAAAATATATTCATATTTGCGACCTGCAGTTTGATTACAAGCTTTACATGGACACACAGACGGACGGACGGACGGACGGACGGACATTGTTAAATCAACTCAGAAAGTGATTCTGATTCGATCGGTATAATTAAAGATGGGTCTAGGTCAAATATTTTTAGTTGTTACAAACAGCAGCACAAAGTCATTATACCCAAACCACATAGTGGTATAGGGTATAATTAACACAAGTGTGAACTTATGGCCAATTGTCCGCAATCTTAAATTGTGTCATCTCGCTCAATTGAGATGTCCGTGAACTCACTAATCTCAAAAATTTTAAATAATCCATCATTCATAACAATTTCCTTAATTTTTTGCATTATTTTTGGTACACTGCAATTATTTAAGGACCTTGTAGGTCCTCATAAAAAAATTTTAAGGTCGCGTTTCAGTTAAACCCTCCAATATTTTATTGTCAAAAAACGTGCAGAGTCCCATAAATTTTGATTATCATCCCTTTCATTTTGTAATTTTTTTACGTTTTCAATAACAAATATTTCTTTCATCTTGGCTCAATTTTCTCCAGTTATGCAAAAACTACACAGTTTGTTGAACTCCAAATGACATTCTGACAGATGTCACATGACGAGTTGTGTTTATAAAACTTATTAAAATTTTAATTCTAAAACGCCATCTCTAGTACGGCTCTTATATATAGAAAAAATACGTAACATAACCGGCCCAACAATCAGTATAGTTTATTATTATAGGCTAAAGCCATTATTTGGCAGCAACATCCAGTTTTGCAATCATACATTTCTTACACATCCACAGATGTCAGTGCGTAAGTATGCATAACTTGTTTCGATAGCTGTTTTTTAAGGGAAATTACTTTCGTTTGGATTTCTACACGAAATATCACTTAATGTCAACACACGAAAAACATATACATACATAAATACGACTTGTTTAAGTATGGAAAAAAGTAATTGTGCCAGAGCACTGAAAGATTTCATTAATACATACTCGTTTATTTTCTGATCAAAAATATATTTACTGATAAATAAAATAGATATAATCAGCTATAATAAAATTTATGAAATTTAAATTTCCAAAGGGTAAAATCGAAAAAAATTGAGTTTTATATTACATTTTTTAAAGTGATAAAAGTATTATCTTTTATTTCTAAAACCACCTCCCTGGGTAAGTTTTTCATATTCCGTTCAATATATTTTCGCTATCTGATAAGGTATCGACTTAAAATTTTAAATATTTGCGTAAAATATGGTTTTTCAACATCTAAAGATACATATCTGGGTAAGCAAAGAACAATTCAAAAACTTTTTTGATTCAAAGTCCAAAAAATTTTTATTTAAACCAAGCCTTATTTTACCATTTTAATATTAATAAAAATTACACACGTAATTAAAAATATTTTAGAATCACAAGTTCGGGTGTATGTACTCGTACGTTGTACATATATTTGTACCTATAAATAATTATATTGTTTTTATACCCTATACCACTATATGGTTTGGGTATAATGACTTTGTGCTGCTGTTTGTAACAACCAAAAATATTTAACCTACACCCACCTTTAATTATACCGATCGAATCAGAATCACTATCTGATTCGATTTAACGATGTCCGACCGTCCGTCCGTCTGTATGTCCATGTAAAGCTTGTAATCAAACTGTAGGTCGCAAATATGAATATATTTTGATGAAATTTGGTATTTAATCTTTCATCGGACATGGGATGAACGCTATTTAAATTGGTGAGAATCGGTCCATGTTCAGACCTAGCTCCCATACAAATGACCCCTATGAAATCAACATATATTGCCATAAGATCCAAATTATCATACAAATCTTAGTCAAATTGGGTTTTTATGTGTATATTACATCCATTATTCAGTAGTCCAAAAATGATCTCTATTGGACAACTCTTAGTCATAGGCCCCATATAGAGCTGCTTCCCGATCTTCACTTAATTCTATCAAAAAACAAAAATATTGCATTGATTCTTCTCAAATTTTGTTTGCATATATTTTTGCAAAATACTAGAGACTTTACCAAACATGGTAAGGATCGGCCCATTTTGGGGCCTAGTCCGATATGAACTTTTTCATATCTGCAGCCGAAAAAATCAATAAAAATCCCACTCAAATTTGGTTTATGCTTATTTTCTATATCCAGTTAGTTGGGCCTGAGAGATAGGTTCTCTAAACGCATGGAATGGGGTATCGTATAGTCGGTGTAGACCGACTATAATTTTCTTACTTGTTTTGTATCGATTTTTTTTCTAATTTTCACATAGATGAAAAAAGTTATATCCTCCAAATGCTGAACACAAACTGGTTTTTTACATTCCTTGCAGGATTTTCTTGTTGATCTCCTCTTTTCACATATGTAGCAATTTCCATTGTGTTTTTTCTGCCAGAAGCATCGCGTTGTTCTTGAACACGTTCTGGTTCAGTAACGTTATAAGACTTTACTGTTTGGTCCAACATGCATTCAATTCCCTGCGAGATGAAAAATGTCTCATAATTTGATGATTTTCTGAGCGGCTCTGAATTGCGTTCATAGCTAACTGTGTACTTAAATTTTGAAGAAACAGTCTTCTTCGGCTCGCTGAGGATTTAAGGCAGGGATTATTCTCCATATGGATGACGAAAGCTGCAAATGCAGCCACGTCAATAATATTATAAAAAAACGCTAAGGGCCATCTCTTTGTTCTCCTCTTTGTCGTATGTTCGACCAGACATTTATCCATGTTGTCAACTCCACATTTGCTTTTATTATCATCCAGTATCATTACTGGCTTCTGTTTTTTCACCTCCAACCTCGGTATTATAATGAGATGTAGATAGCAGCACAACCGATTTGTATTTTTTTTTTCGGGATATATGAGCACATACTAATGTTGTTGCTAAATCCACAGACTGAAGATTCTACTTCTCTTCCTCGGGGATTAGAACATTCAACCGGAACAAATGTTCGCCTTTTGTTCACGGTGCCCAAGATAGACAAGTTATAGTCCAACATCAAAGAAGAGGCCAAATTGTAACTTGTAAGAAAGTTGTCACAGACGATGTTTCATCCACTTCCACGAAAACGGTTGCAACACAAATCTTTGGCTACTCGTTCACCCTGACTTTTATCCCTTTCTCCAGAAGGCGCCAAACCAATATAAAGGGTGATTTTTTAAGAGCTATTGGAAAGTTTTCAAAAAAAAAAAACACATAAAATTCACAAAAATGCATGAAATCTTTTATTTGAATCGATAGTACGGTCCATATAATTTAATGTTTGAAGATTATTTCATTCAAATGTTGACCGTGACTGCCCCTCAAATGGTCCATCCGCTTAGTCCAATTTTGGCATACTCTTTCCAACATTTCGGCCGGTATCTCACGAATAAATGCTTCAATGTTGCCATCCAATAGGTCAATTTAAGCGGGATTGGTCTGTATAGACATGAGCTTTAACATAGCCCCACAAAAAAATCTAAAGGCGTTAAAACGCACGATCTAGGCGGCCAATTGACCGGTCCCGAACGTGAAATAAAATGTTCACCGAACTCGCCTCTCAATAAGTGGATTGTTGCGCGTGCTGTGTGGCATGTGGCACCATCTTGTTGAATCCACATGTGATGCAAGTCAAGCTCTTGCATTTTGGGCAAAAAGTTTGATATCATCTCTCGGTAGCGCTCACCATTCACAGTTACGTTACGATTCGCATCATCTTTGAAGAAGTACGGTCCAATGATGCCACCAGCCCATAAACCGCACCAAACTGTGACTTTTTCTGTATGCATTGGTAGCTCTTCCAATGCTTCTGGCTGATATTCACTCCAAAATTTAGTCACAATAGCCCGAATAGCCGCTTCAGTGGGTCGATTAAACTGACCATAAAATGGAAGAAGCGCGCGAATGGACTTTTTTAGCAGAACACGCATTTTGATAATAAAATTGAATAACTTGCAAGCGTTGTTCGTTTTGTAAGACGATTCATGGTTAAATTATAGACCAAACTGAAGATGTTTGACAATGAAACAAAACACAAAACGTGCGTCAGCTGTTTAAACGAGTGTCGCCAAAAAGATAATAGCTAAAAACTCACCCTTTATATCTGTCCACTAAGTGGATAAGCTGTAAGAGAATCACAAACCCACCAAACCTTTATCCCATATTTCGCAGGTTTTGCAGGAATATACTGAGTGAATCCTGTGCCACCACGAAAGGAATAAAGTTGCTCATCAACAGTTATGTTGGCTCCTGCCACATAGTGTTCTGCAGGTTTCTATTCAGCATCAGAAGTATGTCAGATAAGGCTGCTGCTTAATCGCTTTCCTTACGGTGCTGGCGTGTAATACCATTATCAAATCTGATATAATGGCTTATAGACCAAAAGCGTTGAAGGCCCATAGAAGCACGATATAAAGGATGGGAATAAGTTTTCCATAAATCAGTTGTATGGACAAAATTAGAATGTTTCATTGCAGCCATCAAAAGTATTCCAAGACAGGCATCAAACTCTGATGTTGGAAGAGGTTTCCAAACACGCGTTGGTATTTTGGGGTTTTCTTTTTGCCTTTGTTCGTAACACTGATTTGCTTTTCTATTTGTTTCTCGAATTATTATATTACATATTTCTTCAGACATTATTAATTTGAACGTTTTTATAATACTCATATCTGCTGGCCCAGTATTTGAAGATAGGAGAATATTATGTGACAAAATCCTACGTAGTTCAGGTGGTTGATTCGACCAAATTGTGCCGTTTCTTGTGGTATAATGTAATGCAGAAGATTCCATTGGATCACTATACTATGCTTCCGGATCCGTCTCATCAGCAGGTGTATATTCTGGTAACTGTAATTCCATATCTGAATCATCAATTGTTGAATTATTCCCGTCGCTCTTTTCATATGCTAATATATGTGCAAATATTTCTTGTTCATCTTCACTATTAGTTTCCAGCATTTCCTCTAATTTTCGATTTATGTATTGCTCTCTTTTTTCGAGGCTAAGCCCTTGTAATTGGCGGGGAGTTAACCATTCACCATCAGCCATTATACAAATTACTGTTTTTAATCTAGTTATTAAAAATTTAAAAATACATGTTTATATACTTATGCACATATGTATGTGTGTATGTCAAACTAACCTTTATTAATTAATAAATAAATGTATTAATCAACTTATTGGATTTTTTTATCAAATCAAAACGTTTTGTGCATTACAAGTGCAAATAAAAACTAATTTTATTTGCTAACAAATTACCTTTACGATGCTCTGTTCACTATGTTTTATAGTTTAAACATACGATCTAAAATAAACAATGGGAATCCCCTTTTTAAAAGCATAGAAAAATACGTAGTGACCTAGTTATAAACGACGAAGTTTTTTTTTCATAATAACGGATGCAAATCATTCAATTTGCTGAGAAAAACAAAAAATAGTGGTTTCATCTGAACAAATTCCCTTGCAAAGTGTACGGCTTACCCGGGTATTATGGTTGTATGTTTAACGGAAATTTTTTGGTTGTCCCAATTTTTTCAGTTCATACGATTTATACTAAAAATCCTTCATGCTGGAAGTGATATCGACCAGTTACAAGACGTTTTGCCTATTCCATTAAATATATAATATTTGGAAAATTATTTGATACGCTTAGTTGCCAAAAAGCTCCTGATATCATCATTTATTTGTGTTGTATCTTAAAACTTTCGCTGAAAAAATAATTTTAAGCAAAATATTTATGCTCCATTTTTAGTACCCACATCAAACAGGTTCCTGATACTCAGATAAATCTGTCTTTAGATATCTATAATATTAATAGGCAATGCAATTTCTATTGACCCCTTCTACACTTTTAGTTATCAACCCATTTTGAGAAAAAAAAAATATACCATTTAAAAGGTATTTCTTTGCATTTTTATTTATTTTTTTTTTTTAGTAATAAAACTAGCCAACAAGGTTTTGGACTGGAGCAACCAAATGTTTTTCCTAGAGTAATTTAGTGGGCTGAATACGAATCTCTGATTTGTTTTTCTCCATCACGTCAGGTTTTCGAGATACAAAAAAATTTTGTTATTCATTCTTTACATAAAAAATCATTAGTTTATTTAAAAATCAATGTATTTTCAAAGTGAATGGCGTTTTTTGATATCGTTTGTATTTTGTTGGTTCTGTTTCCTGTATTAAACTCCAGCAATAATCTTCCAGCATGCTTTTGTCGCAAAATGCTTGTTAATGTCTTTCAATTTTCATTAAAGCTCGGTGAGCGGTGGAAAAAAAATCTAAAAGCAAATAAAGAAAATGCATTTTGAGTGACATTCGTGCACCAAATTCGCTATAATTTTTCAATAATTCAGCAGCTATTTGTTTGTAGTTTTCACTCTTATTGTATCCAATAAAACTGTCCACGATGCTCTTGAACAAATTCCAGGCTGCATATTCTTTCTCCAATAAACATTGTGAAAAATTGTCATCATTCAATAGCTTCCTGATCTGAGGGCCAAAAAATATGCCTTCTTTGATTAAAAAATATTTAAATGCTGCACCATCTTTGTCCAGAGCCTTGACAAATTTTTATTTTTATTTTTTTTAGAGGTGCCCCCTACAGATGCAGCGCATTGTGTTGATCTCAAAAAAATAGTTTATGGGAAGGAGGAAAGAGGGGTAGCGTTTATGGATATTTGAAATAAATTTTATCAGAAAAAGCCTCTGCTGGGAGTTTATTCCACATAAGGTTAGTTCGACTGATAAATGAATTCTGTCTGTAATGCGCTGTGCGGTCAACTGGACAATAGACTACAAACGTATGTGATCTACTAGCGAAGCGGTTAGAGCGAACCGAATTTCGGGCACTTAGAATAAGTTCGCTATTCTCAGAAGAACATTTTATGCGCAGCGATGGAAGAAGGACGTCTTTTCGATCAATTTATGGTTTATTTGAAATGTTTTCTTTTTCTTGTAAATACTCAATTCTTTTTGGCCACTCTGTTCCGACGTAATGATTACATATAGCGCGACTATCCCATAGACAAAGGAAACAATAATATTTTGTGCATACCAGTCGACAAACCAATGACCTGAAACAGATTAATTGAAAGTTATTTACGATACTCTGTATATGCAAAGAAATTTAAATCATACACCTTAAAGTAACCACAGATCTTCCACTTATGATCGTTGTATTTGAGTAAAGTCAAAATTTCACTCATTGATTCGTAATTTTCCTTTATATTAATGACAAGAACAATTGGTATGGATGGTTTTTCATTCCCATTGTGCAAAAGAAGAGCCTTTAAACTGTTCTTAGAGCCATCAGTAAATAATCTCCATTCAGTTTTGTCACATGGTTTTTTCATTTTTTTAAAAGAACCATCAACATCACTAGAGTACAGAAAAGAGTGTTTCTGATCAAAATATGCAGCCAATTCCAAGCTTTTATCTCTATAGACTGTTAGTTTTGTCCCAACTGCAAGATGTTTCCACTGCTGCATGCGTGAAGCTAGTAATGCTGCGTTTTTCTTCATTAAATTTAAATCCCGAATTAGATCATTCAGCTCAGCTTTAACTAAATGGCGTTCTCAGCAGCCTCATACAAACTACCACTGCTGATGAAAGATGCTTCGGACTCAATGTTCGTAGCACTGGGATGACTGGTAATGGATAATTTGGTGGACATTGAATTCGTTTGGAAATCGATGGGACATTCGCGTAAGTAATATTTTTTCGATTTTTCATATTGAATCCGGCAACTTTTTTTAAACAGAAATAACAATCAGTTTGGTGATTACTTGACTCTCTCCATTTGAATTTGTTTGACTTTCTTGACTTTGCCATTTGACCACTTGTATAAAACAGTTCTGCAACTATTGCAAAACATTGTTGGTGTCCACGACATGTCAAAGTTTCTGAAAGCAACACCAAAATAATGTAAATATGCATATTTAAATGATTCTGATATTGCATATCCTTTTTTTTCCAACCAAATATTCACCACACACAATGCAAAAATAGCTTGAATCAGTAACATGAAAATTTAGAAGATGTAGAAGATATAGAATCAATGTGGGCTTCTGTCAAATAAATAATTGTGATATTGTAGTGTCAGTATTGACTGTTTTACAGTATTGCCAGCATGTGATAAAAGATGAACAAGACATGGTAGCCCAATTTAGCCAGATTAGAGTTCAGCCCACCTAGATTTGTTAAAAAACACGCTTCATTTTTATAGCAAATTTTTTTTTTTAAATTTGTAGACCAAATTTGCCCATTCATACTTCTTCTGCGTGTTCATCAGAATATTTTTAAAAAGAAATTTAATGAATTTTATTTAAAAAATTACAATTTAGTTAATTTGTTTTAAATATTCATATTTTTTTTAAATATAGCTTAACCCATTATCGGCCGCTACCAGAAATCGCAGGAATTTTTTGAAAAATTTAAATACTTATTTTTAGGAGCTCAATTTAGAAAAATTTAAAACAAAAAAATTTTTTTTAATTGTTTTCTCTAGATATGAAGTGGTCGAAAAATCGACCATTGGCCAGAAGTCAACAACTAAATATATAAATAAAGAAATGCTTTTTTTTTACGAATATTTAGCTTTAATTCAATTTATTCGTTTTTAGTTGTATCAAAAATGTTATTTATTGATAAGATATGAATAATTAACCCAAAAAGGTTAGATAGTTTGGATATATTCATCAAAACACTTGGTATGCAAGTAAACATTACATTTTTTTGCATGTAAAAATTGTATGTTTTTTGCATACTTTTCAGCGACAATATTTGTTTTGAGGGCTTTTTACCACAATATGGTTTTTTTCGTCGATCCGTGGGAAACCAGGAGGGCATTCTTTTTTATCAACATCAGCAGCGTTATCTTCCATGTCTTCGTTCATCATATTGGAAGTCAGTAGTTTGATAGTAACAGCAGAACGAAACTCTAATTGAGTAAGTGGCTTTGTGTTTTCATGCTTTGCCAACATGCAATGCATCTTCCAAGCATTGACCATTGCATTGCCGAGAGCGTTGGTCCATAGTGGCCACCACCACATCTTTCCTCGTATGCATATTCGTTAGTTGGCCACTGCGTTGTCGTGAAGGTCAACGCCTCCCATACTTTGGTTATATTCACGAATCACTTTAGGTTGGGGAATCGCAACTGTTTTCCTTTGCGTACGACAATATCTTCGAGCATTGAACAATGGCTCGACTGTAGAATTATTAGTAATGACATTCACAACTGCATTGTCATTCCAACGGATGACCAATATTTCTTGCTTAGCATCGAAGAATTGGTCAAATTCGCCACGTTCAGCCTTTTTTAAATTTGCTAATGGAATTTTCGCCATTTTGTTTTCACGTATTGTGCCAGTTGCAAAGAAACGGCGTTCATTCAGTACACACATAAGATGATAGGAGGAAAAAAAATTGTCAAAGAAAATAATATGACAATCGGGATCTGATACATTTTCAAGCAAATTCAAAACCGTTTGAGCGCCAAGACCGATATTTTTATCATGGGGAGTTGCCGAGCCACCGTATAGTATGGAAAAGAATAGATATCCTTGCTCTGAACACAAGCACCATAATTTGAATCCGAACCGAATCGGTTTTCCGCGAATAAACATCTTGCACGAGTGTCTTCCAAAATAGGGTATCATCTGTTCATCTATCGATAAGATGTGGCTGAAAACTCCGAGCTGCATAAATTTTTCATTATGAGCATCAATAATCGGTCGGACTTTCGCAAAGCGATCTGCTACGTTCAGATTGTTGTTACCCGAGAGTTGGAGAAATCTTTTTATGACTTTGAATCGATTTCGGCTCATCGTTTGCTTCACCATAGGTACTCCCATGTCCTGCTGAACTGACCAATAATTATCGATGTGTGGCAGCGTGTGATACCCTGATAGGTACAATATACCAATGAAGCGCCGCATTTCATTTGGTGTCACATCAATGGTTGCATTATTTTGAGTGGCATATTAATTCGTGAAGTGAGTAATATCCTCGATCAATGTTCCAACAAAATACAATGAAAATATGTCATACGGTGACATACCACCTACACAAAGTCAAAAACTAAAAATTAAGACTCTAAAACGACTAAGGCCCGGTTGTTCAATAGTCAAACAACTCATGAATAAGCTATCTATCGAATAAATTTTTTAAATTCTGTCAAATTCAATACAAATTATACAAATTTATTCGCTAGAAATCTGAGGTTTGTTTGTCTATTGAACAACCGGTCCTAAATGATATTAAAAAAAATTGTTCACTTACCAATTTTTGCGCAAATTTCTTCCTTTTTCAAACCTTACACGTTGATTGGTGCTCTGGTGTAAGTAAAATCCCCAGGTTTCTGCCAATCAGGAACTTCAAAATCTGCCTTTCCCTTGAATAAGGATGGATTAACAGCTTTTTTAGGTCTTCCACGTTTTTTGCGGCTTTCGATGTTGATGGTTGCGGCTCTTCAGTATCATTAGGTATTAAGTCATTGTCTCGAACGTACTGTTACTCCACTTCCCCAGTAATTTCATTCGCACAATCATCATTGCCATCATTTAGACCAATTTGATTATCATCGATATCTTATTCATCAGTCACATAGTCTACTTTAGGTGGAATATACACGACATCAACATCTTTTGAACTCATAATGGCTTGATCTTCCTCGTCATCCGAACACGGCTCGTTCAAAGCAGCCATGATTTCTACCATGGTTAACACTTTTCGAAAAGACATTTTCTTTATATAAAACCACACCAAAATGCAATTATCTCACTTTTATTTGCCACACACACGTCTGCTCTGCAGAAAAGAATAACAATTATGACAAAGCAGCAGCGAAAATAAAAAAAAAATTCGCAGAATTTTTCACAGCCTACTACCAAAATTTCAAATTCTGCAGAAAAGAATAACAAATATCACAAAGCAACAGCGAAAATAAAAAAAGTCGCAGAATTTTTCATAGCCTACTAGCAAAATGTCAAAATCAATAAATATATACTTGGCCAGTGGTCTATTTTTCGACCACCAAAAATAACGCTCTTCTGGGAAGTAGAAAACTTTCAATTATGTTGCGGATATCAATTGATTATTGTAACTTGGTCTTTCCGCTTCCTCAACATGCAAAAATAAAATAAGTAATTTTAGTTTTAAGACTTTTTACTGAATTTTGAAACTTGGTCCAAAAAAAAAGTCCTTACTTCTTCCTTTCACGAATATCTGCAAACTTTTATTTTTTTACGAAAAGCTAAAATCAATGCGTTATCAAGAGACCAAAATTGTCTTATCCATCAACGGTTTAAATAAAACATGTCTAACGTTTGAGTTACATCGCTTCAAAGTTGCTGGTCGAAAAATCGACCAGCGGCCGAAAATGGGTTAAAAGAAAAAATTAAAAAAAACAAGTAAGAAAATTATAGTCGGTCTGACCGACTATACGATATCCTATACCATGCGTATAGAGACCGTATCTCTCAGGCCCAACTAACTGGATATAGAAAATAAGCATAAACCAAATTTGAGTTTGATTTTTATTAATTTTTTTGGCTGCAGATATGAAAAAGTTCATATCGGATAATATATCTATATGGAGACTACGCCCAAAAATGGACCGATCCTGACCATGTTTGATAAAGTCTCTTGTATTATGCAAAAATATATACAAATATAATTTGATAAGAATCAGTGCAATAGTTTTGTTTTTTGATAGATTTAAGTGAAGATCGGGAAGCAGCTCTATATGGGGCCTATAACTAAGAGTTGTCACATAGGGATCATTTTTGGACTACTCTTTAATGGATGTAATAAACACATACAAACCCAATTTGACTAAGATTTATATGATAATTTGGATCTTATGGCAATTTAAGTCGATTTCATAGGGGTCATTTGTATGGGGGCTAGGTCTGAATATGAACCGATTCACACCAGTTTCAATAACGTTCATCCTTTAGCCGACAGAAACTTATATACCAAATTTTATCAAAATATATTCGTATTTGCGACCTGCAGTTTGATTACAAGGTTTACATGGACACACAGATGGACGGGCGGACATCGTTAAATCTAATCAGATAGTGAGTCTGATTCGATCGGTATGATGAAAGATGGGTCTATGTCAAATATTTTTTGTAGTTACAAACAGCAGCACAAAGTCATTATACCCAAACCACATAGTGGTATAGGGTATAAAAACTGAATGAAAAAATCGAATGAAAAAAATTGAATGAAAAAATAGATTTTCCTAGAATTTGCACCCGAATTTCGAGTGCTGGGCTCTGCCAGTTATTATTTATTAGTGAAGTATAAGTTATGTATACGTATAAGTTATATATTTAATATTAAATCAAACATTCGTCAGCATTTTTGTACCCTATACCAGTATGTGGTTTGGGTATAAGGACTTTGTGCTGCTGTTTGTAACTCCAAAAGTATTTGATATAGACCCATCTTTTATTACACCGATCAACTCAGATTCACTTTCTGAGTCAGTTTAGGGATGTCCGTCCGTCCGTCTGTCCGTCTGTGTCCATGCAAATATGAACATATTTTTATGAAATTTGGTATATGAGTTCTACCGGCCATAGGATGAACGCTATTGAAATTGGTGAAATTCGGTCTATGTTCAGACCTAGTCCCCATACAAATGACCCCTTTGAAATCGACATAAATTGCCATAAGATCCAAATTATCATATAGATCTCAGTCAAATTGGGTTTGTACGTGCTTATTACATCCGTTAATGAGTAGTCCAAAAATAATCCCTATATGACAATTCTTAGTCATAGGCCCCATATAGAGCTGATTCCCGATCTTCACTTAAATCTATCAAAAAACAAATATGTTGCACAGTTTTTTCTCAAATTGGGTTTGTATATATTTTTTCAAAATATAATTGACTTTATAAAATATGATCAGGATTCGACCTAGTCCCCATATAAATATAGCACACGATATGAACTTTTTCATATTTGCAGCCAAAAAAATTAATAATAATGCCACTCGAATTTGGTTTATGCTTATTTTCTATATCCAATTAGTTGGACCGAAGAGATAGGGTCTCTAAACCATGGTATAGGGTATCGTATGGGCGGTCTAGACCAACTATAATTTTCTTACTTGTTTATTATAATTTTTGGATGGATATGTTAATAAAAATTATGTATTTATGCCTTAGCTGCAATTTTGCTAAAAAAAAAGAGGATTGAGGAATCTTCAATGGTTCTTAAGTTATAGTTGAAAAACTAAGCTCACAAACATCAAGGTAAGGAAACAATATTAATGGTTATAAAAAAGTTTGGCCTGAAAACGTTAAAGCCTTTAAAAATTCTAAGATGCTGAGACCTTTCACCCTGATTTGTAACATCTCAACACCCAGAATGGCTAATGGACTGTGATATCTTTAATAATTCCCCAAACTCGTGAAGTGGGTGGGTGTATTTAGACTTTAGTTTTTATCTACATGTTTATATTGTTGAATAACAAAGTGGCTTTCCTTGATATATTAACAGTTTTCCGTCGAGATTTGCCATAGATTCTCGCCAATATATCGCACCTGTACCTCTAAAGTGAGTCAACTAAAAATTTTTCAATTTTCACTTTTTGCAAGAAAAGATACACAATGGTCATATTTATCCACTGTAAAAATCTTAGATCGGTTTTTCTAGTCTTTCGTAAAAAAAAAATACAGTTGTAACCCTCTTTGTGTTTTAAGAGTAGCTTCTTTATAATCCACTAAAAAAGACATATTTTGAGTTGGATCCAAAAAAAAATGCTATTTTTGATGATCACTGAAAAAATCGCTACTACTGCTATTGTTTTATATTTATTATTCGCAATTCTTTACAATGAAACATCCGTTTTTAAATTTTATAGTAAATATTAAAAAAAAAAGTTGTTTGCCTCTACTGAAAATTTGTAAATTTTGAGTTAACTCACTTTAAAGGTACAGGTGCGATATTAGTATAAATATTAGTATAAATATTTTTTTTTGCATTTCTTTTTATTTAGCTAGACTTAAAATTTCTTGTTGTAATTAAGACTTCAATTTTATTACAAATATTGGTAGCTACAACATTTTGTATATTAAAATTGGGTTTGAATAGAACTTTTGGAACAGTGAATAAACACTGCGGAATAAATAACAAATATAAACTAAATATAGAATCAATTCTTTATATTCCCTTGCATGTATTAACATTTAATAAATAACTTTAGCAAGCTGTTTGAAAAGAGTCTTCTTTGTGCGCTACGTTTGTTTCTGCACAGCAAACATTAATATCAAGGTAAAATATAATAAAACAAATAAAATCAAGTCATTATGTGAGCAATTTTTTTTTTTTTTTCTAAAACTTCTTTGGCAGTTAAGGGATGTTTTGTTTGTGTTGCTGGTTTGATGGTTGTTTTAAGTTAATTCCATTTTAAACAAGTCTGCTTGAAATTAAAGTGCTTTAATTCTTACATTCTCAGTTCAGAATAATTTTTTTCTTCTTGGTATTTAGTCTAGGTAGGCCAAACTTAAAGGGAAGAAATAAAAAACGTACAAAGGTTAACTGAGTACTCGAAATTTGAAAAGTTTCAATTTTATGTATAAAATTGTAAGAATATGAAAAAATAAGTCTAAGGATTGTATAAAATCATAGTAAATGCAAGTAGTTTTTAAATAAATTTTAAAATCTTAAACCATTTAAAAGTTTTGAAATATTAATGATTAAGTTTGAAATTAAAATGATAAAGATCGATAGTAAGATTTTTTATTTTTAAAGAAAATAATAAAATTCAAGTTTTCAAATATCGTTTAAATATTCTGGCTGAAATAAATTGAAGTGGAACTAAGAAAGCCCTAACTAATTGAGAGGTAATTGTAATTATTCGCAATGACTTTGATCTAAAAATGTTGGATATTGAAACCAATTATGTGCTTTAAAAATATTTTTACCAAATTAATAAGTAATGTTATAATAAATCCAGTTTTTATATCTGTGTATGCCAAATTCCAAGAACAAGTTAGTACAGCAACCAAATATCCCTTAAATTTATTTGGAGAACTTAGTAAGTTTCCTAACTACGAGTATGCAACATTAGGGTGGCCCTAAATAAAAAAAGTGTTCAAACTCTTGGTATCATCCCTAGCAATATGTGAATAGCAAAAAAAAATTAGAAATACAAAGTTTTTGGCTACTCAAAAAAGGAAAATTTCAAGGTGTTTATATGGGGAAAATATGACCTTTTTCAAATTTTAAGAAAATTTTGTTCTATCATTTAATTTTTCCAAAAAATTTTTCTATAATTCGGAAACTGTATTAAATTATCATTCCCAAGGGTTATAAAGCTTCAAAAAAGAATAAAAACTCGCCAAGAAATAGTAAATGCCCCAGACCACTTTTCTGTCAAAAAAAACTAGATCATGAAATTTTATGGCATTTTTTTCAACTTTAAGAAATTAATTAAAGCCAACATTTTATTTTAGTCTATATTCCTGTAAGTACTTAACCATGATGTATTGCTTTATTACCACCTTCTTAAGCTATGAAGCATTGAGACAGAAAATGGAAAATTTTTTTGATAAAATTTTTAAAACTCCTTTTTCAAGTTTTGAAAAATTTTCTTCCACAAAATTTAAAACAATTAACCTTGCTCTTGCAGGTCTTGTTAAGTTTATGTTAGAGATTAACTGTGTGAATTTTTAGGTAAATCCCTATTCCAGAAAATTTTGGCAAGGATTTTATTTTTGCGGATTTCGAGAAAAAATTAGATTTTAGTAAAATATTCTCTAAGTGTACTCTTTCTAAATACTTTGTATCAAAAATTCATCACTTTTCTACTTTTAAATGTTATGTTTTATCTTAATAGCAGAGGAGACAATTTATTCAAAAAATTCAAATATGTTGTAAGAGCTGTTGAATTTTTAGATGCGATCCTTAAAATATAATAACCAGATGTGTGGAACTTCCGCTCCTAAAATTTGGGATAAATCCGAGAATGCTTACCAGGTTTGGATTTCACGATATTTTTAAATAAAAATGACCGAAAACGAGTTTTTCTGTTAAACTCGATGAAACCACTATTAAGAATTTAAGAAAAAAAAAAAAAATAATAATAATAATTCGGTTAATTTTTATTTATTTAACCCCTCAGAGCTCCTGAGATCAAAATAATCACTTGTATATATATATCTTTGGTGTAATTATTCGCTTATTGCTCACGAATATAAATTAAAACAACTTTTAGCCAATTTTATTATAAAATTATGTATAAAAACTATCTAATTTTTCTGAATAAAATAGAAAGTCCCACAAATTACCCAAAGCTAATAAAAGACAATTTATTCAAAATAATATGAAATATAAAGTTAATATAATAATATAAAATTAAAGAAAAGCAATACTTATTGCAAGTCGTAAGTGATTACAGAAAACAATTTGAATCACATACTAATTCATCCTTAAATACACCAAAATAAATAGAATTAATTTTATATTTCATATTCCATGTACTTATCAAAACCGTTAGGTTAGGTCTTAGATCCATTTTTTAAAATTTGTTTAAGAAATTTTTTTAAAACTTGAAAAATGGGTTTTCAAAATTTTATCAGAAAAATTTTCCATTTTCGGTCTCAATGCGCAATAGGTTAACAACGTGGTAATTAAATAATGCTTCACATCTAAGGACTTATAAGTATAGAGACCAAAAAGAAATTATGGTTTTAATCAATTTCTAAAAGTTGAAAAAATGCCATCAAATTTCATGACCTAGTTTTTTTTGGTCTGGGGCATTTGCTATTTCTTGGCGAGGTTTTATTCGATTTAGAAGTTTTTTAACGTTTTGGAAAGACAATTTAATACCGAATTATATAACAACTTGTCAGAAGAGTTAAACTATTGAACGAAATTTTCGTAAAATCTAAAAAAAGTCATATTTTCCCCATATAAACACACTTGAAATTTTCAAGCGCGTTAAGGCACAACTAAATGTTTTTTGATTGGCCCAAAACACTCTCAGTGTTTTTACTACTCGCATATTTCTAGGGAGGTGAGACCGAGAGTTTGAACACTTTTTTCCCTCCATATAATTAAGGGCCACCCTAAATTAACATATTATTTTTAAAAGTTTAAAGTTTAATTTTAAAAGTTAATTGTTGCCAACTGTATTAAAATGGTAGCCGTAACCAACACTGTTTATAGTACTCAGTTTAGTATACAGAAGGAGGTTATGAAAGATCCGGCACTGCCTGTTTGTGTTTGTGTAAAAAAAATGTGGGATATCGCTAGATGACTTGTTCATCGTCAACATTCTGCTGACTGTTATTTAAAATTGTTTGAAAATTAAAAATCGGTTAAAAATTGAAGGTGCTAGAAGGCTTAATGTCACGAACTTGGAAATTTGAAGGCCTCCTCTCTAGCTCTTGACATATATATTCAAAAAATTTTATTTTGTAGAATAGTGTTATTGTTTTAATTTTCTTACGGTCACATATATATCTGCTTTAGCTGTCTCTATTAATGGACTCCGAAAATATGTCACTTGTTTCACATGGACGTATTAGTTAGGCACTGACACAGTAAAAATATTAAAACTCTGTCCCATCAACACTGCGTTTTTGTTGCAACCCAGCATCGACAATAATTTTCATTACAACGAGTACTTCGCATATTGCAGCGCCCCTTGGCTAAAGCTATCACCATCTCATAGGATATTTTGCATCAATTAAATATATATTTTCCCTTGTCTTTAAATTGAGTATCGCTTTTTTATACAACAACAATAAAACCTTTACAATTCTCTTGTTTGTTTATGTGTGAGTAGTTAAATGATGACCAAAACATTTGTTAATTTTCCCATGAATTCTCATTTAGTCTTTAATTTAGAGTTTCCGTATTTAGTCGTATATTTGGTGTAGTAATGAACACATGCAAAAGCACTGAAACACTTTATTTTAGTACGATTTCTGCGGACAGAAAAAAAAACCGAATGAATGAGTTGTTTTACAGCAAAATGTCCACACAAAATTAAGTATCGAACAGAATGTTAAAAACAAACTAATGTTTTTACACTTAAACGAAGTTCAAATTATAATTAAATGGATATTGTATACCCTACGTTATAGTGAAGTATGTTGAAAGATATTTCAGGTTGGTTGGTAATGTTTGTAACATTTCTGAAAAAAAAAGAGGAAAATATGACGCTTAGTAGTTGACCCAGAGAAAAGCAAAGCATTTCACGTGTTTTTTGAGTGAGTTGCTAATTTGAATAACAAATGTTTTTGCTGAGTTCCAATCAAGTTACCTGCTATGAAACAAAATTGCTCTCTAATATTAAAATTGTGAACTTTGATGAAAGACCAGTGGGCTGTGTGATAATATGATAAGCAACAGCATTACTAGAATTAAGACTCTACTATTTTTTGTAAACACAACTCTTCAAAAGGCATCTGTGAAGCTTTTTTTTATGAAAAATGAGATCACTTTGCTAGAAATCGTCGAAGTCTAAAATATGTGGATAATGAGAGATAAAAGCTATGAAGTTATCGATAGATGTAACTGTCTGCTAGTTTCAAAAGATCATTTGGAGATTTTTACTAAATACAACGGTGTCCGGGTATCGATACTGTAGGTGCTACTCCAGATACCGTAAGTTCCAATTTTGTGACAGAAAATTGGCCGCACAATGTTAAATAAGAGAGAGAGAGACAGAGAGAGAAAAAACAAAACATACAATCTGCACCAATATACATCAAACATGTTTGATATAAAAAACAACCACAGCGAATATGTTAGGGAGCTTACTGTCGCCACAACATTTTATTACATTTGTAAGAATACAGTTGCTACAAACCTACACTGCTGTTGGATGGCAGTCTATGAAAGGAGTAGACAACTAGACAATAGCTTCTTATTTCTACAATCGAAAGACGAAGCATATAGCTCTTATTTTCAACAGCAGACCAGGGGGGTAAATTCTGAAAAAAAAACACAGGTGCAACTTAGCAAGATCGGGTAAACTCGGAGGAAAAAATATTGGCAAACTATAAGTTTCCAATAAATTTAAAAAGTCGGGGAATTGGTTCCAACACTAATCTATAGAGAAGGTTAATCCGCAACGTCCAATAGATTGGATTACAGCCAACAAGTATAAGCCCTGGTGATATGTTGTTAGGAGCTGGATGTAATCCACAATATGGGCAAATTGCATTCGTCCGAATGTCATAATCCCGACAGGAGTATAGGGTAGCTGGGCAAACAGGACAGGCGGCACTAGCAACAATCAGCACCGGCGACACCGGCAACCATCAGTACTAGAGTGGTCTTACGTTGTATAGAAATTTTTCAAATTGCGGTTTTGGGGAGAAGCGGGATCCAGTTTCTTTCATTTCTATATAAAACTAATAAATGTGAAGTTTGGGGCAATCGGATTGTAATGGTACGGTTTTGGTGGAAGATCCGCTTCCGTTTCCCTGAGCCTTTGCTGGTCGCACGTGCTGGCGTAGGGGCCTAGCTCGCCGGATGGGTGGGGTCTTGCTCAGGCCCAGGGAAACCGCACTACAGATTTTCACGTGCGATTTAAAAAAACTGTCAAAACACGGACGCTAAATGGATGGATGGCCATACTTACCTTGGGATTGGGGACGAGGTGTTCTGCCCCTTTTGCCCTCCCTACCATGTTACCTCGACTCCATCTCAATTGGAGGTAACCCACATAATTAAAAAGATTAGTTTGGTTTGGTTTTCTACATTGGTTTAAACAAGTTTTATTGAACCTTCATTTTAAGGTTATTTTTTTAAATTAAGTTTAACAAAATTTAATTTTTAGGGAAATTTTAATTTTTGGAACATTTTTAAATATAGCTCAATTTTAATTTTAGAAGAATTTTTTTTTTTTAAATTTTAGCAAAATTCTGTTTTAGGAAAATTTTAAATTTAGGGTAATTTTTTAAATTTAGGAAAATTTTTAAGTTTTAGGAAAATTTGAATTTTAACAAAATTTTAACTTTATCAATTGGAATTTAGCACTATTTTTGCCCAATTTATATTTAGCGCAATTTAATTTAGAAAAATTTTGCTTTTAATAATATTTTAATATTTTTAAATTAAATTTAGTTTTAATTTTAACTTTAACCAAAAAATTTTTCTTTTTTTAAATATGGTACCATTTTGTAAATTCTCTTAAATTTCTATAGTGTTAAATTTAGGTTAATTTTAAATTTTAGCAAAATTTTGTTTTAGGAAAATTTTAGCAAAATTTTATTTTTAGCTAAATTATATTTCTTATTATAATTTTTAATTTTAGCTCAATTTTATTTTTATTTAGGAAAATTTTTAGATTAATTTTATATTTAGCAAAGTTCTTAATTTAGAAAATTTTTAGTTAAATTTTAGTTTAAATTTATATATAGCAAATTTAGTACAATTTTTTTTTTGTCTTAGCAAATTATTTATATTTTATAAAATTTTTTATTTTTAGTTTAAATGTAGAAAATTATTTGTATGTAAAATCAAAATTACCGACTTATTGTTGTTGTTGCCAGAGGCCGGGGTTTTCCTTCTTTAAGCCTTCACGGACAGAGTTAAGCCAGATCATATATCCGGATAGAGGACGTTTTGGTTTGTCTGCCATTTTGTGTTCTTTGAATTTATGTTCTTTCACAAAGTTTAAAAATTTGAACTTTAATATTTTATATTTATAGCAATTTAGTTCTTAACTCGATTTAATTTTTAGTTTAGTTTTTTTTTTTTTTTTTTTTTTTTAATAATTACAGATTTAATACCAAAAGATAAATTGTCACAAAATCTAATTTTTTTTTTCTTAAAGTTTCTAAATTAAACTACATTTTTATTTTTAAATTCTTAAGAGGGTTTTTCCTCAACCATTGTCTTCAAAAATCAAAATTCAACTCCCTGACTTAAATTTTACTTTATTACATCAAACCTTCTCATCTTCATTCATTAATCTGCAGATAAAAACCTGTTTATTAATAAAAACAAAGTCACCACCAATTCAATGAGAACATTCATATGCATTCATAATATTCTCTAGTATTTATAACACTCACACTCATATATGACTATGAGAGCAAGTGAGATCAATACAAGAAAATACGTGGTTTGACCAGCATGATTGCATATGAATGTGTTCATGATTTAATCCAACACAATGAAGAGAAAAAAACGCCATAAATCAGTTTGCTAAAATCAGAAAAAAATGCCATCAACCTATTACCATATAAGGTGTTGTTTATATGTACATACTTGAACTTGAAAATAATTTCAAGATCAAGGTTATTATTTTTTTCTTCTTTCTTATTCTGCTTGTAACAGAAATTCTTTTGTTACAGCGCAGAGCAAAAAAAGATCACCGTCACAGGATAAAAACAGTCGCGCCTGAAATCGATTGAAAATTTCAAGTTTATATAAAGAATATATGACTTTTATAAGATATTACGAAAATTTCGTTCCATAGTTTAATTTTTCTTTGAAGTTGATATATCAGTCGAGATCAGTATTAAATTATCTTTACAAAATGCTATAAAACTTCAAAATCGAGTTAAAACTCGCCAAGAAATGGCAGATGCCCCAGACCGCTTTTGTGCCAAAAAAAACTTGGCCATGAAGTTTGATGGAATTTTTTTTTCAACTTTGAGAAATTAATTAAAGACGATATTTTGTTTCAGTCTCTATACTAGTAAGTACTCAGATATGAAGTATTGTTTTATTACTATCTTGGTAACCTATTAAGCATTGAGACCGGAAATAGAATTTTTTTTCTTACAAAATTTTGAAAATTTCTTTTCCAAGTTTTATGAAACTTTCTTAAACAAAATTAAAAAAAAAAAATGAATCTGACACTACAGGGTTTTGTTAACCTTCGCTATCCTAATCCCTACCCGGGTAGAGAAAGCGACTTTCATTTGCAAATAACTGAGCGAGTTTTTATCAAATCTGAAACTGCTGCCGAGTCAGTTATCAAATTTTAGTCTTAAAGCAGAAAATGCAAATAAAAATGATTTTACTGCAGAACTTCTTACTTTTTTTTTTAATTTTGTAATTTTTTCTACGTAAGTTAATAGTATCTACCCGGGTAGGTATATCGAAATTTGTATGAACATTTCTTACTTTTCCATATATAGTGTCAAAGAAATCATCTGAAATTTTTGGAAAAATGTAAATAAATGGATTTTCGTTTATTGAAATTAAAAATTATACAAAAAAGTGAGAAAAATTAATATTTATTTACGCAAATTGTGAGGAAATGAAAATGGGCCCATAATATAACAATCTTTACACTTTGTATTTGTGAAGCTATGTTCTGCGCATAAGGGCTTCTTGCATTTGACACATGCTTGCCGTGTGACTCTTTTCCTTTGGGAATATCGGTAGCACATGTAGCACCCACCTTTTTGTTTGATGCACCCATTTGCATCTCGTTCCGGGACATCATCAGCGTCAAACTTTTCATCTTCGTATTTCGATACAGAGACTGACTCGCCTGTAATAATAAAAACAAGTTTTTCCACTCAATAAGGTTCAAAAATATACCTAGAATTCATTCAACGACTATCTTGATGGCAAACTTCTTAACTACCATTGGTCTTTGGGGTTGGATCCTAATTTGCGGAATGCTAAGCTCTTCACCCAAGCTCTGTATAAATTGTCTACGTCAAGGTTTCTTTACCGGACTATGTGGACTGCTGGTGACGTATATTATATATGCTGACAGGGCCGAGATATCCAACATGTTGTTTTGTGGTATATATATTATAAAAGAAAATCATTTCTGGCTTTTGTTTTATATCGGACACAGCTGAGTCTCGATGCATGGACGGTAGCAGCACTACAGCTCTTCCCTTTGCTGGGACGTAGGAATACATCTTTGAATTCGGACTAAATCCAAATTGACTCGAATATACCTTACGCTTCTTTGAAGATTTGAATTCTTTGGGCATATACCACTGGTTTTTTGTTTCAAAGTGCCGACGATGGTTATTGTCCAAGTTAATAGCTCCTGGAGCAATGGGAGTGAAGTATTTTTGTAGGGAGCAATAAGGTATTTTACTACCCGCTCGCCTTGGTTTACGTCTCTGTTAATGCCTTCTTTTCCAATATAAATTTGGCCATTAAGCGAATAAAAAGTTGTGGCATTTCAAGCCCACCAAATGTTTATTGCATATTTTGCAGGTTTTGATGGAATATATTGAGTGAATTTAGTGCGCCCTCAATATCCCAACAACTGCTCGTCCACTGAAATAGTCTCATAAGGCCTGAAATTGGAGTTAATCATCTCGAAAATATCCCTTATCGGTGCTGCCTTATTGATAGACTGGCGAGTGGCTCTAGTGACATGGTTTTCAAAACGAATAAAGTGTAAAATGCTTTGGAATCGGTTAACAGACATGGTTTCACGAAATCGCTTAATTTTTCTTGGTTGTATATCTAAATACAACACCTGGGAGCCCATCACAAGCGAAATTCCACGAAACACTTCCAACTCTTCACTTGTAATTGAAACAGCCATTTTAGGAGGATTTTCTGCATTCCATTTACGATAAAAATCTTCGGCTTTTTTGTTAGAAAACCTACAAATTTGGTTTCTAAGGGGCGCACTCATAATACAAAAAATGCCGATAAACTTTCGGTAATTTGGTTAGATCGCATAAACAATGGTTCACGAATGACATTATGGGCCCTTTGATGAGCGAAATCAGTATTTTGCTTATACTACTTTATACCATCTTTGCTGTTGAAAAATGTTTCATCATAAGTGGAACCTTGTCCATTTTGGTCACTCTCATCGTTATCAGATGCGCTGTCAATATTCAGCTCGACATTTGCATCTTAGTCAGCTATTTCAGCATCCGATTCCGCATCTTCCTGGTCAGGCAAATATTCGTTATCGCTATCAGCGCCGTCAAATGGGTCAGGCTCGGCTTCATCCGTATCAGACTCGCCATCCAACATATTCCAAAAATACTCTCGCCTTTCTTCATGAGATAACCTATCAAAAAAAAATTAAATAAAATAAATAATTTTGCCAAAAATAATTATTAGATTCTGAAAAGCACTACAAACCACAGTATTATAACAAAAACTTACCTGGATACAGCTGCCAAAGAAATATATTCAAAATTGCTTCCGCTATTCATATTTAATTTTTCGCAAACACAAACTTTCACAACAAATATACAAGACGACATGAAATCATCGTCTTTTCCGAATACACACACGTATTATATATGTGGTCACAATATTTTCAAAGGTTACTGGATTCGTGGTTTTCTATTTCAATTTGTAATTTCAAATATTTGAGTCCGGACAAATAAAATGTAATTACTATAGAAAAGTTTGCAAAAAATTTGAAATATAAATATTAAAATAAGTCAAACTACACTCAAAGAAAAAAAAAAAAAAATAAGTTAGTAGAAACAAGTAAGAAACCCTATCTCTTAGGCCCAACTAACTGGACATTGAAAATAAGCAAAAACCAAATTTGAGTGGGATTTTTATTAATTTTTTTGGCTGCATATATGAAAAAGTTCATATCGGATGCTATATCTATAAAGGGACTAGGTCCAAAAATGGACCGATCCTGATCATGTTTGGTAAAGTCTCTTGTATTTTGCAAAAATATGTACAAACAAAATTTGAGAAGAATCAGTGCAATATTTTTGTTTTTTAATAGATTTAAGTGAAGATCGGGAAGCAGCTCTATATGGGGTCAAAGGTATCATTTTTGGCCTACTCATTAGTGGATGTAATGAACGCATACAAACCCAATTTGAGTAAGATCTATATGACAATTTGGACCTTATGGCAATTTATGTCGATTTCATATGGGTAATTTGTATGGGGGCTAGGTCTGAACATGGACCGATTCTCACCAATTTCAACAGCATTCATCCCATGGCCGATGAAAGCTTATATACCAAATTTCATCAAAACATATTCATATTTGCGACCTGCAGTTTGATTACAAGCTTTACATGGACACACAGACGGACGGACGGACGGACATTGTTAAATCAACTCAGAAAGTGATTCTGATTCGATCGGTATAATTAAAGATGGGTCTAGGTCAAATATTTTTGGTTGTTACAAACAGCAGCACAAAGTCATTATACCCAAACCACATAGTGGTATAGGGTATAATAAGAAACCCTTACGCTTAATAACTGATCCACAGAAGAGTAGCTTATTTCACTTGCTTTCTTTAGTGAGTTGCTAATTTGAATAATAAATGTTCATGCTGAGTTCAAAACAACTTACCAGCTATGAAACAAAATTGCTCCTTAATATAAAAATGGTAAGCATTGATGAAAAATACGAGGGCTGTATGAAAATCAGCTGCTCTTTGGAAGTAATGGCGTAACTAGAATTAAAATTCTACTATTTTCTCTAAACATAAATCTCCACAAGCATCTGTGTAATTTCCTATATATACCCTATATGGTTTAGGCATAATGACTTTGTGCTGCTGTTTGTAACTATCAAAAATATTTGACCTAGACCCATCTTTTATTATACCGATCGGCTCAGAATCACTTTCTGAGTCATTTTAGCGATGTCCGACCGTCCGTCCGTCCGTCTGTGTGTCCATGTATACTTTGTAATCAAACTACAGGTCGCAAATATGAACATATTTTGATGAAATTTGGTATATGTGCTTTTATCGGCCACAGGATAAACACTATTGAAATTGCTGAAAATCGGTCCATGTTCAGGCTTAGTCCCCATACAAATGACCCCTAAGAAATCGACATAAATTGCCATAAGATCCAAATTATCATATAGATCTTAGTAAAATTGGGTTTGCATGTGTTTATTATATCCATTAATCAGTAGTCCAAAAATAAACCCTATTGGACAACTCTTAGTCATAGGTCCCATAAAGAGCTGCTTCCCGATCTTCACTTAAATCTATCGAAAAACAAAAATATTGCACAGATGTTTCTCAAATTTGGTTTGTCTAAATTTTTTCAAAATATAAGTGACTTTATCAAATATGGTTAGGATCAGTCCATTTTTTGACCTAGTTCACATCTAAATATAGCACCGGATATGAACTTTTTCATATCTGCAGCCAAAAAAAATAATAACAATTTGGTTTTTGCTTATTTTCTATATCCAGTAAGTTGGACCGAAGAGATAGGGTTTCTAAACCATGGTATAGGGTATCGTATGGTCGGTCTAGACCGACTATAATTTTCTTACTTGTTTTTTTATTGAAAATCGTTGAAATGTAAAATGTGTAAATAATGAAAATTTGTTTGTGGGTTTCTTTGTGGGTTTGACATTAATAGGTGGCTAAACCAAAGGACCGATCTCTTGGAATTTTCACGTGAAAATCGGTCCATAATTTATCTGGAGCTCTCTGATAGCAAGTGTCCTGAAACTTTAGAGGAGTACATAAGTTAGTAATGTGAGAAGTCAATCTTAAAATGGACGGGATCAAAAAAGTGGGCGTGGACCCCCAGACATGCTTAATACATATCATCATATACCTACAGTGCGATTGTGGCCAGAATCTTGAAACCTTCTGTTCGACAATCGATTGTTAATGTGAAGTCTTTCCAAAAATGGCCAGGATCAGGTTAGTGGGCGTGGCACCTTCCATGCAAAAAAAAAAATCATGTGAGTCCGATCACAGGGGAGATGTGTAAACATCTGGTAATAAAGAAAATGCAGAAAACAGCGACAAAAAGGTTATTTCCTATAATAATTTTTTCACCTAACAATCATAAGTCATACCGATTTATCTTAATGGTCACATCTTACGCGTAAGATGTGCCTCTCACATGTACGCTGTTTTTGTGATTGTATTGTGAAATAGAAATTTACCCCCCCGCGCGTATAGATGTTTACACATCAAAAATTATCTAAAGTACTGTAAGCCCGACAGTCTTGGAACTACGTGTGAGTTCACGACTGATGAGCGTGAGAAGTTATGTGAAAACTGGGCATGATCAAACCAGTGCGTGTGGCACCTCCCATACATGGTTAATACATATCATGATAACTAGTAACAAAAATATTCACCAGAAATAAGTAAAATGGCAAAACAACGTTTGCCGGATCAGCTAGTTAGAGATAAAAACTATGCGACAAAGTTATCGAGAGGTGCAATTGTGAGCCAGTTTCAAAGGATCATTTGGAGATTTTTACTTGAATACAGAGATGTCCGGGTATCGATACTGTAGATACTACTCCAGATATAAAGCAAGAGAGAGAGACAGAGAGAGAGAGGACCCAAAACATATAATGCGCACCAATACACATCAAACAAATATGATATAAGAAACAACCACAGCTAATTGTGAGAATATAGTTGCTACAAACCAGCACTAGTAGAGAATGGCAGTCTATAAAAGGATCGGACAAATAGAGAACAGTCTCTTATTTCTACAATCGACAGCAGACTAAGGGGTAAATTCTGAAAAATAAAACACATGTATAACTCAGGAATATTAAATGTTAAATGTAGTGCATTTTAATGTTAAATTATTAATTTTATTGTCATAATAATTTCATAGTCATAATCTGCTTTAGCCAGAACCCGAGGCAGCAGACTATCTTAAATAAATATGTATATATAAAGTGAAGCAAAGTGTTATAATTGAAATATGAATTCAGTGGAATCACACCAGGAAAGCTGAGTTATACCAGCTTCAAAACTGGATCTACCGGAGGTTCCTTATAATACAAGAGTAGTGAATACAGTTGATTTTTTGTGGTGAATCAACAAGGTGAAAGTCATTTAAGCGCCATTGCGAAAATTTTGGAGGTGCATGCGGAGAGGAAAGGAAGTATTAAAAGTGGATGTTATTTAAACATACTGAATGATTTCAATAATATATTGCAAAAATTACAAATAATTTTGAGATCAAATTTCTTTAAATAAATGATAACTTTATACGAAATTATTTTTATTTTAAAGTTTGATTAATTTAGAATAACAAAAAAAAGCAAATAACTTAAAATAACACAATAATTCATCTCATAGTGATACTGATATTTCAACGTTAAAAATAGAAACGTTTATTTCAAAAACGAATCAAGCAGCTGATTACTGATTTTGAGTAAATCAAAGAAAACTTCCTAAAAACTGTCAGTTTACTTATTTCTGCACTGAACAAAGATTTCTCGACGTTATTTCATTATCAATGGGGCAAAAGTTTTAATTGTTTTTGCATTAAACGATTTATTTACCATAAAAACAGTAATCGCCCAATAACTCTTTTTTTTTTTTTTTGTTGCTTGACTGGCTTTTGTAGTAAACGATTCAATTATAAAGCTTATTTTAGAAATTGAATCTAATTGACATCATTACCTTTTGGTAAGCCCTTTTACTGTATTATGGATTTTTTTTGTATATTTACAGCTAATTTTTTCTCATTCCTTCTTACTTTCAGCACTAAATAAAACGTTGTTCCACAACAAAATATCTTTCATTAGGATATTGTGAGCGAAAGTCAATCGAGTATGTTTGTTCTTTGCGGAAATGTATGTCTTCGCCAAATTCTACAATCTAATCCAGCTTTACGTGAGGCGCTTCGAACTATATCGCTAATACATTTAGCTTTAAGTTTAGCTTTTCTATTTCTAGATTTGTGCTAATTCTTGGCTTACTTATTATTCTTCATCATTATTATCTTTTGATAATAGTCTTTTTTGACGTGCAAACATCTATGCGCTCAATTCACAATACAATCACAAAAACAGCGTAGGGGAAAATCGGTGAGTGGTATATGAAAATGTATTGGTGCACTTAGTAAGCAGAACCTCCGAGTTCGCTGTCTGTTTAGCAAAATCACAAATTATTTTTCGTTAATTTTAAATATTCAAGCTACTGACCGCTAGGTGTGCTGTGAGATTAACATGTTCATAAATTTAGAGAGTTGTTTTTTATACCCTATACCACTATGTGGTTTGGGTATAATGACTTTGTGCTGCTGTTTGTAACAACCAAAAATATTTGACCTAGACCCATCTTTAATTATACCGATCGAATCAGAATCACTTTCTGAGTTGATTTAACAATGTCCGTCCGTCCGTCCGTGTGTCCATGTAAAGCTTGTAATCAAACTGCAGGTCGCAAATATGAATATATTTTGATGAAATTTGGTATATAAGCTTTTATCGGCCATGGGATGAACGCTGTTGAAATTGGTGAGAATCGGTCCATGTTCAGACCTAGCCCCCATACAAATTACCCATATGAAATTGACATAAATTTCCATAAGATCTAAATTGTCATACAGATCTTACTCAAATTGGGTTTGTATGCGTTCATTACATCCACTAATGAGTAGTCCAAAAATGATCCCTTTGACCCCATATAGAGCTGCTTCCCGATCTTCACTTAAATCTATTAAAAAACAAAAATATTGCACTGATTCTTCTCAAATTTTGTTTGTACATATTTTTGCAAAATACAAGAGACTTTACCAAACATTATCAGGATCGGTCCATGAAATGAAATATGAACTTTTTCATATCTGCAGCCAAAAAAATTAATAAAAATCCCACTCAAATTTGGTTTTTGCTTATTTTCAATGTCCAGTTAGTTGGGTCTAAGAGATAGGGTTTCTAAACGCATGGTATAGGGTATCGTATAGTCGGTCTAGACCGACTATAATTTTCTTACTTGTTTAGTATTCAAGTATATATTTGGTATTGACAGAACTTTTTTAGTAAGCAGAGCCGCTAGGTGTGTTGTGAGTTCAAAAAGCTAAAACTTACAAATTTTCAAGGAGTCGAAAATAAACTTAGCTGCTTTTTTAATTACTACACCTTTTCCAATTGTATTTCAGAAAACATCACTTGAATTTCAGAAATTATCAATTGTGTTTCAGAAAATGTTAATTGTTTTTCAAAAAATTTCGATTGTATTTCAGAAAGTATTAATTGTATTTCAGAAAACATCAATTGATTTTCAGAAAGTATGAATTGAATTTTAGAAAACTTCAATTGAATTTCAGAAAGTATCAATTGTGTTTCAGAAAACATCAATTAATTCTCTGAAAATATCAATTGTGTTTCAGAAAGTTTCAATTGTATTTCAGAAAACATCAATTGATTTTCACTAATAATCAATTGTATTTGAGACAGAATCAATTGATTTTCAGAAAGTATCATTTGTATTTCAGAAAATATCATTTGAATTTCAGAATATATCAATTGAGTTACAGAAATTATCAAATGTATTTCAGAAACTATCAAATGTATATCAGCAATTACCAAATGTATTTCAAAAAATATCAATTGTATTTCAGAAAAACATCATACGTATTTCAGAAATTATCAAATGTATTTCAGAAAACATTAAATGTATTTCAGAAATTATTAAATTTACTTCAGAAAATATGAATTGAATTTCAGAAAATATCAGTTGAGTCTCAGAAAAATAATCAGAACGCTATATAAAAATAAATATTACACTGGGTTTGTACTGTTTCTTGAATACTACATATCGTCACCTAAAATGCAAAAGTCCGTAACTAATAATTTTTTTTTTACAGGAGCAAAAGAACATCATAATACCAAAATTTAAGAATCAAGCTGAAAAGAAGATGGATTTTTATTTATGAAAACAAATTTATGGTAAAATAGTAGTTTTTAAGTAAAAGGCCGTAACTACAATACAAAAAGTGAATTTTGAACTTTTTTTTAGTTACGGCCATTTGCATTTTAGGTGACGATATAAACGTGTAGTTTTCAAAGTGATGACTTCAAAATCGGTCAAAATTCTATTCTGGTGTTTATATTGTAGCTGATTAACAAATGAAGTCCTCATCTTTTTTCGATTAATATGGCGTTCACACTTAAGTGTTTAGCGAAGTGTTTAGTGTTTATGCGATAAACAAGTCAAATTGAGATGTTTACTCATACATTTTTTCGTTTGGCTAAACATCTCAATTGAGATGTTTAAATCTTAAACACCTCAAAAACCGAAAATATTACAGAGTTGTATTTAACTTTGCGCATGTTCAGTGCAATATTTCTCATTTTTGCCAAGTTGGCATCCTTGTTTTTTAACGTTACTATTAAAGTGGAATTACAATCAAAAAAATACAATACAAATTACAATACAAAAATTAAAATAACGCATCTATATTGATAATTTCATCATTAATATAATTTAAGTAGTTGGCCGCCAATTTAATGATATTATTTTTATCAATTTTAAAAATTTTATAACTTTTCAATTGTTTTTTATTTTTGAAACAGCTGTTCAATCTGCTGAAATGTTTAACTTAAACACAGTAAATCAAGTGTGAACGACTGTGTTTTGTTTTGCAAAACATGAGCTAAAACACCTCAAAATATCGAAGTGTGAACACCATATAAAACGCCGCCCTTGATAGTTTATTTTCTAGTGGATAACAAATAAGTTCAAATATTGCTTAATATTTTCTGCGACTCCAAATCACTGATAGAAACTAATAACGTTTCGATATTGTAGGGTAAACTACTTTTTAATTCTAAATTTCAATACACATCTCCCTGTGATCGGACTCACATTGATTTTTACTTTTTCAAATTTCAAATTTTTTTTTGCCATTTTTATAGCTTTCTATAACCAATTTTGTCATCACCTCAATAGAAGTGTGGAGATTTATTTTCTGAAATAAGTACTATTGGTACCACTTGGCTTAAGTAGAACGCTCCATATCCGTACATTTGTATCTTGCATTGAGAAAGATAGTCTGGTACAGTGTTGCCATTTTAGCATTTTAGTTGCTAGATTTAGCAACTATTTTTGTCACTTAACATCCAAAATTTATGAAAAGATGCTAGATGCTAACTTAGCATCTTTTATTAATAAAAAGTTGCTTTTAGCATCTTTTTTTTTTTTTTTTTGATTTTTTTTTTATTATTTTTGAATATATAATATTAATTTTAATGATATTGATATGTTTTAATTCCTCAAAGTGTAATACGAGAAATTTGTGTACTACTCTTTTCACCACTCTGCTCGTTTCTCTCAACAAATATGATAAAACAGTTTGAAATAGAAGAATATAAAGCAACGACAGTTTTTAATGAATTAAAAAGTCGATTGGCATAAAATATAAATGCATTAAAAAAATGCCAAAATTTTCAATACAGAACACATTAGACCGGGTAAAAAACCCTTACCAATATTAACAATATTAGAAGAGTTTAAATTTAGATCTTCTGAAACAGAAAAAATTCAAATCCGATTCAGTTATATCACAGAACAATATTGGGATACAGCACTGGATACAACCTCTTTATGGATTGAAGTTAACAAAAATTCTAAATGCAAAAGTCCACTTAAAGAGTTATCCACATTTGTATTGTCTGTATTAATTTTGTCTTTCTCAAAAGCCGAAGTTGAACGTTCGTTTAGTTTAATGGCTTTATTTAAAAGCAAGCTTTGCAACAGAATAAAATCCGAGTTGTTACGTTCTCAAAAAACATAAATATAAAAGGAACGCTGTCGTTGATAAAAGTCGATCGTCAGAAAAATATTAGAGCCAACATGAACTTGAAGATGTAGACATCACAGAAATATTAGTTTCAATAAACCAATTATGGTAATATACTCTTATTTTTTGATTATGTAAATTCTGTTATGTTTGAAATTAAAAAAAAATATCTCTCTAAAATTAAAAATATTTAATTTAAAATTAAAAAATCTCAATTTGATATTTAAAAAAATTACAGATGAAATTCAAAATTATTTTATTTAAAATTTAAAAAATATAAATCGAAACTTTTGTTTTATATTCTTTTTTCCATTTAAAAACCAAAGAATTTATTAATAAGTACTTAATTTTTCAATCAAAACGTAATGAAATTAAAAAAAAAAATTAGCATCTTTTATTTCGACTCCAGTACGTTTTAGCATCTTTTTTTTTTGCAATTTAGCATCTTTTCAATTTCAAATTATGGCAACACTGTCTGGTAAGTCCATTCATATAAATTTATAAAAAATTACACTTTTTTGATCCTGCACATTTTGCATAACGTTTTCTTAATAATATGCGTGTTCTTAAAAAATTTCCTTTTTTTTTTTTGTATTCATTTATCTAAAGTCCATGGAATGAAAAATATCCTTACAAACTAAAGTATTTATATAGAACCATATTCCAGGATAGATTCAACCAGGTTTGTATATAGCTGTTTAATTATACGAGTATATGGATCAGAAAATTTTTACGCCATCGTTTCATAAATCCAAGAACCCCATAACATTTTTTTATTGCCAAAGATATATGCATATGAAAATTTAAGATCTAAGAATATATCAACGGAGTTCACGTTTTTATTATTCACAATGTAAGTTGTATGTATATTTTTGCTATGTAAAAGGACATGTCCTTGCATTTCTTTATGTTGAGCTCCATTGGGTTTATATTTCACCATCTCCAAAAATTATTTAAATCGGTTTGTAACAGAAAATGTTAGGTATAATTTTGAAGAGAGGAAATTAGTTTGACATCATCAGCGTAAAAGAGAATTTTTGAATGTAGAATGAATGCAGATCGTTGATAAATAAAGTTAACAATCCTGGACCAAGATGACTTTCTTGTGGAACACCAGAAAACACTTCCATTTTTTTAGTGACAGCTTTTCTAAATTTAAGCCGGTGAGATCTGTTTGTCAAATAACAATTTAACCACCAAACTAAAGAATTACTGGAACCCATAGAATTCAGCTTCTACGAGTATAATATTTAGTCATGCTTCAACTTATCAAAGGCTTCACCAAAGTCGGTGTAATTTATCTCTGTTCGCATACGATCCTTAAATCAATCATTTATAATTGTAGTAAGTTCCAGAGTATTGGTGATGGTGGAACGAGATTTACGAAAGCCGTGAGATAGGGAGTCCGCTATAATTGTACTAAAAGTTTGGAGATTGCACTCAATTTTGCGATGCTTTCAAAGTAAGTTTCTTTCAGAAGTAAATTTCCTTTTAATAGTACTTTTTCTTATAAAACATTTTTTAGGAAATAACTTTTTTTCAAAAAGGAAATTTTCTTTAAAAAAAAAATCATTTTCTTAAAATTGTTCCTTTTCTTGCGAAAGAACATTTTCTTAGAAAATTAAGTTTGAAAAAAATTAATTTTTCTAAAAAAAAGTATATTTTCTTAAAAAAAAGTACCTTTTCTTCAACAAGTAAATTTTCTTAAAAAAAGTAGGTTTTCTTCAAAAACTAAATTTTTTTAAAAAAGTATTTTTTCTAAAAACAAGAACCATTTCTTAAAAAAATTCGTTTTCTTATAAGTAACGTTTTCTTAAATAGGACATTTTCACAAAAAAGTACCTTTAATAAAGAAGTACCTTTTCTACAAAAGTAATTTTTCTTATAAAAGTACTGCTTCTTAAAAAGTACCTTTCTTCCAAAATTACATTTTCCTTCGGATATACTTTTCCTCAAAAAAGTAAATTTTCTTTAAAACAATACCCATCTATAAAAAGTAACTTTTTTTTCAAAATGACCTTTCCTTGAAAAGTACGTTTTTCTCACAAAGTGTCTTTTTCTTTAAAAGTTCATATCTTAATCTGATATAGGTCCTTTTCCGATCATCCTTAAAAAACTTTGTTTTCTTGATAAGTAATTTTTCCTGAAAAGTACCTACGTACTCTTAGAAAGTACCATTTATCCAAAAAGTACTTATTCTTAAAAAAAAAAATCATGTGAGTCCGATCGCAGGGGAGACGTGTAAACATCTAGTAATTCAAGACTTTCTTATAGCACTTTCTAAAAATCAAACAGAAGGCGTATCACTTATAGAAATCAACTGCAGGGGCTCTGTAAATATAAAAATATTTATTATTATTTATTGTTTTAACCGGGTAATTTTTAATTTTTGTTTTTTCATATTTCATTTTTCATTTTTCATTTTTCATTTTTATTTTTCATTTTTAATTTTTCGTTTTTCATTTTTAATTTTTCATTTTTTATTTCATTATTCATCTTTCAATTTTAATTTTTTTATTTTTAAATTTTCAATTTGAATTTTTTATTTTTAATTTTTCATCTCTCATTTTTTTATTTTTCATTATATATTTTTCATTATTTATTTTTAATTTTTCGTTTTTCATTTTTCGTTTTTTATTTTTCATTTCTTATTTTTTATTTTTCATGTTTCATTTTTTATTTTTCGTATTTTATCTTTCATTTTTAATTTTTCGTTTTTCATTTTTTATTTTTCGTTTTTAATTTTTTATTTTTAATTTTTCATTATTAGTTTTTATTTTTCATTTTTAATTTTTCGTTTTTCGTTTTTAATTTTTCATTTTTTATTTAATTTTTCATCTTTAATTTTTTATTTTTAATTTTTTTTTCATTTTTTATTTTTCATTTTTAATTTTCAAGCAGGTTATCATAATATCATAATTTTTTCACCAATACAATCACATTTTGTCTTACGACTCACATGTTGCGCTCATATGGATTTTTGTTTTAATATATAGTTTTGAGTTTTACTGTACAGTGTAGTGGTGATAATTTTAAGGAAGTGTAGTCAATTACATAGTCGGTGTGGAACCGTTAAAAATTTAATTGCTTGTTTTTGTTTGATGAATTGGACGGGCGGAATGTAGGAAATTCGACAGCAGGCAGTTTTAATGGTTTTATAATAAAGATGATGATAATGGTTGGTGCGTTTTGTTATGATGCTTTCAGCGAGCAATTTCAATGATGGGCGAAGCCGTTGATAATGAAATTTATGCAAATCTTCATTTTTATTTTATTTTTCTTTTTCTGCTCAGTACATTGGCTTCAAGTGTTAGGTATATTAAAGCGTTGTACAATATATATTTATACGAGGTAGTAAAAAAAAAATTATGTGGTGGTTTAAGCCATTATTAACTGTGTGTATTCCCAAAAAAAGTTGTGTTTAAATATTTCGTTTTATATGATCTTTTTTCAATTTAAATACTTTCTAGAATTTTTTTTTTCAAACTTTTATCTTAGAGAATTTATTTAAGAAAACTTCAAAAAACCATCTGCATCTGCATTTGTATTTCCTTTTTATGTTGAGATGTTGGCAAAACTTTTAATTTTAGCATTGCCCCCCCTACCCAAAATTACAGTAGATTCGTTTTTCATTTGTTCTTTACAACTTTTTTTTTTGTTGCTGTACAAAACTCACATCAAATATAGCGATGTGTTAAACAGTAAGTTCTGCCGACTTTTTAAATAACTCAACAAAAGTTTTCTTCAATATTTTGTTACTGAAATCAAACATTAAAGTTTGTGCTGCAGACCAATGCTTACAACTGTCGAATTAGGGGAAGTGTTCGAAGAAAAACAAAATATTATTTTGATATAGATGAAAGTGAGAAATTTTTCGATGATCTGTAGCATTAAATTTGCGCTAAATGATGGTATATTTTAAAGAAAATGCTCACATCATTTTGTTAATAACTTCAAAATTTATAAAAGCAGGTAAGGGTGTTGAAATCGACTGTGCCGAATCTTTGGTAAAATCCGATGTGTTACTAAGCATAAAATGGGAATTAGGGAATATATGTGTATACTGCTTAAGGGGATGGGTTGCCAGACCTAGCGATTTTTTTTCCATGTAACCGGAAATAATTTGTTATCACCTTTTCTTAAGCTATGGTACATTTGCGGTGTTCTTATAGGAAAAATATTATATATAATTAAATAGCAAATATATTTAAAATTCTAATGCCGTTTTTTTCTGACAAAAAATGTTGCATCTTATTTGCATTTTTTTTTTTCGAAAAGTGTAGTTTTTATATATTCCAAATTAGGAGCAACATTATCTTATACAATAGACAGTGGAGAAATATTCACTGTCTTTGACCTGAAAGAAGGCACTGACCGCAATTTTTTTTTGCGATTTACGAGGGCTCGACCTTGAGACCTTTTGATTGATAATAAAATAAGGTTGCTCTAAATTCAAAATATATGAAAAAATACACTTTTCGAAAAAAGTGAAAATAAAATGCGGCATTTTTTGTTAGAAAAAAAATGGATAAGAGTTTTTTATAAAACAAATATTCTGGAGTCATCAAATAACGATCAATAATATACAAAAAAAGTTGTGCTAGGAAAGTTGGAAAGTTGGAAATGTTCTCAGATAATATGAACATTTTTTCTTATGTTTAAATTTAGAGTTTTAAATAGAAAAAATATGAAAAGTTGATTAATTTGAATTGTTAGTAAAATAAATAAATTGTTATTTATCTATATATATATATAGATAAATATATACACAAAATCAATTGACTGGATTTTTTTCCAAATACCCAATATAATTGTGGGGAAGCCAATTTTTTTCCATAAAGTACCATTCAGAGAATTATTGGTTTCCAAAAGATGTGCCTTTTTGTTGATATTAGGATAGTAGATTTTTGGGAATAGTAAACTTAAATTCCATTAGTCCAGAAAGACTTTCAATTATTCCATATACGGCAATTTCGACGGCTTAATTTATGTTCTCTGCAATTCGTTGTACAGTCTACTGAAAAATTGTAGAGTTAGAATAAGTTCTCTTATCTCAGAAGAAACTTTACGGAGGTTTTTGTGTTTTTTTAGTTCTGGAGTATAGCTTATAAGGTTTGGCTTTGTGTATATTTTCTCACCGATAAAACGTCCGTAGTAGCTATTAATGAAATATTTTCATCTCCGAAACAAATTACTACTATACTACCACAAGCTTCAATATTATCTTTATTATTGTATTTGTTCAAGCTAGAACATAAGAATTTTGATTTAAAAAAGAATACACAATTACATAACCTTGAAGTTTTAACATGTAAAGTAAAGTAATAAATTTGGGTTTTTACTGTACCAGTTTTTATGTATTAGAATAAAGATAAGAACAATGCATTGGTATTCTTGACGAATGCATTTTTGTGTGTTGATCAGGTAACGACCCGTGGTTTGATTTTATTTGTTTGCTTTACAGCTACACATATTGCCGTGTAGCATACATAATATGAGATAAGATTCCTGCTTAGAATTAAAAATAGTTTTATAAGTTGTAATCTTTTATGTAAATACATTTCCCACATGGGTTGGTTTCATGTGGAAAACGTATGTTTAATAGTTTTTAAAGTATTTAGGAAATTATATATAAGTAGGGAAAAATTGTAAATAAAGGTCTGTTCAATTTGAAACGCTCGAACGATTGTGTCGTCTAATTCATTTTATATTCGCTCTCGCTAGCTAGTCGAAAACATTGGTGACCCTTAAAAAACACTAAAAAATTAAATAAATTTTAGTTTCCCCCCACCAGTGGTAAGGAACTCGAAAATTTGTTTTTAGTGGATTTTGAACGCGAAAGAAAGGAAAATAATAAATAAAAAAAAATTTTTTTTTGTTGTTGAATTAAAAGTAAAGTCGGTCGCGCCGTGCATATATAAAAAAAAAAAAAAAAAAAAACAAAAAAGTGAAAAAAGAGGGTAAAGTAATTTTTGCATTAATTTTTATTTACATTCTTTTTTATATTAAATTTACGAAATGGCCGCGATTCAAGTTATTAAGGATCAGGAAACGTTAGGGAACGACATAGCGGCCTGCTACAATTCGCTGAGCAAATTAGCTCATAGTAATGTAGCGGGAAATGAATTGACAGAACAAGTCCGTGAGCAGAGGACATCATTGTATACATTGGTAGAGCAATTTGAAAAAAATGATAAAGAACTCCGACCGCCTCAGCCACATTGGAGCACAATGCGTACTTCAAAACGGACTTTGTGGATAAAGTTAGGAGGGCGATGACAAATTTTGAGAGTTTATATGGTAGTTTAAAAGAAAGACTACAAACGGAACAGAAAGCAGCGTCTTTAAAAGCTTCGACAAAAGTAGGAGGCAGTAGAGGGGGTACGCAGGTGCAAAAGCCACCTCCAAGTGCACCTGCAGACACTTCGCTTTCATTTCCAAAACCTCTGCCATATGCGTCTAAAAAAGAACAAGAACACAGTTTCCAAAATCATGGACTGATACGTCAGTTCCAATATGTTCTTGACGACTTTGAGGCAAAAATTGACAAATTTAAAAATAAGGAGGTCTCTGTAGACATCCTTAAAGAAAAATATAAAATAACAGAACAAGTGTTCATGCAGTACATGGGACATTATCCGGACGATGAATTGACGGAGGTGTTTTATGCATTGAGGGATCGTTATCAGGGAATACCCGGCATAGAAAGCTATGCCAAGTCCCTTCCATTTCAATTACCCTCTATAGACATTCCGAAATTCAGCGGAAATGTTGTAGAATGGGATACATTTAGGGAGTTATTTGAAGAGTTGATAATTGATCAACCAATTTCAAATATCCAAAAAATGTGTATTTTAAAAACAAAAATAGTCGGAGAAGCAGCAAGGAAAATTTCTAAGCTGTCGGCTAAAGACGAAAATTTTGAGACTGCCTGGAGTATATTGAAAGATCATTACTCAAATAAAAGGGCAACAACCTCAATTTATTTCAAGTCTATAATAGACGCTCCTTTCGTAATTTATAATGAACGAAGTGTAAAAAACTTCATTGAGATTATAAATGAGAGCGTACAGGCTCTTGGAGCTATGAAAATGGAATACGAAGAAATGTACCAAGCATTTATGTGTTTCGTACTTCAGCGAAAATTGGATGAAAAATTAAGAATCCAATTTGAGCAGCATTTGGGGAAATCAAGAGATCTGCCAAAATTGAATGATCTCTTAGAATTCCTCAAACAAATGCATTATTCTTTGGAGGCAAGCCAACTGATCATGGGAAAGGACAAAGGGGTGTTAAATCCTTCGGGAAATGAACAAAAATCTTGGGAGGCAAGCCGAAATGTTGGAAATCCTTCAAGATATGGAGTTCAGTATGCTCAGGGGGCAGGTCAGAGGACAAATCCCTCAAAAAATGCTTTAAAAATAAAGTGCCCACTAAGTTGTGCAGTTGGACATCTCTTATATAGATGTTCCAAATTTAGAAGCCTCCCCATCAAAGAGAAATGGGATAAGGTAGTTGAACATAATGTGTGTTCCAAATGTCTCAACACTGGTCATACAAAAAAGGCATGTACCAGTAATTTTGTTTGCAGAACTTGCAATGGTGACCATTATTCTCTTCTTCATAGAGAGAAAATACCTCAAAAAGCTGTTTTGGTAAACAGTGATGAGGATGAAGATGTTATTTTATCCACAGCAATAGTAGAAGTTAAAAACGATAATAACAAATGGGTAAACTGCCGCGTCCTGCTGGATGGTGGATCGCAGGTTAATATTATTTCTAAAGAATTTAGAAATAAATTAAAATTAAAAGGTCTTAAAATAAACAGACAATTTGAGGGATTAAAGATGAAAAAATCATCAGCTCATGAAAAGGTTGGAATTATTATGAGGTCAAAAGCGACTGATTATAATACCTTTTTAAATGCGGTAGTCATGGATAAATTTGTGTCAAATGTACCAGGGATACAAATGACGGCTGGAAATTTTCCAGAAACCATTAAGTTAGCGGACCCTGGGTATAATATTCCAAATGGAGTAGATTTGCTTTTATCCAATCAATTTGTATTTGACCTTATATGCGATGGAAAAATACAGGATAAAAAGACGAATACAAAATTGCAAAACACTAAATTAGGGTGGGTTGCATATAGTATGACAAAAATAGATGGTTCCAAACCAGAACCAAATATCGTCGCAACAGTGGTAACATCAGGCGATGAACTATTAAAAAAATTCTGGGAAATCGAAGAAATCCCACAAATAAACAAATTAACGGTGTTAGAAAAAGAGTGTGAGAAATTTTTTAATGAAAACGTAAAAATATTATCCGATGGTAAATTTCAAGTGGCGTTGCCATTTAAAAATAACCCTAAAGGGTTAGGAAATTCAAGCTTAATAGCTAAAATACGTTTTTTTGCCCTGGAGAGAAAATTGGAAAAGAACCATGATTTAAGAGTTCAGTATAGCGATTTCCTCAAGCAATATTTAGATATGGGTCATATGAAGCTTATAACCAACGGTTTACAAATAAGCAGTGGTTATTATTTACCACATCATTGTGTTTTACGTCCAGAAAGTACGACTACAAAATTAAGGGTGGTATTTGATGCGTCATGTAAAACAACTACGAATATTTCGTTGAATGATATAATTCATACCGGTCCTAGAATTCAGGAGGATCTTTTTAACATTTTATTACGTTTTAGAAAGCATCGTTATGTGTTTTCTGCCGACATTGAAAAAATGTACAGACAAATATGGGTAACAGAATCTGATCAAAAGTATCAATTGATATTTTGGCGTTGGAATCCCAATGAAAACTTAAAAACCTATGCACTTAAAACTGTAACTTATGGTACAGCTTCAGCTCCATATTTGGCAGTTAAATGCCTAGAAAAGATTGCAGACTGGAAAACAAACCAATTTCCAATAGAATCAGATGCGATTAGATTTGATTTTTCTATGGATGATTTAATGACAGGAGGAGACTCTCTGAAATCAGTAAAAGTATTACGGCAAAATATAAATAATATTATGTTAGAATTTGAAATGCCCTTAAGAAAGTGGTGTGCCAATGATAAGTCATTGTTAGAAGACGTTGACGAAGAAGATATGGAAGTAAACTTACAAATAGAATCAGAGGAACTGAATTCTGTTAAAACACTTGGTATTATCTGGAATCCAAATTCAGATGAATTAAGGCTTAAATGTAAATGGGTATCACAGGAAAAAATCACTAAACGTACCATATTAGGTGAGGTTTCAAGACTGTTTGATCCACTTGGTATAGTTGGACCGGCAATAGTTACTACCAAGATACTTTTGCAGGACTTGTGGAAGTTAAAAATAGATTGGGATGAAAAAGTTCCTGAAGAAACCAGTTCCAAATGGAAGTTGATTAAGGAAAATTTTTATCACCTAGATGAATTAAAAGTACCTAGACATATAATCTGTGTCAAACCAGCGCAAGTGGAGTTACATGGGTTCTGTGATGCGTCTATGAAAGCATATGGTGCAGCGGTATATATTAGGTCAGTTGATAGCTTTGGGAAGGTGTTTACCCAATTAGCAGCACCAAAATCAAGGGTTGCTCCAACTAAAACAATTACACTGCCAAGATTAGAACTTTGTGCAGGGGTATTATTAGTAGACCTAATGAAAGTCGTTATTAAAAGTTTAAAGATGAAGTTAGACGATATAGTGTATTATACAGATTCTTCTATAGTTTTAAGCTGGATTAAATTAGAACCAGCTCGTTTGCATATATTCGTGTCGAATAGAGTAAGCGCAATTCAGTCAAATAGTGACGTCTCGCAATGGAGACATGTTAAATCGGAAGAAAATCCTGCTGACCTAATATCAAGAGAATTGTTAGGTAAATAAATCCTCAATACTAGTTTCTGGTTTGAAGGTCCTAAATTTATAGAACCGGAAATGGATTTAACAAGTGAAAAAATACCTGGGCTAAAGAAAAGTAAAGTTATGTTAGCAGTTCAGAAAAATAATTGGATGTATGGTAAAATTAACCATAAAAATAATTTCAATTTTTTACAAAATGTTATTGCTTACATTATTAAATTTATCAATAATGCTAGGAAGGGCACTAGAAAATCTTTTATAACATATAGGAAGAAGGCCTTGGTATTGATAATTAAAGAAATTCAAAAGGATAATTTTTATGATGAAATAAAAGTACTAAAGTCGCAGAAGATTTTAAGTAAATCATCTCAATTATCAAATTTATGCCCAATACTAGATGAGAACAATATCATTCGTGTAGGGGGTAGGTTGCAAAATAGCAGCTTGCCGTATGAGGCTAGACACCCCATGCTTTTGCCTTACAATGATAAAATCGTAGAATTGTTAATAGAATATTTACATGTTCAACATTTGCATGTAGGTCCACAAGGATTATTGGCAATTGTCAGACAACAATTTTGGCTATTACGTGGACGACAATTAGTTAAAAAGATTGTAAATAGGTGTTATAGGTGGTTTAGAGTAGAACCAACAAAATTGCACCAATTAATGGGAAATTTACCAGAAGATCGTGTAATTAGAACAAGGCCATTTCTTAATGTGGTAATTGATTTTCTTGGTCCAATAACAATTCATAATAAGGTTAGAGGAAAAAAGACAGATAAGTCATATGTATGCGTATTTGTCTGCTTTACTACTAAAGCTGCCCATTTAGAAGTTGTATCAGACTTAACTTCAGCAGCCTTTATAGGGGCTTTAAAAAGGTTTGTAGCCAGAAGAGGTTGTCCATTGAAAATTTATTCTGATAGTGGTACTAACTTTGTAGGAGCAGCAAACAGCCTTAATGAAATTTTTCATTTGTTTGCCAGTGAGCAGCATAAGGCCAATGTAAACGATTTTTGTACTTCACGTAATATCGAATGGTTGAATATACCAGCCAGATCACCACATGTGGGGGGATTATGGGAAGCGTGCGTGAAATCTGTTAAAAAGCATTTTTACAAAGTAACGGAAGGAATAATGACGTACGAAGAGTTGTACACACTGATGACACAGATAGAGTCCGTTTTAAATTCTCGTCCGCTCACTCCATTATCGGACGATCCTAATGATTTTAAAGTTTTAACGCCAGGAAATTTTTTAATTGGGGAATCATTTTCGACATTTATTGACTCTACAAGCAATAAATGTTATCTTGGGATGCGTGAACATTGGAAAGCCGTGCAAATAAATATGGAGGAATTCTGGAGGAGGTGGTCTTCAGAATATTTGTCCGAACTGCAAAAAATGTACAAATGGAATAAACCATGTACGAATATAGAAATAGGTACTCTTGTCCTCCTAAAAGATGAAAACAGTCCTCCAATGAGCTGGAGGCGGGGGAGGGTCATCCGCACCATAATGGGTTCGGATGGGTTATGTAGAATGGTGGACGTAAGGACCAGCAATGGGGAAACCAAAAGGTCAGTCCACAATGTTTGTCCTTTTCCTACCGAAGAAAATGAAGAAGTACTGGACACATCATCCAGTGAAGTAAATTCTACAAAGAGAAATCTAAACAAAAGAATGGATAATCCATCTTCAAAGACAAAGAAAAGAATGTACTTTCCATCTTTAAATAATGAAAATTTAAATAATAAAAAAATAAATAAAAATCACCCAAGAAGTGATAATTCAAAAAGAATTAAAAATAAGAATATGTTAGCGGTATTATTAACACTACTAGCGACTATAAGTCCTGTTAGATCACAGTTTAATGTAAGTAGGTTTGAGAACAAGGCAGGGATATTCTTCGACAAGGTAGCAACGGTAAGGTTAACCAGAACATCGTGGAACATAGCAGTACATATAAATATCAGCGAATATGTGGCATCGATGAAGTCCCTTGATGCAGCAATGCTGTCACTTTCCAATCTGAAAAGAAAAGAAGCCATATACCTGTCGTCATCTTATCAAAATTTATTAACGATTTATGAGAGGATTTTGAACAAAAATGATATGATAATGTCTTCAAACCCAAAAAGACAGAAAAGATCACTTCTGCCATTTATTGGAGGCGTGTACCATTCGTTATTTGGACTAATGGATGAAGAGCACGCGGAACAAGTGTCGCAAAAGATAAAGCAGAATACCAATAATAATGAATATTTGCTCAATATTGTCCGAAATATGTCATCAATACAAGATATGACAATGGACATAATAAAAAATCAAAACAAAGCTATTTTTAAAAATATTCAGACACTTAGTGGCGCTATCCAAACACTTGAAGCGGAAATGCACGAAACAAAAGATGAAGCTGATAATATCAAGGCGATATCAAATTTTCTAATGTCGCTGGATATATTTGAGAAAATACAAGATGACATCATTGGAGCCGTTTTCAACGCGAAGGGAAATTTCCTTAATGGTATACTACCCTTAAAAAAGTTCAGAAATCAAATTGAACTCATCAAGGCAAACATAAACAAAAATTTGAGATTGCCAACGGAAGAACCGGTCGAATTGGCTAAGGTAGCTAAAGTATCGACTCGAACGACATCAGAATTTGTGCTTTTCAATATTCAAATTCCCTTAATAAATAATGAAGTATTTTACGCATATGAAATCTACACATACCCCACAACACATGGCGGGTTCTCGATTAGCATTCATACCAGCAGCAGATATTTCCTTATAGATGAAAGAAGAACATTGTACTATGTTTTGAACGGTGATAATTTTGAGCATTGCCAGAAGATGAGGGATCTCACACTATGTCATCAAGTCCACCCTCTATTCAACAACAGATCTACAAATAACTGCGAAATTCAATTGTTTCTGAAATCAAGAAAAATACCAGATAGTTGTGACATACAAATTAAAAAGGTCTACAACTACTGGCGACAAACACATGCATCTAATACATGGATATTCTCGGTGTACGAAGATACTTCAGCAGAAGTAACGTGCAATGGAAGGACGCAACATCTTACTGTGAGTAGTTCTGGAATCTTTACTATGCAATCGGAATGTCGTTTGGAAGCAGCTGATATACAATTGTGGGCGTACGACGCTTATACATCCCAAGCTAGTTATGTGTTTCCATCCATAAATATATCCAAGTTTATTCCTTCCATAACACATCTCAAATTAAAAAGTGAAATGGAGATGTATAAAATCCCAGATATACCACCATCAACAAAAATAGTTGGTTTCCCACTTCCTGCTGAACTTGACATCCATCACCTCACTCATTATGGAATGAGTATGACCACTTGGGTCGTCATCATCTTCATCCTAAGTGCCTTATTTTGGATCTTCAGAAGAACGTGTAAAATGTCATCTAGATACCTGCCTGCTGCCGTTGCGCTACCTCGTTTAGTTTAGGGTAGCATTAAATAAGTAATTTGATTCTGTTTTTCTTTGTTTTTGAAAGATTAGAATCTTTCAAGGCCGGCAGAATGTTCAGGCTAGAACATTAGAATTTTGATTTAAAAAAGAATACACAATTACATAACCTTGAAGTTTTAACATGTAAAGTAAAATAATAAATTTGGGTTTTTACTGTACCAGTTTTTATGTATTAGAATAAAGATAAGAACAATGCATTGGTATTCTTGACGAATGCATTTTTGTGTGTTGATCAGGTAACGACCCGTGGTTTGATTTTATTTGTTTGCTTTACAGCTACACATATTGCCGTGTAGCATACATAATATGAGATAAGATTCCTGCTTAGAATTAAAAATAGTTTTATAAGTTGTAATCTTTTATGTAAATACATTTCCCACATGGGTTGGTTTCATGTGGAAAACGTATGTTTAATAGTTTTTAAAGTATTTAGGAAATTATATATAAGTAGGGAAAAATTGTAAATAAAGGTCTGTTCAATTTGAAACGCTCGAACGATTGTGTCGTCTAATTCATTTTATATTCGCTCTCGCTAGCTAGTCGAAAACAGTATTCATTTTTTCATAGGATTTCTCTCCCCTCTCATACGTGAAATTTGCTAACTATGCTGATGATACGTCTCTCGTAATATCTAGTAAGCTCAAAAAGTAATGTTAATGAAAATAGAAAAACGATTTTATTCCTGTAACAAATAGTTCTCTTAATATTAAATAAATACAAGCCCTGTTGAAACTCAGGCTATTGTATTCCCTTACAACAAATCTCCCAAATATCTTGGTGTTTGCCTCGATAAGAAACTTAGCTTTGCAAAATACATGAATACTATCTGTAAGAAATCCATGAAAACTATCAAAGCCTTGTGACCAATCCTTAGTACAACCCTTAACCTTAAGCACAAAAACTTAATATTCAAAAGTGTGATTAGACCAACTCTGACTTATGCAAATCCTATCTGGTAGAATGTAGCAAAAACACATTTGAAGAATCATTCAAAATAAATGTCTTAAAATCATAATCAATAAAAATTGCAGATATTGAAATAAACTTACCCACAGTGAAACTGGATCGACTTCATAACAAAATTAACAATCCAAAATGTTTCTTATCAACTGATTAGGGAACGAATACAGTTGGCTTAATTGTAGCTCTGAAATACAAATTATTAAATTTGAAGTAACGTATATACCGGTACTATTGTTAGATAATTTCATTGTATACTCGTGTATTTTCAACACATTTGAACTTATTTTTCCTTCCATATAAAGGCCAGACAGAAGGTCAGATAGACGGACATCATTAAATTGACTCATAATGTGATTATGTATTTCCCAAGTTGGGAGTGCATGCAGTAAACAGATTTGTTGTTCCTACCGAATATATTTCCAACTAAATTACTGCCCTATTAGCAAATCGGTAGTCGACTAGAAAAAAAAACACACTTCCAGTTAACTTTTATGAACTAACTATAAGCTAACTACAATGTAATGCAGAACTTCCCCAAAAACAGAAACATGGATATTGTGTGCTTTTCATAAGCAGAAGCTTGCATATTTGCTGATATTTGTTTAGTGATTTTTTCACTTGTTTTTGACATTTTCATTAAAAAAATCAGTGATCGTGCAGTTAGAAAGGTTAAAGTAAAATATTTTTTAAATTTTTTAAATTTTAATTAATAAAACTAAAATGAGTGGCACAAGTAAGATAAATTTAAGAAGGCTATTTAAGAAAGGAAAAATAAATTTATTCAAATAAACTAATTTCATATAATGTAGTTGAAGCCACCTGCTCCTTTGCCGATTTGCAGTGTCAAAGTGAAAGTCGTACTGAAAATATTAGTATTAGCAATATTTTAGAAGGCGAACCTGTAATAAAAAAAACACTTAAAGAAAAAATCGGTGATTGGTATTACAAAAATAGGCCATCTCGCAAGTGTTTCGAAGAGTTGTTAAGTATTTTAATTGAAGAAAATTTAGATGTGCCTTTGAGTGCAACCACATTTATGGGGAAACGGGATTGCGTGCTAAAAAAATATTTTTCCTGGTGTGTATTGTCATTTTGGTGTAAAAAAACAACTATCGAATATTTCAAGTGTCGTAAGGGATTGACAAAAAATAGTGATCGATATAAATATTGACGGACTACCATTGTTTAAAAGTTCCAGAACGCAATTGCGGCGGATTTCGGCAAAAATTTTTGACTTTCCTAACATCTCTATTTTCCGTATTGGTGTTTACGTCGGAAAGAGTAAACCGTGTAATATCGATATTTTCCTAGGTGAAGCGGTCACGGAGTTAAATGATTAAATTTAAGATTTAATTTTTTTAGTGCATTTTGTCCTAATAACTTCTGTTCAATTCGTCTGTTTATAGCCACACAGATAACAGGCTTCTCATCTATTTGATCAAAATCAGTATTAGGTCGCCGATTCGGAAGTATCGAAAGTTTTTGATGTGTAAACATCTATACGCGCAGGGGGGTAAATTTCAAAAACAGCGTAACATGTGAGCGTAACATGTGAGTCGTAAGACAAAATGTGATTGTAGTGGTGAAAAAATTATGATATTATGACAATCTGTTTGAAAATTAAAAATTAAAAAAATAAAAAATAAAAAATGAAAAACGAAAAATTAAAAATTGAAAATAAAAAATAAAAAATGAAAAATAAAACATTAAAATTGAAAAATAAAAAATTAAAAATTAAAATAAAAAATGAAAAATAAAAAATAAAAAATGAAAAATGAAAAATCAAAAATGAAAAATAAATTAATTCAATTCAATTCAATTTATTATTAACATTTATAATACTAACACTTCATTTATATATAATTGTTGTTACAGAGATCAAGATGCTTCTTTTTCGACTTAAAAATTAGTAATTTTCAAAATTTTAAAACATACAAAATTTTATTGGAGGAAAAACTTATGAAAACCTATTTGACTTTTTAATTTTTTTTAAATAAAAACAGACTAATACTACTTAAACTACCTAATATGATGCTAAATCATTAATATGAACATATTCAGAATTTAAGCCTCTAATATTGAAGTTATGAGTGAGGCTATTATTTTTCCTGAGACTAATTCTAAACCCGCAAGAGCATGAAGTCTTTCAGTAGAAAAGAACCATGGGAGGTTGTAAATTAATTTCAATAATTTGTTTTGGGATATTTGATGTTTCTTGATATGACAACTTGCACTAGTGGACCACACTGGAGCCGCATAGAACATGACAGCATGGAAAATTGATTTTAAAATTAATTTTTTGTTATCAATACTAAGACGAGAGTTCCGATTTAAAACCGTATATAGGGTTCGGATTAAAATGTTTACCTTATTTATTATATAAGGTATGTGGTCCTTAAATTTTAGTTTGGGGACGAGTAGTACGCCTAAATATTTGACATTTTTATCCCACAGTATGGAGTAGTTATCAAAATTAATATTTGCTTGCGGCAGATAACATGCTTTAATTTTTCTAGTAAAATATATTGCCTTTGTTTTATCGCCATTTAACGTTATTTTCCATTTTCTGAAATAAGATAATAGCTCAATTAACGCTCTTTGTAGATTAGCTATAATATCTGCGGAATGTATTTCAGAGCTTAGGACCGTTGTATCATCAGCAAAGATTGACATCATGCAATAATATAACTGCGGAAAGTGAGCTGTATACAAGTTGTACAATATAGGTGATAAACATGAGCCTTGGGGACAACCTGCGATAATAACAGTATGCTCGGAGTATGTTGAACCAATATGTACTTTAAAATTACGACATGAAAGAAAACTATGAATTATCTTTATTAAGTGTATATGGAAATTAAGATTCACCATTTTAAAAATGAGGCCGTGGATTTTTGGTGGTTAAAGTTCGTTTTAACTAAGTTCCTAATCCTAATCAGAGGGTAGACTGTATTATGTTCCCTTCGAAATCCAAACTGTTGAGCTGGAATAATGTTATTGGCTTCCATGAAATCTGTTAATTTATTTTTTACTGAAGATAATAAGCTAATGGGACGGTAAGAAGATGGACACTCTGATGGTTTACTAGGTTTTTTAATTGGGATAACTTTGGTCTCTTTAAAGTCTTGTGGAAAATAACAAAGTTTAAGGCAAAATAAAGAATAAAATATGTATAATAAAAAATTAAAACTAAAAATAAAAAATAAAAAATAATACATGAAAAATAAGAAATGAAAAATAAAAAACTAAAATCAAAAATGAATAATGAAAAATAAAAAATGAAAAATTAAAAAAAAATAAAAATGCAAAACGAAAAACGAAAAATTAAAAACGAAAAATTAAAAATCAAAAATAAAAAACGAAAAATTAAAAATTAACCGGTTAAAATAATAAATAATAATAAATATTTTTATATTAACAGAGCCCCTGCAGTTGATTGCTATAAGTGATACGCTTTCAGTTTGATTTTAAGAAAGTGCTATAAAAGTATCTTTAATTACTAGATTTTTACCCATCTCCCCTGCGATCGGACTCACATGATTTTTTTTCAGTAGCCATTTGATTCATCTAAAATTTTAGGTACTTATCTAGCTGATCAGAAAAACATGGGTGATGTAGAGGCATTAGCTTTTGAAGTTATTGGATTGAAATTTGCAGGATTTCCAAGTGGTAATCAATTTCTTTTAGTGTCACTCTTACATGGTTGCAAATAATTGAACTTTAAAGAATTCACAAACATAAAATTCAAATATAGATTTAACTTCCAAATGCTAATCGTGCCACCAAGCTAGGTTTCAAAGCAGTTCATCAATGTAAGTATTAACACTACAAATTTGCATAATTTGCTCTAATACATATTGATTTTACAGTTATCAAGAAAGCAGGTCACTGCCAAAGTTATTCCAACCTCAAATAACTGTTTGAAGAAAGATTTAAGGAGGTAAACAGTAATATATTCCAAAAGTTAAATATGCACAAAGCTTAATTAATAAACTTACTTTTTTCAGCACATTTTTCCTAGTTTTACCTACTAATTTCACCGTGCTTATTCCTTGACATATTTAATTACAGAAATTATAGTCAAGCAAAATAATGTTTTATTTAAGTCCCTAGCTGAGCAGGAAGTTTTGACTGAAAGGGTTTTACACCAAGAAATAACAAACAATAATGTGCGCACAGTTTTCCCCATAAAAATTATAAGTGATTTGACTGAGCTAAATAACACAATTAGTGAGGAAAATAATGAACTTTATGTAGATTTTCAAAATTTTATTTCACAAATTTTTATATTTCATATTTTAATATATATTTCAAATAAATCCACGATATAAGGCTTTGTACAGGTTAATATGATGAAGTCATTGCTAAAAGGACGCCTGTTAAAAACTTCAACAGAGTAATTTCTATTAATATCTGTCTAGAAATTAATATGGATGGAATCCATGGCAAGAAGAGACTAAGGGACTTCAAAGTTTTCTTCCAAGCTTTAATGGGTACCCTATACCTTCTCCGAGAAAAGGGAACTAGTGTGTGAAAATTAAGTTTTGAGAAAAAAAACGCATTTAAAGGTTTTACACCCTTTTAGGTACCAGAATCCACCGTTTTTGATACAACCCGTTTTTTGACACACTAGGTCCCCTTCCTCGGAGAAGGTCACATACATTAAAAACGTACTGATTTCACATGATATAGGACATTTATGTTTTAAACAGATGCCTGTCGATCGCTTGGCTCTAATGAGGTGGAAAACGACATCAGAGATGCTCTAAAAGTTATTAAAAAACGGCATATCCATGCTGAATGCGTTAAAAATAAAAAAACTTAAATTGTTAATTGTTAAATTGTTAAATTGTTGATACCCTCTACCTTAGTCTTACGTTTCTACATATTTCACTTATTTGTTATAACAAACTAGTTTTTTTTACCCGGTCTTGCCCGGGATCCAAAGGCCTTTGACTTGAAAAATGGTTCACTATGCTTACCAGGCGCTAAGTACTTAGTGCCCAATGAACAAATTCTTTTCTCCCCAACAATTTGTACGGGATTGGGGAATTTGTTCATGATGAAAAAATTCCCCAATGTTTACGTTTTTGGGGAGTAAATTCATTTTTTTTTTTCAATTTAAAATTTTCAGATTTTTTAATTTAGAAGTTTTTTTAAAACACGCTACAGAAAAAATACTTCAAAAATAAGCTGTGAAACCGCTTGAAGTTTATTTATTTGGTAAACATCAAATATATCGGAATCGTTTGCCAATTAGAGGAATCGCCAAAATATATTTTTCAGACCATTCCGATATTTTAGCTAAGCTGTGTTCCGCGAGCGCGTCGCGTCGCGTCCGCGCTCCGATTCCGCACATCGAAATGATACTATTGGAAAGAATACAGATATTAAATAAAGTTGTTGTAGGACAGATATTGAGAGTAGCATGGGGAATTTGTTCATTTCTTTCGGGACGTTTTTTTAAATTTGGGGAATTTGGTCATCGTGAAGTTATTCCCCAATTTTTTGGGGAATAAGCTAATTTTTTTTGGGAATTTATTAATTGGGGCTAATTACTCGGCGGCTGCTTACCATTATATCTAACTATGTTTATGCATGGTGTATTTTGAGTATATGTTGTGTAAAAGTTACGAATTTTAGTTATTCTAGTGCTTTGGGATATACCACATTTCTGGTTTTTCCTTCTGGTGCATATATGAAAATATTATACTCTGGAGCAGGCGACATAAAATTGTCTATAAGAAAAACAGTCGTTTAAGGAGTTTTCGATTCCCTGGATTCAGCTTATCTTAGCCGCTGCATTTCTAGACGCACTTGAGTAGATTCAGGCTTTTTCGCTTCTCTTAACAAAGCTTGCTGAGCTGCGTTCCACGAGCGCGTCGAAATGATGCTATTGAAAAGAATACAGATTTTAAATGCGTATACTGCAAGACAGATATTGAGATCAGTATGCAAATTTCCACTTAAATAAATATTTAACACAATTCATTAAATAAAAATATGAAAAAATTTAAGAGCGAATTTGGGGAATAAGTTCATTTTTTATTTGAAGTAGCGAATTTCTTGTTCTTCTTTTCGGAACCTTTTTTTAAATTAGGCTGATTTTTTCATCGTAAAGTTATTCCTGTGTGTACCAAATTTCAGAGAAATTCCTTGAAAAATGCAAATTTGTATAGCGAACAAATGTACCAAAAAACAGAAACTGAGTTTTATCAAAAAGTGGGCGTAAAGGTAGGCATGGCCAGATAGATATATAATCTGCCCTTTGCTGGAGTACAGAGATCACGTGAACCATATTTCAGAGGAAGCCGTTGAAAAATTAAAGTTTGTATAACAGTCAAACAAAGAATCAAATTAAAGAAAAACAAAATTTATATGCAAAGACGTGGACGCAAAATTAGGCGTGGCGGTAAGAAGCATATGGCGACCTTGCCTGGAGTATGGAGATTGTGCGTACCAAATTTTAGATAAATCTGTAATGGAAGTGAGATGATGACAAAAATAGTATTTCATAAACTATGAAGTACAAAATTTTAATTATGAGAAGAAGACAATGAAATTATTAGCACAGCGCAGATGCAACCGATAGCGCCAAATCAATGGCCAGATATAAAACACTACCTCTTATCTCATGTAATATTTGAGTGAATAAGGGTCGGCGGGACCCGTCTCAGCCGCTGCTTCAGTGGTGTGGGGAGGTTCTTGACCCATGTCAAGCAATATATTGTCCAAATATATTGTCCAAATTTAATATCTATTGATTTCCGCAATAGAAATTTATAAGACCACGGATTTAGAAATTTAATTTATGCGTGTTAGAGAAATTAACAATACAAAACGGTCATGTTGTTAAGGACCCGTGCTCAAAACCCTTCCAAACAATGTTCTTCAAAACACGAAAAAAAATTTAAGAAGAACCCAAACCGAATCATTTTCTTAACCCTTTAGGAAAAGTCTAGGAGTATTTACTCATACATCTTAAATGATTTTATTCATAATAGTGCAATTACAAGTTATAATAAAAGTACAAGCACATTTATCCAAAATAGCTACAAGATTTTATGTGCAATAATTTATTTGTTAATATTGCTTAAGAAATTCAATAAAGCTCAGCAAACATATTTATCTATACTGTACTATTATAAAGAGGTAAGGTGTGTTTGTTTGTTTGTTTGTAGAGGGTAATCTCCGTAACTACTCATCTGATCGTCCTGAAATTTTCACAGAGTCTTACTGCGGATATGGGAAGTGCTATAGGCTATAATTTTTTAAATATTTTTAGTGGGCGTGGCACCTCCCACACAAAGTATATTTTTAATATCATATACATATATTGTGTACTATGATAGGAAGAGCTTTGCAAATTTCTGTGAGGCCACCTATTGTTAATATTAGCAGCTACGCCGAAAATGGGCGGGATCGGATAAGTGGGCGTGGTAGCTCCCATACAAGTAATAATTTAATATTATCTCGAGTACTGTGACAGAGAGAGCTTTTAAAATTTGTCTGATGTCACCTATTATCAGTGTGAGTAGTCGGACAAAAAATGGGCAGTATCGGACCAATAGGCGTGGCACCTACCATACAAATTAAATATAAAATGCCATATATATGAAGTACTGTTGTAGTGAGAGTCTTGGAACTTTGTGTGAGCCAATAACTTATGCATGCGATTAGTTGGACAAATAATGGGCGTGATAGGAGCGGTGGGCGTGGCACCGCCGATAAAAAGTAAATATATGATATCATATAACTGGTGCACTAAAAAAGAGAGGCTTCGACACTTTGCACGACACCATCAGATCTTAGTATGTGTAGTCGGACAAAAAATTAGCGGGTTCACACCAATGGGCGTGGCACTCCCCATGCAAAGTAATAATTTAATGTCATATATCTGAAATACTGTAAAAGAGAGAGATTTGTGGTTTTGCGTGAGCCTATAGATTCTTTGTATGATTAATCGAACAAAAAAATGGGCGTGATCGAATCAGTGCGTGTAGCACCCCCCATGCAAAGTAGATATTTAATACCATATAACTGGTGTACTATAAAAGGGAAAGACTCCATATTTTGCATGAGTCCATCAGATATTAATGTGAGTAGTCCAATAAAAATTGGGCGAGATGGGATTAGTGGGCGTGGCACCTCCTATGTAAAAAATATGAAGCACTACGAAAGCGACAGTCTTTTGACAAGTTCATTAGTTATCAATGTGATTTGTCGTGGAAAATATATCGCCAAAATCAAAAATCGCCAAACCCAAAAATCGCTAAAATAAAAATCGCCCAAAAACAAAAATCTTCAAAATCAAAAATGGGCAAAATCAAAAATCGCTAAAATGAAAAAATGCCAAATGATATTCTAAGTTCAAGGCCAACAGTAAGTGTTGCCAGATCTAATATGGATAATCCATCTTCTTCTCATGGGCAGCTACATGTACCTTGCTCCAAGGTAGGAATGCCGAAAAATCTGATAATTGTTGTTGTACCGAATGAAAAAACAAAAAACATTATATACCAGCATCAGCAAGCATTGAAATAAAAAATCTATACTAATAGTCTATACTAACATAATAAAGAGGTAATATTTGTTTATTTGTAGGAGGTACTCCCCATAACTACTTATCTGATCTTCCTGAAATTTTCACATAGTCTTACTGCGGATATGGGAGTGATACAGGCTTTAGGTTAGGTTGGAAGTGGCTGCTGATCCAAGGACCAGCACACTTAGACTCTGGGGTCCGTTGTGATACCACGGGACGAATGGGTGTTCCCCTCAGTCCCCACCGAAGAACCAGTTCGAGCTTCTGATGAAGCCCCTAAGATGTGAAATTTCCACGTTTGAGAGGTCAGAGAGATCGTGAAGAAACGGCGATCCCAATGTCCGTAGTCTTGTTCTGGATAGCGCCGGGCAGTGGCAGAGGAAGTGTTCTACGCTCTCTACCTCCTCCACATCAAAGCAGCTACGACAGAAATCAGGCTTTAGTTTTTCTAAATATTTTTAGTGGGCGTGGCACCTCCCATACAAAGTGCATTTTTAATATCATATATATTAAGTATTATGATAGAGAAAGCTTTGCAAATTTGTCTCAGGTCATCTATTATTAACGTGAGTAGTCAAACAAAAAAATTGGGCGGGTTTAGGCAAATGCGCGTGGTACCCCTGCACAAACTTAATATTAAATGTGATATATCTGAATTACTGTATTAATGAGAGAGCCCTTTAATAACGATTCGGGAGGGGGGGAGGGGGAGGGTGTAGTGAAGCACACCGGGTTACATATAGTCTATTATATTTTAAATAATTTTTATTTCCGCGATTTTAAAATTTGCACAGGATTAAATGCGATTTAATTATTTGATTAACTAAGGTATATTGGTACACTCGAAATTATCATGGAGATCAAAAAGAATGTATTTTTCAATTTAGAATTTAAATAAAAAAAATAATACATGCCCTTTATATAACTTGAAATAACTTCTTTATATTCGGAACTGTTTTTTTTTTTGTTTTTATTTGTTTTTGGTTAATTTACACTACTTTCAAGACATAATTATTCAGATCGATAACTAAAATCCGAAAAACTGTTTTAAAACGTAAAAAACATTAATTTTTGTATAGAATCTATGATTTCGGCCAAAAATTTTTGGCATTTATTTTCATAATTAAGGTCAAAAAATGCAAAAATGTATATATAAAACCAGTTCTAAATAACCATCATGGAAAATTTCATATAAAGAATAGAAAATATCCAAAAATTTTATTTCAAGACATTTAAAATTTAATTAACTTTATTGTAAAAAAAAAAATCTACAATAAAAAAAAATGACTTAACGGGAAGAAGCAAAATATAGTTTTGAGAGAGTTGTTCACTTTCTTCTTTTGTTTCTTATTATAAACTTGGATATATTCTTTCTATTATATAAATACAAAAACAATATCGAGGACTTACTTGCAGAGCGAAAGAAGGCCTTCCATAGAGCTGCTTGATGGAGAGAGAATTTTGTGGACGTGTCCCAGTCGAAATGCGTGTTGTTGTTGATCTTGTATTTGTTAATATTCACCATGATGTTTTTTTGAATTCGTTTTGTTTTGAGTTTATATAAAATGCATGCTGTTTTTTTCGCTTTTAATTATCTCTTGTATTTCTAGCACAGTGGTCTGGGTGATGTTAAAATTTTGTCAAAATTTCATTAAATTTTCTACAACACAGGAATAACCTGTTTAATTCAAACTTTATATTTCAAAATAAATATTGTTTTGTTTTGTTTTTTTTTTTTTCATATATCCTATGTTTTCAGACCACTGCGAAATCACTTTACACTTTGAAACCAATTTTTTTTTATTATTTTATTTTATGTATTCTGGTGTAATGTTTTTGTGGACGTAGGTTTTGATTCATTTTTTTTTTCGCGACACTGTGCAAATATAAAACGCATGCAATTATTAATTGATAAATGTTTTTGTTCTAATTATGCTAAAGAATTGACTTTTCAGTTTTTAGATAAAATCAAAATGAATAATTTTAGAAATAATTTTAGGTTTCTTTTTTTTTTGATATTATTGTTTAAGAAATTTTAACTTTAACATACCGCTTATATGCTTACTATTTTTAATAATTTGTTTACTAAAATAATTATTTATAGTTTTTAATTTTCAAAAATGGACAGACGGTATATTTGTTGTGCTTTGTATGAGCCTTTGTTTCAGAGAGTTTACTCTTTCTTGCTTACTACGAATCTCCTTTCGTTAACCAAAAGTAATATGAAGAAGATTTACCACACGGTACTTGTTGACTAAATTAACCTTAAAAAGTAGCAACTACCTAGAAGGAATTTTTCAGTTTTATTCAATATAAATTTTTCCAACAATGTTATTGAACATCAAATTACCTATTTTGTTTTCTTCTGTGTAAGTTCTATTAATGCCTGGATATCTCGGGGACTATAATCTTTATCAAGGATTTCTTAAATCTTGTACAATATTAATTTTCCTTCATTTAAAAAAAATTGGTGGAAATTGAGATTTAATTTGATTATAATTCCATAAGCAATTTTAAGAATTAGAACTTACTGTGATATATAATGGTGTTATTAGATTTAAAGTTCCGAAAATTTTAGTATAATAACATCCAGTTTTTATATAACTGTAACTAAATTCAACTTTTCACAATATTAATTATGATATGAATTGAACCACAGTTTACGCAGGAAAGAACGATCGTTTTCTTTTTACTTGGCTACTTTCTTAGAACCTCATGTGACTGGGACTTTGGACTTTATGCATTCGGAGTAAAAAGAATTGTACATATGGCCCACCAAACTGAGAAAAGAGTTTGGCGTAAATTTTGGCAGCACTTAATCACCGTGATGTTAAGAAATAAAAATGGTTACGTAAAACTACTGACTATAATATTGTTAGCAGAATTAAGGCAAGTTACTTTCAAATATAATTGATATACGAGGATTTTGATTGCATTAAATATAAAAACCAACAAGTTGGAAATTGGTAACCAATTAAGGTTATATTGTAGCCATTTAATTTTCCTTAATAAAATTGACCAGCATTTTGTGTTCAAAAATTTAATTGCCAAACAGCAAGACATTTTCTGTACAACCGAAAAAGCTAAGTAAACTAAAACTACCGAGATTGAACATTACAAATCCGTTCGAAAATAAAAATATTTATAGCAAACAAATATACCAAAAAACAGAAAATGAATTTTGTGCTCACCACCTTTCGGATAAATCCGTTGAAAAATACAAATTTGTATAGCAGTCAAACAAAGAAACAGAAAATGAATTTTATAATATAGATGTAAGCAAAATAAAGTAAAGACTTTGATAAATTTAATACTAAATTTTTTGTTATTTATACATTTAAATTTCTTTTGGCGGTTCTAATTTTGAATAAATTAAAAACTATTATAAGCTAATTGATTTTAATTAAGTCAACTTATAGCCAACTATAACTTTAAGTTCAAAATTGACTACCGCCTAGGACTTCACAATATTAAAATAGTCAGTTTGCTTCATTGAAAATAATCCCAGTATCAACCACCACTAGTTGCGTAAGAGTTAGATATAAGTGCAGTAAAAGTTAGTTGAGTTGCCGGCAGGGCATTCACTTAATAATCGAATTTCGAGTTTATGACGAATACAATTCTGTTGTTATAAAAGTTAATATTTTATTATAGTAGAAAAATGGTTAGTTGCTATTGAATTTTTGGTTATAGAATTGAAAGAATAGTTGTTAAACTTCGGAACAATTCGGCTGGCGATTGTATTTTCTATGTTTCTTTAATTATTTTTTTTAATTAGAGTAGTTAGTCCTTCCAATGGCGCACCTTCCCCTTTACTGAAACGTTACCATAAATACAAAATTAAAAGAAATTTAATTTTTTTTTTAGTTTAAGGAATGCACCCGTATGAATTTTTTTTTACTGTATGTGGGCATTGTGTTATATTCAAACAATTCAAATGTGTGATATTTTACAAAGACAAAAGAAGACATTCGAAGAGTTTTTCTAACAAACGACTACAATCATGCATATGTATATCAAGGGCTTGAGTTTTAACTACAATACATATACATATTTAGGTGCGAGTGTCTATGAAGAAATTGCAAAATTTTTTTTTTCGTTTTACTTTTCTGAGTTCCTTTCTTTTTTCTTTAATACCAACTTTCTAATTGCACTGGGCTGATGATCCCTATTGAGATGATAAAGAAAGCAAAAAAAGATCATCATCACAAATATATGGTGATTGTAAACTTTTTATGACAGAGACAAAGATTTTAGTTTTTTACCCCAACTTTTTTTTATTGTTTTTCTATTGCATCTTGTTAATTTTTGATCCTTTTTGCTTTTTTATAATAACTTTTGTGACTTTCAACTTATATTTGATAAGCTTATAACTGGACCAGAATTATATGCTGGTGTTTTTGCCTTAACAAAAATATGTTTTTGCAGTTGTATGGGCGCATATGTATGTATATGTAGATATAAGACAATCCTACTCGTATATACTTCAACTTTTTACAGTTGACCAATTTTGTTTTCATAGTGGAGTATAATTTCTTTAGTAAAAATAAAGCCTGATATGCATATTCCTTAAAAAAAAACTTATATTTATACATACTCATACGGAAAAATAAAGCAAGCGGGAAAGCTACAGTCTGTCAGGACTGATATTGAACACATTTGTTCCACGTCGTTACAAAAAATCATGAAAATTATAAGCGCTGCAGTAGATTTTGAATAGTTGTCTCTTCATTTTCAAAAGATAGGGAAAAAAATGGCCTAAATTGACTCTACAAGGGTACTTATGTAAACAATAGTCATAATAAGGTTACATATACAAAAAAGTAAGTTTTAGTCACTCCTACAAATACATAATCTGATGTATGATATTTAAAATTTGAAGCACAAAGTAGTTTTTTATATTTTAGCAAGAATCCAAAGTACCTATTATCAAAAAAGCATATTTTTTTATATATTCTCTTTTTGCTTTTTCTTGAAAAAATTCCTTTTTTTATATACCACCACGTGGCTAGATGTAAAGTCAATAACAAAATTTGAATTGCCAAAACACAATAATATTCAAACCGCTTTGGGTCTCTCTCGATTTGAAGGAAACTAGGAAAGCCATACGTGAAATAGGAATCGGTAAAGGCTTACAGCAAATGCCCCTCAATTTGATGTCAAGGAACTAAATCGTACCTTCACCAATTTTCTCATAATAAAAACTGACACAAATTTCTATAACTTTTCAACTATAAGCAATAAAAATAATGATGATTGCGGTACGTTCGAATTCTCTTGCGTCTCTCAGTCTGATGCTCTTTCAATAATTGCGAAAACTAATTCTAATGCAGTTGGACATGATAACATGCACCCAAAATTTGTAAATATACTTTTGCCATTACTTCTACCATATATTACTCATTTATTTAATAAATGTACGCTAAATTATACCAATTCCAAAATCTGATACAGTGTTCCGACCAATTGCCATTGTGTGCTTTCTATCAAAAGTACTGGAAAACATTGTACATTCTCAAATGTATAAATACATATAATAAGAACAAATGTTTAATAACTAAAAAGCAATCAGGATTTTGCTCAAACCCAGCTGTGTTACTGTTTGGTTCATAGTTGAACTAGATGACGGAAAATTTATTTTTATGTTGCTACCTGATCATTGTATACTTGCATAAAACTACAATATTTCTTTAAATTTTCATCAGCTTTAACGCGGCTTTTATTTTCATATCTAACGGAATGAAACCAATTCGTATTTTCTAATAATACTTGGTATAAGACATTAACCCTTACTAGCAGAGTTCCGCAAAAGTCGATTCTGGGAACATTACTTTTCTCAATATATGTGAATGATTTGCCAAAACAGCTTTTTCATAGTAAAGTACAAATGGATGCCGATGATGATGGCCAATTATATCTGAGAAGCCCAATGCAATTAAATGATAAAAAGCTAAACTATGGTCTTAGAAAATATATATATATATATATGGGGAACAGCAATTGGACTTTGTTTGAGTCCAAAAAATCGAAATTAATGGTAATTCATAAGAAAAAACTGTTCCTAATTTCAATGATTTTGTGAAAATTTTAACGATTGGCGAAAATCGCTGCATGTTCAGCATAGTCCCCATACAAATGACACCTATGAAATCGACTTAAATTGCCATATGATCCAAATTGTATAGATCTCGGTCAAATTGGGTTTGTGTATGTTTATTAAACCCGTTAATAAGTAGTCCAAAAATGAGCCTTATATGGCAATTCTCAGTTGTAGCCCGTAGCCCCCATATAATGCTGCTTCCCGATCTTCACTTAAATCTATAAAAAAAAAATTATTACACAAATTTTTCTCAAATTTGGTTGGTATATGTTTTTGCAAAAAATTAGTGGCCTTACCAAATATGGTCAGGGTCGGTCCATTTTTCGACATAGTCCCAATATAAATATAGCATCCGATAAGGACTTTTTCATATTGAAAGGAAAAAAAAATAATAATAATGCCACACAAATTTGGTTTATGCTTATTGGGGGGGGTCGATTTGTAGGGAGGCAAAAAAATCGCTCAAGTGAGAAGGAAAATCATAGTCTAGGGATCATAATACGAAACTTTGCCCAAGGAACCTTACCTCCAAAACGAATTCTGATGTCGCGACATTAGACGTGTCTGTTTGTCTACCAAGCGGCAACCGCATTCCCCCTCATGCAATTGATCTGAAACTTGACCCATAGTCTTGTTGTGACTACAGATTAAGTTTGGGGTAGTCACGCAGAGTCACGCATAGTCACGGAGTGACCTAAAAGTTATTTACTCTCCTCCGATCGATATTTTTGAATAACATAACATAGTCAAGACGTATGATTATTATTTATTAGCAGACTAAAATATACGTATACGTATGAGTGTTAATTTTAATATTAAATCAAACATAGTCAGCCCAATTCTAAACAAAAAATGGTGATTTTTGAAATGTTTGCAGCCCAGGTGGTGTGCCACTGGCATGGGTGGATCGGCACTCCTAAGTTAGGGGGGGTCAATCATACATTTGGACTCGATTGGGGCACTCTAAGTGGGTCTAAGTGAGACAGACAGACATACAGGTCTAAAGTCGACCCGCCCTAATGCATATTTTCTATATCCATTTAGTTGGGCCAAAGAGATAGAGTCTCTAAACGCATGGTATAGAATATCGTATAATCGGTCTAGATCGACTATTATGTTTCTGTATTTAAACTTTTTGCCCTAATTCAAATGAAATTAAATTATTTTTATTAGTTTTAAGTTTTAAAATTTTGTTAAACTTGTACAACCAACAATAATGCTTTCCTTGTTGTACAGGAAATTGTCATATAAATAAATCAAATCAAACCAAATCAAAACCATTTTATTGCCTATAACCGAAGGGAAATATTAAACTTTAGCCGACTAATGTAATGTTTTCACGTAAAACATAGTTAAAAAAAACATTCTTTTAAGAACAGACATTTTTATTAAGAAAATATACTCTTAAAAAAAAAAACGTATTTATGCTAACAAAAAATTTGCCGTTATTAAGAAAAGTTATTTCTGTCAAAAAAGATTAACAAAATGCACATTTCAAAGGAAAGGTACTTTTTTGGGAAAGGTACTTTTTTATAAAATGTTGTTTTTTTACAGAAGAGGTAATTTTGAAGAAACTATATTATTTTAAGACGATGCACTTTCAAAGGAAGAGGTTGTTTAAAAAAAAATACTTTTTTTTAAGAAGAAGTATTTTTAGAAGATAAGGCACTTATTAGGGTACTTATTAAGGCCCTCATTAAGTAAAAGTTAATTTTTAAGGAAAATTTACCAACAATTCTTCAACAAAAATGTACTTTTTTAAAGAAAAGTTTCTTTCTTAAGAAAATCCACTTTCTTACTTAAACTTACTTTTAATAAGGAAAAGTCCTTTGTCAAAAAAAGGTATTGTTGTTAAGAAATTGCAGTTTTTGAATTGAAATGGTTCTTATTCAGAGAAGGCAAAACGGTAGTCTTATAAAGGAAATATACGTTTCTCAGAACAGGTACTTTTTTAAGTAAATGTGCAAGGTATGTCAACATGGTATGGGAACATTTATTATCTTTGATATTTGTCAAGTGATTGATTTAAGAACACATTTGTTTGAAATATCAATTTAGCAATATAATTAAAACAAAACAACATGCCGAAATAGTGACGCTGTACATTGACAAAAAGTCGTTCAGTTGTGTTAACTCAACATGCATATCGTAAAAAATTTTGGGGTCAAGCAGCACCATCTCGCAGAGCTTTTCGTGGTTTAAAGTCGTATTTTGTTGAGCAAGGGATTGTCAAAGACCTTCCACATACTGTTTATCAATGCCTAAAATGTCCCAATGAGCGGTTTAAGGCGGTAAGATGGATAGTTGCAGAGAACCCAAGTGAGCCGTTTAGACATCGTGCGTAATATTTTGAGTTCAATGTAACCACTTTGCAAGCATTTTGAAAGCGCATTTGAATTTTTTTTCTTCGTATAGGGTGCAATTGACTCACAAGTGGCACACCAACCACATTGCTTACATATGACCAAGCAGTCGCTACAATGGTTAACACTAAACCTGACTTTTGGAAATAAGTCTTGACGACCGACGATGCTCATTTCACATTCTGTGGCGGCAATATCAGACAACATTTCCCCATTTTGAGTTCGGAAAATCTAGAGGAGATCCAGGAAAAGCAACTGTGTGAGACGGCGCTTACCACAAAACGTTTAGAAAATGCGCGCTTATCAATGCAATACGATATAGGTGGATGTTGGCTCGTAACGTCTGCCCGAAAATGCTTGAAGAAGGTTTCATCAATATTGTGAACCATTCTATATTCCAACTCAAAAAATCTATTTCTGCAAAACATTTTCCCTGGTTTGATATTACAAAAATGTAACAGTGTCTGGCCTTTCAGATCTGAACCTCCTGAATTCCTTTTGTGCGTTTGTTAGAAAAGGAAAGTGTAAGCTATCAAGCTTCTGCCAGTTCACGAGCTCCAGGTAAATATTCCAGTCTAAGTAATCGATATACCACCCGAGATGCTCGAACAAGTCACTGCAAACGCAGCTATGATTGATATTGTATTCTAAAAGTAGTCCAAATGAATTGAAAAGGGAAAAGGTACGAGGGCAGTTGTTTTTTTAAAGTTAATCAATATAAACATATCGACATAAAAAATTAAGGAAATGTTTTTTTTTAAGAAAATATATTTTCTAGAGAATATTTACTCATTAAAGGAACGTGCAGAAAAGATTATTTTTAAAGAAAATAAATTTTTTTAAGAAAATGTACTTTTTCAAGATAAGCTAGTTCTTTAAGAAAGAAAAAAGGCTAGTAATTTTGTTGGTTAAAAAAAAATTTTGTTTGTCATAAATTCACCATTTATATACCTGGTACATATACTCGCACCATCGTCTTATATTAAATGAATTTCAACAATCTCAGTCAAGTGCAGTTCATGCATTTCGTATGTTCGTTAATGATCTGAGCCCTGTAAGCACTGATGAATCTTTATTAAACTACCACCTTGCCACCGTTACCTTTTTGTTTGTAGGGTATGTCGAAACTATCCAATACTTACAAGAGAAACTTTCAGGTCAATGTTTGTACCAGCAAATTACGTAGGAGTATAGAGTATAGTTGTAATAAAATTTGTTGCTAGACTTGAACAAAAACTTTCATTCAACTTCAAATTTTCGTAAAATACATCCTGTTGATGAGTTTAAATGAGCAACGAAAAAAGGGACGAATTTTGTTTTTTAAACTTTTTTTGTTTTGTTACTTTGGAGTGAATAAGCTTCTTTCTAAATAATTTCTACCATTGACAGTATGTGCGTATTTTATGTGTATAAATTTTATACATTTATTTTGTTTTAAGCACTTTATATATTTTAACTACTGTGATGATAGTACAACACACTTATGTCTATATACTCGTACTACACTACATACTATGCAAAATATTACATATCCGTGCTTATATATTTTTTTAACTTTTGTTATTAATTTTTTATTTTTATTTTGCATGATGCGTGAAATCTTATTGTTATTATTTTAGTGTATAGTCTTTTTATGGTCTTTTCTCTAATACGTACATGAACACTCCAAGAGTAGGAATATCTTTCATGCTTTAAATAGTATTTAATATGCTAATGTGCTATTCAGAACGGGTCGATTGAAAAATAAATTTTGACTAGCGAATTTAGATCTAATTTTTCAGTACTCATAACAGTCAATAATTTTATTTTAATATAAATTTCTTTATATCCATTAACTTCTTACTTCCACAATCAAAGTTTAAACATATCTGATAACCTGCCTATGTCGTAATTTAAGATATTTGTATGGGGCTATGTCTGAACCTATTTCTATAGAAAACATGTTTAAGTCTATCAAATTCTATATATATTTTAATGTGTACTTTCAAAAAAAAAAAAAAAAAATACATATATATATATATTAGGGCGGGTCGATTTGTAGGGAGGCAAAAAAAATCGCGCAAGTGATAATTTATAATTTATTTTGTCCAAGGAACCATACCTCTAAAACGAATTCTGATGTCAAGACTTTTGACCTGTCTGTCTGTCTGGCTACCATGGGGCAACCCAATTGCCCCTCATACAATTGATTTGAAACTTGGTCCATTGTCTTGTTGTGACTACAGATTAGTTTTTGGGTAGTCACGCAGAGTCAATCATGGCCACGCAGAGTCACGCATAGTCACGCATAGTCACGGAGTGATCTAAAAGTTATTTACCCTCATTCGATCGATCTTTTTGAATAACATAACATAGTCAAGGCGTATGATTATTATTTATTAGAGTAGAAGATACATATACGTATGAGTGTTAATTTTAATATTAAATCAAACATAGTCAGCCCAATTCTAAACAAAAATGGTGCTTTTTTGAAATATTTGTATGGGGAACCCCTCAGGGGTTCCAGGGTGTGTGTCACTGGCAGGGTGGGTCAGCCCTCGAAAGTTAGTGGGGATCGATCATACATTTGGACTCGATTGGGGCACTCTAAATGGGTCAAAGTGAGACAGACAGACAGACAGGTCAAAAGTCGGGACATCAGAACTCGTTTTAGAGGTATGCTTCTGGGGCAGAGTTTCTTATTTTGATCCCTAGAATACGATTTTTCTTGTCACTTGGGCGATTTTTAAATCGATCCGCCCTAATGAGTACTCTTAAATTCATGTTGTCTGTTAATAACCGACCGAATTTTACTAATTTGAATGGCGTTCATCTTATGCCCGATGAAAGCTTACATACCAAATTTCATCAAAATATATTCATATTTGCGACCTGTAGTTGGATTACAAAATTTACATGGACACACAGACGGACGGACGGACGGACGGACATAGCTAAATCGACTCAAAAAGTGATTCTGAGTCGATCCGTGTATAATAAAAGATGGGTCTAAGTCAAATATTTTTGGTAGTTACAAACAGCAGCACAAAGTCATTATACCCAAACCACATAGTGGTATAGGGTATAATAAGTTCGATAGTTCTGCAAACTGGAAGTTTTGAAATAAATCAATATTTGTGTCGCCAACAACAATTATCTATAAGCCTTTCCATAATAGTCAGGAATTCATAGAACAGAAATTTTTGCGAAGGATAAAATGATATGAGACTTAAAGGGTTACCATTAATACCAAAATTTTCTATTGAAATTGAAATCGAGTCCACAAAACTGTCACTTTTGCAACCATCAACAGTAAAATGTAACTTGTTGCTAATGTACAAGGTCGTATCACCATATCCGTCATTCCTACAGGAATGAATGCTAGAGAATCCAGGAAGTGAATAAAGATGGGTTAATTATGCGTCAAACCCAGACTCTAGAAGAGCAATAACATCTGGTACTTTCGAAAGACTTGCTACTAAACTTTTAAATTTATTACGTTTTGATACTGAAGAAACGCTTCTTATGTTAACACTAATTAATCAGTGAAATTTGTGTTTTATGCTGGAATTAAACAACCAGATTCTTGAGACATATTTGCTGAAACAGTCCGTTATTTTAGAGCTTTTCCATATTTTGTTTTGCAAATGCGATAAATCGAATCTGTCTGAAGATTTTGTATTTGTTCAACAACACTTATGCCATCCGCGTTGTATGGCTATTTGTGCGACAGATTTGGCAAGTTTTTTTTATCGATAATTTAAAAAAGAAATTAATAACCCTTCATAAACTGAGATACAATGGGAATCTGCTGTTGTTTTCCTTTTTTTTATATTAAACTTTATATTGTTATTATTTTCCCTCTCTTTTGTTTGATGGCTATTATCTTCTATTAAACTGGACCCCATTTAAGTTTTGTATACTAATCTATTAATATATTTTTCGTTTTTTTCTTTTTGTCCTTTTTTTTTTGTTTAAGTTTATTCTTTTGAAAATTATCATTTTCCTGTTTTATTTTTCTATACTCATCTTTGTAAATCTAATTAGCTGCTGTTTTTCTATATTTTCCGTATCAGGCTCAACATTATTTTGAAAAAGAAGAAAATCACACCATTTTAAGATGTACTATAATAAATTTTGCCAGTGAAGTATGTGGACAAATTTACTATATTGGCTTATCTTTTTCAAATAAAAAATTTGTTTGATCATAAATGCTAGCACAACAATATGCTCTTTGGCATGAGTATATTTTGGCCCTACTAAAATATTTTGTTATCAATCTCAGCCATGGTATATGATATGTTCTACATAAGTCCATATTCTATGTTGCCATAGGTTCAGTAATCGTAAACGTTGCGTAAAATCTATCTACTTCTATGCTAATAGGAGCCTGCTACAGCAGTTTTATTATTGGTGCTGTTGGTAGTTGTAGTGACTTTTCAAATCTTTTATTTTGTTTAGTATTTATGCGTACTTACACTATTGTTTTAGTTAAGATTACTTTTAGTTTTCTTAGAGTTCTTATTGTTTATGTTTTGTTTTATTTTATTTCTCGTATTTACTTACATTATATGCGTGTATTTCTATATTTGTTTTTGGCGACAATCTCACCAAAACAACTTATAAAACAGCATAAGCCAGAATATATTACTAAACTATGTAGTCGCCAACTTAAGTAAATATCACAGACTTCTAACAAACAGTTTCTGTTTCCTAATTCCAACTTGTACCTTAAGGCGTTTGTTTAAACAACTTTATACAGATGTGGACTATGGATTATGTAAACAATAGAATAGCTTTAAGACAAGTAACACTTTTAGGGTATTAAAGAGTCTTTATCGAAAGCTTTAGATTACGTTGGTAAGTAATAAAATACATAACGTATATCATTACTTAAGTAGGCAATTTTATCTGATATATACGATAAATTATAGAGTGAATCGTTCTTGTTTTTTATAACTTTTTTCTTTTTGTTATATCAAATTTAACTATAGCTAAAAGGTGGATTTGTGCAAATAGATGCAAAAAAATAGACTGATCGGTATTTATATTCACTGAATATTTAGAATATTTTAATCGGACAACATCAACAATTACATGAGGAGATAATTTGGAATAAGTTTAAGGCTGCGCTTGTAAATAGAACATCTGAAGATAAAATAGTTGACAATAAAGGCAAACGGTTTCTAGAACTCTGTACTGACTATAGTACGATGGTGCTCAATGGGGTTACTGAAGGCGATGAAGTTGGGAACATAACTTTTGCAATAGTAATTGTCAATATGTAATCGATATTTGTGCAATATCACAAGATATACTTTAGTATGTTAATAGATTCTCCATAGAAGAATGTGTATGGGCGGATTATTTTCTATTCATCTAACCCTCGAAACTGACATGGAAATACAAAATACAAAGCGACTCAATTTGCAACCAAAGCTAAGATGGGTTGAAACAAATAAAGAACTCTCTCAACAAAAAAGAAAGCAAAATATTGAGATGATTAAACAAAAGGGCGGGTGACAAGGTAAATCGTATTATAGGGATCAAAATAAACTTTGCCCGAGAAACCATACCTCTAAAACGAATTCTGATGTCCCGGATTTTGACCTCTCTGTCTGTCACTTTGACCCATTTTGAGTGCCCCAATCGAGTCCAAATATATGAACTACCCCCACTTACTTTGGAGGGCCGACCCAACCGTGCCAGTGACATACCCCATGGAACCGTCCCCATACAAGCATTTAAAAAATTACCATTCATAAAACAATTTAATAACAAACAATCGAAGGGCCTGTCGAAATATAAAAGAAATAACAAACTAAAATTCTGACGCAAAGAAAAATAACAACATGAAGAACTTTTTTCAACATATGCAGAACAAATACAATATAGAAACAAGGAGTTTGTTAAAACAATATTGTAGGGAGATAGAAGGACTAGCTAAATCCAGAAAATACGGCATCACACCCACACACGTAAGCAACAGTACTCATAAAGTAAAACATTTTTTCAAAACAACAACAGCAATAAATGAAATGAAGAGAATAAAAATCAATTTACATACAAAAATTCTAAATGTTGAAATTAGGGAAACACACATAGAAAGAAAAATCAACAATACACTGAACGAACTGGAACTTTCAAGATTTAAGACGGATCAGCGGAATAGATTTAATAATATCAAGAATAAAGTACAGCACATACATAATTCCAAACTAAAAAAATTAAGAATACAAAAGTTAAAAATTTTAATTTCCGATTTAATGATGACTGGTTTGTGATCTATACTGCGATAGATTTTGAAATTGAGAGCAAATGGCTTCTGTATTTAGCAAACAAGTTTGCACTACCAGTAGGTAACAAAAACTTCTTACCAATTCCATTAATAGCGGACATGGAACAATGGATCCGAAAATTAAATATGAAACGGATAAGGAAATATTGAGATCTCAAATCGCGAACCGGATATCAAACTACAAATGAAAAATGACGAATAACAAAATGGAAAAATACATTTTAAGCATATATGAGGACACAAAACGCTTTATTAAAGAGAATGGGAATAAAATATTGATAACATCGGCTGATAAAGGAAATAAGACAGTAGTTATTTACAAATATGAATACAAAACAAAAATATATAAATTGTTTGATGACAAAACTACGTACAAGACTATTCGAAAAGACCCAACGACCAAGTTACAAGGAACAAATAATAACATAATTATAAATCTGTTTAAAAACAACCATATCACAAAGTTCCAGAATTATATGGTCTTCCTAAAATTCATAAAGAGAATATACCCCTCAGACGAATCTCATCATCTTTTAAAGTTCCTTACTATGAATTAGTAAAATACGTTGGCTCGATACTAAAGCATTTGATATCTCCGACATACAATATAAAAAATTCTATGGAATTAAAAGATAGAATAAAAGACCTTATCCTGGATAAAGATGACATTATTGTATCATTTAACGTAGTATCACTATTTACCAACATATCGACACATCTAGCCATAAAAAATTTTCTTCATAAGTGGGAAACACTAAAAGACGTTACCACAATATCAAAACAACAATTTTTAAAAATACTTCAGTTTTGCTTAGTCGATAACAACTATTTTACATACAACAAAAATTTTTTCAAACATTTGGTATGCCAATGGGTAACCCTTTATACTCTACTATTGCAGATATAATACTACACAACCTCTTGGACGAAGTAATAACTGAATTAAAAACAAAAAATGTAAAAATGAAGTTCATATCTAAATACGTCGATGATCTTTTCGCTGTAATCAATAAGAAGGACGAAGCAACACATTGAATACATTGAACTCATATCATAATAAACTCAAATTTACAATAGAACGAGAACACAACAATGAAATTTCTTACTTGGATATAAAAATAATTAAAGACAATGAAAAGCTAATTACTAATTGGTACACGAAGGCGACAGCATCGAATGATAAATTACCACTCTACACATCCATGGAAAATAAAACTTAATACAGCTAACAATTTAGTCCAAAAAGTAATACAAATTAGCGATGAACGATATAAAGGTAACAATATCAATAAAATAAAGGAAATTTTATTAAAAAATAATTATACAATATACATTATTAACAATCTTTTCAACAATATATTCAACAAAAAGCAGCAAGATAAAAAACAAAAAAACAATAGAAACTAATTTCTACAGTGTACCATACATACCAAAATTAACGGAGAGCAAAAATCTCAATAGACTAATAAATGAAAAGAGTGTAACAATAGCACACAGATCAAATGAGACACTTAGATCCCTTTTTAAACACAAAAAAAACAAAACCAGATATATTAAAAATTGACAACGTAGTTTACGAGATAGAATGCGATGGTAATGAGGGAGGTGTGTAATGAAGTCTACATAGGAAAAACAAAAAGAATGTTAGGAGCAAGAATTGCGGAACATCAAGCAGACATAAACAAAAACAAAATCATGTGAGTCCGATCACAAGGGAGATGTGTAAACATATAATAATTAAAGAAAACATCAACATCATATTTTCCAGTGCATAAAAAATAAGTCGATTATGCTCTTTTCTGAAATTCAATTGATGTTTTCTGAAATGCAATTGATGTTTTCTGAAATTCAATTGATGTTTTCTGAAATACAATTAATGTTCTCAGCAATTCAAAAAATGCTTTTTGAAATTCAATTGATGTTTTCTGAAATTCTAATTATGTTTTCTGAAATTCAAATGATGTTTTCTGAAATACAATTGATGTTTTCTGAAATACAATTGATGTTTTCTGAAATTCTATTGATGTTTCCTGAAATTATATTGATGGTTTCTGAAATACAATTGATGTTTTCTGAAATTCTCTTTATGTTTTCTGAAATTCAAATGATGTTTTCTGAAATTATATTCGTGGTTTCTAAAATACAATTGATGTTTTCTGAAATTCTATTGATGCTTTCTGAAATTCAATTGATGTTTTCTGAACTCGAATGATGTTTTCTGAAATTATATTGATGTTTTCTGAAATTCTATTTATGTTTTCTGAAATCCAAATGATGTTTTTTGAAAGACAATTGGAAAATGTTTAGAAAAGAACATATCATAATTTTTTCACCAATACAATCATAAGTCACACAGCGTTATCTGCTTCAGCTCACACCGATATGAGTTACGCTATTTTTGTGATTGTATTGTGAAATAGAAATTTACCCCCCTGCGCGTATAGATGTTTACACATCAAAAAGACATAAGGAATCGACAGCATTATCTGAACATGCAAAAGAGAGCGGACATAACGTCGATTTAAAACAAAAGTTTCACATTGGAAAGTTTAAGAATACAGCAAAAAATACACAAAACATTAAACAACAAAGAAGACAAAGATAACACTAAGCTGCAATAATAAATTGCAATTACTTAAATATAAGTTCTGTGATATTAGTCGTTAAGTTGAAAACTGTGATTCTTTTATATTTATTTTGATTATTTATTTTTATTCATTTATTTAATTTTATTAAATTTGTGTCGTGATGTCCAGTTTTTATCTTTAAATTTATTAAATAATAATAAGCTGACAATATAAGTTTAGATTAATCGTAAGTTAATCTATTGTGACTAATATATCATTATGTTGATATGTTGTTTTATTTTAATTTTTTGTCGCCAGAAATTAATAATAAACAAAAATTTGTATATACTCCTGATGAAGTTGAAAAGCCATCAACGAAACGTAGAGTGGAGATGAAATAAATTTTGTTTTAATTTATTTTATCTAAAACTTATAAGCTGACCATCATAGCCCAGAAGATGTAACATAATCTCAAGATAACTGGTCATAAAACAATTTAATTTCCATTTTTGTGTAGAATTGGGCTGAATAGGTTTGATTTAATATTAAAATTAACACTCATACGTATACGTATCTTCTACTCTACTAATAAATAATAATCATACGCCTTGACTATGTTATGTTATTCAAAGATATCGATCGGATGAGGGTAAATAACTTTTAGATCACTCCGTGACTATGCGTGACTCTGCGTGACTACCCCAAAATTAATCTGTGGTCACAACAAGACTATGGGCCAAGTTTCAGATCAATTGCATGAGGGGGAATGGGGTGGCCCCATTGCAGACAGACAGACAGACAGGTCAAAAGCCAAGATATCAGAATTCGTTTTAGGGGTATGGTTCCTTGGCCAAAGTTTCTTATTTTGATTCGAGAATATGATTTTCCTTGTCACTTTAGCGAATTTTTTGCCTCCCTACAAATCGACCCGCTTCAGTACCACGTAACATCGATTCGTAAGTAACGAAGGGGAAAACAATTTTATCTGCAGGCAAGGTAATGGCAAAAATAAACCATGATCCCAGTATAAGTCAGATTCCCGATCTACAGTTAAATACATTGTGAGAATCCAAAATATCTGCCATTTTAGCTCGACGCTCTGTTTTTGAAAAATCTATTCATGTGAATAATTTTTCTTCGTAGAAGGTTGTACTTGATTTACTATGACAGAAAATTATCATGGCTGAACTTAAAGTCCATGAATAAGGCCATTTTAAAGGTCGAGAGTCGACTATTATCATCTAGAGATAAAAGATTGTAAACACACTGTTTAGCTTTCAACATACTCAATATTTTTCTTTAGATTGCATGCTTGAACTCGCATCTTTATTTTTGACATTATGCACTGTTTTCGAATTCAAAAACTCCGAAGTGTGATTAGGGAGACGATATGTACGAAGCACACTTTCTGAAAATGCGCCGTAGAAAGAATTATTCAGTTCAGTGTGGTTGCATTTCTCAATTCCATTTTTAATGCTTCGCCCACAATCAGCTTCCTTTTTATGACTGGATTCACAAACCTTTCATTTCTTAGAAACTTATTTATAATCTTGACTGGATTTTCAATTTCATCTAGATCTATTTGTGTTTCTGCATTTCTTTTTTTAACCGCCATATTTTCCGTCTGAGTAATTTAATTTTAGCATCTTTTTCTTCGAGTAAGTTCTTGTGCCTTTCCAGTTCACGCGCAGTCTTACTTCTATTGCGCGATATTCTTGTTCGGCCAACAATACCTTGTCGAGAAACAGTTTGAGATTTAAGATTTGAGGGTACTGAAGACCGTTCAGGCTTTATTTTTTCGCGATACTGTTGCATGTAAACTCTACGACGTTCTTTGAATTGACAGTCAGTTCTATTTCCTGTCTGCCTCTTGCACCATCTTTCTCTTTCTTTAGCTTCGCACTCTTCGTAATCTTTTGTCTCCCGTTTTCACTTTTTTTCGTAACAACATTCTCATTCTGATTTTTACGAGTTCTCATACTTAAACTTGATGTTATCACCTCGATGGCTCACACTTGATTGTAAACTGTATCAAATCATTCAGCTAAACGAAATAGTAAATGAAAATCATTCAGCATGGGGAATCATGCAATGTATTAGTTTCTCTCTGTCAACAAATGAGGGGAATGTAAACAAACGTTACTACGGAGCAAATTTTCGGAATCCGAGACTTATACCGTTTAGATTCATATGACGACATACATACTTACGTACGTTCGTATATATGTCGCGTTTGATTGTCTAGTCACAAGGTAGATTTTTATAGCTCAAAACGGGTTTTTGAGTGACTTGTGCTGCATTAAATTAATATGTAGTTGACTTTTGCTGTCGACGGAGTTACAGAATTATTGTTTTAACTCAGTTATTGTCACCCTGAAAATTTTTTTCTCATTGATAAATATTACTGCGTTTATCATAGATGATATACTAAGAATTACCACTTACATTTTTTAATTTAGTTATAATAATCACCTGTAAACCACGTATCGTGAAATACTCTGAAACCTATTCAGCTTTACGTCTGTTCCTCTGGCGCAATAATTTTTTTTTATTCTGGCAAATCATGGCTCATCTACTAAGATTCACTTACAAAAATGATCATAAATATATATGAGATGGTTTTCAGTTGACAACAAGACATATTCATCGACTCCGTCGACATATTTCTTTTCCCTGGGGAACGATCTTTGAATGAATAGAACTATGACTTGATTTATAATTTTTAAATAATTGACTGCGGTATTATCTTCGGCCAGGTATAGTGAAAGTTTTTTAATACATAATTTTTGCGAACAGACCAGATAAAGCAGTATTACAGACATTTGAAAAGTATAATCTCATACCGGGGAAGTCGACAGAGTTACGATTTCTCTCTTTTAAGCAGTGCTTTTTATAGTAAAGCTTGAATTCTTATTTTTTTAAGTGGATCTAATCGCATCAAGTGTCTAACTATCGGAATCCGAGTTTTATTCTTTCCCATAACATTTTCTATGGGTGTATATAAGAGAAAGGACGATGTTGGCAGATACTTTGGATACCAGTCATATCAAAAAACAAAAGTATTGCATAAAATTTAAAAATTTTTGTAAATAAAAATAAGTGACTCTAAGGAATATGGCTATAAGTGATCTATTATTCCCTATTCCCTGTATAGAAATAGCATCCGATATAAATTTGTTCATATCTGAAATTCATCAATTAAAGGCAATATCACTCAAATTGGATTATGCTTATTTTTAAATATATATGTTGAAGTGAGGAAAGTTGGGTATAAGACCCTTCCTCGAAACTCGCGGTGCAGGGTATCATATATTTAGTCGATACCGACTACAATTGTCTTGTGTTTCTGTATATTGACTTGTTTTTAAACTTCAGTTCAACAAATATCGCCATATAGTTAAGCAAAAACTTAATATAAAATTTTCTTTACAACATTAAACGTTTCAGTTACATGGAGTGAATCATCACAAAAATTTTTATTGCTGGTAGTTTTGTGCAAGTTATTGTCGGAAATGTGTTGTTCTTTAACATAACTTTAACACGTAGTTATACGTTCATATCTCTTAATTTGTAAATTGATATTTAAAAACCAAGTGAGCAGTTTACAAACAATTTGACAATAATTTATTATCTTTACTTGTAATTATAATATTAATACATCTGCTTCACAATTTCCATTTGATACTCGTATTGGTGCTACGGCAACATAAAAAGGTTGCGGCAGGAAGAAGACAATTATACAAAAATAATATATAAACGCACAACAAAATATGCAACTTCAATATATTATATGTTGAATGTTGTTACTTGCAAACACTGTAGTTCTGTTGTACGTAATATTTGCAATAAAGTAATGGGTATTTAAAAAAAATATAAGGATGGCACTCATTTGCTTATTTTTATAACCTTAAAATAAACAGTTAATTGTAGGTCTGTAAAAAATAAATGCCACCATAGTTATATGCGAAACAGAAATTTGCAAGTGGTTGCACGTGCTTGATTTTATTGAGTATAAGTGAAATTGTTCAATTTTCCATATGCTTTCTTTCTGTGGTTGAGTTGTTGTAGTCCGGTTAATTTTTTTCTCTCATCTCTGGTTTTGCTTTATTTTGTCCGGTTTGTTTTTTTGTTTTTAATCAATGTGAGTATATAATTATAGCAACACAATGACCAGAAATGACAATAAAGTTTAAATTACGGAAAATAAACAAAACTTGTGGAAATGATAATAAACATGGCCAGAGTTGAACGATCATAAGTGTGGCACAGCACTGGCAAGTGGAGGATGAAGTTCTTATTTATCTACAAAATATGTTCTTATCTGCCGTTATGAAGCGTCAACTGCACTTAGTGTTTTAAGTTTTTCAGAGATTGCAAATTTTTTTATTTAACAAATATTATTTCGAATATTTATCTTAGGTAGGGGCGTTAGTAAACAAACTGCTCTTTAGGTTTGTGTGTCATTATTAATTTTTTTATGAACGTTTTTTTTCATTATTATGTATATATAACTAGCATTATATCCGCTAAGTTGTTAGCGTAATTATTATATTATTTATTTAAACCATAACAATATTTAAAAACAATAAGAAATATAGTGTGAGTGACAATGCGATGGAAACTTTTAATAAAATATATATTTGAACAAAAAATTTTATCATAAAATTTAAAAATATTTTATTAATTTAAACATTTGTATGTTTTATTCATTTAACAAAGAAGAAATATTAACATAACTTCAGAAAAAATTACAAAACTTAAAAGTATTAATTTTTGTGCTGTTGACAAAACAATGAAAACCTTTACTATACAATAACACTGCGAAATAATATGATGCTCATGGTCCTGGGAGTTAACGAACGATTGTATTACGTTACTGTAATAGCACTTCCAAAGCGTTTGGTCCTGTGTTGGTAGAAGCAAATTTTATGGCCATTTTAATATTAAATTTTTTCTCCAACACTATTCGCAAACAGTATTCTAATTCCAGTTCATGCATTCTAGTTAATGCTAGCTAGACCATTTTTCTCTGATATCAGTGGTTTCCTCGCAAGACGATAACGACCATGATCAGCCTAAATTGCTCGTCGGGAAACAGATAAAACACATAGTTTTATTTTCATTTGATTAATGACCTCATTACAAGATCCTTGAATGAATTTTAGAGATGCGTTCCATTATCTTGAATTATTAGCAACTGATCTAAATGAAACTCGAGACAATCTCTGTGAAGAGGTAGTAGAAAATGCGAAGTTTCTCTGTAAAAAATGGGATATATATACAACAATACGTGTAATAAGAAAACGCCGCAAAATTCCTGGAGAATTTGAGGGAAATGTTGGCCTTTCCGCAGAAAGCGAAATTTCTCGCGTTATGAAAAGTATTCTTGATCGTCTCCAACAAGAAATATGTACACGATTTACACGATTAAATGACCTTAATTTCAAATTTGGATTTCTACTAGACGTTGAAAATTTATTAAAGAAGGATAATGTTGATATAGACCTTGAAAAAAATTTTAAAAATTTGGTTGAATTTTATAACACGGATTTCAATGGAAAAGAAATTTTTATCGAAATATATGACTGCAACATGTTACTCCGCAGTTGAAAGGACATTGAATCTAAAACTCCATTCGAATTTCTTACTTTTATAATCTCGTATGAAGACGATGTTTTTCCAAACGTGAGAGTGGCACTTCAAATACTCCTGACTATCTCAGTATCAATGGCTATCTATGATCAATGATGGGACAAGATCGCCTAAGTTACCTGGCATTTTTAAGTGTGGAAAGAGAAAAATTTTAATGAACAACTTTGTTCATCAAAAGCAATGAATTTTTACACATAGTAATTAGTTTTATTAATAAATTATAATATAAAACTGCGTGTTTTTAAAATATTTCTTTACAAATAAGTAACATAATAATACATAGTTACACTCATCACTTGCTCAAATGTGTAACGCTGTACGTATACGAATGATTAATTATCGCTTGTCATACGTCTGCCCAATAATTTTTGTGATTTTAATAAAATGAAAAACTAAGATTCCTGCATCAAAAATTTTGAAATTTTGCCCTTCTTTGGAACATCCCTCTGAATTGTGAACTTGCTATTTGTGCGATTATTAGATCGAAAAACGTAAAATTTTAGAGGGGATTATATACACAATAGCTTATATTTCGAAAGCTACAGTACCCCGCACAGTGTCGTGTTTTCATATAACGAGCGCCCAAAAATAGAAGGAGTTGTCGTACAGTTACGAAATTTGGCACACTTGTTTGACTTTGTGAAAAATACTCAAATCTCAAATATGGAAAATTTCGGAGCAAGGATGCGGGTCCTTCCCATATATCCTGAAAATTATAAATGTCATAACAGAAGAAAAAAAGGTTATACAATTATGAAATTTTGTGCACTGATTACCTTAAACAACTTTAACGTTTCGGGCAAATCTGGTCCAATTCATAGTAGAGACAAGCACAGTTCAAAAATGTCCATTTTCGAAAATATAAGAGAAATTGTAAACAACACTTAGATCATTCTGAATTTATAATTTTTTTTTTTAAATTTTGAGAAAAATTTAACCCCTAACTAAGCCTATGTTTATTATTTTGTAAACGTAATTAGATAATTTTGTTAAATTTTATAAAAATCGGATGAAAAAAATCATATATATGGGGGATTTCAAGTCAAGTGCACCAACTTTTGAAACCGATGTCTTCCGATCGGGATGAAATTTGCACCAAGGTTATTCCGATTGGATAGTAGTTTAGACACAATTTTTCAACAAGATCGGTCCTGATCTCTCTGAGTTAGATTGGATCAAAATTTGACATTTTGGCCAAACAGGTGTTTCTTCTCATCCATGTAACTTATTACCTATTGTTCTTAGAAAATTTTCTCTCAAAGAGTTTAGATAGCTATTTCTTCAATATTTCGAAAAAAAAATACTTTAAAAAAAAAATTTTTTTTTTGACTTTTTTTTTGCTAAATTAAAGCATTTTTTGTCTTTTTTTCAAAAAGGGCATTTTTTTTCATAAGAAAGCTTGGGATTTTTCCTTTAAGAGCTTTTTGGTCGCTTAGTGGGACGGGGGTGGGATATCTATCAAAATAAATGTTTTGTAACTCATGACAACGGTTTTTCAATTTTTCACAAATGAACTATTTTGAATTTTTTCCTATTTGTGTGTAAAACCTTACAAATAAAACTTACACTGAGAAACTAGACAAATTAAACTTTCTGAATGTATGTAACATACCTAACTAAAATTTTTTACCCTCGATACTGTAATACCCAGAATATGTTAACCTCAGGAAAAAAATCGCTTTTTTTCTATAGAAATGTTGAAAAATTATTATTTTTTATTTATTTTTAATAATAATTAAATTAATGTATAATAATAATAAATTTAAAAAGAAAAATAATTTATTAAAATTTAATCTTAATTGCATTAGATCCATTTTTATCATAACTATTTTTATACTTAATTTATTGTAGCTGATGAAGTATTTAAGTCTTGTAAATTTTTAAATACCAAGTCTTTCATCCAGCTTTTTTGTCGCCTTTATTTACTGCGTTTTTTTGTCAATCCTTTCTTGGCGTTACTAGGTTCAGCTGTTGATTTCGCTGCTGGTTTATTTGTTCTCTTTGGAAAGAAATGGCATTGAATAGAGGCAGCAAACTTTTTCAACTTGAGTCTTCCATCGACAAGCGGTATAAAAGCATGGTATTGAGCGGTGCCATCGATTGTTACCGCAGCATCGAATCTGCTCTTCAGTGTTTTCAATGTTTCCTCATGATCCTCTTTGCTACTAAAAACTATTTTAGTTTCTCTACAATAACTGTTTGGCCAATGGAATACAGCAGTCGCATCTAAGATGCGATCTTGACGAGAGCACTGGAGGCTATACTTCGTTGCATTTCTTTTAAGGTTTGTTCCAATACCATCACATGCTCCTTTACCATGAGCAGTGGGATGAAAATGCCACTCAGCTGGCATTCCAAAATCTTTTTCAAGCGCCGTAATATTTGCCAAGCTACTTTTGTTTTTAAAATGTTGACGACCTCCGTCTGAAACGTAGTATACCTTCTATACTGTAAATTTAGAATTTAGAAATTTTAGTATTCTCTTCTGGTACTCATAAACTGCAACGCTAACATGTTTTAAATCGTCGGATATGATTGCCATACATTTGTGTTCCAGTTTTTCAGCTTTCATGTAGTAAATAACTACTGTGAGTAGAGTTTCTTGGTTGTTATTGAAGTAGAATGCTTGTATGGCATCCTGAGAAACATATTTATAGTTTTCTGCGAAATCATATAAAATAACGAATTCACCAGACTTCAAATGTATCTTCAAATCCTTGAAGAATAACCATTGCTCTTTGACTAAAAAGTCATGGTTTCTCAAGTTTAGCAATCCTGTACATATTTCTTCCACAAAATCATCCACATTTAAAATGATTGTTTTCAATGTGCATCTGTCAGCCTGAATCCAAGAATCAAAGTTGACCTCCTCTATATATTCTCGATTTAAGAGTTGATTAAATTTTCTTTGATGAATGTGGTTTTCGGGCAATTGGTACATTCACCTAAGTGGCAAGAAGTTGTTGCATTAGGACACATAGTCAATTTAAGGCAATCGCGGTAATCGTGTAAATCTTCTGCCGAATCATCTGTTAAATAGTTTAAATTGATTTCCTTCAACATCAGTTTAACATTTTCATGGTAAATGCAAACGCATACTGTGTGAGTTCCGCTGCTTTTTACCAAAACGCAATGTTTTGGCCTCATTTGGGTTAATTTCGTGAAGCCAATTCCAACATCCTCGTGTTCAGATTGAAAAGTTGCAAATAACTCTTTCAGGTTACAGATAACCACTCTCTTCTGTTACATTATGAAGGTATGTTACATACCTTCTGAAAGGTTAATATGTCTAGTTTCTCAGTATAAGTTTTATTTGTAAGGTTTTACACACAAATAGGAAAAAATTCAAAATAGTGAAAAATTGAAAAACCGTTGTCTTGAGTTACAAAACATTTATTTTGGTAGATATCCCACTCCCATTCCATTAAGCGGCCAAAAAGCTCTTAAAGGAAAAATCCTAAGCTTTCTTATGAACAAAAAATGCCCTTCTTGAAAAAAGGCAAAAAATGCTTTAATTTAGCAAAAAAAAAGTCTAAAATTTTTTTTTTTTAAAGTATTTTTTTCCGAAATATTGAAGAAATGGCTATCTAAACTATTTGGGAGAAAATATTCTAAGAACAATAGGTAATAAGTTACATGGATGAGAAAAAACACCTGTTTGGCCAAAATGTCAAATTTTGATCCCCTCTAACTCAGAGACCGGACCGAATCTTGTTGAAAAATTGTGTCTAAACTACTATCCAATAGGAGTAACCGTGGTGCAAATTTCATCCCGATCGGAAGACATCGGTTTCAAAAGTTGGTGCACTTGACATGAAACCCCCCATTTACGAAATATATTAACAAATATACATCTATCAAGCCTACTTTGATTTTTTTGTATATTTTTGTTACCAGATTGTAATGTTTTTTGAGCAAAAATTATTTTAAAAGCCATATTCATTTATTTTTAATACTACAAAAAAAAAAAAAAACAATCCTATGTACTTTACACATTAAAAAATAAACATGTATTAGATGTTTATTCCCTTAAACTATCATATTCAGTTTCATTTGCTTCATATTGATCTAAAATATCCTGTATTAAAAAAGTTTCTGCATTTTCGTAAGCTTGTTCGAAAATTAGGTCCATTATTTCATTGCAATGTGGCTTCTTTTTATTATCTGCTGGTCTAAAGATAGATATATGTGGCTCAGACTGAAAAATCATTCTCTCAATGAGATCTTTATTTGTAGATAGACGGCTGTTTTTTCTTGTGTGATTTAATCGAGTTTTCATAAATACTTCATGAGTTGCTTCTATAGCTTCCTCAGATAACATTCCTATTGGTATCTTTGAATTTTTTGTAAATTCTGCACCATGAACAAATATTTTGTGTACTGTTGCAGGCATATAATACCACCCATATTTCTCTGTATACAAATTCCAAGTTTCTTAAAGAAGTTTTTCGAAGTTTTCAACGTTTATGTCTTTATCACTAGAAAGTGCACGCAGCATAAGAGAAAAATTTCGTATTAGAGAGGGATTGATTTCTATTATTTGAAAATCGTCTTGCGGTATTTCCTTCGTTAGTTGTACCATTACCCGTTTTTACTTTGTCTAAAATAATTCCAATTTCTGCTCTAAGTTTATCTTAATTTTAAGTTTTCATTCAATTATAATTTTTTTGTTGGCTGGCTTAAAAACTTTCCAAGTTCGTAGAGGTAATCTATAAGAAATGTGCAGCACGCATTCGAAAAATTTTATCCATGCATGTAATGTTGACAACCCATACTTATAGAAATCTTCTTTTTTGATACTTCTTTCAAAAACCTTAACTGAGTTCATTTGTGAGGGTTTTGCCCCACAAGCAAAACAGGAAGAACTGCTTTTATTTTCTGTTAAAACATTCAGCACTGCTCCGTCTATCATTGTTAGATTCATATTGAAATGAACATTAAAGCTTCTCTTGTCACTTACATAGAAAAAGGGTTTTAAATTTTCTATTTCTGCTTGAACATGATTCTGCGTAGATTTTAATAAATTTGGGCTTTCTTTTTGTAAATAAAAACGAATGGGCCTACAGCGTTTTGTCGAAGATTGTTTAGAATTATTCGATAATACTTCTCCAGTCGTTCTGTCCAAGAATCTTAAAGGAACGAATGAAACAATAAAAAGAAATTCATCATTTGAATTAGGATCGTTAAATTTTTGTTTATAAATACTGTGTCCCGAACTGCATCCAAACCCCACAGATAACATAATTTTGTGATTCAAACTTATGCAGATCTAAATAACTATATTCACAGTCATAATGAGAAAAGTTTGTAATGGAAATTTAGCAGTCGTTTCTGAAACAAAAATTGGCTCTGGATGTTATTTTTGTTTCGCATTTTGCGAGGCATAATAGGATGGAAAGCAACCCATATAAACTTCATTAACAACGTTGTTCTCATCACATTATACTCCCTGCGATATAAATCCATGTCCATAAAAAGTGCCAATGCTTTTTCTATAGAAATAGTGGATAAAGGTGTTCGATTTGAAACACCTTTTATAGCTTTTTGTAAAAATGTTTAACTTGTTAATGCCACAAGCTCTTCTACTTTTCTCCTTTTGGTACGTTCGGAACAACTTTCGAAATTTACTGCTGGTCTGCCTCTTCGACTCGTGCTTGGTTCCTTTAAAAGGTATTACTTCAATACATAGAAATTTAACTTATGTTAAATACAAAGTTCAAGTTTTTATCAGTAACAACAAATGGTGTATCTAGCCATTAACAAAATTTTTTCTCATAACGTTCTTTGATATAATAACTCTTTTTCCACTCCTTTTGAATTTTTAATAATATTAAATGTATTTCATTAATTTTCTTTTTATCCAGTTTTATTTTGTAGAATTAAATTGGAATGTACTTAATAAAACCGTATTGATTTTTTTTTTTTAAATTCGATAGTTGCCTTTTTTATCTTTGGCTGCCCTCACAACACTATGCCCCATAAGACGTAAGTCTCGTAGAGTAAATACAACTCAATATAATGGCAGACTAACTAATTTCACGATTGTTTAAATGAAAAACCATTTTTAGAAATGCAAGAACATTCACTATCAATGCTATATATTACGAATTTGTTGATTCGCAAAGATATTTAAGTTATGTTGAACTAAAAGTATCATGTGTTTTTATTTTGATTTGAATTTTGTACTGTAAAATCAATGAGTTAAGTCAATCTCAAACTAGTAACACGTTATATATTATTGCAGGCAGACCTGAAATAATATCTTAGCTCGGCCAAAAGTGTCTTACAATAGCAGGCTTGTGGCTTCCGAATCACTTCTGCTATATTATTTGAAACGTAATTTCCTGCTACTTAAGAAAGGCGACATTAATGATAAAAAAACACAATCACTGTTTGTTTAAAAAGTATTTTTAAATCCAATGTTTATTACAATTTGGTGGATACTGCTTATGGCCCCAATACGAGCAAATAACAAACCAAAATATATTCTCATATGAACATAATTATACACCAACACATACTCAATTACTTAAGCTTGTTTATTTAAACACAGCGATAAACATACTTTATATTTTCATGGATATTTATTAAGAAATGTGGTGTACTCTTAGTGTGTAAATAATTAAATTATATTAATACAAACAGACACTGGCAAACATATATGTATACATTTTCAACAATGGTTAATTAAAAGAGTCGAATCATAATTTAAATTTCAAATATTTTTGTCTCATCGTATGATTTAAATGTATCAAGTTCGAACTCGATTGTATCTAAGTAGCTTGAAGTAAATGAGATATAGACATTAGACCCTACATGATAATCAAAATCACCCTATCCTAGATGAGGGTGTCCCATAATTCAGAAAAAATTTGACTTAAACACAACACACTATATTGTTACTTACATCAATTTTAGAAAGTAGAGAAAATAGGTCTATATGTAGATAAACATATCAAGCTGGAACATGCACACCCTTTTGCAAAATTTTCCATGAGCATTTTGTATAAATGTAGCTTAATTGCGTTGATGCGTATAATATTCTCCTTTAATGCAAAGGTAGTTGTGGGCATGTTGGCATAGAACTTTGACTTCAACATCTAAACATCTGACTCTCATTGCGTACGGAAGTGGTAATTTCACAAAACAACATTTCAGTGGTTTATTTATTTAATTTATTTTTATACCCTATACCACTATGTGGTTTGGGTATAATGACTTTGTGCTGCTGTTTGTAACAACCAAAAATATTTGACCTAGACCCATCTTTAATTATACCGATCGAATCAGAATCACTTTCTGAGTTGATTTAACAATGTCCGTCCGTCCGTCCGTCCGTCCGTCCGTCTGTGTGTCCAATCAAACTGCAATCAAACTGTAATCAAACTGCAGGTCGCAAATATGAATATATTTTGATGAAGCTTATATATATATAAGCTTTTATCGGCCATGGGATGAACGCTATTGAAATTGGTGAGAATCGGTCCATGTTCAGCCCTAGCCCCCATACAAATTACCCATATGAAATCGACATAAATTGCCATAAGATCCAAATTGTCATATAGATCTTACTCAAATTGGGTTTGTATGCGTTCATTACATCCACTAATGAGTAGTCCAAAAATGATCCCTTTGACCCCATATAGAGCTGCTTCCCGATCTTCACTTAAATCTATTAAAAAACAAAAATATTGCACTGATTCTTCTCAAATTTTGTTTGTATATATTTTTGCAAAATACAAGAGACTTTACCAAACATGATCAGGATCGGTCCATTTTTGAACCTAGTCCCTTTATAGATATAGCATCCATATGAAGTTTTTCATATCTGCAGCCAAAAAAAGTAATAAAAATCCCACTCAAATTTGGTTTTTGCTTATTTTCAATGTCCAGTTAGTTGGGCCTAAGAGATAGGGTTTCTAAACGCATGGTATAGGGTATCGTATAGTCGGTCTGGACCGACTATAATTTTCTTACTTGTTTTATAAGTGAAAATATATATTAAACAACACAAACATAATTCAACTTATTTGCTACAAAATTATGTTAATATTTTCTTAAAATATTTTGAAAAAATACTTTTTTTTAAATAAACAAAAAATAGAATTCTAGATAACATATTTTTCCATAAAATTACTGAAACCAAAGCATACAAGAAAATAAACAATGAGCTTGTTAGGTGATCAAAAATCTCGTTGCAGTACATGCAATAAATATCTACTTTCGTAGGGTGATTTCGTTAAATGTTTGCATTGTAACTCAAACTACCATTATTCTCCGTGCATAACCTTGCTTAAAAAAATATATTGTAATATGCATGCTGACAGGAGAGTCGAGTGGAAGTGCCAAAATTGCTGAAGAAGCAAATCGGCCAACAGCTTGTAGCCAGCCGTCGCACAGTGGCGCCATTTGAGTTTTTTCGTTGCAAAAATCATATCTTTAGAATTGAATAACACAATTGAACTGTTAAAACAGCATATAACAGATAACTGTTCAGCCTATGAAATGAGCGTTTGGAAAGGGTGCAACGCTTTGTAGGGGCCTACTTATGGGTTATCCAAGTTAAAATTTGTAGAAAAATCAATTTTATGGTAACTAAAAAAAATTATTTTTACATTTTTAAATGGTTTTTATTTTTTTTTCTTTAGGGTTTTATGTTTTAAATTATTATCCAACAAATTAAAAAAAATTACTTCTTTTTTAAATTTATTTTTTCAATTTTCTGTAAAATATTCATCACAATTCGTAAGAGAAGGTATATCTAAAAGACTAATCATTTCTAAACTATAATTATTTTCTAACTCTATTCGTGACTTCACATGCCGCAGGGAAGAAATAAGTGGATCGGAAGATGCTGCCAACATGTTGAAGAGGTCCTCATTTTGCCTTACCCTTGATGCTTTGAATGTGTTCTGCAATCTATATTTTTTATAAAATATTCAGAAACCTCTCCAATTGGCAAAGACTGGTACTCAATTATATCTTTGCCATGCGCCAATATTTTACGGACAGTCGGGGGATACATTTCTGCTAAAAGAGATGCAGTTTTCGATGCATATTCTCCATATTGTGTAGATGCATATTCTCCATATTTGCAGTTTAAAACATTCAAGATCGTTCCCAATCTTTTCACGATTTGATTGTCAATTCCAGTGATTCTAGTTACTGCCTCATCATTTTCAAAAAATCTCCTAGAAGTGTTACCATCGTTTGAGTTACCGTATCCGTGCTTGGGACAGTCTACTTTTAGTCCAACTTGTTTAAAAAAAGCATCCTGTATTTGCTTCTTTCTGATCTTTTCCTTATCCTTTATTGATGTATTTTCATCGAAGTTTTCCTCCTCTTGTGGTAGGGTATATGCCACTTTTAGCAAGAAATCCATACACCTTATCCTTTCGTGCAATGGTGGCATTCCATATTCGTAATTCTCCTCGTTTGTAAAATCGTTTAAATTACCAAAGTTCTTCTTACTCTTTTTGCAAATCGGGCATGACAATGTTGAGGTTGTTCCTGTCAGTTCGTATACGACTTTTCCGTCAAAATAAATTCACGACCACTGCATACGGAGTTCCGTCAGGTGGAACTCGTAATTGCATTCAATATATTTTCCTTCTCCAATTTGCAGCTTTGTAGGCTTAATCTTGCTTATTTGTTCTTCAATGTCCTCCACCGTGGTCCTTATGAGTTCTGCCGATTCTCTTGCAAACTGAAACATTATTGGTCGGCAGTAATGCACTGGTGACGGACGTGGATTTTTCCAGTATAGGGAAACATCAGATTTTAGCCGCAAAGGAGCAACAGGTGCCATAAACATATTTCCGTCCGATATTGTAGCGTCATCGGAAGATATCCTTTGCTTATAAACGCTTTGTCCGGATGATCCATCGCAGCCCCATTTGCTGATCAATGTCAGTTTCTCAGGAAGAATTTTCACCTCGTTTTCAGGAAGACTCTCCAACAACCGTTTTTCTGTATGGCCCATGAGATCCTGCAGATTGGTTTTCACAGAGAGTTCCGTAAACTCCGTATGCAGTGGTCGTGAATTTATTTTGGCTTGCGAAAAATGCTTGTATCCTGGTAAAATGTCAGCCCCGTGTCTCATCAAGGATGCCCGTAGTATCTCATATTTTTCTTTGGAAAGTTGTAAGTCCATAAACAAGGCCAAGGCTTCTTCGGAACCATACTTTTTAATGTGTGCGTTTGTGGGCGTGGGAATGCTTTCCTTAATCTTTTTAGTCGCAGTGGGCTTTTATGTATTTGTATATTTAATAGACAGCGCGTCCGATAAATGCTTCGTGGTCAAGTCATTGGTGGCATCGGCAAGTTTCCTCTTTCTCATGAAAATTGAACACTCCTCAATACTTTTTTTTTGGCCTTCCTTTTGCTCCTCTGGTTGGTGTGGTGGGTTTATCTACTGCCAATATATCCAGGATGGTGTCTTCATTAAGCCAGTCCTCGTATTTGGAGTTGAAGTTCTGAATGGTTCGATTAGATTTCACCCATTTTGCCTTAATATTTGCATATATCAGATAAAAATTATTTTTTATAATTTCGCTGCTCTCAATATTTCCGTATAAGCTATCAAGTTCTTCTAAAGCAGCTTCCGTGAAAAACTTTGGTGTGGTTGACCTTCTAAACAGTTCAAATAATTTTAAATTGCTTAACGCCATGGTTTCAGTACTTGTTGCGCCAACTTTCAGTCGTAGACTAATCCAGGCATTATGCTTATTTTGCAATATATAGGCTTATGCTACCATGCCTAAAAATTTACCTGTTCCCTGTATACATATGGATTTAGGCTGAATTATGCAATTTTGATATTATGCTCGTGTCTAAATAAGATTTGTGCCTACCTGGAGGGACCATAAGTCAATATTGTTCTTGACCATTTGTACTCCAAAGTAAGGTGCGTACCTGCGAATTTCAATGAGTAGTTTTTGGTGCATCCTGTGTCTGTAATGAATATTGGGAGTAGACTTTGGCAGAGGCTCGCAGGTAGACAACCGACTTAAAATGCAATTTTCAAACTATTAGATCAAACTACTGTCAGTCAAAACATGTAAGGGATGCACGCAATACAATTTCTGCAACCATGTCTTTTTAACCTTTTTTACCTCTAGAAGCCAAACGGGCACGTACGGGCAGATAAAACCTTTTGAATTATGTAAAGAAATAATCAGAGAACATGTTTCGCAAATATGGCAAATATAGAAAAATATAGATTATTTTTATTTTCCGTCAAAGTTGAAAAATAGTGAAAAAACGGATAGTTCTTAAATAGTGATTTACCAGGAGTAACCCAAAGCCAACAGTTAATTTTTTTTATCTTTATACATTTAATAAATACATCAATTAATACAAACAAAAAATAAGGCGATTCTTTACCTATTTTTCGTGATATTACACCTGAAATCGCAACAAATTGACTAAAAATTGTGTGTTTTTTTGAAAACCGAAAGTCGGTCAACTTTGAACGGTTATATCTTCTAAACTAAAAATGTGATATTATTAAGAGTAGCATATTTGAAATCGTTGAAAAGTTTCCTATAACATGGGTTTATTCAAAACTTCGCCGGCGTACATGAAAATTTTGATTTTTGCAACCTCGTTTCTCTCTACGGGCGCCACTGTGATTAATTAAGATTAATATAAAAAATTTAGAAACTCTTTAAATTAAAAAATAAATTATGTAAAAAATAATTACTATAGAGAAAAATGTATTGAATATTGAAATAATATGCGAGTTACATGGCAACTCGTAAACGAAGTTATTGGTAAAAAATCAAACAATATAGATGGAATAATCATACAAAATTTTAAAAATGAAAATACAGCAAATATCTTAAAAAATTTTGCTAACAGCTCTAGCGAAAATGTTAAAAATATTATACATAAAAGCAACATAAAAAGTTTAAACAACATCAAATCAACAAATATAGCAAATTCAATGTATCATGCATCGACTAATGCGGAAGAGGTTTGTAATATATTAAAAAAAAAAAGTTGAACATCAAAAAGGGGGCTGGAATTGACTGAATTCGACCCAAAGAGCTTAAACATAACGCAAGCTTTATGACGCTGGTGATAAGAGCTCTTGTCAGTTTCTGTTAGGCAATGCAGTCACTCGTAAACTTCTTAAGACTTCAATAATACATCCAATTTACAAAACTGGAACAGAAACAGACTGCAACAAATACAGGTCAATAGCGATCCTATCTGTTGTCGAAAAGGCAATTGAAGAAATAGCTATATGAAGACTTACACATTTTTTTAGAAAAGTATAATATCATGAATCCAAATCAATACAGTTTTCAGAAAGCAGAGAATATAAATAAATTACTAGGCGATTTTTCAAATTACATAAATTCCTGCTTAAGCAAAAATATACACTGTCTTGCGCTACTTATAGATTTCAGTAAAGCTTTCGACGCCCTGTCGCACGATAAACTCATAAATATCTTATAGAGGAGGTAGAAACTGGTTTAAAAACTATCTAAGCTTCAGATCATATTAAGTTAAAATAAATAGTAGATTTAGTGAGGAATTCCATAATGCCATGTCGTACCCTAGGACTCAAAGCTTGGCCCAATATTATGTATAATTTGTTACTATTTTTATTAAAATGGTGCCATGATAATGGACTTGTCATAAACTCACCCAAAACAAATTTAATGCGATAAGAACTCCACACATCATATGCACAAACATTATTTCATGACCAAAATTGTGTGCATAACAGTTTCAACAACAACATAAATTGTAATGATAATTGCAATACGTACATAGAGCTTGTGAATACTTACTTGTGACTACTCGCAGTCTATGTCGACCAGAACTTTAAATGGAAAACCCATATTGAAAATGTCCAGAAAAAGCTTCGATAAACTGCTTAAATGCTTTCTCACTTGAGCTATTGCTCAACATATAATGTCCTAAGGCAGGCTTACCTTTCGTCAGCCGAATCCTATTTAAGGCATGGAATAATGGCATGGGGGAGTTTAACATACTGTACAACCCTACAACATACCCAAAACAGAATATTGAAAATCCTTTGGAAAAATCAAAATTTCACTAACAACAGCAGCAACAACATCATCATATACAACAGACACATAAATAGCAACAATAACATAAACAGCAACAACAACATATCATTACAAACAACAACAGCATCATCATTAACAACAACAGCAACATACACAACAACAATATCACCCAAAACCACTTCACCAACAACGTTAACTGCAGGACTCATGCTCCCGAAAACCTTGCAAAGATCATGGTGTACTTAACGTAAAAAGTATTTACTATACAACAATTGCAAATGAATTTTTCAACAACACTAGACTCCCTCATGTTTTCGATCATTGCCACAACAGAAGAGTCTAGCGCAGGAAAGATTTAAAGTCGAACGGTACTACAACAACTATGGAATAAATACTTTAACTGTAACATTTCCAACAATTCTAAATACGCTAATAGTTCATATAATGAATATTACAAATAAATATAAAAGAAAATAACTTATTAAGGATCATTTTTTAAAATCGCACTGAGAGAAAAAATAAGATAAAATGAATTTTTATGATAATCTCCTGCAGACAAGCCAAATGGCTTCGCGGGTTAGAATTAAGATGACTTGTACAATATCATAAAAGTGAAACAAAATGAAATAATAATAAAAATAAAAAAAGAACTGCCCGAAGAGTATTTTAGGAAAAAAAAACCACGAATATGTTGTAAGTTATGTTCAAATGAAATTAAACTTAAATTCGTGTAGCATCGATATACAAGAGCAATTATAATCATTTCGCTTGCAAGTGCTTGACAACGCACCCGGAACTTACTAAAAGAAAAAAGAAGTAATCAAAACTAAGTCAATGAATGCATTGTAATAACAACAACAAAAAAAACAGAACGCAAAAAACAAAAACACAATTGAGTTACTCTAATTACACAAGCGTTCATAAAAGCCAAAAAACAAAAACGACTTAGCATATACAAATTAAATTAACAAAAACAAAACTAAAATCGTTACCCTCCACAACATTTAGTTAGGGCAAATATATGAAACCATGGTACATTGTCAAACACTTGAACATTATAGATTATATTATACTATTCATATTATGAATATTATGTTATATTATATTCTAATATTATTATTACTATTATTGTTATTATTATTATTATTATTATTATTATTATTATTATTATTATTATTATTATTATTATTATTATTACTATAATTATTATTTTTATACACGTTGTTATATTTTCTATATTAAATTTAAACGGATCTTATACTATTCTTGTACAATTGTAATCTACACCCTATACGTGTGAAACCATGTTTCACAACAGTAATCCTAGAAGTACTTACGTGCAATGAAGATATTGGCACCAAAAATTTTGGAGATTATTCTAAGGAAACTGCAAAAATATATCAACCAAGTGCCCATGGAGAAATATGTCTGCAAAAGTTTACAAAATTCTTTATCATGCAGAAGATGTCATTAGACATCATTTGTTGCTACAAGTAGCAACAGAGAAGGCTCAGAAAAAAAAAATAAGGATAACAGATTTTATAGAGGGCACAATACTAGAAAAATTTCACGAAATTCCACAAATGCAGATCTATTTAATATATTATTGGCAACGTCAGATCCATTCATCTCCAGTATTTGAAATCAATGGAATGGGAACATCGGGATTTGCATGAAGAAGTCAAAAAACTACTAAAGAATAGAAATAATACAGAACAAAATATGGAATATTTGCAGTCAATATTTGAATCAAATGAATAATAATTTGAATCAAATTAATAATAACTAGAGGAACCCCTCTGCTCCGCAGCATTATATCATATTACATTAATTTCTGTAATATAATACCAAAATTTGCCAAAAGAAGTTAACGTACAGTAATGCCAAAATATGCCAAGAGAAGTTAACGTACAGTAATACCAAAATTTGACAAGAGAATTCAACGTACAGTAAAAGCAAAGTTGATTCTCCACGCATAACTTTCCCCAATCCCAACGAATTTAAGCAGTTAATAGCTCAAAAGAGGGAGCTTGATCCACTGAGTGTTCTTAGACTTATATCAACAGCCTACGTTTATTAGAACTCTAGTTATATAGGTTTGAGAGAAGAAAAATATTGAACAAAATCTTGAATGCAAAGTTTATTCTTTACCACGCACAATTGAAACAAAATGCCATCAAAATCAAAATGAGTTTTGTCGCCTGGAATGATTTTGTTCAAAAGTAAGCACACATTTCTTGTTGAACAGTAACACAAGGAAACAAAATTGAACCTTTGTGGTGTTAACTGGAACTTCATTGAAAATTTTTACTAATTTGAGATCGCTGATTTCATTTTTCTCCATCAGCTCGCATTTTGAAGTTACAGGTTCTAATCGTATTTTTGACTTTTTTAAAAAATTATTCTTTTTTTCAAACTTTGACGATATCTCTGAAACTGCTGGACAATCTTAGATCAATGTAAGGAAGGCTTAAAGATAATATTGTTGGCGAGTTTTGAATTTTTTTATAACTGAATCAGGCGAACCGATTTCAAGTTATTCCAATATATGTAATGGAAGTGCCTTAATTGTGGACATAGCTGTATATCGTAAAAGTCGAGCTGGATTCAGCATCCCAAATAACCTTAAAAGGAACATTCAGTTCTTACCCTATAAAATTCTTGGTCCCTTGTGTAATCCATTGTATGAAATTTCTTCGCTTTGCGTGGTCAGTGGGTTTCAATTTTTATGTCAATTGAACTTTGTAAGATATTCAGTGATATGAAACTTGAAATTCTTGTCTACAATGCCGAATTGATGTTTCTTGACAGTCTTTAGTACAGCTTAGATAATAATATTTGCATGGCTTGTTTTTGGACGATCAGCCTGACGATCAATATTTCGACTATTTTAGAACTGTAGCCGCCAATCTTTCATTATTTTTAAAATATTGTTCAACAATGAAATCAGGTTCTACCGTGTAAGGCTCCATTTTTATTATCTTTAAACTATAAGCTGTTAAACTGTTTTCATGTCTTGCCCATCAACTTTTTACTGCAAAAATCCAAATCTTGCTTGTAATTTGGAACATTTTATATATATGTTTATTCTGATTTCCTATACAACAAGACTTATATGTAGTCTTATGATTAGGGTAACGAAGGAGTAATAATAATTAGGCATGATATTAAAACATTTACAACTAAAATTAAAAAATTTTGATCAATATACAAAAAAATAATATAATAGGTTCAACATTTAAAAATGGGGAAAAAATTAAATTAAACTAACACATCAAAAACTAAACTATTTAAATTAAAACAACAAAAAACTTAACATATTTATGCACGACTATAAAGATCGAAAATGGACTCTTAAAATGCATGGCATTGCTTATAAATTGTATGTTCGGAGGTAGAGAGTTCCAAAGACGTATAGAATGCATATAAAAATAACATTGAAGTTCGATGTATAATCGAAGTCAAATCATTATTCCTATGTGATAGCAAAAACGTTATTCTGCTATAGAGATACAAAGGTTCATGAGTATGTACAATTTTGTGGAGCAGAATTAAAGTTCGTATTTGCACCAAGTCCGCAAACACAACACCATACAAGTTTTTTGCAACTGGTGACACACGGTAATATTTATCCAGACCATAAACATATTTTACAACAGCATTGAAGGCAACAGTTAGCCTATTATAGCTTCTAGTATCAGTTTTTGCAAAAATTTCCATCCATATAAAAGAGTAGGCATTAGATAGGTTTTTGCTGGTAGTAAGCGGACTTTAAGTGGCTTGAAATATTGTGTTTTCCATAAGGTTCGCAACTTAGAGTAAAGTTTTCCTGCAGTAGCATTTATATGGTCTGACCAGGTAAGATTCAATTCTTTCATTATTTAGATTAATTGCTGGCCCCGAAAGCAGTTTCATAGATTTCTTGGTTATAATTAAGCAATTTGACTTAGATGGATTTAGACAAAGACCATTTGCATTTGCCCATATGTGAACTCGGTTAAGATCTTCATTAAGTTTATACACACAATCATCAATTTTCTTTGCATCCCTGCTAATGTAGACTTGAACATCATCAGCATAGATATGTACATTACAGTATGATAATTGGTTAGTTTAATCATTTACATAGATGGTAAATAGGAGGGGACCAAGAATAGAGCCTTGTGGTACACCTTTTGCTACATACAACGGGCGCGATCTCATATAATTAACAAATACGTATTGATGACCATCCGATAAGTATGAAGATATTAAACGAGTTCATGACAGTGAGAAATTAAACATTTTTCTCAGTTTCATAGTATGAACATTACGTTTAACTATATCAAATGCCTTAGAGTGATCTAGGAGAACTAGAAACGAAATGTCACCTTCATCCAAATTTTCACGCAATTCTTCAGATAAGTCAATAAGAGCAGTTATGCAGCTATGTTTTGCATGAAAGCCTGACTGCCTACTAGTAAGCAAACCATTATCATGAATGTACCGATATAATTGGTGATGTAATATCTTCTCAAAAACTTTTCATTGGTCGATATTCACCATTTTCTTTCGGCGTAGGTATTATTTTTGCATATTTCCAGTTAGCAGGAAATATACTTTTTGTTAAAATTGTGTTGAAAATTAATGTTATATAAAGTAGTATTACAGGGAGGGATACTTTCAAAAATTTTGGGTGAATATTATCGAAGCCTACAGCATTTGATTTAACGGCAATACAGCTGTATAGTACATCCGATTGATTCACAACTTCAAAATGAAAATCATTTCCATTCATCACATTAGTCTGATTATAGAAATTTACGTTTAATGGAACACTACGATGATTAGTACATTGTTCATTAAGATTTTCTACAGCAATTTCAGACAAATTTACTCTGTTAGTCTTTCCAATACCAATTTCTCTTATGCCTTTCCAAGTTTTCTTCGATCCAACGGCTGACTTAGAAACACTATAATAGTATGTAGATTTTGCACTTTTTATCTTCCTGTTTACCTCTCTTCTTGCATTACAATATTATTCATGTAACTCATCAGTTTTAAAACGTTTCCAGCGGCTGGAAATCAAATCCCTCTGACCAATCACAGCTTTTATATCAGTGCTGAACCATAGTTTTCTTTTGTATACCTCAAAATGTGGCTATAAAAGAAGAAATTCATGTTGTGACGAAGAGTAAAGGAATCCCACAAACAATTCCATGCAGGTTGAAGCAGAAATAATAGATGTAATTGAAAGGTTGTAGAGGCGCTTGTAGCACTTCATTTTTTGATAATCATTTTTTTTATAATTTTTTTATTATTTTATAATAAATTTTATTTATGATATTCAAAGAATTAATCCTTTTTATTTTCAAAGGAATTTTGGGTTAGTTAGATCTATCTTCCACTACATAATTGAGTGTGGATTAAAATAAATTAAATTACCCGAAAAATTAACCAAAAGTGAGTTGAGCTTACGCCTAAAATATTAACCTCAACGTTTAGTTTTTTAAATAACAGAGGAATTCGTATTTTCTTTCATTAGAATTATTATCGTTGGGTAGCAGCAAAAGATTTGAATCACTCGTACAAGGTTTTTTTGGCGAAGAAAAAAAAAGGTAACACACACACGCACATGAATGTTCAAACCAATCCTATAACAATTCCTAAATTTCTGAACCTTAAAGTAAAAGAAAAAGATAAAGCTTCTGATTAAGATTTTCTTTGTCATCATCGCTTGGTTTTATGTGGGAACGGGAAACCCTAAACAGAAACCCGACAGTTCTAAATGGCTTTCAGTAAAATTTGATCATCAATTTCTCACATCATTTAGTGAGAAAAAATGGGATCGGAAATGTCTGTTAAATTGTTGGGGAAAAAGTGTTTTAGTGTAAAAATTATTGGCAAAAGTGGCAAGAAAATTAAATTTTAGTTTAAAAACTGAAAATTACAAAAAAAAAGAAATTAAAAAAAACTGAAAAAAAACAATAAGTTTTTGAAAGTGTGGCAACACAATTTGAATTATTCTTGGTAGCACTTCTTGACTCAAACACGACTATGTTTTATTTTCTTTCTTATGTCATTTTGAATTCTACCTTATACATATTTAAATAGTTTGAATAACTTTTAGTCTTAAGTTGTCTCTCAAATCTAAATAACCGTTTTATAAATAAAGTTGAATTATAAAAACCAACAGGTTATGGGCCCAGGCTATCATAACTGCGCGTCGTCAAAATAACGGGAACAAATAAGTATATACAATATTTCTGTGTGAAATAATAAAACGAGGAACAAAGACTTAAATAATGAATTCGTTAATGCAAATTGACAAATTAGGTGACACCAACTATGTCACTTGGAGTGTCCAAATGAAGAGTGTTTTAATACATGCAGATTTGTGGACTGTAACGTGTGGTAGGGAGACAAGACCAGACTCAAGTAAAGAAGCACATCTGTTTGATGGCAAAGACGAAAAGGCGTTAGCTTCAATTTTACTTTGTGTTAAAGCAACGCAATTAAATCATATAAAGGCTTGTACAACATCAGCGCAAGCGTGGAACAAATTAAAGGAAATCCATCAACCTAAAGGACCAGCACGGAAGATAATGCTGTTTAAAAAACTCCTATATATGAAGATGCCTGAAGGAGGTAAAATTGTAGAACACGTAAATGAATTTATAAATACAATGGAAAATTTGGTAGAAGTGGATGTTCCTTTGCCTGACGAAATGTTGGTGATTTTATTATTTTCAAGCCTACCTAGAAATTATGAAAATTTTGTGGTAGCAATCGAAGCAAGAGACAGCCTACCAAAATTTGCTGCGTTAAAAATTAAATTGATGGAAGAGGGAGAGCGACAAAATGAAAATGAAATTGCATCAAACAATACAGAAGTTCTTATGCAGACAAAAACATATAGAAAATTCCAGAAAAAGAGTAATGAGAAACGCTTCGAAAATAATAATAATAAAAGCAGTGAACAAAGCAACAGAAGATGTTATAACTGCGGTCAATTAGGTCATTTCGCAGCAAAATGTAAGCAACCAAAGAAACCAGAAAATAATTCTTGCTTTATGACACAAATGGTAGCGTTTAACAACAACAAAAATCTCGAATATATGGATAGCAGCAGCTGGTGTATCGACAGCGGTGCAACTAGTCATTTGTGTTGTGTGCGCGAATTATTTACAACGTATGAAGAGTGTGAAGAGAATATTCTTCTACCGAATAATATGAGTGTAAAAGCAGTCGGTCGCGGCGACGTTGATATTCGCGGTACGAAAATAACATTAAAGAACGTTTTGCACGTAACTGCTATTCAAAATAATTTTATCTCTGTAAGCAGAGCCATAGCAGCAGAAATGTGTGTTACTTTTAAAGACAATTTCGTGGAAATAAAGAATAAGAACAATCAGTGCATTTTGAAAGCATTTGGTGAGAACGGTTTGTTTCTATACGAAAGTAAAGCAGAAAAAGAAAACAAGTGTTATAGTACATCACAATCGGGCGACGAAGCGTTAAAATGGCATAATAGATTTGGACATATAAATTACAATTGTCTAAAGAATATGATTGATAAAAATACAGTTCGTGGTATTAAAATGAAAAATGTTCCAAAATCCTTAGAATGTGCTTCGTGTGCAAAAGGTAAAATATATGTAAAACCGTTTCCTCAAGTGTCGGAAAATCGTTCGAAAGAGCTTCTACAAATTATTCATAGTGACGTATGCGGTCCGATTAATAAAACGTCACTTGGTGGCTCTCGTTTTATCGTAACTTTTATAGACGATTTTTCGAGATATATTACAGTATTTTTTTTAAAGTCGAAAGATGAAGTGCTTAAAGCATTTAAAGACTATAAAGCCGACGTCGAAAATCAAACGGGTAAAAAGATAAAATGCGTAAGAACGGATAATGGTCGCGAGTATTTAAATAAAGACTTTGACAACTTTTTACGGGTAAATGGAATAAAAAGACAATTGACGGTTCCGTATACGCCCCAACAAAACGGTGTTGCGGAAAGGGCGAACCGTACGCTCATCGAAATGGCCAGAACAATGTTAATCCATTCTGGTTTATCTGAATATTTTTGGGCCGAAGCGGTTAGAACGGCATCATATATAAGAAACCGTACAACAACTAAGATTCTTTATGACAGAACACCATTTGAGATATGGAACGGGTACAAACCGGCTGTAGGTCATTTGAAGGTTTTCGGAGTAAAGGCAATTGTACTTGATAAGACATCAACAAAAAAGTTTGCACCTAAGGGTACTGAATGTATCATGATTGGTTATAGTGAGGAAAGTAAAGCATATAGATTATTCAATCCTAAGAACCGTAAGGTGATTGTCGGTAGAGATGTTGTATTTTTGGAAAACACATTTAATGACTGCATAAAACAAGGTAAAAATGATGATATATTTATATTTTATGGAGATGATATTCAAAATGAAAAATTATTAGTTGGTAGTCAAGCGCAAGATGATACAGAGGACGCGTCCAAACCAAGCGATTATGAGGCTAATGTTTTGAAAGAACCGCAAGAAGATATTAAACAAGAAATCGATTGTGAACCTATCGTTAAAATTGGACCAGGTAGACCAAGATTAGTTCGAGATGGATTAAAAGGGCGACCTAGAAAAGAATATAATATGCTACAAGCTATGGGTAAGTGTGAAATTGAAACCCCAGAAAATCATCAGGAAGCCTTAAATGGTCCATATGCGGATGAATGGAAAAAATCGATGCAAATTGAATACGATTCTCTTATTAAAAATAGTACATGGGAGTTAACAGATTTACCTCATGGTCAATTGCCAATAGGATGCAAATGGGTCTATGCTGTTAAAAAAAATAAAGACGGTGGTATTGAAAAATTAAAATCTCGACTTGTAGCTAAAGGGTGTAGCTAACGTTATGGTATCAATTACGAAGAGACTTTTTCGCCGGTGGTTCGATACTCCAATATAAGACTAATAGCGGCTTTGGCTGTTGAACATGGTATTTATCTACACCAAATGGATGTATCCTCTGCTTATCTCAATGGTAATTTACACGATGCAGTATATATGAAGCAACCCCCTTGTTTTGAAAATGTAAAATATCCCGATAAAGTTTTAAAATTAAAGAAGTCCTTGTATGGGTTGAAACAAAGTGGTCGTGAGTGGAACTCGAAGTTGAACGATGTTTTGAAGAAACTTGGGTTTGACCCATGCATAAGTGACCCGTGTATTTATACTAAACTGCAAAACGGAGTTTACAATATAATTGTGGTTTACGTAGATGATTTAATCATTGGTAGCACGTCATTGAATGAATTGAACAAAACTAAAAATTTAATTGCATCGGAATTCGAAGTCATTGATGGTGGAGAATTATCTCATTTCCTGGATATGGAGTTTCAACGTGAAGGTGATCTTGGTGCAATAACTATTTCACAGAAACGCTATATATTGGATGTACTGGAGCAGTATGCCATGCATGATTGTAAAGAAGTTTCCACACCATTGCCACCAGGTTTTCAGGTAAATTGTGAAAGTGACATCTGTAAAAAAATTAACGAAACCGAATACCAGTCAGCAATTGGGATCCTGATGTATTTGGCTCTATCAACTCGGCCTGATATACTTTTATCTGTTACCAAATTGGCACAAAGAAACTGTAATCCCCATTCGGAGCATGAAGCAGCGTTTAAACATATATTTAGATATTTAAAAAGAACTGCAGATTATAAACTCCACTACAAGAAAACTGGTAAAGAAATTGAATGCTTTGTAGATGCAGATTGGGCTGGAGATGCCACTGATAGAAAATCTTTTTCCGGCTACGTTTTTGTGGCAGCTAATTGCGTATTTACTTGGAGCGCTAGAAAACAAAACGTAGTATCACTCAGTAGTACAGAGGCAGAGTACGTAGCAATATCAGCAGCAGCAACAGAAGCGACTTATGTCCGAAAACTTTTATCCGAATTGAATTTTAATCAAAAGGGTCCTATGACTATCTACAACGACAACCAGAGTGCTCAGTGCTTAGTGAAGAATCCGACATACCATTCAAGAAGCAAACATATTGCTATTAAGTATCATCATGTTCGGGATATGTACTCCAAGGGCGAGATAAGAGTCATATATATGCCGACTAATAATATGATGGCTGATGTTCTGACAAAAAATTTATGTAAAGAAAAACATTATAAGTTTTCAAATTATATGGGTCTTCATTAAACTTTGATTTATTGTATTTTATTTTATATGTACATCTGATATATCTTTTGAATATGTAATTGTGTTGAGAAGGAGTGTTGAAAGTGTGGCAACACAATTTGAATTATTCTTGGTAGCACTTCTTGACTCAAACACGACTATGTTTTATTTTCTTTCTTATGTCATTTTGAATTCTACCTTATACATATTTAAATAGTTTGAATAACTTTTAGTCTTAAGTTGTCTCTCAAATCTAAATAACCGTTTTATAAATAAAGTTGAATTATAAAAACCAACATAAGTTTTAGAGAAAAAAAAGTTTCTTAAATTTCCTCTTAATAACTATTAAATAAAAGCATTATCACGTCAAACCACAGCAAAAACAAATTAAAAAAAAACAAGTAAGAAAATTATAGTCGGTCTAGACCGACTATACGATACCCTATACCATGCGTGTAGAGACCCTATCTCGGCTGCAGAGATGAAAAACTTCATATCGGATGCTATATCTATATGGGGACTAGGCCCAAAAATGGACCGATCCTGACCATGTTTGGTAAAGTCTCTTGTATTTTGCAATAATATATACAAACAAAATTTGAGAAGAATCAGTGCAATATTTTTGTTTTTTGATAGATTTAAGTGAAGATCGGGAAGCAGCTCTATACGGGGCGTATGACTAAGAGTTGTCCAATAGGGACTACTAATTAATGGATGTAATATGCAAAATATATTCATATTTGCGACCTGCAGTTTGATTACAAGCTTTACATGGACACACAGACGGACGGACGGACGGACGGACGGACAGCGTTAAATCGAATCAGATAGTGATTCTGATTCGATCGGTATAATTAAAGAAGGGTGTATGTCAAATATTTTTGGTTGTTACAAACAGCAGCACAAATTCATTATACCCAAACCACATAGTGGTATAGGGTATAAAAATTAGCCAATACATATCACTGAATTTAAAATAGTGTTAAAATATTATAATGTTTAAAATCCAGTATTAAAACCATAATTTTACCTGAAAAAGAAGAAAAGAGAATTGTCTAAAGTAGTTGAAGTATTATAAGTATAAGAAAATAATGTACATAGCTTACCTTTTTTCATATATATGTATATGAAGTGAGTTTAACCAACCTTCGGGGCAAGTAAAAATCAAAATAAAACGAGATCGTAATTAGTGATCGAAGTGAGTGACTAAAAGAAAAAGCTAAACTAAATATATTAAAGAATTAATAAATATAATTTTTTTTTACTTACCATTACCAGTGTTAAAGTTGAAAGCACATTATCAATTATTTTAAAACATATGTCAAGATTGAGATCAAAACAAAATCATTAAAAGAAGTTCGAAAAAAAGATTTTGTGCTATGAACGTTACCCCAGATCGCGTGACTATAAATATTTTTCGGGATTTCGGTTTATCGGTTTTTTATACCAGAAAAAATAGAAAAAATAAATTTATTTAAATAATTTAAAAGTATAAATCGGTTGAAATAGTAAATTTAATAATAGACAGGTTAAAATTAATTGCCATTCTATCACCAGCATCAACGTCTTCGATCAGCGTAATGCCTGGATGAAAGATCTTTCGTCGTGGGACCGTAAAAGCTGTAAGTAATTTTCTTTAACATTTTATTTTATTCTTGAACCATTGATCATTCTCTGTTAAAAGTTCTCTCACATTTTGGAAACTCTGTTGTAACAGAATAAAAGCTCTGTTAAAATAATTCATTCTGTTAGCTTAACAGTGACTTTGATGTGGCACATTAAGTGATTATTTTTTTTTGCAATCCATTATACAGGGTTTTCAGAAATTAAAAGTAATGAATATTGCTACAAAAACTTCTACAAAGTTATTTTTGGCTTCTGACTAATTCAGTTAAATATAATTTAAATTTAATAATAAATAAACTAGCGGCACTATTCTTCTCTCTTATAAGTATGGATTGGTGAGTTTCATTCCGAACCAGAGAGAATAGCAACGCCTGTAAAAGAATGCCGTCTTTACAGAGTTAATGATCACTTACTCAAGTTATTGAAATTTAATTTCCTCTATTAACATTCGCGGTTTTAATAATTTGTTTTAATCAATCATTTGGAATGATTTGATATTAAATTTTTTTTTCTCACGGAAATTTTCTTTTATTTTTTTTATATTTACCAACATTTTTATTATATATATTTTGTTTACTACCCTGGCAACCGCACAGGATGCAGACCTTTAAACATTTCTTTCTTCCAGCGTTTCATTTTGATTTTTGCAACCCTAAGAAGTTTTCATTTTTTTTTTTGAGTGAATACTAGTTAAACGTGTTTTTTTTAATAAAATAAAATATTCTTTTTCTCATTTCAAACTCTTAGTAATTATTTGCTTTTGCTTGGTTTAAAAAAAAAATAGCTTAAATATTTAAATTGTTTTCCTGTATCAAATATAATAGATTTAAACGCTTACTTCATACTTTTACATTTTAGTGTAAGTTGAACTTATTTATGTAAATATTAAATTAATAATTGGTTTAAGTTATAGATCACATTTTTTTCACTTTTTAGTAAAATAATTTGAAGTATGAATCAATAAAAGGTTTTTGTCTCGATTTCCTGTAATCTGTTCGGATAGGATAATTTTTTTTTGTGATCATATATAAATTTATTGGCTTTCCACTATATGATCAAGGTTGGGAGGGGTATAGGGGTTTTACGTCAACACACCCTAAGTTAAATATAGGTCATCCGTTTCCGGCTAAATTAAATGTTTTCTTTCCTTTATTTTCTATCGGTCCCAAGCACGTACAAATAAAATTCTCCACGTACCACTTGAAAAAAAAAATTGCTAATTGGTTAGACACTGATTGTGGTTACATGCTACAGGATATACTATACAGCCCAAACTAAGATGAAGAACTCAACAGTGTACTGGCTGTAGTTACTGGCTATAGTTACTGAGTATAAGATAAGTAAATTGAAAAGAGAAAGAGGGCGAATTCACTTAAGAATACATAAATAAGACTTTAGCTTTCCGGAGTAGTTTTTTATTACGGCGGTCCCAGAACAACGCGACCCGACAAAGAAAATGTAACAAATTTGTGGAAAATTGTTTTTTTATTTCTCAACATAATCTCTTTTTAGTTCGATACGATTTTCCCAGTGATGTTCAATAGCCTCAATATTCTGCTTATAGTAAAAACTGTCTCTAGGTCCGTAAAATAGCCATCAGTCACAGTCTCCACCCTTCATTGTTGGCAAATGTTTTACTACCTGGTAATTTTTTTAAGTTTGGAAATAGAAAATGATTCGATGGAACCAAGTCTAGGGACCGAGATCAATGATGAAGCAATTCTAATATCAATTCGTGAATTTTGGCCTTCTAATAGTAGGCGTGTGAACTGGTGTATTTTCTTGAATAAACAACACTTTATTTTTCACCAAATGCGGCCGATTTCCTTAATTTCATCACTTAAACCCTGCAATAATACTAGCCGTTTCTTTTTTGAAGATATTTTTACACGCGCATCCCAAAACAAGAGAAGCCATAATTTTGTCTAAAGCAGGAATTCTCTTGGCCGTCTTTGCACACGATTGTCCAATTTCGGTTCACTTTTTTGACTGCTTCTTTACTCCGGCTACGAAGTAGTGTACCTTGTCTCATCCACGGTTTCGAATTGATAAGAGAACTAGATTTTATTGCCGTGTAACATCCCCAAACACTCTAATGAAACATCCTCTCTATTGGGAAATTCCATAGGCCCAATTTTAAAATTTTAATTGAAATAATTTTTATTGATACCATTTCAAAGAAAAGGGTATACAAAATAGCAATAGTCTGCTAGGTGTATTTTTGAACATTTTTGTAGACCCCATTTTTCCAGTAAAAAAGGAAATTTATTAAATTTGAAAACAAATTCAGAGTCACGTCTGTCACATTACAAAATACTTCTTTTTACTATGATTTATTTTAGAATTCATGTCTTTTACATGCCTTATTAACCCTTTCGCGACCAAACCTAAACTGCTGGAAAATTTTTATTTTTTTTTTTTGTGGATTTGTACCTAACGACCAAGATTTCTAAATAAAAGTGTCGTCAAAAAAATTTCTTTTAAATTCCTTTAAGGAAAAAATCCATGGCCCATATATATCCCATTGGTCGTTAACGGTCAAAATTAGCAACTAATTTACTCCGCTCAAAGCAATTTGTGTTTTTATTTTTTGCATTAATAACTGTAGCTTTGGTTTTGTATTTGTTGTAGATTTATAAATATAGATCACAGAGAATCGATAACTTCTTTTACAGTTTGTACTAAAAATGGAAAGGAAAATCGGGCCTTTTGTAAAAACCTTCTTATTTCACAAAAACTGTAATTGCTTCGAAGATTACCATAATTGATTTTATATTTTTGAGATAGAATTAATCTTTTTGTTAGTCTTTTTATTTATAGTTTAATTAATTGTTGACATAATATTATGATTTTTTTTTAATTTGCTAATAAAAATATAAAACTATAAAACATCTTTTTTATCCGTACCGAATTTTGCTGAATAATAAACCGATCCCAAATATTTTGGTGTTTCTGAAGTCCATAAATACTGGTCCATGCTAAATCAAAATTTTAATGTTTTCGGTTCAATAACGTCCGAATTAATGACATCCAAATATCATTTAAAAAACAATTTTCAGATTTTGGGACCACCGTATTAGGTCCTGAGAATACATGTGCCATTTTTTTTTGGTATGGTCTGAAAGCTCAAGTTCATTAAAAAAATCGGTTTGAAAATGTGGAAAATATAAGAAAAATATAAAAATGGGACATATATGTCGCAGTGGTCGTGAGAGGGTTAATAAACAATTTCTTAGCTTAACTATAAACAACTGTTTCTTATTTATTTTAAATAACTTTAGAGCTTTGCAAACATCCTCCAAAATGATGTCTGTTTGTTGTCATGTCTGTCACGTTTGCTCTTTGCCCCCAATTATTAATAACAATAATACTTTCTCACTTTTTTAATGATAAGTATGTTGTATATTTTTATGAACAATGAAATACTATAATATTGTATAATATTGGATTAGAAAGATCAATGAATGTCATGTCTGTCATTATGGAATTAGTTACAGTTTTTGTTCTATTGTGAGCAAACGCAGCAACTGTTGCACGGATAGCTTTCTTATCTCTAAAATTTAGACCATTCAAATGAAAATATTGAAGTAAATTTTCTTCATGCTTTCAAATTTAATGGGATCGTTTACTTTGATGGCTCCAAAAAAATTAACAAATACTGAGGAACGTAACACCGTAACACCTTAAAATTTAAAATATATGTTTTAAAAAGTTTCCACTTTTCACCAAAGTAATTTCTTTCTGGAGCCGTGCTCTTATTCACAGATGATTACTGAACCCGAAATGAACAACACACACACAAATATGACATATAGGTGGAGGGTCGTGATATGGAACTGTATATCGGTAGCAGGTGTTTGTAGCTTGATGCTTACCGTATATGGTTTATTTCCACAACTGGAAAGACAGAGCAAATTAACCATGATATTTCTTTGGGGTGACTCCCGAAAAACATAAAAATGTCACGACCCTATTCTTCGGAGGCAAACATATTTCCGCTGAGTCATTTTTTTTTTTTAATTTGGAAATAGGATATAGTCATACGGAACTAAAGCTGTCCACTTCTTTCGATGACGAAGCAATTCGCCTCTAAATTCATGAAAATTTGGCATGAAAACAAGAAAAGTATATACTGATGAAAGTATAAATTGATGAAAGCTGACTTTTTTTTTTGTATGAAATAGGAAGTTATTTCCAGCAATTGTGATTGAAACCCTCAATTACTTGGAATAAATAATATTCGCCGTTTAAGGTTTTTACTTTTTCACGTAGACTAACACAGATAACTCCACGGACATCTAAAAAAATAGTAGATATATTCTAGTGTGCTCATAATTCTCTAAGAAAAGTTCAGTATTTTAACTCTTCTTTGATATCGGGTATAGGCGTCTGGTATTCATATTTCATACAGCCAAATCTCTTTTCGATTGCACTTCAACATTTTCAAATAATCACTTTAAATTTCTTAAACTACAACATGCCTATTGCGGAAAGATTTCCCATAGCCAAATTTGTAGAAAATTATTATATACCCACTCAAGCCCACAAAATCTCAAATTCTTGGAAAACAATTTAATATTAACTGGTTATTTGTTATCTTGAACTATATAAAAAAAAATTGAAGACGAACTACATTTTGAACGTCCTTTCTCTCACCGTAATAAAGGTCTGTTAGTTTTGTTTTTCTATCACATATCCAAATTGTAGACCATTTTCAGAAATTTTTCACAGCATGTCTTTATTGCAAGTTTTATTTGCAATAAATGCAGTCCTTTAAAGATTTGCAGCCATCTGGCTGACACAAGCAATGGCATATTTACTGGTGGTGTTATATATTCTTAACATTTCAGGCATAAAACATAATTAAAAATAAAACAAATATTTTCAGTGCATGTAGAAATTACAAAATATTTTAACTTCGTTAAGTAAATTTCCGGGAAAATGTGTAAAGAATGGAAAAACTTCAAAGTTTATACCTTAAACTGGGAAATTAAAAAGAGCTGCATAAAACTTAAATCATGTGCATGTGAGGTAATAATTAATAATAAAAGTGTTAACTTTTAAACGTTATCGTAAACGTAATATTTAATTTTACGTACTAAAGTCTACACACACCCCACTTTTTTAAGATAGTGGAAAAATGGTAACGATAATGAAAGATCTTATATTTTAGAAAAAAGTAAAAAAACAGGAAAATTACAAGCCAAAAAACTTATTTGTAATTGGGACTAAAATCTACATGCAACGTGATTAATTTTAGGAAATTATGAAAAATAGAAAATGAAACTAGAGGATCCCAGTTTTTCAGCTGATATTATAATTAGCTATCATTACAAATAAACGAATTTAGCAGTATTCTAGAGGTAGATTCATAAATTTTAAGTTTAATTTATGGGCAATGTATCTTCCAATGCGAACATCTCTAATTATCTTCCATGTTTGCTTCGAGTCAAAAGCGGAATTTAATGTGATAGAAAAGATATTGCGCTTAGCAATTTCAATACACCCTCTCTTGTAATATATCATTAACGATTCGGAGATTCAGTCTAATTATTTCGCTATTCAAAACAGGCTTTTAAATAATTTGATTGAATAAAATTGTTGTAACCTTAAACACCATGGTAATATAATGTAAAACCAACTTGGATAGATCTGGGTTTGCGTCTTGGCTTAAATCATTTACTTGATTTATTTAGATATTTTTTCTTGCACACAAATTAGACATATAATTAAGGAATATACACATGGCATAACTTTATTCTTTGAATTTATAATTGGGTTAAAAGATTTTGATAAACCGATGTTAGTTTCTTCTTCTTCTTTTATTGCATATCCAATTCTGAATATAAGCGATTACATGCAAGTTACGTTTAAAAATAAGTAAAATATTAAATTTGAAAATAGCTTAAACTTAGGTATATATACACAATGTATAATTAAAATTAACTTAATTTATACAATATTATTGACTGTTTGTAGAAATTCATCTCTGTTCCTCGCTGTGTGAACTAATTCACCTATGGTTCTTAAGCCAATCCAGTTTCTTATATTTCTTAACCATGATATTTGCTTCCGCCCAATGCCTCTTCTTCCTTCAATTCTGCCTTGTACAATCAGTTGCAGCAGCTCGTATTTATCACCTCTTATGATGTGGCCGAGATAGCAGGTTTTTCGACGCTTTATAGTTTTTAGAATTTCTCGTTTCTTTTGTAGTCTGTTTAATACTTCTGTGTTCGTTACTCGGTCAGTCCATGGAATTTTTAATAATCTACGATAGCACCACATTTCAAATGCTTCTAATTTATTCATGTTAACAACTTTAAGTGTCCATGCTTCGACTCCATACAATAGTACTGACCACACATAACATTTCATGAATCTAATTTGGAGATTTATGTTAATATTACGGCTGGTTAATAATTTCTTAAATTTGCAAAATGTGCTTCTAGCCATTTATATACGAACACTAATTTCTTTGTCACATTCCCAAGTTTCTTGTAACCAACAGTCAAGGTATTTAAACTTTGAAACTCGTTCAATAGGTTCGTTGTTAATATGTATATTACAGCCAGCATACGGATTTTTATTTCTGCTGATTATCATATATTTGGTTTTTTCAATATTCAATTTAAGTCCGAATTGGTTGCTTTTTGTATTAACGGCGCTTAATAGACGCTGCAGATCATTCATGTTATCTGCCAACAGTGTTGTATCATCTGCGTAACGAATATTGTTTATATGCTGACCATTTACTTTTATTCAAATGTCCATATGATTAAGAGTTTCTTCAAATATGCATTCTGAATAAATGTTAAAAAGCAATGGGGATAGAATGCATCCCTGACGAACTCCTCTGTTTATGGGAATGCTTTCAGTCACCAGGACTCCAACATGGACTTCCGCATTTTGATTTCAATACAAAGATTTTATACAGTTAATATCTTTACTGTCTATATTGATTAATCTTAGTATTTTTATTAACTTATCGTGTTGAACTCTGTCAAAAGCTTTTTCGTAATCTATAAAGCAAATAAATACGTCCTTTTGTACATCCTTGCAATTCTGTATTAACACTTGTATGCTAAACAGAGCTTCGCGAGTTCCCATTGGTTCTTTAAAACCAAACTGTGTTCTACCCATATACAATTCGCATTTTTTGTATATACGTTGATGTATTATTTTTAAGAATATTTTAAGTGAATGACACATAAGACTTATTAGTCTAAACTCCTTACATCTTTTCGCATTACTCTTTTTTGGCAGTGCTATAAATGTAGACTTTAGCCATTCGTTTGGAAAGATGCCTGTATCATATACATGATTAAAAACTTTTTCAAGTATTTTAATACCTTTTTCATCAAGGAGTTTAAGTACTTCTGTTGGTACTTCATCGCACCCTACTGATTTATAATTTTTGGATTGATCTACTGCCTTAACTATTTCTTCTTTTGTAATTATTGGAATGCCGGAATTTGCAATTGGTCGTTGTTAACAGATCTAGAATCATCTGAAAAAAGGTCTCTTACATATTGTATCCATATTTCTTTTTTATCAGAGGGTTCTGAAACTATTTCATTAAGCTCGTTTACCAAGATATTTGCACGAATATTTTTTCTTATATTACATACATCTTTTATCTTTTTATGAAGATTGAAATCGTCGTGTTTTGCTTGAAAATTTTCTATTTCTAAACATTGTTGTTCCATCCAGTTATTTTTAGCTTCACGCATTTTTCTTCTGATAAGATTTTGTAAACGATTATATTCATAGTCGTTATTATTTTTGTGTTTTCTTCTTTCATCCATTAATATCAGAATTTCATCTGTGATCCATTTCTTGTTACGGTTTTTACGTTTAAAACCAATAATAATAACTTTGAAACTACCGTTTTTCGAAAATGAAGTGATAGCTGTGTTTATTAAGGTGAAAGAAGAAAGGCTGCATTTCGTAGTAAAGCAAAACATCTATGTTTAGATTTTACCCCGACACCTTAAACAAGGCTATCAACCGTGTCTATCAAACTGCATGTAACAGCGAAGGAAATTTGATTTCCTTTTTATTTCAACCAGCGACTAAACAGGTCATAGATATATTTCGTGATTAATCGTACAAAGTCTAAATAATCCGTCAGTAAAATTTACTTTTCCTAACGTTACCAACGTAAATTTGGATTAGCATTCGCTTATTTTACTCTGCCACTACAGAAGAAGGTAAATAAGTTTATGTTATTGAAAAAATATTTCGGGAAGAGAATATATTAGGGCGGGTCGATTTAAAAATCGCCCAACTGAAAAGGAAAATCATATTCTAGGGAACAAAATAAAAAACTTTGGGCGAGGAACCATACCTCTAAAACGAATCCTGATGTCCCGACTTTTGACCTGTCTGTCTGTCTGTCTGTCTGTCTCACTTGGACCCATTTAGAGTGCCCCATTCGAGTCCAAATGTATGATCGACCCCCACTAGCTTTGGAGGGCCCATGCCAGTGGCACACCCCCTGGAACCCCCTGGGGGTACCCCATACAAACATTTCAAAAAATCACCATTTTTGTTTAGAAATGGGCTGACTATGTAAACAATTTTTAGATCACTCCCTGACTATGCTTGACTCTGCGTGACAACCCCAAAATTAATCTTTTGACATAACAAGACTATGGGCCAAGTTTCAGATCAATTATATGAGTGGGTATGGGGTTTCCCCATTGCAGATAGACATAAAGACAGACAGGTCAAAAGTCGGAACATCAGAATTCGTTTTAGAGGCATGGATCCTCGGGAAAAGTTTCTTGTTTTTATTCCTATAATACGATTTTCCTTGTCACTTGGGCGATTTTTAAATCGACCCGCCCTAACATACATATCTATATATATAAAATTCCTTTTCTGTTTGTTTGTTTGTTTGACCGCTGTAGAAATTTGTGTTTTTCAACAGATTTCTCTGAAATTTGGTACACACGATATATATACGCCAGAAAAGGTAGCCATATACTTTTTAAAGGCCGCGTCTACTTTTACGACCACTTTTTATATACAATTCATTTTATGTTTTTTGGTATATTTGGTCGCTATACAAATTTTGTTTGTAAAAGGATTTCTCTACAATTTGGTAAACACGATCTCTGTACACCAGGTAAGGTCACCCTATGCTTCCACTGGCCACGCCTTCTTTTACGCCCACTTTTTATATAAAATTTCTTTTCTTTTTTTTTCGTATATTTGTTCACTATACAAATATTTATTGGTCAACGGATTTCTCTAAAATTTGGTACACATGATCTCTGTACCCCAGAGAAGGTCATCATATGTGTCTTACCAGCCACGCCTACTTTTACGCCTACTTTTATAATTTTTTACGGGTTCCGCTCGAATTAACTGCATATTATTCTCATATCCCAGGCAAGGTCGTCGTATATTTTTATTGGCCACTCCCACTTTTTTTAATTTTCTATATAAGCTTTTGGTGTTTGTTAACATACTTTAATGTTTCAATGGACTTCGCTAAAACTTTGTGCATAAATCTCTTTCTTACTACTCTTGAGTTTACACCATTATGATATAAATATTGTAAATCAACATTTTACAAATTCCCTTTTTTACTATATGATTTGTAACACTCCAAAATTAGAGCACATTTATTTCATGGTTGAAAAGATACAGGTTGACTACCATTGTAAGATTACTCCGATGAGGTTATTTCATACAAATATTTCCATCTCGCCTTCTTAACTCCATTGGAAAGCAACTTATTACAAATATTTCCATTTCATTGTTCTCACTGTATAAGTGAGTTGTAAAGGTGTTAGAAGAACAATTTGCAATTGTGACTTGCACATGAAAGCATAGCAAATAGGCCGTACTAGACTAAACTGAACTCTAGAGAACCCGATCAGACCCAAATTCAGATCGAGTCTCAACGAGTTAGACAAACTGAGTGGAGAAATACTGAAACGCCCGAGCAAACCCAATAACGTCTTGAAGCCCAAAGATCAAGACAAGCTGTGTTAGGAGAAGCGGAAATGCCCGAAGCTTCTCAAGTGTGTCTAGAAATCTAGCGGCTAAAAAAAGCTGAGTCGAGAGAATTTGAAACTCCTGAAACGACTCAACAACGTCTTCAGTCCTAACGCATAAGGCAAGCTGAGCCCAGGGAAAATGACTGCAATATCCCCACCAGAAAACTTTTGTAGGTTGGTTCCTTCATTGCAAGAGATGGTTCAACAGTTTTTCCTAACATAACGTACATAAGAGGACAATCTCTTACGGTAGCAGGCATCAACTTAGAATCTCCCTGTTTTTCTCATAGACAATTATATGTCGCCAGTTCCAGAGTTGGGATCCAACACAATCTTTTCGTATATGCACCAGGAGGAAAACCAGAAATGTTGTATATCCCAAAGCTCTAGAATAACTAAAAGTCATAACTTTTGGACATCATACACTCATAGTAATCCATGCGTAAACATAGATAGTTGTAATGGTAAGCAGGCACTGAGTACTTAGTCCCCAATTAGCAAATTCCCTAAAAAAAATTAAGTTATAACCCGAAAAGTTGGCGAATAACTTCACGATGAACAAGTTCCCCAAATTTAAAAAAAAGGTACCCAAAAGAAACGAACAAATTCCCATTACTGCTTCCAATATCCTGAAATAAACGTATATAAAATCTGTATTCTTTTCAATAGCATCATTTCTGTGCGCAGACGCGGCATGCGGACGCGACGCGGTCGTGGAGCACAGCTTAGCTGAAATATCGAAAAGTCTGAAAAATATAATTTGGCAAATAAAATAAGTTGACAACAACTCCGCGGCAGCACTGGTGTGGCTGCCAAACGCGCGGAAGCGGCGCGTGGATGCGGCGCGTGGATGCGGATGCTACACGACGCGCTCAAGGAGCACAGCTTAGCTAAAATAATGGAATTATCTGAAAAATAAAATTTGGCAATTAAAATAAGTTGACAACAACTCCGCGGCAGCACTTGTGTGGCTGCCAAACGTGCGGAAGCGGCGCGCGGATGCGGACGCGACGTGACGCGCTCTCGGAACGCAGCTCAGCTAAAATATCGGAATGATCTGAAAAGTGTATTTTGGCAATAAAAATAAGTTGACGACAACTGCGCGGCAGCACGGGTGTAGCTGACAAACGTGCGGATGCGGACGCGACTCGCTTTTATCTAAGTATGTATGTCCAATAAATGCTATACATATACTATAAGCAGTTGCTTAAAGCAACCTTGCGGCACAATTTTAAACGTCGCATTCATTTTCCATTTTTGAAAGTTCTATGAATTTGACGTCTCTGCTCAATGATGATCACTTATTGAATAAAGTAATTCAATTTTAAAAACCTCTGATTCCTTTAATTTGCAAACGATTCCATTATATTAGAGGTTTACAAAATAAATAAACCAAAAAAAATTCAAGCGGTTTCACATCTTATATTGGAGCATTTTTTCTGTTGCTTTTTATAAAAAAAAAAACTTCTAAATTAAAAAATAAAAAAATTTTAAATTGGAATATATAATGATTTTACTCCCCAAAAAACGTAAACAATGGGCAATTTTTTCATCATGAACAAATTCCCCAATTTCATACAAATTTTGGGGATAAAGTTCAAATTTCTTGGGAATTTTTCATTTGTTCTAAGTACTCAGCGACTGAACAATTTTTCAAGACAAATGCATTTTGATCCCGGGCAAGACCGGGTAAAAACAGCTAGTATTATATAACAACGTAATACTCATATATTACATATATAATATACATATATAAAATTTTCCAATATGTATTTTGTTTTAGTGAAAATACATATCTTTTATGTTAACAAACACTTCATTTTGCTCAGTGTTGCTATGTCACAGTAGATGGCGCCGCAATTTGTGTTCTAATTAGCTTTGCAATCGTTATTTCTATTTTAGCATGAATGTCAACATTTTCAGTAAGATATCAAATAAACAATGTTAGGAGTATATACAGGGCCGGTAATTTATTTCATACGTTTTACCATTATTCTTTTACAAATATGACCATAAGTTTGGCGTATTGACTTTTTGTTGTGTTTACAAAATAGAGTTACCGTGTTCATCAATGAGTTTTTTTTTTGCTGTAATAACTATTATTATGCTTTACCTACAAAATATCTGATTGCGATTACATATAATTTTTAAAAACAGACATAAACACAAAATTGCACCTTTTAAATTTTCCATTCAAATTTAAGAAAATATCAATTCTAAAAATTGAAATTCAGATTTTCAATTATAAAGTAGAAAATATCAATTGAATTTCAGAAAATCATATTAAAACGTAGGAAATAATAACTTGAAATTTAGAAGGCATCAATTGAATTTTTAAAATATAAATTTTATTCTTGAAATTCAGAAAACACCAAATATGTTCACATTTAAAAAATTAACTAAAATTAAAAAAAAAAAATTGAGATTGAGAAGACATTAATATCTTTCAGGATAAGAAAATATTAGTTTAAACTCATTGAAGTTTAGATAACCTCAAATGATATCTAAGAATTGCGAACATAAAAATTGTTACATAAATAAAGCGCAATTTGATGAGAATGTTATTTATATATTATTTTTCGCAATTTTTTTGGATGAAAGTTTGAAGTTTTTCAGAAAATAAAGATAACAAATTATTTTATTTAAAATTTTTGATACATTTGGTTTTTTGCGTTTGGCATCCCTTATTTGAACCAGTATTCACGATGACTTCAAAATTTGACTTCTTTGACTCCTTGACGCTTAGTTTTTAGGCAACGTAAAACCCAAGACACTGAAGTTCGATAATAGTTCTCAGGTAGTAGTATTTGGAGTCAATAAATGAAAATATATTTTATTAACATAATTTAATTCAAAATCAAATGTTGCCATCACTGGGTTAGATATTGTGTTGTATTGTGTAAATAGTGAAAACTTCCTTTTAATATGTAAAAAAAATTTATTTTCCAAATATGGCAATATTTTAACAAAATTATTTGGCCAGTTAAAAGAAACTATACAGCCAATTAGCACGATTTAATGCGTATAGTGACCGTACACAACCATTACCTTCGCAATGTTGGTTAGGGCGGGCTATTTCATTTTCAAAAACTTAAAATAAATTAATTAACTAATTGTGTAATATATCCGGAAACGCATGCATATAGGAATAAACAAAAATCCAGATCAAACCTTAGAATTTGTTGAAATAATATGGTGTTAAGTTTAACAAATTGTTTACTTTTTCAAATATTTTGTTTACATTTATTATCAATACTCAAACAGAGGTAGAGGGTATCAGAGATTCGGCACAGCCGAGTTTAACACTCTTACTTGTTTTTAGACACGTTTTGTTTGGGATTAATATTCGCCGCTGAGTAGGAAACTACTAACAAATTATTAAGATCATGCAAATCAAATTCAGGTTTCTGTTTTTTTTTGACAATACTTAATTGCTATCTAATTTATGACTAACATTTTCTAAATATTGAACATTCCATTTTAGTGTCGGTATCAAATTAATTTTTTCTGAGTTGTTTTGTTCACTATTCGCTGAAATAGTGATTTTTATCGCTAGATGATCAGACCATATATGGCTTTCAACCTCGAAACTCTCTATCAGACCTAGTATATCCATTAATATTTCACATAAATCATTAACAGAGTTGCCAATGCCTACCGTTCTTCCATTAAGTATAACTAGACCATAGTTTCTACAAAACTCCAAAATCTTTTTGCAGTGGGCATTTATTATTGTGTCTTTCGATCTTCTCGCTTATAAGCTAGATGGGAACGCTGTTTCAATATTTTTATCTGTTAATTATTCTTCTTTACCAATTCTCACATTTTGGTCCCCGATGACTGCTTCAAATGATCTCATACACTGCTGAAAGTTATTAAATTATTGCTCCCAACTTGAGCCTCGTATGTATAGTGGAACTATTGTAACCTCAAAAGAATTATTTGCTAAAAATATTGTATCTAAATCGCTGTAATTTTTCAATTCAAACCTCACTCCAACATCTAACAAATCTTTTTTGACTCCACAAATATATCAGCTTATACCCCTTCCAAATCTGTTGTTTCTTGTTGCTGGTTTCCAAATGGTTTCGAATTTGTTTGAAAATTTTTTCCCCTACATGAGTCTACACAATAGTATAAAAATGTCGAGATGATCTAAATACTTAAAAAAATCGAGGTGGAAATACTCTATTTCCAGCTATTTTAATTTTAATTTTTTTTTTATTAATATTTTGTATTTCTAAGTTAAAATTTTTTATGCTATAATTTTTATTTGATCTGTAAGAGCATCTTTTGCTAGTTTTTTGAATTTATTTTAGTACAAATTTTATTATAATCTAGTGTAAGACTTAATGATTTCTCACCGTACAATTGTTTGAAAACTTCTTCGCCAGTACTTTGACCGCACAAGTGAACCTTGTCATTGTTTCAGACAAACCGCTTACCATCCAGATAACTCTTAAAATAGTATTTTTTTAACCCTACGGTCCATAACCAGCTGGATGAACGGGAGTCCATAACCAGGGTACCCGGGTACCTAGTGCAGTTTTTTCGTTTATATTCAAATAAAATTATATATACAGGGTGCGGCTAAAGTTACTATATGATGTAAAACAATTGTAACTTCTTTGCTTGCGAGTATTTAACTTTTTCTTTTTTCCTATTTCAGAAATTAAACTTGGGAGAATATTTAAAAATGGAACGCTATGCAATTGCGCAACGAACTAAGATTGTTTTTCTATTCATTGAAAATCATCGTTCGATAATTAATACTTTATGGTGTAAGAACTGCTCCAACGGGTCCAACCATTCGTTCGTTGGTGAATACTTTTACTGAATATGGGACTGTCGGAGATTCAAGACGTACGGGCAGACCTCGAACTGGCAGATCGGCCGAAAATATTGATGCTGTGCGACAGAGCGTCGAAGAAAATCCGCAGACATCAACGAGAAGACGATCTTCCCAGTTGCAGCTTTCTGACCGCACTCTTCGGCGAATTTTAAAACACGATTTGCACCTCTTCCCTTACAAAATCCAAGTAGTCCAAAAACTAAATCCTGAGGACTTCGTGTTGCGCTTGGAATATGCTAGAGCAGTTTTAAATCTCGTTGATCAAAATGAAAATTTTTTGTCAAATTTAATGATGACCGACGAAGCGCATTTTCACTTGAACGGTTTCGTAAATAAACAAAATAGCAGATTTTGGGGATCCCAAAATCCCAAAAATTTTCATCAGAAATCTTTACACGCAATTCGTGTTACCGTTTGGTGTGGCATTACCGCCCAAAAAGTTTACGGTCCTTTTTTTTTTTGAAAACCATCAAGGTGTATTGAAACAATAAATGGAGAACGTTACAGAGTAATGCTACAAAATTTTTTATTTCCGCAATTGCCACCAAACGCCAATATATGGTTTCAACAAGATGGTGCAACAGCTCATACAGCCCGTGCAACGATGGACTTATTAAGACAACAATTTCCAAATCGGATAAGTTCTGAAAACGGCGATTTGAGATGGCCACCACGATCGCCAGATTTGACTGCACCGGATTTTTTCTTGTGGGGCTATCTCAAAGACAAAGTTTATGTGAATAAGCCCCAAAATTTTCAGCAACTAAAGGACAACATTCAAGAAGAAATTGATCGTATACCACAAGAAACACTCAACAAAGTTATGGAAAATGCCATAAAAAGAGCACATTTTTGCGTTAGAGAAAACGGTCTTATTTAACTGATATTATTTTTCATAATTAATGTAAAAAAATAATATAAAGTAAACTTTCTTTTTATGATAAATTTTTTTGTTTTTTTCATTCCAATCAATAGTTATTTAAAAAACAAATCATATAGTTACTTTAGCTTCACCCTATATCTGCACAGATTATTAGAAACGCTTAGTTTTTACATCTCAACTGCACAAATTTCATGTTAGTAAGATAATACTAGTTTCAATAGGCATTTTGTATCTAACAGGCACACAAAATTAAACGGAAACTGGTTTTATAAGGCTTGGTTGTTTGCTTGTTTTTGGCACTTGCTTGTGAATTGTTTGTGTTTTTAGGTTGCAAATGTTCAGCTACGCTAGAAAAAGAATAGATTTCAATTATTTCATTATTATAAGTTGAATAGTTGAACAGTGAAGTTGAAGAAAACTGAACCGCAAAATAGAATTTTTATCTGAAAGACAATATCTGCGTTTGAGTGAAGAAGCCAGAAACAGACATATTGAGTCTTTACTTCATGATATGACTGAGGATGACGACGCTTTAGCGCCAATTGAGGAAGAAGAAGGTATTTAATGGAGAAGTGCAAGACTCAGAGAGTGAAGATTGGAACAATGACAACGAAATTTCAGCCGCTATTGACACGCCAATGCAAATTGAACAAGACGTATTTGAAGATGAAAGTGACAACGAAACTGATATGGTTGAAGAAGGAGTCACAACATCATTAGAACTCGCAGTGGTCCGTTACGAATGACGGAAAATATGACTGGTATGCAATGCCTCAAGAATTATTTTACAATAGAAATGGTCGATATAATCGTGCGTCATACCAACAAAAAAGCCAATTCAACTTATGATGCCTACAATGCAGCAAACTCAACAAAGCGTCAATTGAAGTGGAGGGATACGACAGTTGCAGACATATACGCATTCATTGAAATGCTGATAATGGCAGGCGAAACTCATTCCAATGATGAAAATGCAAGGGACTTATGAACACAATTTTCTCATCCTCTATTCCGCGCTACAATGGGATTAAAGCGCTTCTGGGATCTTATTCGTTTTATACGTTTTGATGACACGAGAATAAGAAACGAGAGGCAGCGCACAGACAAACCTGCTCCAATACGAGATATTTGGATAATGTTAAACGCCAATCTCGCAAAATATTATGTGCCTACAGAAAATTTAATAATCGACGAACAATTGTATCCGTACCGCGGCAGAACGAAATTTACCCAGTATATTCCATCGAAGCCTGCGAAATACGGTATCAAGTTATGGTGGATATGCGATGCTAAAAATTCATTATCTCTGCATGGCCAAATATATATTGGCAAACAAGACATTGCTCGCGAAATTGGTGTAGGCGAAAGAGTAGTCAGAGATTTGGTTTCGCCATACCATGGTAGCGGACGTAATATCACCATGGACAATTTTTTTACGACGCTGCCACTGGCAAAGCAGCTGATATCCATCGAACATAGCATTGTCGGAACACTGCGGCGAAACAAAGCCTATATACCAACAGAAATGAAAGACGAGAAGAGCTGGACCATTGGCACAAGCAAATTTGGTTTCCACGAGAAGGTGACTGTGGTTACATACAAACAGAGGAAAACAAATTCCGTAATAATGTTGTCGGCTATGCATGATGATGCAACTGTAGAAGAAAACGGCAAACCAGAAATCGTCAATTTTTATAACAAAACGAAAGGTGACGTGGATGTTATGGACCAGACGCTTCGGGAGTATACCACACAGAGACACACAAAAAGGTGGCCTTTGTCGTTTTTCTACAATATGCTCGATGTAAGTGCTTTCGCGGCATACACTATATATTATGAGAACAACACAACTCTTCCATATAAAACAACACGGAGAAAACGCTTTTTGCGTAAACTTGCTGAAGATTTGTGTGTGCCAATAATAGAAGAAAGAGTAACCAATCACCAATTAACGCGCCACTTTTCCACCAAAACAGCAATTGAGAGCTTTTTGGGAAGACCAGTGGAGATGGTAACCCATACCAAGCAACCATCTGCTTCTACGGCCGCTTCTACTGATGGCAGGAAGCCAATAACAGGAAGCTGTTATTTATGCGCTTCTTTGCCAGATAAATGGAGAAGAAAGACGAGAAAAGTCTGCAGCGTTTACAAGAAACCAGTTTGCGATCAACATACTAAAATAATATCAAAATGTTTTCCATGTTTCAACAATGACTCAACATAAGACATCAAATATTAGAAATAAGTTAAAATGAATAAAATATAAATAATTCAACTAAGAAACAATTACATTTCATATTTTACATATCAATAAACATTATGAAACAAAATAAAAATAAAACAAACGTTTTTTCTTTGAAATATAAGGTAATTTGCACTAAGGTACGCGGGTACCCTGGTCATGGACCCCTGTATGTAAAAACATTAAACTCATTTTTTGGTTAATATATTTAATCAAATTTGATAAACTTTTTTTTAGTCTCTAAATTTAGCCGAAATGTCTGATGATCCGGAGTTTCATGTTGAAATCTTCAATACTATAGGAACAGCAGCACTTTAAAGGTAAAACTGTTACCGGATACCCGGTTATGGACCGTAGGGTTAATAAAAAAGCAGTTTCTTGTTAAACTAATTTATCTTAAAAAAATAGCCATTTCTGACTAATTATTTTAAACAAAATTCTTTTAGAAGTATTTTTTTAATTTATCATGGGGGAAATTTTAAATTAATTAAAAAAGAGCCTTAAATTGGGTTGTGCTGAACCTTATATACCCTCCATCCGTGTCTTATACTCAATAAACCAATGAAGGGTACGATTAACTGTTTAATAAATTGCCAATACTCTAATATCATTCAAATTTGTAGTAAATTGTTTTTGGTTTTTAACCAGTATTTATATGATGATGTTTTTTTTTAATATAGCGAAATGCATTTTAGTGATAAAACAACATTTTACAAAGATCTTAGTCCCATCAATTCCATCGCATTCACTGTAAACAATTATTATATAATTCGATACAATACGCATATTTTCACTGAAATTTTTAAAGAAATTGTTCACAAAATTTAATTAGTGAAATTGTTATTTTCTACATGACTCTCCCTAACCTTGAGTTATTTACTTTGTTTAACATTTTCGCCATAATGTCCGATGTTAAACTATGACTTATAAGTTTGTCTATCAATATGTATATAATGTACATATGTATGTACGTGTTTATTTTATACATAAGGTTTGGGCACATGTAATATGGATACAGTGTGGTGTTATTTGTATGTAAATGTGTTTGCATGTTCGTTTTTGTTTGTTTAATATTAAAGCATTTAACACAAATATATGGAGTAGGGTTATAACTTGATATATTATTTGTAGAGTTTGGCATGTGATTAACAAGGAAGTTATTATTATATCCTATACCATTGAGATTGTGTCGATGTGTGTGACTACCAAAAATAATTTACCCATACGCACCTTTTTTTATACAGAGGCATTCAGAATCATTTTCTAATTTGATTTAAAGATATCCATCTGTCTGTCTGTTGGTTTGCCAATGTAACAATGTACGAACTGAAAATATATTTTGGAATATACTTTGGTGATATTTCATATATACTCTGATATCGGTCATAGGACGATCTCTATAAGAATTACTGGAAAGAGGTGCAAGCTCAGAAATTAGTTACCCAAAAATTTTTCGTATGGGATAGTTTTAAATTGTCGTAGATCTACTGTTACTCTCAAATACTATAAATATAAAAAAAAAAATGAAAAAAGTGGGGGAAAAATCTAAATCTAATCTAAATCTAAATGTTAGTATTTAGGGCATTTATATTGAAGTGGTATTTTTTTATTTTTTTTGTATCTGTGATACCTGAACCTGTGGCTCTTCGGTATTTTTCTACCCACTTAGGCATTAACGTGTTATAAAATACTTTTTTTTTGTCAAATGTAAAAACTTGAAAACGGTAGCAATAAACATATGTATTGTATGTTTTGATGGAAAAGTGGTGTGTTTTCTAAACTATAATATTTGAATTAGTGGCATGAAAGCAAAGTGTGTGGTGTGTTTGTCTATATTAAATTGTTTGGTGTGATTGTTAAAAACGAATTTGGGACTTTGCCGTTTTTGGCTAGAGTAAGTGAAATTCAATGCAAACAAAATTGTTTGAAATAGTTTATTGTGTCAAATGATACGTGCATTTCATTGTGTGTCAGGATTGCGATAGAGTTTCAGTAAATCTTTGAAAAAGAAATATTGTAGTGATTTTAAAATTTTGCAAACAAAATGTTTCGGAATCGTAAACTTTTAACTGTAACTGAATTACAAGCAGAAATAGATGGATGAACTAGTGATGGGGAAGAAAATGACTTTGACCATAAAGCAGATAAAATAAAGTTTGTGATTACTCCGCCGGATAAGGTTGATGATAAAGTGGCAATGAAAATATAAATGATAATCTTCAAATACTTCATGATAGAACTCAATTTACTAATGAAATGTCTGGCCAGTTTGAGATATGTATAGTGATGTTAATAAAAATGTTTCAGTGATTTCTGAATAAGTGGAAAAAAAAACTCAGATCCATTAGACACAGACAGTGAATCCCAGCCATTTACATTGAAGTCAAAAGGTCATGTTTTGGGGGGAAATAGACATAAACGGAGTAAAGCACATAATTACAAATTTGATAAACAAGATTTCGACAATGAAGAAAATACCCAAAGAGTATTGCACGAGATTATTGGTAAGTTTTGTGGCATACCTTTGCTGTCTACAAATCTTTAGGGCTATTTTTGGTTCTGACAGGTTCGTTTACACCACTTCAATTATGGGAATGCTTCTTCGATGATGAAGTCATGAATATGATCATCAACAGAACAAATGAATACTCTGGAAAAAAAAATTTTTCTGGTTTCTTACTTTAATTTTGGAAATAAAATAATATTTTGGAATCTTGTATCTAACAGGATATAATACTTTGCCAACAATCAGATCTATTGGTCAAATCAAGAATCTTTAGGATTTCAGATTGTAAAAGATGCAATGAGTCGAGATTGGTTCGAATAAATAAAACAAAATATACACGTTTATAATAAAAATCTGGATGCAAATGATATATTTGTCAAAATTTCACCTTTAAGCGATGCCATAAATAAAAAACTTACGCAATTTGGTGTGTTTGCTCACAACCTTTCGGTGGATGAACGGATGATTGCATACTATGGTCGTCACTCTTTAAAAATGTTTATAAGAGGTGAAGCGATAAGATTTGGTTACAAGTATTGTGTCTTAGCTTCAACGACAGGATACTGTTTTTTTTTTTATTCCATATACTGGCACTTCTGCCAGCAATAATGACGACTGTGGTCGTGCAGAAAATAAGTATTACGATTGTTGGAAAATTTATCAGATCCAAACCAACACAATATAAGATTTGACAACTTTTTTACTAGTCATAAGTTGTTGTGCAAATTGGCTCAAAAAGAATATTTTGCAACCGGTACCGTTCGCGACAATCGCACCAATCATGATTTATTGGATGATTTTAAATTGATGAAAAGGAAGCCCCGAGGTCAATCAGATTTTTGCTTTGACAAAAACAACAAAATAGTCGCTGTTCCTTGTAATGATAGTTCGGTGAAGATATTTAATTCCAATTTATTTCTCCAATATTGACTATTTTTGTTTTAGGTAGTCACTGTGATGTCCAATTTTTTGGGTATAGAACCGATGTGCGAGCCAGGAGATTGGATCGAATCAGCGAATGGGTGGATTTCATTTATTTGATAAAAAAATGGTAGTAATACGATGGATGCTGCTATGGTAAATGCTTGGAAGCTGCACTGCATCTGCAGAAAACTTGAAGGCGTGCTACTCATAAGTCAACTTGATTTTCGCATAAGTGTCGTAAAAGCATTGATAACAATAACTGAAAATCGTTGCCGTGGTTATAAAAGAGTTGTCACAAACGCGCAAATTATGGCATAGCGGATGAATAAGTTTAATCATATGATTGAAAAGGGTGGTCAACGCGGCCGCTGCGGGCAATGTAGAGGTAATACTGAGTATGCCATGCAAACTTACATCCAAAGGATTTTTTGCAAATTTTCATGCTGGCGCTCCAAGAAACATTGAAAAGATAAAAAATCTAAATAATAATGAATCTCTTATAAAAGGTCCGCCAAATAACATCTTTTTGGAAAATGCTATAAAAAAAACTGCTGAATATTATCTCAAATTTCTTTTTTGTTTAAAAGTACAATCCTTCCGGTTAATAATAGAAAATAATTTCATTCAAATTGCTGCCTCAGCTGGCCATGCAGTAGCCTACACGATCGGTCTAATTTTTAAGCACATTATCGATTGTGTGCAGCTGTATTTCACCAATGGCTTTACGAATATTGTCCAACGGTGTCAAATCGCAGCTCCGAGGTGGCCAAACGACATCAGCTCTGCGGCTGATAATACGATCTTCAAAAACAGGGCGCAAAACATCGAGTGTAGCTTCGGCTGTGTGGCACGTAGCGCCGTCCGGTTGAAACCAAATGTTGCCAATATCCTCCTCTTCAATTTTTGTGAACGAAAATTCGTTTAACATGGCCCGATAACGATCGCCATTGACTGTAACGGCCACTCCTTGCTCATTTCCGAAGAAAAATGGCCCAATTATGCCTCTGGACCAAAATCCGCACCAAACAGTGACTCGTTTTGGGTGTATCGGGTTTTCAATGTATGCGTGCGGGTTTTCTGTGCCCCAAATGCGACAATTTTGCTTGTTTACATACCCGCCAAGATCAAAATGAGCTTCATCTGAAAAGATGATTTTTTTTGGCAAAATCGGGATCTTCTATAAGTCGATCGCAGGCCCACTTAGCGAAGCGAAAACGCATTGGAGGGTCAGTTGGCTTCAACTCCTGAACCAATTGGACTTTGTATGGCGTCATACCAACGTCGTTATGCAAAATTCGTCTCAATGATGCCTCCGAAATGTTCAATTCATGAGAGCGACGGTGAATTGATGTTGATGGCAGCAATATTCTCGGGTGTACTCACTGTTTTTGGCTTTTCACTTTTTTCACAAGGTAACGAACATACGGAGCTGACGGTGCTTCTCTTCTTCCAAAATCCGTACGCAATTTTCGCACACATTCTGAAACATTACCATGATTTTCAAAGTAATGTCGCAATATGTCCCAGCATTGTTCAAGCGTATACACAACCATATTCGTTCAGAGGAAGGATAAAACTAATTATCTGTCAAATCAGACATGAGCAAAGTGTTACCATTCACGAAATAAGCACTAGTTGAAAAAAAAAAAACGTTAGATGGCGGACCCTTTATAACGTGTAATACTCAATACAAATAAAATAAAATGTATTTTTTTTTGATATTCTAAGAAAAAGCAAATTTTTACTTGAAATTCATTTGTACAGATAATAAAAATAAAAATTTGTTTTAGAATCCTTTTATGTCTAAGGGGGTATTTAAATATCCATGCCATAAAATTTGATCTATAGCACGTAGGAGAAAATAAGCATGAACCATATTTGAGTGGCTTTGTTATTATTTTCTTTTTTGCATTCGGATATAAAAAAGTTCATATCAGATCCTATATTTGTATGGGGAATAGGTTGAAGAATGGACCGATCCCGACCATATTTGTAAAGTTCACTTATTTTTTGCAAAAACATATACAAACCAAATTTAAGAAACATCTCTGCATTATTTTTGTTTTTTTTTATAGATTTAATTGAAGCCCGGAAATCAGCTTCTTATGGTGGCTATAAGTAAGAATTCTCCTATAAACATATACAAGCCCTAGATCAATATTTTTTTTCCATTTAACTATTTGCAATCTATTTTACAATAATAAGCAAATTACAGCAATTAAATCTTCACATGAGTTTTAATCTCCAATGAGGTAAGAACATATAAATAACTTTGCTTATGTACATTTATTATGTTATATTTGTATATATTTATATATATTTACAAAAGTTTTTTTTACATATATACAGTTTTTATTTAAAAATAGTAGGTCAAGGACATGAGCACTTTTAACTGTATCGTAACCATCCAATAAACTAGCTGCAAGTGCGCTGAAATGCTTGCTTAGTCTTTCTAAGTATTTGATTCTACAGCTACTGATTTTATTTTTGACTTAAGTTGTGGATGAGTCCTTATAGATATCGTCATTTGTCAAAAACCAGGGTACATGTGTAATCATCCGAAGGGTTTTTGACTGGTATCGTTGAAGAATTTCAATGTTAGGTTTGCTCGCAGTCCCCCGAAGTTGTATACCATATGTCCATGTGAGTTTAAGAATAACTTTTTTCAACATGACTTTATGACGAAATCCAAATTAGTGCTCAGGTATATTGTTTGCATCCAACATTGGCTGAAGTATATGCAGAAATAGTTATTCAAATACTTTTGACAACATAACTAATAGACCAGAGACCATAAGTAATTTTCTGGCTTATTAGGTTTCGGTACCATCATTATCTCTGCACATCTGAGCAGGAAAATGATTCAGTCTCAGAATTGAATTAATGAAAAGTGTTTAAAAAATAATAAATTTTTTGGGTAATCCTTTAAGATCATTGGTACATAGTTTATTGTATCCCGGTTGTTTTTTTTTTTTTCGTTATTTAATTTTGAAAGTTCTTGAGCTACTTAATAGGGTGCTATATATTTAACTGAAAAGTCCATTTGAAAAGGACTTTCTAGGAACGCAGTTACTTCACTAGACGAATTGTTGAAAGCAAATTGTGCGAATGTAGATATCAGGTATTGAGAAACACTATCAGCTTTTCTTAAATCAGTTTAACGCCAGATGCAATCTGAAGCTTTCTTAGCTACATTTGGTCCTTTTAAGAACTTTGTAGCATTCCATAATTTGGGTTTATTGTTTTTTAAAGGAGTAAGATATGTTAAACGGCAGCTAAATTGTTAATTTTTTACCTCGGTTAAGCATTGTTTTAATTCTTTTGTGGCCCAAATAAAATTAGTTTTATTTGCTGTATTTATTTTCTGTCTCCGTGTCCTCCATAAATTTCTTTTAATTCTTACTTAGTCTCTAATTTCAGCAGATATAATTATTTTATTTTGATCACTTCCGGTACTGTTGTTGGTGTTTACAAACACGGTGCTTCATGCATTATGTTTGTGAAGTTTTCAACTGCACTATCGAGCCCATCCCCTACTTTAATTCGTATATTTAAAGTTTATTTCTATCCAGTATTTAAAAGAATTAAAATCAGTTTTGTTTGTAATAACTTTATACAATTCGCTAACTTGTAAATAAATCAGATTATAATTTACTAATAGAGCTGAATGGTTGGAACTTGGTTCATCTATTTCTAAGATATCTAAAAAATTATTAGCAATGCCTCCGTAAGCAACAAAATCTAATAAGTCCAATATTTGGGTCTGCCTGTAGATACAACAGAGTAACCATTTTTCATTACGAATTTGTAAAGTTCTTTTACTTTGGGATTAGGAAGTCTACAACCCCACCACTGATGCTTGGCATTGTAGTCTCCCGAAGCGATAAATTTAGCTCCCATTTAAAAAAAAAAAAGATTTAGAATCTTCACAGTTAATTTTATGTTTTGGTGGAATGTAGATGGAATAAATAGAAATGCTACTGTTGTCACATTTGATTTTTAATCTAGCTGCTTGGATATGGGTTTTTTTTTACAATTATCAAGTAAGATGTATTTTAGAGAGGATTTAACTCAAACAGTTGAGCCAACAGGTGTTTTGTTATTCGGCTGATCACAGTTATTTTCAAATAGGTTTTATTAGTGAAATAAGTCTCTGATAAGAGATATACACGACATGATGACAGTGCATAAATATTTCGATTTCTATTATATGGTTCGGAAACCCGTTGGCATTTCATATTCCTAAATGTAAATTTATTTGCATGATTTTAAAATAAACACATTTATCAAGTTGAGAAGATTAGCTAACATAGTTTCAATTCTGTCCATAAAGTAATTTTTGTCATTATTTTCGTTTCAATTTCTTAGTATTTCAGAATAGGATTGTTTCTTGTTGTTTGCATATTGTTGGGCATTTGAAAAGTTATTGCTATTTTTATTATTTAGTTCTAGGAACTCATTATATTTTTCGGAATATTTAGCAGAATGACCATGTGTGTTAAATCCATTCTGCCCTCTTCTTTGAATCAGCTTCTTGTAAATTTGACAACCTTTATAATTCGCAGTATGATCCTTTAAACAATTAACACGTCAAGCTGGTTCATTAAGATTTTTCTTGCATTATGCTATATGGTGATTTAGTCCACATTTTACAGAATTATGTGGCCTCTATAACATTGTTCTAATTCTGTGGTTTTTCTGATGTCACGAAATTAATAATAGCATGGGTTATATGTCTAATCTTAAATATATAGATAAAGGCTCCTTGGTTATCCTACTTCTGACATTAGTTATATTTCGTACTTGATGACCCAGAAGATTTAAATCTGCTTTAGTATCCTCAACCGGAGGAGAGGGATGAAGACCCTTAGGTGTGAAGGGATATTGTGTCACTTTCTAAATATTTTACCAAAGTTCTGTAATAGTCAGTTGTATTAATGGTAAGTCTTGATTACACTAGCTAACAAGATTTTGGATTGGAGCAACCAAATATCTTTCCTAGGGTAATTTGTTGGGCTTAATTCGAATCTGTAATTGGGTTTTCTCTACAGCGCCAGGTTTTCGAGATACAAAGAAAATGTTTTTATTAGCTTTATACATAAAAAATTATTCGTTTATTTAAAAATCAATAAATTTTCAAAATTGAATGGCGTTATTTGAACGTCTTTTGTATTTTGTTGGTTCGGTTTCACAAATTTGAGTCCAGCAATGGTCTCAAAGCAGGCTTATGTCCCAAAATCCTTGATAACTTCTTTCAATTTTCATTAAATCTTGATAAGCACGCTCCTGTTGTTTGTCGTTCACCGCGCCTAGGTATTGCGAATGAAGAAAATGCGTTTTGAGCGACATTGGTGCACGTAATTCGTGATAATTTTTCAATAATTCAGCAACAATTGACTGAATCGCTCACTCTTATTGTTTCCAAGAAAACTGTCTACGATACTCCAAAAAAAGATTTCCAGACTGCATATTCTTTCTGCAATTAACATTGTTATCAATAGTCATCATCCAATAGCTTCCTGAGCTGAAGGCCAACAAATATGCTTTTTTTCATTTTAGCATCTTTGTCCGGAGCCTTGACAAAGTTATTAGAAAAGCCAAATTTTATGTGCAGCGGTGGAAGAAGAACGTTATTTGGATCAATTAATGGTATATTTGAAATGTTTTGTTTTCCTGGACAGTTCTTTTTGGCCACTCTGTTCTAATGTAATTATGACGTGTAGCGGAACTATCCCATAGACAAAAGAAACAACAATATTTTGTGAAACCTCCTTGCATACCAGTCAACAAATCAATGACCTGCATTAGATTAATTTACTGGTATTTACGATGGTATATACTATACCTACATAAAAATTTAAATCACACACCTTACGGTCACCACAGATCTTCAACTTATGATCGCTGTATTTGAGTAATGTCAAAACTTCAGTCACTGGTTCGTAATTTTCCTTCGTATTAATGGCATGAGCAATTGGTGTGGATGGTTTTTCACTATCATTACGCCAAAGAATAGCTTTTAAACTGTACTTAGAGCCATCAATCTCCATCCAGTTTTGTCATATTGCTGGTCCATTTTTTGAAATAAACCATCAACATCAGTACAGTGTGGGACAGAGTGTTTCCTTTCAAAACATGCAGCCAATTCGAAGATTCTATCTAACTAGATTGTTATTTTATCCCAACTGCAAGATGTTACCGCTGCTGCATGCGTGAAACTAGTAATTGTTCGTCTTCTTTCGCTAAATGTAAGTCTCGAATTAGATAATTCAGCTCAGCTTGAGTCACTAAATAGCATTCATCATCAGCCGCTGCTAGTGAAAGAAATTTCGGATCATTTGGTGGACGCTGAACTGATTGGGAAACCGATGGGACATTCGCGTAAGTATTATGTTTTTCGATTTTTCAAATGTAACTCAGCACCCTTTGTTAAAAAGGAATAAAAATAGGTTTGGTGGTTACTTAACTCTCTCCAAGGTACTGGAATTGAAAAATCGAAATAGATCTTCTTGTCATTTGACCGGTTGTATAAAACAGTTCCGCAACTATTGCAAAACATTGTCGGTGTCCAAGTTTCTGACAGCAAAACCAAAATAATGTAAATATACATATATTAATAATTCTGATATTGCATATCCTTTTTTTTTAACCAAATAGTCACCAGACACAAAACAAAAATAACTTGAATCCGAACCCACGATCTCCCTGACATGCTCTTATGAAGATTTAAAATGAATGTGGAATACAGTATTGCCAGCATGCGAAAAAAATTAACATTAGGCTATAGCCCCATTTTTATGCCACATTCGAATTCAGCGTACCCGGGTTAGGTAAACAACATTCTTCGTTTCTGCTATCATTTTTTTTAATTTGTAGACCAGTGTTATTATTTAACGATTTTTAATTAAACTGGTTATTTGAAATGATATTACCTATACCATTTATCATTTTATTTACATCAGGGACATCTGAGTTGTATATTGGAGGTGGATTTGTATTTGTACTAGACGTATCATCATCAATATTGTCATTAGATTTTTCACCATCATCATTATTATACCCTCCACTCCAGTGTGCAGAGGGTATATATAAGTTTGTCATTCCGTTTGTAATAATTAGAAAAAAAAACCTGGACCCCATAAAATATATATACTTGTGATCCTTATAACAAGCGGAGTTGATGTAGCGATGTCCGTCTGTCCAACTGTCCGGCTGTCCGTCTGTCTGTCTGTCCGTCTGTGGAAATCACGATGACGGCTTCAATCGGGCAACTAGGTTGCTCGTTGCTACAAAAAATGATTCATTAGCATCCTGAAAAGTTTGCTATTTAAAATCGTCCAAATCGGTTTATCTGGTCCCGATAATTGAACGATGGAGTAAAAAAAGTCTTGAAAAAATATGACTTGACTATGTTGTTCTTGTCACGATAACGTTCTCAATAGGACAGCCAGGGAAGTGAGAATGATACACCAACATCTCGAAAAGGTTTTTGTTTTTTAAATCGTGAAAATAGGTTTCATAGGTGCCGAGAAATCACTGAAAAGTTAAAAAAAATATGATGTTTTCCTATATTGTTATTCTAAATTTTGTATTTTGTCACAGCTGTACTTGTTATACCCTATACCACTATGTGGTTTGGGTATAATGACTTTCTGCTGCTGTTTGCACCAACCAAAAATATTCGTCCTAGACCCATCTTTAATTATATCGAACGACTCAGAATCACTTTTTGAGTCGAAATAGCAATGTCCGTCCGTCCGCCCGTTCTTCCGACCGCCTGTGTGCCCATGCAATCTTTGTAATCAAACCACAGGTCGCAAATATGACTTTGTTTTGATGAAATTTGGTATATAAGCTTTCATCGGCCATGGGATGAACGCTATTGAAATTGGTGAGAATCGGTCCATGTTCAGACCTAGTCCCCATACAAATGACCCCTATGAAATCGACATAAATTGACATAAGTTCCAAATTATCATAAAAGATCTTAGTCAAATTGGGTTTGTATGTATTTATTACATCCACTAATAGGCCCCTATAGAGCTGCTTCCCGATCTTCACTTAAATCTACAAAAAAATAAAAATATTGCACAGATTTTTCTCAAGTTTGGTTTGTATATAGTTTTTTAATGTATAAGTGACTCTACCAAATATGGTCAGGATCGGTCCATTTTTCGATCTAGTCCCCATATAAATATATTATCCGATATGAACTTTTTCATATCTGCAGCGAAAAATATTAATAAAAATGCCACTAAAATTTGGTTTATGCTTACTTTCTATATCTAATTAGTTGGAACGAAGAGATAGGGTCCCTAAACCATGGTATAGGGTATCGTGTAGTCGGGCTATACCGACTATAATTATCTTACTTGTTGTTTTTATGGTCGTTGTGGTAGTAATATAAAAATTCACCAATATCAACATTTTATGGTATAATATTTAAGTTAGTTAATTAATAAAAGAAACTATAAAAAATCAATATCAATATTCTGCGATTTTTATAAGATCGCAACATATTACAAATTGATACATACAGACTACTATTGCAAATATCAAAATACTATAAATAACATTCATATATTCTGTATATGTATTTCGATAATAAGCGCATATTAAAAATAATAAAATATAAATTATTTTATTTATACAAAATATTGAATTTTTAGGGTTGCAAAAAATAGTATGATTTTAAGGGTTCTACTTTTAGTACATACTTGCATTCAAAAGTAGTAGTGAAACCATAAAATTCTACTCTGTGAAAAATTGGTGTTTAAAAAAAATTTTTTTTGTCAGATGATAGGTAATAATATAATATAGATGTCAATAGTATTTAATTATAATACATTTTTAAAATTTATTATTTAATGTTTGGCGCAGGCAAACGCCATTTCCGGACTAATGAGTATTTAATGCATGAGTTATTCCGCATTAGGAATAATCGCGGAGCTCGGTTCAATCAAAGTGCAATGATCAAGCCTCGCCCTGGGAAACATGTGTTCATGCTTCCCTTTGCCAAACGCCATTCCCAACTACCAAAAATGGTAAGCGCGAGCTGTGCACATCAGGAATAGTCACGGGCTCAACTCAATCAAAGTGCAATGATTAAGCTTCGTCTTGGGAAACATGTATTCATTCATTTCTTAGCACAAACCGAACTTCTTATGGCACATTAAAAGTAAACTAATTGAGAAGTACAATTCATCATTACGCTGTATTATAATACTATTTTCTTATTTTACTACTAGCTAGTAAACAAAGTGATCGTATCATTGTAAATGAAATAGAATTGAAATTGTGTGCAGATTTGTTTTACTTAAAAAACTGTTTTTACAGATAGTGAATAGAATCCCAGTAAACATTTTATGCAATAAGTGATCATGTGGAGTCTTTTGTCACTCCTCTGTGCTGTTAAAACAGTCATAAATGCGCTCTTTTGCTGATCACAAAATATTCTTTTGCTGATCACAAAATATTCTTTTGCTTGTAGGAATTACTACCTTACCCCCGACTCTTCTTGAGAATCTCTTTTATCCAATTTTCTGATTAATTTCGACTTATTTTTAAATCATATTTAATGCCATTATAATTTATACCACTTAGTGGTTTGGGTATAATGACTTTGTGCTGCTGTTTGTAACAACCAAAAATATTTGACCTACACCCATCTTTAATTATACCGATCGAATCAGAATCACCATCGATTCGATTTAACGATGTCCGTCCGTCCGTCCGTCTGTGTGTCCATGTAAAGCTTGTAATCAAACTGCAGGTCGCAAATATGAATATGTTTTGACAAAATTTGGTATTTGATCTTTTATCGGCCATGCGATGAACGCTATTGAAATTGGTGAGAATCGGTCCATGTTCAGACCTAGCCCCATACAAATGACCCCTATGAAATCAACATATATTGCCATAAGATCCAAATTATCATACAAATCTTAGTCAAATTGGGTTTGTATGTATATATTATATCCATTAATCAGTAGTCTAAAAATGATCCCTATTGGACAACTCTTAGTCATAGGCCCCATATAGAGTTGCTTCCCGATCTTACTTAAATCTATCAAAAAGCAAAAATATTGCACTGATTCTTCTCAAATTTTGTTTGTATATATTTTTGCAAAATACAAGAGACTTTGCCAAACATGGTCAGGATCGCTCCATTTTTGGGCCTAGTCCCCATATAGATATAGCATCCGACATGAACTTTTTCATATCTGCAGCCGAAAAAATTAATAAAAATCCCACTCAAATTTGGTTCATGCTTATTTTCTATATCCAGTTAGTTGGGCCTGAGAGAAAGGGTCTCTAAACGCATGGTATAGGGTATCGTATAGTCGGTCTAGACCGACTATAATTTTCTTACTTGTTTTTCTATAAATCACTTTTTAAGCGTAAGCAAAAATCATTTCTTAGTCTTTTTCTAATACCGCATGTGATTATTCAGTTTTTAATCATCAAAAGTGCTCGAAGAAGACACAGTAAAATGATTTTTGTTAAAAAAATCTTCGAAATGATTATTGGGATATCGTATGTTTTTGTTTGCACACACATATACATAATGGCACCAGTAAGCCGAACTCTCTCATGAAACACATAGACGACAGCGGCTACACGACTACAGCCTGTCAAAAATAAAATACACACGTTTATATGAAAACGATTATTTTGACACCAACACAGCTACACGACTACATGACCACTATTGCTACTGTAGTCAACTTAGGCTAATTTCTATTTTTGTTGGCTACAAAATAAAACATGTAAGAAAATTATAGTCGGTCTAGACCGACTATACGATACCCTATACCATGCGTTTAGAAACTCTATCTCTTAGGCCCAACTAACTGGATATAGAAAATAAGCAAAAACCAAATTTGAGTGGGATTTTTATTAATTTTTTTTGGCTGCAGATATGAAAAAGTTCATATCGAATGATATATCTATATGGGGACTAGGTCCAAAAATGGACCGATCCTGATCATGTTTGGTAAAATCTCTTTTATTTTGCAAAAATATATACAAACAAAATTTGAGAAGAATCAGTGCAATATTTTTGTTTTTAATAGATTTAAGTGAAGATCGGGAAGCAGCTCTATATGGGGCCAAAGGAATCATTTTTGGACTACTCATTAATGGATGTAATGAACGCATACAAACCCAATTTGAGTAAGATCTATATGACAATTTGGATCTTATGGCAATTTATGTCGATTTCATAGGGGTAATTTGTATGGGGGCTAGGTCTGAACATGGACCGATTCTCACCAATTTCAATAGCGTTCATCCCATGGCAGGCAAAAGCTTACGTACCAAATTTCATCAAAATATATTCATATTTGCGACCTGCACTTTGATTAAAGTTTTATATGGATGGGTCTAGGTCAAATATTTTTGGTTGTTACAAACAGCAGCACAAAGTCATTATACCCAAACCACATAGTGGTATAGGGTATAAATAGTGTTGACAATATAACAAAATATGTAAAAGATATTAGTGCTATGAATAACCGCAAAATGAAATGCTATAATAATTCTATTAATAAGTAAATTTATTTATTTATTTTTATGTTATAATAATGCATTATAAATAAGTAATATATTTAAGACAATTTTATATAGAATCATACATGTTTTTCTATTTTAATAAAGTAAAAAAAAAATATAATTGGCACTACTGAAATAATAATGCTCTTATATAAAAACAGCAGTTTATATTGTTGTTATATATTGCTGTAGTTTTCAAAAAAATTAAGTAGTTGACTACACGACTACAATTGCAGCCAGCAGCATTTGTAGTCATGTGTTTGTGTAGCCTCTGTCGTCTATGTGTTTCATGCATAAGTAACAATTACATTTAGTCTTATGAAAGCTTTTGAACAAAGCAGATATATGTCGCATTGTTTGTGAAATCTTACATTGTTCTTTAATAGGTACCAGTGATGCCAGGAGATTTTTACAGAAATCTCTAAGATAATGAAAAAAATCCCCTTTTTCCCTACACCCACTTTTTTCTCTCTACATTTTTCCCTACACTACTTTTTTCAATTTTTCAAAAAAAAAATTATTTTTAATTTGTTAATTTTCAATTTCAATAATGCAAAAATAACATAAAAACGATATTATAAAAACAGATATTATAAAAAAATATTTTTTATTATTCTGTATAATTCATCTTTTATATGGCTAGATGTGCATTTAAAATTTACACAATTAATTAAAATGGCTTGCAAATGTGATCTTATAACGTAAACAGAATTTTGGTTGTTGGTTTTAAAAGATATTTTTTTTTAAGACATTGGTTATTAGCATGTATACTTAGATCTGATTTATCGCAATTCAATATTTTTTCACAAGCCTTGCACCTATATTTAAGGTCGTCATCTTTGACCTGTTCCATCCCATTAGCTTCTCGTCTCTCAACTAACTTGAGTAAAACCTTTGTTTTCTGTATTTCTTTGATGTGTTTTCAGCATCGTCGGAAAACAAAACGGAAATTTTTCTAAAATCAGTTATGTTTACATTTATAATATTTTAATAATCTTTTTATTTACAAACTTACTTAACATAATCGAAGAGATCTACAAAGATGGCGTACTTATGTATGTATTAAAAAAATGGACAAAACAAGTCAACTGCACAAAACTGTCTTTTACTTGTCATTCTTATTAAAGAAGCCACGTATTTACTTTCTCCATATTATAGAGTTATTACCAGATTTAAAAAATATAGATATTTTTAATTTTAAAGTTTAAAATTGAAATATATATAATACTAGCTGGACCCGGCAAACGTTGTTTTGCCCTCAATGAATTTTTATTTTAGTTAGAATCTGTATATACCTATATAAAATGTGTGACGAAGATCTCCAGATAATAAAATGAGAGCTTCACCAAAAAATCTTTCATTGCCTTTCAAATCTTTTATCAAATCAAATCACAATGTTTGTGAGCCATGGTACATTCATCCCAAATAAAAATACTGCATTTTTGCAGAACTTTTGCCATACCGGAATGTTCTTTGATATTACAGACGGCATTCTCATTTTTTTTGTACGTTTAACGGTGATTTGAATGCTGAATGAGCTGTGCGGCCACCATGCAATAATGTAGCGGCTTTTTCCTTCTTTTTCGTTAGAATATTTATATATAACAACGTTTGTGAGTTTATTTATTAAAATTTATATAAATTTGACAACTCATTATTTTTCGAACGACAGCGCCATCTACCGGGTCCAATAAAAAAATGTTTCTAACATACATATACATATGTACATTCTTAGTTTCATTAAAATCACACCATAAATAAGAATATTCGAAATAACTTTACCCAGCGCCACCTATCGGGTCCATTTATACATACAAAAATTTCTTATGACGAAACATACGTTCATTCTGAATTGCAGTCAAATCGCGCTGAAAGTAAAAATTTTTGTTTTTAACTTGACCCCAACGCCAGCTAGAGGGTTAAAACTAAAAAAAAAAAACACAGAAGAGCTCGAACAGAACCTATGCTGGAAATCCTACCTCGACAGCTCTTATGGTTCCGGAGATCATTCGTTACAATCAAATGCATCAACGTTTTTATATATACGCCACGCCCCTTTGCCCACTAACAACTTTATATAGCTAAGGTCTTATTATTTCGCAAAAATATCCTTTTGTGAAAATTTCATGACGATCCTTCCAGTAGTTTAGAAGATATTACGATTTTTTATTTTTCTAAAAAGGGGCGTGGTCCCGCCCACTTTTCTTCTTGTATGTATTTCTATTCATGCTAATACCATATGTACCAAATATGACTGCTGTAGGTAAAAAAATTCCCGTGATATGACTTTTTCAAATTTTGGGTTATATGGGCGTGGCACCGCCCCTTTGTCCAATCAAAAATTTATATAGCATATTATTCCTTCCAGAGTCACAGTAACACGCTCTGAAAATTTCAGGAAGATCGGTTCTTTGGTTTGGCCTCCTATAAAGCACAAACAAACACACATTCATTTTTATATACATATATAGATAGATTGAAAGCAGATTAATTATGATTTAAGGTAAAATGGGGCGAAAAAGGGGGACTTGGTAATAAAAAAATGTATGGCTACCTTACCTGTAGATAAAAAGTGTATAAAACTTTAGATAAATACATATTACAAAAAAATTATTTTGTACAGCAAACATTGTTAGTGGTATAAGTAAAAAAAAGGGGGCGGTGAAATGGGCGTGGTTCATAGTTATATGGCGACGTTAACAGTATTAAGAGCAATATACTACCAAATAAAAAAATCCGTTGGAAGGAACAAATTTGTACAGAGAAAAAAAAGTTTAAAACTTTCAAACAAAATTTGGCGTGAAAAGGGGCGTGAAAGGGGGCGTGGCGTAAGAAATGTTTATTTCTACCTCGCCTGGAGTATAATGTGTATACAATTTGAAGTAAATCTGTTAAAAACTATATGGGAGCAATTACATAATTTTAAAAAAGTGGGCGTAAAAGTGGGCGTGGTCAAAAAAAAAGTACCCTATTAATCATGCCAGAGTCCCAGTTAAATGCTGTGAAAATTTCAGGAAGATCGGTCCAGAGGTTTGGTCTCCTATAAGGTACACACAAACAAACAAACAAACAAAAAAACAAACACACATTCAATTTTATATATATAGATAAAGTTGTTAAAAAAAAAATTGCAAAATATCTCTACAATTCGACAAAAGTAAGAAATCTTTAGCATTAAACACATAGACGCAAATCTATTTATTGACGCGTTACAAATGGAATGACAAACTGATGTAATAAGATCGAAAAAATAGAACTGATTAACGCTAGTGCATTTAATATATAAGACATGGTCAAGTATTCCGAAAAAGATCCGAAATTTCAAAATATATTTTATTTACCATCTTCTATTGACTTTATAATTGTTAAACGTAAATGCTGAAAATTCAGAGTATTTGTTGTAATAAATTACTAAATTGATCAAATTGTTTACATTTTCAAATATTTTATCTAAATTTGTTACAAATAGTGCAAGAAAACATAGGTGGATGGCGTCAAAGATTCGGCATAGCCGAATTTAACACTCTAACTTGTTTTTCATTATTGTTGCTTGTTGGTGGTTCATTATCGCGGATCGTTGTAATTGTTTTGCGTTTGCTTACATATAACATATGGGACCCTATTACATGACGTTTTCTTGATGTTGTTATTTGCTTCCAGTCCAATACACTACCTGGGTCAGCAACATCAATATCAGTTTCCTTAGTGTTGTTTTGATGTAACAACAATTAGCTCACAGAGAATTGTTATTGTCCAAACTAATTTATTTGTTTGTGGAGTTTTTAATCTCCCTTTAATAATCCGTTTGTTTATGTTTAAAATATAAAAATTTTTGTTAAAAATTTACGCTGTGTTATTTTTTTTTTTTTGTTAACACATATAAATAGAGTAATATCTAGAGAGGATTTGAAAATAAGCAAAATTTTTTTAAAACATATTTGTTATTTAAAATTCCATATTCAAAATTATAGTCCGTTTTGTCACGGACTTGAAGAAAAATATAATTAAATTTCGCTAGGTTGTGGCGAGTTGTTATACAACATATATCAAGAGATGTAGCATTTCCTTATAAAATTTGTTTTTTTATACCAGTGCACAGAGAGTATATGTAAGTAGGATTGTCATTACGTTTGTTATAAAAAATGATAACCAAATAAAATATATATATTCTGAATCCTTATAAGAAGCAAAGATGATATAACAATGTCCGTCTGTTCATCTCTGAAAAACACGATCACGCCTTCAATAGGTCAGTGGTGGTGCTCATTTTAATTGAAAATGATTCATTGACATACTAAGCAGAATGCTATTTAGAATCATAAAAGCAGTTTTGTCCATTTAAGATCTCTAGTTTGAAAAACCATTTGAAAAATTGTAAAACTTCATACAAAATAGTTATACCACTAATTCATATGTTAAGATTATGAAATGTACATCAAAATTAACTCTTGTTGTTGCTCCTTTTTTTACACCTCCTGACTTGTTTTCATAGATTTGTATTAAATAATTTTACATGTTGTATAATTAATATTAATTATCAAATGCCATATTTCATGAATGCAACTAACTACGCATGTCAAAGGTAACGTGTGCCGATGTAATGAGTAATAATGAATGTCATGTGATATAATGAAGCACTGGGTTTATCATTAACTTCATTGGAATTTGTTTACTTTAAATAATGACAGCATATTAGTTTTAGACTAAGAAAAAGGCTTGTTGATTGAAATTGGAATTTATTAATTAAATTTAAAAGATGTTTTCACTTAAATCTGCAACTCCCTTTGATTCTTGTAATTGAAGTAATATAACAGAATTTAAAAATCAACATGAGCTATTAAATAATATAGAAACAAAAAACAAAAATTTCTAGATTCAAAATTTATTCTCGGATTGAAACATTTTTTATTTTAAATAAATTTTATTCTTATATGGTTTTTTGGCTATAAATTGCTAGAGACCTATGCAACAATTACAATTTTTTAAAAAATGATTTAGAAAATTTTTGTGGTGCTTATGAAGCAAAATGTTGGAAAAATTTATTTTTTTCATGCTTTTTGAAAATATTTTGAACATTTTCCACAAAACTAAGTCTTTTTTGCTTTCTGTGTGATCTATAATATGCTTCTCAGTTTCTTCAATAGATTTCATTTGAAAAGAAAATGAAAAAGAAAATAAATTTCATGACTTAAATCGGTACTGAGACAAATACAAGATTACGAACCTTAGGTTAAGGAAACATTTGATCCATGTTATATTTTCTTTGATTTTGTTTACAGTTATTTTAAAAAATATGTAGTCATTAGTCTGTTCAATAATATTTATCATTGCATGATGAGCAAAATGTTTTCTGATTAGTTTTGCAATTAAAGTTGCTGCAAATGGAGCATTTTATATCAGACTTAAACTTGCATCAATCGAAAATTCAGCACTCTCAAGCACCTGAATTAGAAGTAAATAATATTTTTTTGGGGAGGCCACGGAAACTGTGCATTGTGTTCATATATATGTCACTATCTGTGCTGAGAATTTCTCTTGAGGTAATCTGGTCACAGAAAAAGTATTGGTTGGAGATCGGTTAATTAAAAAAAATACTACAGCTTTTCATCAAAAACAATTGCATGAAAATAGTCAATATAAAATGAAGGTAACTATAAAATCAAAATTAGTACCGATTATAATTAAAAGTATTTAAACAAATTATAAAACTGTTTTAATTGGGACAACTTAATTAAATTGACTATAACATGCTTCAATCCAAAATATTTGTGATTGTGGCAACACCGCGTGTGATCAAACGTCAAATCTTAACTCTGTGCAAAAGCTTAAACATTTTCCTAAATTAAAAAAATAATATTTTCGTGAAGAAAAAACTAGCTCTATTTCTGAGTTATAAACAATGGCTGGTAAAACTCGTAAAAGTTTAAATAGCAAAAATAAAATAATATGCAAACAATGTAAATTACCAGTGTTGGAAAATGACGAGTCGTTACAATGCGATATTTGTGAGAAAACTCTACACGCACTTTGCAGAAAAAATAGATTACGATAATCTAGTCAAAAATCCCTGTCTGGAGTAAAGGTGTATGTTTTGTGCGCCAAGTGAGAATGAGTGTGCAAAAGACATAACAGAAATTAAAACAAAATTGAATCAGTGAGGAAGAATGATACACAAATAAAAGCATTAAAGAAACAAAATGTTACACTGAGAGAAGAGGTGAAGAGGCTTAAATCATAAGTAAATTTGTTAAATAATGCAAGAGTTCAAAAAGACTGTATAATTAATGGTATTAAAATAGACGATGAAATGCAAGCTCTGAATGTTGCGACGGATGTAGCCAAAAAAATTGGTGCGAATATTTGTGAAGATGAAGTGGAAGAAGCGTACTTTTTAAATCATGGTAAACCAAATAACAATAAACAAAATGAAAAAAATATATATGGTTGTGAAGTTTGTCAACAACAAAACCAAAAAAAATTTGTATGAAAAAGAAATCTAAGATGAAGCAAATGGTTGATCTAAAAGAGGTTTATGTGAACGATTTTCTTTCTAAGGAGTCATTTGAGCTGTTGAACCTTGCGAAAACGTTAATAGAAGTTGGTTTTAAATTTGTGTACACCAAAGGAGGAAATGTTTATGCTAAAAAGGATGAAAAGTTAAGACAAATCGCCCTAAAAACAATGGATGATGTAGTTGCTTTGCTGTGCAAGTCAGTTGGTCATGGAGCTAAACGTAAAATTTTGGATGCTGTTAATATTGATAGTTCTGATGATAATGAAGACGATGATGATTCTCAATTTGAGTCCCCGAATTAATAAAGTTTTAGGTATATTACCAAATGTTTTAGTTTTTTATAAATATTTTTTCTTTTTTTTAATATTTTTATAATTTAAGTTCTTTTAATACATACATAAATGAATATAATGCAAACTCTTTTAATGTTTTATCAGTAAATGCAAGAAGTATTTCATCATTCGATAAATTTAATAATTTCAAGTCAGCAATAGCTAAAATGGCAGTAATGCCCGAGATTATTGCGGTTCAGGAGACGTGGTTGATGGGAAGCATGCTAGTTGGTACTCGATTAACGGATATAATATGGAGCGTTGTTGAAGAGAAGATAATTATGGTGGAACAACAGTTTATATTACCCAATAAATAAGATATAATGTGGTTGTTTCTCAAAGTAAAGATTTTTTGGAATTAATTTGCATATCGTTGCCAGATATTAAAATGAGTAACAAACCCGTAATAATTATGTCGCTGTATCGATCACAAAAATATGCGTTACAATTGTCTATTAATATGGTGCAAAATGTAGTACTTGAAGTTCAAAATTCACCATGTATTTTTGTTGGAGATTAAAACATTGATTTAATGTATGAAAGCAACTCCAGCCGATCACTCAAGGCTATTTTTTCTGAGTTTAATTTTATTTCTTGTCACAACCTTGCAACAAGGCCTAAAAGTTTGTTCAGCAAAATGTCTGACCTAGTCACAGTAAACTCAATTCTAAATACACTATCTGATCAAAATATTATATATTGTGGTTTTAATATTATTTTTAATCACCGTGAAACTGTTACTACGAGAATAAGTTGGATTGACTACAGGAAGTTTGGATCCTATTTCGACGCAAGCTTGTATGTGTCTGATCAATGTGACAACCTAGTTACAACTCTTACATTGGCAGCTAGAGAAAGCTCTAAATCAACAACAAAAGAATTAAATTTGCGTCATGAAATTTGTCCATGGATGTCAGTGGAGTTAGGTTCCTTAATAAACTTTAAAAAAAATTGTTAATAGCAAGAAGAAAACATAAGCAAGATAAAAATATTTCTGAGCGTCTTAAACGAATCAGCCAAGTTATAAAAAATTTGAATAAAAACTTGATGAATAATTATCTATCTATATATATAAAATTGAATGTGTGTTTGTTTATTTGTTTGTTTGTTTGTTTGTGTGTACCTTATAGGAGACCAAACCTCTGGACCGATCTTCCTGAAATTTTCACAGCATTTAACTGGGACTCTGGCATGATTAATAGGGTACTTTTTTTTGACCACGCCCACTTTTACGCCCACTTTTTCAAAATTATGTAATTGCTCCCATATAGTTTTTAACAGATTTACTTCAAATTGTATATACATTATACTCCAGGCGAGGTAGAAATAAACATTTCTTACGCCACGCCCCCTTTCACGCCCCTTTTCACGCCAAATTTTGTTTGAAAGTTTTAAACTTTTTGTTCTCTGTACAAATTTGTTCCTTCCAACGGATTTTTTTTTTATTTGGTAGTATATTGCTCTTAATACTGTTAACGTCACCATATAACCATGAACCACGCCCACTTCACCGCCCCCTTTTTTAATTCAGATACTTACTTATACCACTAACAATGTTTGCTATACAAAATACTTTTTTTGTAATATGTATTTACCTAAAATTTTATACACTTTTTATCTACAGGTAAGGTAGCCATACATTTTTTTATTACCAAATCCCCCTTTTTCGCCCCATTTTACCTTAAATTATAATTAATCTGCTTTCAATCTATATATATAAAAATGAATGTGTGTTTGTTTGTGCTTTATAGGAGGCCAAACCCCTGAACCGATCTTCCTGAAATTTTCACATCGTGTTACTGTGACTCTGGAAGGAATAATAGGCTATATAAATTTTTGATTGGACAAAGGGTCGGTACCACGCCCATATAACCCAAAATTTTAAATCGTCATATCTCGGGAATTTTTTGACCTAAAGCGGTCATATTTAGTACATATGGTATTGGCATGAATAGAAATACACACCAGAAGAAAAGTGGGCGGGACCACGCCCCTTTTTAGAAAAATAAAAAATCGTAATATCTTCTAAACTACTGGAAGGATCGTCATGACATTTTCACAAAAGGATACTTTTGCGAAATACTAAGTCCTTAACTATATAAAGTTGTTAGTGGGCAAAGGGGCGTGGTCCCGCCCATATAACCCAAAATTTAAAATCGTCATATCTCGGCCATTTATTAGCCTACGGCGATGATATTTGGTATATATCGTATTGAAATTAATAGAAATAGTACTACAAAAAAACTGGGCGGGACCACGCCCTTTTTGGAAAAATTAAAATCCGTAATAACTTCTATTAAGCCCTTGACTATATGAAGTTGTTAGTGGACAAAGGGGCGAGGCCCCGCCCATATAACTCAATATTTGGCATATAAGGTGTTTAATAAGGTGTTTTCTTAATAAGGTGTTTTCTTAAATAGGTACACATTCCATGCGAAAGTCGGCGGGCCACGTCCCTTTGTTTCCGATTTGTAGGAAGCCAGACCTGTACACCATTCTTCCTTAAACTTTCGCAGTGTGAAACTTTCACTCACTACACCCAATTTTTTATATTCGATTATTGATATGCCAGGCTTTCCACCACATGTGCTACAACTCAAAATTGGAGTGCCCATTATTTTACTGCGCAATATCAATTCACCACGGCTTTGCAATGGCACTCGACTTGCAGTAAAAAAATGCTAAATAATTTAATAGAAGCGACCATTATAACAGGAAAATATAAAGGAACAGATGTACTTTTGCCACGCTTTCCAATGATCCCAACTGATTTACCATTCGACTTCAAATGATTACAGTTTCCTGTTCGATTAGCGTTTGCGATGACTGTTAACAAAGCTCAAGGTCAATCTCTTCAAGTTTGCGGCTTAAATTTAGCAAATCCATGTTTCTCGCATGGACAGCTTTATGTTGCATGCTCACGTGTAGGGAAACCCACCGACTTATATGTTTATGCTCCAGATGGACAAACTAAAAATATTGTACATCTTAAAGCATTGCAATAATTAATTCTAAATTAAATAAATAATATTTTGTTAATGTATAAATATTTTTTTTTTATTTTGTTTTATTTTATAACGATGGGGGGTAGCGAAGTACACCGGGTTAAGCTAGTTATATACATAATTTAAATAAATACAACGATGATTCAAGAAAAACATGGCAGTTTTTAAACAAAACACTTGGAAAAAAGGAAAAAATAATTATTGAAATTATAACTGCTAACAATGACGTTATATATTTTGATGTCGAAAAAGGTTCAGCGTTTAATAACTTTTTCCACAGTTCGATTCAAAATATGAGAGATGGTATACGGCAGGATTTGGATGATAATACTAATATGTTTGGTACATTAGTTCACGTTTCAAGCCGTTTTATTTTGGAAACCATAGATAACACAAAAATTGAGTCGATTTTGGACAATTTGCAAACTAATAAAAGTTTTTGTTATGACAACATTACAAATAAGATGCTGATGATCCGCAAATCAGCTGTATCAGAAATAATAACAATAATATTTAATAAAATGATTGATTATGTCAGATATCAATACGCTTTAAAAAAACACACAAAATCATTCCTATACCCAAATGTGTAGGGTCAAATAAAATTGAAAATTTTCGTCCAATTTCTATTCTCCCCATTATTGATAAAATACTTGAAAAAGTTTTATTTGAACAACTGACAAATTATCTTGAGGTTAGCCAAATTTTATTTGATCATCAATATGGCTTCAGGAAAGGTAGTGGAGCTGTGGAAGCTGTCATAAATGTAATTGAAAGTATGTGTAGCGTTCTTGATACAGGATACAAAGGAGTGGCTGACGTATTTTTTGATATATCAAAAGCATTCGACTTGGTAGATATCAACATACTTATTAAAAAACTGAATTATATTGGTTTCGATGAAAAATCTCTTAATTAATTTAAAGCCTATTTAAGCAACAGGAAACAATTTATTCAAATAGCAGAATCAAGAAGCAGTGAGCATGATGTCGCTTGTGGGGTTCTGCAGGGCAGTGTTCTTATTTAAAATTTTTATAGATGATTTGAAAAACACAGTTTAATGGCAAACTTTTTATGTTTGCAGATGATATTTGCCTTTTTATACCCTATACCACTATGTGGTTTGGGTATAATAACTTTGTGCTGCTGTTTGTAACAACCAAAAATATTTGACCTAGACCCATCTTTTATTATACCGATCGAATCAGAATCACTTTTTGAATCGATTTAACTATGTCCGTCCGTCCATCCGTCTGTGCGTCCATGTAAACTTTTTAGTCAAACTGCAGGTCGCAAATATGAATATATTATGAAATTTGGTACATAAGCTTTTGTCGGCCATAGGAATGACCCTTATGAAATCAACAGAAATTGCCATAAGATCCAAATTATCATACAAATCTAAGTCAAATTGGGTTTGTATGTGTTTATTACATCCATTAATGAATAGTCTAAAAACGGTCCCTATGGGACAACTCTTGGTCATAGGCCCCATATAGAGCTGCTTCCCGATTTTCACTTAAATCTATCAAAAAACAAAAATATTGTACTGATTCAACTCAAATTTTGTTTGTATATGTTTTCGCAAAACACAAGAGACTTTATCAACCTTGGCACATAGGGCTCGCTAGAAGAAATATTTGGCCAAAATTATTTTAAAACCATATTTATACTTTTTTTTAAAGAAACAGCATTCACAACCAAGCTTACGCTTATCTTCTTAAGTTTGGATCAATTTCTAAGGTTTAAAAACCGTTTAACCCTTTCATGCATATGTTGTATATATACAACATATTTTTTTCGTAAAATTTTATTTTCTAAAGCTATATTTATAAAAACGAAGTGTGTTAGAAGCCATTATATGAGTTTTGTGTCCAGCTTAAACCTGAGTAAACAAAAATTAAAAAAAATGGGTACACCAAAAAATGTCCAAAATGAAAAAAAAATTGTTTGTGCTTTTTTTTCCTTATTAGTACCCAATGTAGTCCGAAAAAATCCGAAAAAAAATATTTTTTTAAATCTAATTCAGATGTTTCATCGAATGATCAAGAAAAACAGTTTAATTTTAGTAGAAATCCTAGTTTCCTTTTATTTTATGAACTTCATATTTTCAATGCGTAATAATTTTAAAATAACTTTTTATTATAATTCATACTCATCATCAGTACATTCATCTAGGTCCACTTGCTGATCCTGTAAAGATAATTCAGGGGGATCCTCACACTTTAACATTTCGATAACTTCTGGTAAAAGGACCGCACGTTTTCTTTGGTGAACTCGTGTGTTTATTCGAAGAGATGATATTAATGGATCTGATGTATCCATTGCTCTATTAAATACGTCGAAAAGGTTATCACTACTATTTGTTCTGCGAGCGTGGCATAACCTATCGCTTTCATATATTTTATGCCGTGATTCCGCAGCATCCTCAGCAAAATAACCAACAGGAAGCAATGTGTTCTGAATTATTTGTTTAGAGTGCACAAGAACTTTATGTACAGTTGGTGTCATGGGCAACCATGGGTATTGGTTTTGGAAATATTCAGACGTTTTAAAGCAGTAAATTACAAACTTATCTAAATCTATAGGAAACTGACAAAGCATGCTGACTTTTTCTGAAATATATTTCAAGTCTTTGTCTTCAATTTTTTCCAGTATATGATTAAGAATGACAGTGTACTTTTCTTCTTTGTTTGTTTGTTTTATCTACATTTGAAAAATCTTGACATTTTTAAGGTTGAGGTTATCCAAAACAAGAATCAAGAATAAGTACTAAAAAAAAATTTAAATTTTTTTAAATTAACAAAAAATTTTTATAAAAATTTAAAAAATTTTTTTTTAAAATAAATTTGTAAAAGTTTTCCAAAGTTATTCACGTATACCCTGGCTACATTTTTGTAGAATACTAGTAGTAAGAAATTTTGATACCCTGCAAGGTATACTCAAAGATTTTTGTGTGCCTAGACAGGTTCAGATTGTATCACTATGTTCACAAAAGTTGTTCTCCTATGCCGTGGCTACATTTTTGTAGAACATTCTTAGTACAAAATTTGGACGTAAATAACCGAAATCAGGAAAAAACTGATTTGCTATGATCCTCGATCAAAAGTTGCTTCAAGAGCACCGTGTACGGGATATAAAAAGATAAATATCTCAAAAATAGCAAATTTTTTTTTTATGTTTTGAATAAACTATATACCTTCAGCTTTACTTTCTATTTTAAACATTAGAAAGTACTATTTTTTTTTAAAAACTACAAAATATTTAAAAATTTTAAAAAACACCTTCACTCAACTATTTTTTCAAGTGAACAGAAGTTTATCAACTTTAATGCTGTAATGTTAAACGGTAAATTGCAATTTACAAAAACAAAATACATTTGTGGTTCCTCTGATGTCTTTGCTATTAGATTGCAACAACAACATTATAATCGTAGCCCATGTAAAATATTTAGTGTTGGCCAAAAATTTGAATTTTGGGACATTTGTGCATGGTCAGGATCGGTCCATTTTTGGACCTAGTCCCCATATAGACATAGCATCCGATATGAACTTTTTTATATCTGCAGCCAAAAAATTAATAAAAATGCCACTCAAATTTGGTTTATGCTTATATTCTATTTCCAATTATTTGGGCCTAAGAGATAGGGTGTAGGGTATCGTATTGTTTACAATTATAAATACGGAAAAGTTCTTCAGATACAAGTAGAATATGATGTTGCAATTTTATCGGAGTTCATGAGAATAAGCAAATCAATTTTGAATGCCAACAAAACAAAATTCATAAGATTTAAGCCATATGTCTCAAAAAATGAAGAGCCTTTACGTGTACATATTGATGGACAATTAATAGATAAATCATTAAGTGTTAAATACATTGGCATAAACTTAAACCATAATCTTCCGTGAGAAAAGCACATCAGCCGCCTTAAATACAAATTATCGTCAGGAATTGGTATTCTTTATAAATTATAGAATAAACCAAATGTTGATACGAAAATGTTAATTTACCAATCCCTTATTCACTAGCACTTGACTTACCATCCAGTAATCTACGGTAAAAAAGCCAATTCAGTCTTCGGATCACTACAATCAGCACAAAATAAGTCGTTGAAAGTTGTATCCAACCTTCCAATACAGTTTGGAACAATCGACTTATTTAAAAATTATGCAAAAACAATACTACCGGTGAAAGGCCTTTATAAACAACAACTACTAGTCTATGTTTACAAATGTATTAAAGGTATTGGTTTTCACACCATACAATTTAGTAGTAATATATCACGGACACAAAGAATCACAAGACAGGCTATGGACTTCAATTTAGTTAGATGCAGACTTGAGTTAACTAAACAACGAATTTCTTTTGCTGGACCTATTGAATACAACCAGTTACCTAATCGCTTAAAAAATATCTCACTTTTATCAACTTTTAAAAGTAGTTTAAAAGAATTTTTATAGCACAATGTTGAAGTACTTCTTGCATCTTGAAAGCTTAAAAAGTTATTTTTTTTATATATAGAAAATTGTATTAACTAAAACAAATTAAAACCTAAACTTGTATATTAAACGTAAATATCTTATGTTGCCTACTGGCCTCTATAAAGCCTTATTTGGCGCTGAGACCAAAAATATTATGTTTTGTTAAAATAATAAAATGAAATAAAGATACAAAAAAAAAAAAAAAAATTACATTATAACAATATTGTTTAAACAGAAAATGTGTTAACAGATATTGTAACAAGATATTGGTTAAACTAATATAAGTAACATTTCTATTAAGAATGATTTTTCGCTTATAGTAACAAAAAGCCTATTTTTTAACATAACGCACCTGTACCCCTAAAGTGAGTCAACTCAAAATTTTGCAATTTTCACTTTTTGCAAGAAAGCGATACACAGTGGTCATATCTATCCACTGTAAAAATATTACATTGGTTTTTTTAGTCTTTCGCTAATAAACAAGTAAGAAAATTATAGTCGGTCTAGACCGACTATACGATACCCTATACTATGCGTTTAGAGACCCTATCTTTTAGGCCCAACTAACTGGGTATAGAAAATAAGCATAAATCAAATTTGAGTGGGATTTTTATTAATTTTTTGGCTGCAGATATGAAAAAGTTCATATCGGACGATATATCTATATGGGGACTAGGTCCAAAAATGGACCGATCGTGACCATGTTTGGTAAAGTCTCTTGTATATATATACAAACAAAATTTGAGAAGAATCCGTGCAACATTTTTGTTTTTTGATAGATTTAGGTGAAGATCGGGAGGCAGTTCTATATGGGGCCTATGACTAAGAGTTGTCTCATAGGGTGCATTTTTGAACTACTGATTAATGGATGTAATAAACACATACAAACCCAATTTGACTAAGATTTATATGAAAATTTGGATCTTATGACAATTTATGTTGATTTCATAGGGGTCATTTGTATGGGGGCTAGGTCTGAACATGGACCGATTCTCACCAATTTCAACAGAGTTCATCCTATGGCCGATCAAAGCTTATACACCAAATTTCATCAAAATATATTCATATTTACGACCTGCTGTTTGATTACAACTTTACATGGACACACAGACGGACGGACGGACATCGTTAAATCGAATCAGATAGTGATTCTGAGTCGATCGGTATAATAAAATATGGGTGTAGGTCAAATATTTTTGGTAGTTACAAACAGCAGCACAAAGTCATTATACCCAAACCACATAGTGGTATCTATATATATAAAATTGAATGTGTGTTTGTTTATTTGTTTGTTTGTGTGTACCTTATAGGAGACCAAACCTCTGGACCGATCTTCCTGAAATTTTCACAGCATTTAACTGGGACTCTGGCATGATTAATAGGGTACTTTTTTTTTGACCACGCCCACTTTTACGCCCACTTTTTTAAAATTATGTAATTGCTCCCATATATTTTTTAACAGATTTACTTCAAATTGTATACACATTATACTCCAAGCGAGGTATAAATAAACATTTCTTACGCCACGCCCCCTTTCACGCCCCTTTTCATGCCAAATTTTGTTTGAAAGTTTTAAACTTTTTGTTCTCTGTACAAATTTGTTTCTTCCAACGGATTTTTCTTATTTGGTAGTATATTGCTCTTAATGCTGTTAACGTCGCCATATAACTATGAACCACGCCCAATTCACCGCCCCCTTTTTCTTAATTCAGATACTGACTTATACCACTAACAATGTTTGCTATACAAAATACTTTTTTGTAATATGTATTTACCTTAAGTTTCATACACTTTTTATCTACAGGTAAGGTAGCCATACATTTTTTTATTACCAAATCCCCCTTTTTCGCCCCATTTTACCTTAAATTATAATTAATCTGCTTTCAATCTATATATATAAAAATTAATGTGTGTTTGTTTGTGCTTTATAGGAGACCAAACCCCTGAACCGATCTTCCTGAAATTTTCACAGCGTGTTACTGTGACTCTGGAAGGAATAATAGGCTATATATATTTTTGATTGGACAAAGGGGCAGTGCCACGCCCATATAACCCAAAATTTGAAATCGTCATATCTCGGGAATTTTTTGACCTACTGCGGTCATATTTGGTAGAATAGAAATACATACCAGAATAAAAGTGGGCGGGACCACGCCCCTTTTTAGAAAAATAAAAAATCTTAATATCTTCTAAACTACTGGAAGGATCGTCATGAAATTTTCACAAAAGGATATTTTTGCGAAATAATAAGTCCTTAACTATATAAAGTTGTTAGTGGACAAAGGGGCGTGGTCCCGCCCATATAACCCAAAATTTAAAGTCGTCATATCTCGGCCATTTTTAACCTACGGCGATGATATTTGGTATATGCCGTATTGAAATTAATAGAAATAGTACTACAAGAAAACTGGGCTGGACCACGCCCTTTTTAGAAAAATTAAAATCCATAATAACTTCTATTAAGCCCTTGGCTACATAAAGTTGTTAGCGCAATGATTAATTCTAAATTAAATAAATAATATTTTGTTAATTTATAAATATTTTATTTTTATTTTATTTCATTTTAAAACGATGAAGGGTAGCGAAGCACACCGGGTTCAGCTAGTAGGGTATAAAAATACAGTTGTAACCCTCTTTGTGCTATAAGAGTTGCTTCTTTAGAATCCTTTAAAAAGACACATTTTGAGTTGCACCCAAATAACTTGTTATTTTTGATGATCACTGAAAAAAATTGCAAAAACTACTACTGCTGTATACTTCTTATTCGCAATTCTTTACAGTGAAATAACTGTTTTTAAATGTTATAGAAAATATTTAAAAAAAAAACCGTTTTTTGCCTCTACTGAAAATTTGTAAATTTTGAGTTGACTCACTTTATAGGTACAGGTGCGATATATTATATTGATAACTGGAACCGAACGGAATAAAAATACTATTGTAAATATCAACAAAAGAAAAATTGGTTAGTCTTAGTTTTATTTATTATGTCACTTTTTTAAAACAAAATAAAAGAAAATTTCTGGATATTGTGTCAAAATTTATGTAAATCTAAAGCACAACGTGAAAAATATTTTAAAATAAAAAAAAAAAAAAAAAAAACGCAATGGAGGATCAAAAGTGCACATGAAATACTCATTTGAACAGGCTTGTAGATGTAATTGATTCTACCTGGCATACATTTATTGTGGGCATTTTTGGTTTCGGCTAAAAAAAAATAAGGGAAGGGAAGTTGAGAAATCAATCGAGTACCAGTATAAAATCTCGATTAACAATCTGCAACAAATAAATTCATTCGTAACTGTCAGGCATATATTTCGGCTAACTGACTTGACAACCCAAATTTAGTGCTTTCTATAGTAGTCGGCGAGAGTAAGAATGTGTCCACTGTTATGTTGGCGGAACAAATATCTGTGAAAAAAACTAGAAACAAATAATGTTTATTAAAAAAAGTATTGTTATGTCGCTACTCATTTAAATCATACAGCTTTTTCTTTGTTTGAGGACATTGAAATAACAAAGAGAGACACAAAATTTCAATGCGTTTATAGGAATGTGTACCAGTGTATATTTTTCTAGGTGCATTTCAAATTTCTCTGGTTGGTTAGTTTGCTGCAACACTTTTTTTTAAGGAAATTCACTTATTGAATGACTACAAGAAGTTTCTCTAATGGACACAATTTAGAAAGAAACCAAGAACTATTGGTTGTTTCCCCTACACCCAAAACCAACAAAACTCACAAGCACATTACACAAATCCCTTCATAAAGTTTTGTGAGGGTTGACTTCTTTATTTTTGTTTTTAGCATGGAGTTAACCATTTACCTTTTAACATAGAAAAAAAAATACAACCCAAACTACTAAAACTGCAACTGTAGCTTGTTGCTTTTAAACTTCGCAAGTGCCTTGTAGCAATTAGTCAGAAGCATTTTAGTTAGAACACTTTTATACCGCATTACACCCGCGTTGACAATAAAGGCTTAATTGCAATATTATGTAAGTTTGACTAATTGAAGACCACACCGCTCCGTTTGGGGTGAAGCAAATCAGCAGATATATGAAAAAAAAAATGAAATTAAAAAAATATATAAAAAAAGATGTTAATCATAGATAAACAGAAAGAAAAAATGGAGACATAAACAAAAAGTGGAAGCAAGTAAGAAAAGAGTAGTCCGTCTAAGCCGACCATATGATACCCTATACCATGGTTTGGAGACACTGTCCCATAGGTTCAACTAATTAGATATAGAAACTAAACATAAACCAAATTTGATTAACATTGTTATTAATATTTTTTGGCTTCGGATATGAACAAGTTCGTATCAAAACTTGTCTCGGTCGAAAAATGGATCGATGCTGACAATATTTGGCAAGGTTACCTATTTTGCAAAAACATATATAAACCAAATTTGCGAACTACTTGTGCAATATATTTGTTTTTTTTTAATAGATTTAAATTAACATCGGGAATCAACTTCATATGGTGGCTAAGACTAAGAACTGTTCTGCAGGATTAATTTTTGGACTACTGATTAATGGGTGTAGTAAACACACTCAAACCAAATTTGAGCGAGATCTATATGATAATTTGGATCTTAAGGCAGCTTAAGTCGAATTTATAGGTATCATTTGTATCACGTACCAAATTTCATCAAAATATGTTCATATTTGATACCTATAGTTTGATTAAAAAGTTTACATGGACAAACAGACGGACAGACAGACGAACCGACGGACATCGCTAAATCGGCTCAGAAAGTGTGTCTAAGTCGATCGGTATAACAAATGGTGGGTTTAGGTCAAATAATTTGTGTAGTTACAAACATCAGCACAAAGTTAAAATACCCTGACCATATAGTGGTATACGCACATTGGGTTGAAAAGGGTCAAAAGTGAGGATTAATTCAAAAATTGAAATGAGTATTTTGTAATAAATTTTTATACCGGGTAACAGGGTATAAATTGGGCCATCACTAACTGTCAAAATTATTATTCTAAGTTGTTTAGTTTTCTTGCTATACTCTTTCAAAGTTCAACAATTTTTTTTAATTTTGCTCGAAGTGGTAAAAAGTGAAAAACGAGATATTTAAAGTTTAATTTTTTTTTTAAATTCTAACTTTTTTCAAATGGATGCATCAACCACAGGTATTTGACTGTATTATTAAAAAAAATTTTTGGATAAATATTTTAGAAATATTTTTAATAATTTTTTGAAAATTGTCCTAAAAAGAGGGTATTTTTTAAAAAGAGATTGAGTTGCAACGTAATTCTAGATGAGATCGGGTAAAATTATTTACATTATGGTAAAATATGGGACTTCTACTTGTGTATTCCAAAAAAAAATTTTGCCAATACTTGCCAACGAATGTAATATTTAAGTTTTTATTAAAAGTCCTCAGTATAAAATTAAAAAAAATGCTTGAAAACACAACAGAAAAAATCTTTTTTTAGTTTTTGTTTTGTGTTTGTTATCGTAGCTGTGATTACAATAAATAATTTTAATTATCATGCACATTATAGTGGAGCGAAAAATCGAAGCTATGAAATTACAAAATGTTTTCGGGTAAAAAGTTTTAGAACAATATAAAAAAATTGCAGGAAACTAGAAGTGTTAAGACAGATTGCAAATAAAGTTTTCAATTTAAAAAGATGTCCTTGTCTAAACTCTGATACATAACATTTAAAAAATGAGCATGATACGACAACGTTTATATATATTCTATATAAAGTTTGGCCAAATGGTTTTTCAGTCCACTCTAATATATGTATGTACCCAAATAAAAAAACATAAAATAATATTGACAGTTAATTATTAATTTTGCCCAAGATTTCTGATGAATAAGAGATTAATGAAGTTATTGATGATGATTATTATGAAGATGCTGATTATATTTATGAAGGTGATGATAATACGGAGAATCCTTGATTTTAATTGTATATATATATATATATATATATATATATATATATATATTTAAGTTTCTCTTAAATAAGAACAATATAAAATAAGCAATAACAATAAATGCATACAAAATTTTCAATTATAAATATAGTCATATATTCAATATTAATTGAATTAATTTTTTTAAAATTTTTTTTTAATTTTTCTGAAATGGTTGTTTGTTTTGTGCTTATAGTTATTCATCAATAAAAACATAATATTATTTTACAATGTGAATTTTTTGAGTTAAATTTGTGGAATTGTGGAATTTGGAAAATAAAATCGGATTTTAAAAATCAAATTTTATAATATAAATACATATTAAATATTTATTCCTTTTTTATTTTTACAAAAATTTTATTTTTTCTAAAAGCGCATTAACTAAGTTCTAACTTGCAATTTCATTTACTAACTTATCGATTTTTATTCCAAAGTTACAGCGAAAAATGTAAGAAAAGATCATTGTTTCCAAAACACAAAAAAAGCTCCTAACGAGTTAAAACAATTTTTTTCCTCTTTTTTTTTTTAATGGTGGTTTTTTATGCATTAATGAATATCCATTAAAAAAAATTAACAAATTTACTTTTTTAAATTTATTTACTAAAACTTAACAATATTCTGTATTATCTGTAAAAACAAAAAAACAAACTATTTTTCAATAATCTTTAATTTAAGATCACCAATTTCATTTGTAATTAAAAAAAAATTATTACCTTGACCAATTAAAAATATCCGACATGAAATTTTTATATTTTAATAAAATTTTATAGTTGGCAAATAATTGTATTAATTGTCTTTAAAGTGTATAATTATACACTATACCACTATGTGGTTTGGATATAATGACTTTGTGCTGCTGTTTGTAACAACCAAAAATATTTGACCTAGACCCATATTTAATTATACCGATCGAATCTGAATCACTTTCTGAGTTGATTTAACAATGTCCGTCCGTCCGTCCGTCCGTCCGTCTGTGTGTCCATGTAAAGCTTGTAATCACACTGCAGGTCGCTAATATGAATATATTTTGATGAAATTTGGAATATAAACTTTTGTCGGCCATGGGATAAACGCTGTTGAAATTGGTGAGAATCGGTCCATGTTCAGACCTAGCCCACATACAAATTACCCATACGAAATCGACATAAATTGCCATAAGATCCAAATTGTCATATAGATCTTACTCAAATTGGGTTTGTATGCGTCCATTACATCCACTAATGAGTAGTCCAAAAATGATACCTTTGGCCCCATATAGAGCTGCTTCCCGATCTTCACTTAAATCTATTAAAATACAAAAATATTGCACTGATTCTTCTCAAATTTTGTTTGTACATATTTTTGCAAAATACAAGAGACTTTACAAAACATGATCAGGATCGGTCCATTTTTGGACCTAGTCCCTTTATAGATATAGCATCCGATATGAACTTTTTCATATCTGCAACCAAAAAAATTAATAAAAATCCCACTCAAATTTGGTTTTTGCTTATTTTCAATGTCCAGTTAGTTGGGCCTATGAGATAGGGTTTCTAAACGCATGGTATAGGGTATCGTTTAGTCGGTCTAGACCGACTATAATTTTCTCACTTGTTTTTTTTTTAATTTAATTTAAAATTGGAATTAATGAAATTGAGTTAAATAAATACTCACTTTCTAAATCTGTTCAGCATTTCCACAATGCATTTCTTATATTTTCCTATATCCATTTAGTTTTAATTTTTTTTAAAATTAAACAAATTTTACACAAATACTTTAATGCACTTTTTATAATTGTTTTTATGAATTTAAAATTTTTCCTTCTCAGAGAAATTTTATATGACAAAAATTTGAAAGGTAACTTGTTTTTTTTATCATGCAAGAATATAAAATACATACATAAAATTACTAAATTAGCACTATGTGGTTTGGGTATAATGACTTTGTGCTGGCCTGGGTGCGGTTTGTAACTACCAAAAATAATTTACCTAGACCCATCTATTATTATACCGATCGAATCAGAATCACTTTCTGAGTCGATTTAGCGATGTCCGTCCATCCGTCTGTGTGTCCATGTAAACCTTGGGTTAACCATTTATAGGGTATCGTAATTGTCGGTCTATATTGTGACGACTCCAGCAACCGAAGGCCCTACCTTTTAGGAAACCATGCTGCCTTTTAACGACCGTGCTCGGGGAAAATGGGGTGGTGTTCTTGTCTCCTTCAATATAGATTGTGAGTCGAAAAAAATAAAACAATGTAGCTAAATAAGAAAACTCGAAAACTGACCAAGAGAAAAGGGAAGACTAAAAGAATGAGATATAAGAAAGGAAATGAAAATGAATTTAGTGTAAAGCTAGAGAAGAGGTGTAGATTTTAGTAAGCCTCTTTATTCTTTACCGCCCACGACCTATGCTATTCGTTTAATTTATTTGTTTTTTTTTTACCGAATAGCCCATTACTAACCCTAACCGCAAGTATCTACATATTTCGTGAAATAATTAGAAAATTAATTAGCAATTCATATTAATAATTAATTTATTAAAACAGATTTTTAACGAAAATAAATTTATAATGTATTATAGACCTATTAAAAATATGAAATCAAATGTCACCAAAAAAAAAAAATTATTAATAAAATTTTATTTTTTTTTTTTTTTTTGAAAGAATAAAAAAAAATACTAGTATATGAAATATTGTGTAAAATTTATGTGTATATGTTTATATGTTTGAAATTGTGTATATATATGTTATTAACATTTTTTTTTGTTTTTTTTTTTTTGTATTAAGTTTCAATTAATTTTTGTCTGTTAATAAAATAAATTAACAGAAATTAAAAACATCAATAGGATGTTTTTTATGTTATATATACTTTTACAAATAATTGGGCAATTCACAACAGGTGTTGTATCGTTTTATCTGTTGTATCGTGTATTACTTTATAATAGTGTAAAATTGTTATTGGTAATTTGCATTGAAAAATCTGATACAGCGATACAACTTCATTTGCTGTGTTTAGTAAATGTTGTATATTGTATCATAACATAGCAGTCCCAAGTGAAAGCCAGTTTTTATGAAAAAGAAAAAACAAATACATACAATTTTAACAGCATAAATAATTATAAAATATAAAATGACAAATAATGCAAATAACGAAAAGTTTATTTATATAAAAATTAATGTTTATATTTTTAGTATGTATTTTCTCTTTCAGTCTCAACCAAAACATTTTAACTTTTTTTTTTTGTATTCTAAATTAAAATGCAAGAGGTGCGTAATGAAAACGCCAGGGTATATCTTATGGCCAAAAAGCAAACACCGACACGTGCTTTCTCTTGTACAAAATAACAGAAGTGACGACGCGACATTTCCTCGTTGGGTCGATAATTACTAAAGAAGACGTTTTACATTATGAAAATACAACTGACTGTTCACAACAAATGATTGTATTGTGTATTTTAATACAAAATACAATATAATTTTAAAATAGACTCACCATTTCTTTTATATTACTTTAATTCCCACGCCGACTGCAGGCCTGAAGTCCAAGGGTGTTTTGGGTTAATTATTAAAAAAAAAATATATATCACTCAATATCGTGTATATAAAAATTTTGGATCAATTAAGTATAATGTTTTCTTGTCATATGTTTGTTGTTATGTATATTTATGTTTCATGTTAAGATAAATGTATGTATGAATTTATGTGTGAATGTGTTAGATGTATTTATGTTTGTATGTGTCGGTATGTATATTATGTAAGTGTACGAATTTAACACATATAAAAAAAAAATATTAACTAAACAAACAAAATTAGTTAATAAAAGAACAATGTATATGAAACTACGTTATAATTAATTTTTAAAAGACGTTGAAAAAGGAATACATAAATTAATTAATTAAAAAATGAGTAACACTTCGGTTGGTTTCAGTTTGCAGAAAAAAATTTGTGTCGTATAAACGCTGGACAAAAATGATGGTGAAATCCGTCAACAATTGATTCTGCCAATGTTTTTCGTGGTTTCCTTGATTTGAATTTATGGTGTTTTTTTTCGCCAAAAAAAATTTAATTCCTCACGAAATAACAGTCGGATATCATATATATGAATCAATGCAGGCAAAAGAAAACTTTAAAGCTGGAAACCAATATAATGATATAATTTAAGAAATTTGTTAAAATTTATTACCGTATTGCCTCCTTCAGTTCTCCGAATATTTCACCAATTATTATTAATTAATTATTGAATCTTCCATTTTTTTTCTCTTTGACTATTTCAACAAAAAAAACTTTTTAATTTCAATTTAAATCTGTTTCTGTTTTTCGACGGTGAATTGATATCAAAGCTTATTGCATTTGGGGTCGGTAATGACTTCTCTCGATTTATATCGAGTTTTCTCAGAGACCGAACAATATGTGTTGTTATTGATAGGGTCTCATCTAATGAGTTTCAGCTTAATTCAGGGGTACCCCAAGGTTCCGTTCTTGCTCCTTCTCTTTTCCTTATCTTTCTGAACGACCTTCTTGGCCAAACTTTTAACTCTATATACTCTTTCGCAGATGACAGCAGCATTTGTCATTCATTTTCCTTTAATTGTAGGCCAAGCCTCTTGGAGGTTGGGGGCAAAAGGCGGACAATGAATGACACACTCAATCAAGACCTCTTAACAATCTCCGAGTGGGGTAAAGCGAATAGGGTTGATTTTAATGCGCTGAAGACCCAATGTTGTATGTTGACCCATAGGGCCATGGAATCAACAATGTCATCTGTATATATGGGTGGTATAGGTATTGAGGAATCGGATACTCTTGATGTTCTGGGCATGAGAATTCAATGTGATGTTCGTTGGAACGAGCATGTTTTTCAAGTGTCGAAAGAATCATTCAAGTGTCTTGGTTTTCTAAAACGGTGTAGAAATTACTTCACTCCTTCTGATCTCCTTAAAATCTATACCACTTACATCCGACCGAATATGGAATAAAACTCCCACATATGGGCAGGGGCTTCGAAGTCTATTTTGGAGCTAGTGGACCGTGTGCAAAGGAGGGCGTTGGCGCTCATCAATGACAGTAGGGTATCCAATTCTATTGATTCATTGGAACACGGTCGGCATGTGGGTTGTGTAGCACTGTTCTATAGATATTGCCATGGGAAATGTTCTGAGATTAGCGAACTTATTCGAACTAGCCGTATGTGGAATAAACTCCCCGCAGAGGTCTTTCCTGACAGTTACAATCTCTCCTCCTTCCCATAACCTATTTTCCTTAAATAAACACAATGCACTGCATTTGTAAGGGACATCCCCTGAGTGTTGGTTAACAAAAAAAAAAATATCGACTATAATAAAAAAAAAGATTTTTTTTTACTTTTTTATTTATTTTAAAAAATAATCTATACAGCATTAAAAATAATTTTTTTTTATTATAAATGTTTTTGATTATGAATTTTTTTAATAATATATATTTGTTTAATATCTTTTTTTAAACAGTTGATGAAATGGAAAATGTATCTTGAGATCGAGATCGTCCTAATGGTGAAGTCCCACGGCTTATGGGAAGTGGTGAAAAGGAACTTGAATGTGATCTGTAAATGTAAAAATTAGATAAAATTTTAGTTTATTGTCGAACAATGATTATTTAATAAATAATTGTTATTTATCTGCCACGTCGTCCACGGTCCCCACCATCATCATATTGACGTACACGTAAATACGAAACTTCACCCTAGAAAATAAATTAACTCATGTTTGAGAGTCAATTATGTTGTAATGTAGCATTTTAGCATTTTTATTATAGAATTCTTATTTCAATATCCGAAAAATAGATTTTTACATTTCAAATATTCAAAACAATTTAGAATGTTATTCAAAATAATTTAAGATAATTCAAAAGTGATGTTTAAGCAATTCTCACTTACCTTATGAGATGTAAATTTGGAATTGTCGATTTTTTTGATGGCATATTTCATGCCCTCATGCTTTAAGTATTCCACTACATCTGAACCATTTTTATAGGTGTCCGCAAAGAACACAGTACCCACTACACGCATGTGATACTTTACATCCTGCAAGAAAGCGGAGGATGGCAGTCTCGTTACCACTGCACGATATTCTGATCGAGGTGGGCCACGATGACGCTTCGACGTCTTATTACGTTGATCACGATGACGCTTTAACAACAACGTAGGCCTGACTTTAGGTGAGTGTGTTAAAGCGCTGACCAAAAAGTGCAAGTACGAGTGTATGTGAGAAGGTTCATGGTTCGAAACCTCACGGCCGCTCTAAGTAGAAAAAATTTTCATATAGAAACAATCTATTCAATTAAAACATAACAATTATCACAATGTTCAATAAATCGCTGATGAAGGCTGAAATGCCAGAAACCGGTCCGATTAAGAATACAGTGCAGTTATGAATTTTTGAAATATATGCTTTCTTCTTCTTTACCACGCACCATTTAAACAAAATTAAAAATTGCATATTAATTACAGTAGTAATTGCAATATGTCTGAAAAATGACGATAAATCTAACAAACGTTTTATTACGTTGGTCACGACGATGCTTTGAGACCAACGTCTTATTACGTTGGTCACGACGCGGCTTGGACTTCCTGTTTTTATATAAATGAAATTATAATTTAAAATTCTAATTATTGTACTTTTTATGTACTTATTTAAATTATTTATTTGTCCACTGCCACTATTTTGACCACTCCACTGCAATGTCAAAATAAATCTATTGTTTTGCACGATTTGTTTTGTTGGCATATTTTTTGTTGTAACAATCTGAAAAAAAAAAAAAATAAATAAATAAAAGTTGCAATTACAAAAAAATAATATATATTAAAAATTTAATTATTACTTACAGTCAATTGATTTTCTTTCTTGAATGTTAAAGCTTACCCTTATAACTGGCATGCTGTGATCCGAAAACAAAAAAAAATCAAATGTCACAGAGATGCCACTTCAACATGAACATTTATCCGAAACCAAAAATAGAAACAAATGTCACAGAGATGCCACTTCAACATGAACATTCGAAGCCGCTTTTTCTAATTGTGCGTTTACATGTAAAGCTGCGTTCACACTATGTGTTTTGCTTGTGTTTTTCTTATTTTTTTAGCACGTGCAATTTGTACACATAGTGTAAACCCTTTCAAAAATTGTTTATGTACAATATATTTGGCAAGACACATGTACATTTTTCAATTAGAGCAGGTTCTATTATGGCATGACAACCATATGGAATATACAACACTGCTTGTGGCGAAAGATAAAAAGAGTAAATTATAAAGATAAATATGGAAAGAATAATAAATTGTTTAATATTAATAAACAATTAAGAAATATATCAAATATATACCTTTAACAATAAATTTTTGTAAATTCACAAATTAAATCAGCTGTTGTTTACATTTAGAGGTTATATCATAAGGAAATGCATATGTACGTTTGAACGAAAAAATTATGAATCCTATGTAAAACGCCATACGATGTCTATGTTGGAACATGCACCGATTTTCGTTAGTTTCAATAGCGTTCATGCTATGGCTTATAGAAGCTCGCATACCAAATGTCATCAAAATATGATCATATTTACAACCTATAATTTGATTAAAAAGTTTACATGGACACACAGACGGACAGACTTACGAACCGACGGACATCGCTAAATCGACTCAGAAAGTGATTCTGAGTCGATCAGTATAGTAAATGGTGGGTTTGGGTCGAATAATTTGTGTAGTTACAAACATCAGCGCATACGTAGAAGTGCCAGTTCACCGAATGGAGGTGGTGAAAATATGAAAAGTTGGTTCTGAAGAAGTTTAGTTTTTGAAATATAGGCGACAATATAGGTGACAGACAAATTGTGTTCACAGAATCTCTTATATATAAGATACTTGTAACGAGGTTTTGTCGTAGGCTGGGGTAGCTTGTCGTGTCCTGGGTCTACTCAAGGACCCTCAAAACCTCAAGTAGTAATAATACAGTTATTTTTCCCTTTGGTGGGGTTGTATAATAATTTGAGTTTTATTATTCTCTATATAATAACACAAGTATATATCGTCGTTCGTAAATTATTGTGTTCTATATGCTTTTTGTTAAAGTTTAGTTGCTAAAGTTTAGTTGCTAAATAAAAAAAACGGAACCGATAAAATTGTTTCGACCTTCCTAGCAACGAAAGTACTATAGTTTGTGGTTTTTTCTGTTTAAAAAAAATTCATCTTTGAAAACACCTTTAAGAGTAAGAACTATTAGAACTTAAACATGGATTAATCAAAAAAAATCATATAGAACACAATAACTTACGAACGACGATATGTATATTTCACATATCGACAACTTGGCAATACTTCTTCGTCTTACTCGGACCTTCTTGACTCCCCCTTGATGTAATTCGGCAATATTAGTAGTCGTCGGTTGTATCGGTGGTCGGCTACTTATATCTGTGACAGTCGGTAGTATCGGTGGTCGGCTGCTTGTATCGGTGGCAGTCGGCGCTGCCTGTATCGGCTGTTTATCGGTAGTAGTGGGATGTGTCGGTGGTCGGCTACTTATATCGGTGGCTGCCGGCTGTATTGGTGGTCTGCTGCTTATATCGGTGGCAGTAGGTGCTGCTTGTATCGGTAATCTTTCGGTTTATCGATAGTAGTCGGATGTGTCGGTGGTCGACTACTTATATCGGTGGCAGTCGGTAGTATCTCGGCGGCTTATATCGGTGGCATTCGGAAGTATCGGTGGTGGTATGCTTATATCGGTGGCAGTCGGAAGTATCAGTGGTTAGCTGCTTATATCGGTAGCAGCCGCTGCACATTGGACCATATTTTGAGAAGGCGGCCAAAAATCATTTTTTTGTTTTGTCACCGATTTTAAAGTTATGTCATTCATTTGAAAGTAAATACTATTAAACCTCGGGAGCCAAAAAATCGCGACTCTATCTCGACTATATCATAGCGAACATGGTCTTCGAAAATGGGCTTTCTCAGTATTTTGCTAAAATTAAAAATTTCTTTATAAATTTTTATTTTTGAATGACTGTAACTTTTTTGATTTAAAAGATTTTGAAGTAAAATAAATTTTGTATAATTTTGTGGCTTTCATACGATTATTGTTAAAGACGTAAAATCACTGCGTCATTCCGAAATTTAAAAAAAAAAAATTTAAAAAGGGTCAAAATTTTCCAAAAATCTCCTACTTAATAGAGCATAACTCCTGCCAGTCAAAAGCAGTCAGAAGATCTCTCCTCGTCAGTGCAAGATCTCTTCTATATTCCGAACCCTCCCCTATACTCCTATATCCCATTATACACCAGCCAGTTTCCGTCCGTGTGCACCAGAACAATTTTTTTGACCCAAGGTTAGATATTTTCTGCAAAATTTATGAATACAAAAGTTGTCCACTATGTGGTTAGGATATATTAAGTTTGAGGTGATGTTTGTAACTGCCAAAAATATTGGACCTTTATCTTTTATTATACGGATCGACTCAAAAACACTTTCTGAGTCGATTAAACGAATTCCGTCCGTCCGTCTGAGTGTTATGAATACAAAAGTTGGTCGTACCGGTGCACCGCGGTGTATATTTTTTTGCGTGTCGGTAGAGTTGTCAGGAGTTGTTATATACTTATAAAAAAGGGTTGAGAATAATCCGCTTAATTGTTGCAGGTACATTTACATAGGTATCTTTCAAAAACATTAATAGTCTGAATTAGAGTTATATAGTTTAAATACCTGAAAAAATGGGAAACAATTTAAATAACAGGTAAATGGTAAAAAAAAACTATTGCGACATAGCCCTTTAAGATTGAGCAGGTGTGCTTCACCTTTTAAAAGGGGTTAGGGTGTGTGTTTTTATGCTTCTAAAAGTGGTAATAAAAGATAAAAAAAATTTTATTTTACATACAGCCCAATTCTAAATATTCCCAGGGAAATGATTCCCGGGGAATTCATTTTTCCCGAGAATAAAATCCTCCTATTCTAAATAGACGGGGAGAAGAATAATATGGGAGAGAGAATTTCGATTATTCGAAGTCAGCTGTTTTGTTTTGTTTACAAAATTAAAAATTATTGTGGAAATTCAAAGTTAAACTTTTTTTAAAATCTTTAATAAATCTTTAATAAAATAAATTAAAAATACATTTGACATTTGGTTGTGGTTGTTTAATGCAAAATAATTTTAAGCAATTGAAAAACGAGTAATAAATTAAAATGTACAGCATAGCTTTTAGAATGGTAGCCGAAGAGCGCGAGCAGGAGAAGCAACAACAAAGGGTTGCAAGGAGGCAGTTACGTGATGCGACGAATCCACTTGAGCTTCCGCAAACTTTGTAAGTACAATAAGTAACTATTATATTTATTTACTTCCTTAATGAGTATTTTACTTTTCAAAGGTTTGAAAAATATTATCGAGTAAACAAGCCTGCCTTCAAATACCTGTTGAATGTGTTGACGTCGCACGTTGAGCCAGTAAAAAAGGCGTTTGCAGTTTCCCCGATTGTGAAATTGTCTGCAACCCTTCGCTTCTTTGCCGAAGGTGGCTACCAGACGGGGATAGGGAAAGATTGCGATGTGTCTCTGGCCTAATGTACTCTCAGCCAGCAAAGTACTGACAGAAGTTATAAATATTTTTGAGGAAAATCTGTGCTCAAAGTGGATAACTTTTTGCAGAACGGCAAAAGAAAAGCGAAAAATAGCATTAGAAATGTATCTAAAACATGGTATTCCTAGTGTTATAGGCTGCGTTGATGGGACGCATGTTCGAGTTATTGCCCCCTCAAGCAGTAAGCACCTATATTACAACAGGAAGGGAAACTAAAGCTTAAATGTTATGTTAGTAAGTGATTTCATTGACGTTTTTTCTTGTAATTAAAAAAATAAAGACAACTATTTACAGGTGTGTGATCACGAGCTAAAGATTCTATACGTCGATGCCTCCCATCCCGGTGCATGCCATGATTCCTTTATTTGGAATGCCAGCGAATTACGAACTCACCTTGAGCAGGAATATTTGCGAGGTGGTAACAATTATTGGCTACTTGGTTAAGTTTTGAATAACATTAAAGAGTATTTATTTATTAACTATATAAAGAAATGTTTTGTTACTAGGAGACGCAGGATACCTCTTAGAGCCGTGGCTTATGACCCCTCATAGAGGTCCGGAGGAAGAGTCTGTTGGAGTGAAATTCAACGAAGTTCATTCAAAGTGCCGTAATGTGATAGAACGTACCAAAGGCGTATTGAAAAATCGATGGAGGTGCCTTCTTGGTGCAAGAGAGCTGCACTACGCTCCAAAAAAGGCAGCTAAAATTACCAATGTTTGCTGCGCATTACACAACATATGCATTTATTTTAAATGTAATACTGTTTTTAATGATTGCGAAATTTCGGAGAACTTTACCACCCAAGAAAGTGTTGTGATGTCCTTAGCCTCGTCCCAGTATTTAAATGCTGCACAAAATATTAGAAATAATGTTGGAAATAATTTATAGTTCATTGTATATTTGTACATATATAGTTATGTATATATGTATGTATTAAAATGAATAAAGGAAAACTAAAACAATACAAAACTTAAAATTCAAAAACTTCAAAAGCAAAACAAAACTTATATTCTAAAACTTAAAAAAAGGTAAATTCAGGTCACATTTCATTTGTACTTTACACATCTAAAAACTCAGTCATATTCACATCTCAGTTATATATTGATTTTTAAAATCTTCTATTTCTAAAAGTCTGCGATTTTTCTCTATTTTGTCCTCCACTTCTCTAAGTCTCAACTTTTCCATCATTAAATTATGCCGCTTAAGCTCTTCCAAATCGTCTTTCTTCGCTTTCTCCATTGCTTTGAAATGATGCTGTTGAAGATCGTACAACCGGTCAATAGATCTATAAACCTTTTTGGTATTTTGCTGCTGTTCTTTCATAGCTTCGCAAATATCTTTTTGAATAACCAGCTCTTCTGCAAGGACATCTGCAGAAGAAACATTTTGTGTGGGCGGTTCACTTTTCCGTTTTTTTGTGCCGGTGGCTGAGAGGTCTCTTCGTCAATTTTCTCACCATTCTTCTCTACCATGTCGTCTACCAATAACACATCTAACGCGTTCTCAATGTTTTCTGGAGTTTGCGCCGACGTTATGGAAGAGCCCAGTCCAAATCTGTTTGGCACACCTTCAACTGACTCTTTCATAGCAATTAAATTGTAGATTGTCTCTTCAGTGGCCGAAAGCTTCTGCTCAATATTTGGGCCACCACCAGTTCCTTTGCTGGCTTTAAGATTTTGGGACGCTTTTTGCCGCACATACTTTTTTTGATCGGCCCATACCTGTAAAATATTTTACACTTGCATATATTCTTCAGGACAAACTTTACCATTCTAACCTTCTTCCATTCGGAAACATTTTTTTTGGTGGCCCTTCTGCGTTCAATTCCTTCTCCAAATTAAGCCAAATCCTGTTGAGCTCCTCTTTACTTCCTTTATAAAAACCGCACGCAACGTCTGGGTACGTTTGCATTGTATTCAAAATAATCTCTATCTGCTTCTTATTTGTTGTTTTTGACCTGGAAGCAAGAATATTGCCATAATAATTATTTCTTTTTTTTTATAGAAAAGATTAAATACTTACATTTTTGCACAGAGCTCCCTTGAAATTTTTGGCGGAATAATTCATAACAAATGTCATCACATTCTCCCTTTTTGTTTACATTTGTAATACCTACTTTTTTCCCGGGGAATAGTTTCCCATTTTCGAAGTTCTTTTAGAATAGGGGAAAAGGGAAAAGAGAAAAAATTCCCGGGGAGATTTTATTAATAATAAGGGAACAGGGAAAAGGGAAAAAATTCCCAGGGAATTGTTATTTTTTTTTTTTTTTTTTTTTTTTTTATTTAATTCAACTGGTAATACAAAAAGCCTTATCGGCCAAAAAATAAAGTATTACAAAGCAAATATATAATTCACTATGTCAACTACATAACATATTTTTAATAACCTTATATGTAACTTAAACTAATTATGTATGACATATTTAAATTCAATTAAATGAAGACGTATGGCTCCAAACCCAAAAACATCACAAAATCTCTTAATAAATAGAAAAAACTAAAAAACTAAGTCCCAGCCAGAGAGCGATTAAAATGATTCAACAGCATTTTCTTGTAAATATTTTTTGAACTAGAAAAATATCTTAGTGCAAGAGGCAGTTCGTTCCAAGTTCTCGCAACCCTAATTAAAAATGAATGTGTGAAAATTTCATAATGAATGAGAGGTATTAAAATTTGAGGATTTCGAGACGAATGCAAAAAGCTAAAGTTATTACATAAATCAATAGGAACACCACATTTAAGTGTTTTAAAAAAGCAAAGTAAAGTGCGTAGCATTACATAATTATCAAAGGTACATCCTAAAAATTCTATAGCACAACTAGTTACATGGTCCCGAATTCTAAGATTATAAACCAATCGCAATATTCTGTTAAAAATACGTTCAAGTTTGCCCAGAATAAAGTTTGATGAACCAGAAAAAACCTCTATGCCATAATTTAAACTTGACATAAGAATAGCATAAGCCACACGGCGTTTGATGTGTTTTGGCATATAACAATTAAGTGAATACAGTCTTCTTAAAACTAAAAACGTCTTACTAGAAAGATGGTTAACATGTCGTTCAAACGAAAGATACTGATCTATATAAACTCCGAGACATTTTAAATTGTCCACAAATTGAATAGCTTCACCATTGATAGTAAGTAGTGGATGTTGGTAGATATGATTACCAATAACAAACTGAATGGCTTTTGTTTTAGAAGGATTTATCGTTAAATTATTGGCTGAAATCCAGCTTGAGATTGATATCAGATGACTGTCAACAGAAGATTCAAAATTGTGTCCAAGGTTAGCCTCATTGAATAACAATTGTACATCGTCAGCGAAAACAAACGATTGGCAAAAGTTGTTACACATAATTCCAATGCATTCATTAAAGTATATTATGAAAAGCAAGGGGCCCAAGACTGAGCCATGGGGCACCCCAGAAGTAGCCGCACCTATGCTAGACACAGTATCATTTAACGAAATATATTGAAAACGCTCATTAAGATATGAAAAAATTAGTTTACAAGCTGTTCTGGAAAAGTTAAATCTCTCCCTTAATTTACACAGTAAACTGTAGTGATCAATACAATCAAACGCTTTACTAAGATCCAACGAAACCATTATACATTGTTTGCGCTCGTTCAAGTGCTTTCTAATAGAGTCTGTTAGAGAAAGTAGCAATGAGGTAGAATTATAATTGTTACGAAAGGCATACTGATTCGAATGCAACAAATTATTTTCATTTGTATAACATAAAATCTGACCTTTAATTAGATTTTCAACTATTTTAGATATTGAAGGTAATATGCTTATTGGCCTTAGATTGTCAATATTAAAACTTCCTGCTTTGGGTATAGGTACCACGCGTGCTAACTTCCACGATGAAGGGAAAGAAGATACAGTAAGAATGGTGTTCACAATATGAAGGAGAATATTTGAAATAAGAGGATATATAAGCTTAATAAATTTTATAGGAATTAAATCATGTCCAGTAGCATTTGATTTTATCTGTTTAATAGCTAGAACCAAGTCATATTCAGTGACAATATGAAAAGAAAAGCATTCAAATTCATCCACAATATCATTGCAGTTAAAATCATCTATACGACTGGGGCTATAATTACCCAAAAAACTATTATTCAAAGATTCAACATCAACCGCATTTAATGGATTATCGTCTGTTCCTACACAACCAAGATTTTTAAGTTTTCTCCAAATTTGTTTACTATCTGTTGTATTAAATAATCGTAAACCATATTTTCTACGTTCCTTCCTAATAGTAGACTTAGCTTTGTTTCTATATTTGCAATATGTTCGCCAATTGTAATCAGTATTATTACAACGATAAGCTTCGAACGCTAAGTCTCTTAGTGATCCAGCTAGCACAACGTTATTAGACTTCATAAAATCTAAATCCTTTCTTTCGCAATATACTCTGGACATAGGAACTTTACTATGAAGATTATTTATCAAAAGCTCAAAATAACTTAACTGCACATCAATATCATTAGTGCTGAAAATCTGAGTTATATCAAACTCGCCAACAAGTGCATACAATTGATTATAATCGATTCTACTATAATCTTTAAATTCAACCACTCTATTACAGTTAGTTCTTATAAACGTATACGAAAGATAAATAAAACTATGGTACGAGTTTGTAAAAGGACACAGAAATTGGCCAGTATTCTCTACAAAAGAACTATTACTCACAAGAAAAAAATCAATTAGTGAGGTTCTACCTCGAGCTAAATCTAAATGTGTAGGCATACAATTGTGTACAGTATACAATCCGATTCTATGACACATAGATCGAAATTCATAAGATATTAATTCATTAAAAAGATTACGATTGAAATCACCCATAACAATAATGTTAGTGTACTCTTCAAATAACTCACTATGTAAATCCTCAAAGGATTCAATATTGCCATTTGGTAAGTAAACAACACCAACTAATGTTGGCACACCATTTATGTCCATTACCTCAACAAATAACGATTCACAAATTCCATAATTGGAGCTTTTAAAAACAGTTTTATATTTAAGTAATTTGGATATATATAAGCATACACCACCACCTTTCCGCAAGGTACCACTATTTGCCGTATTATTTACTACATCACCCTGTCCTAAAACAATATTTGCATTAACATCTTCTCTACGTGTACGACGATTTGAATTAACATTGACATCTGATCTTAGTATATGACGATCATTTCTGACAATGTCATATCCAGAAATGGCTAAAGTTTGAGAGAGAGTTTCACGAACTAACCAAGTTTCCGAAATACCAATAATATCAATTCCTGAACCATGAATAAGGTGCTTAAGTTCTTCCAACTTAGTAGATCTTGTAGAAGGATTTATACTTTGAACATTTATGTGTCCAAGATTAAGATATCCATTATTGGAACGAAAAGCTGATTGAAGTATAGAATTGTCTCTAGCAATAGGACCTAAATTATCACTATGGTACATCAAAGTAAAAAAGAATATGTGTTGTTTGGGTGGAGCAAATATTTAATACAAAAGAAGCCATACTTAACCTATAATTAATAAATACAAATAACATTATATAATTTAAAAAAAAATGTTTTAATAACAAACAATTCTAATTGAAAAAAAAATAAAATCCAAAACAAAAAATAATGCTGATAATTGAATAAACAAATTTTAAAGTTTAGATCGCTTACAATAAATTTATTTTTTTCCTATCATAGATTTGTTTATTTTTTAATATTTCAAAAGCAAATTATGAACAAAATAAAAACAAAACCAATTGGAAAAGTGCTAATATACTTTATAATACTCATCTCAGACAGGTTCGCCAAAAAATTCAATGCATTGCTCAAGATCGAAAGTTTTTTCTGCACCTCCCCCAAGCGGTTTGATTATACATTTAGGAATTGCTCTATTTAACATTTTAAAATACGAAATTTTTTCCTCCTTAACTAACGATCTACATAATTTTATAAGTTTGGCAGCCATATGAGTAAGATTATCGTTTAAATAAATACGATTTTTAATTTTATAGTTTTCATTTGTTGTTTTTCCATGACTTTCCTCTTCAACAGCATTAGTCACTACGCCTTTTCTGATTTTATCCTCCGGATCATATATATCAGATAGAAGAAGATTTTTATCATTGAAGTATGCTTTCATCAACTGATCACGTAAAGAAATATCATTAAATTTCAAAAGCACTGCTGTGTTTCTTCGTATATACATAATACGTAACATATCATTAATGCCAATATTGAGTTTAAAGTGAGCAAATAACGCAAGAACAAGCTTATTAAGATCTTTAAGCTTATTAGGTAAACCAGAAATTACTACATCATTGCGATTTAATTGATACTGGAGTGAATTATTTGTCAATTCCAGTTCACTTAGCTTCTTTTTTACTTTACTTTCACTGTTTATTACCAAATTTTTATATTCTATTACTTCATCCTTAAAGGTTTTAAGACTAGAAGATAGTTCTATCCGTATCTCTTTTATAACAGATTCAAATTTCATGTTCAGGTCAGTTTGTTCCCGTTTGATGTCTGAAGCCAAGCTACTCAAAGATTTTTTGAAATCTGCAAATTCTTTACGAATATCTTTTTTAAACGATGAGTCGGACTCTGTTGTGTCCACAGGATTAGCCATGCAGTCTTGACAAGTGAATTTTAAATTACGATTTTTGTCAAGAAGTTGGTATACTTCTTTGGAGACTCCTTCGCAGTCAGTGTGAAACCAAGTTTGGCATGTAGTACACAATAAACTACGTTTTCCAGAAACATTCTTTTCACAGCATCCACATAAAGAAGGCATTTTTTTTTTATTTAATTATATTGAATGTATTAAAGTCCGCGTTGTTTGTAAAGACAATGTATTTTCCAAAGCTTAATATATTCAGTATATAATTGTAAAACAAAAAAGAAAAATTAACGGTTCTCGATTGTTCTAGTACATATAAGCAACAATTCAGTGCAAAAGAGATCGCTATACGTTTATACACAATGGAAGTACAATAAAAATCACGTTTTTATAAATTTATTGAATCTCTTAACATATGTCTTTTTTATGTACAATAGGCAAATTCACTTTAATTTAACTGTTTTTGAAATAAATTACTTATTTTTCATTTTTAATATTATTCCACAATAGATTTAGTGATTAAAAACACTTTAAAATTAATTTCCAATCAGCAGCAAAATTTTACACGTCTATTCCGACATAGTGTTGCCAAGTTATTGAGAATTGGGCTGATAATTGCAAGAAAGAGTATTTTTAATAATGTTTCCACAATTATTATTCATTACAATTTGTGCAATGGCTAAGTACTTTTACAGAGATGTGGCAGATATTTATTTTCAACGAAATGATGTAGACGATGTAATTTTGCACATAGTGAGCAACGACTTCTTTAAGAATTGTAACCTAGAAGACATTGAAACGCACAAAGGAAAAATTACTAATTTTGCATCGAATTTGAAAAGACGGTACATTGAATGCTCTCATAGGAAGGCAAAGATGTACAAACGTTACCAAGACTGGTTAATAAAGGAACTTATTTTTGAGAGTGCATCTACAACTGCTAACGAAAGTGGAAAAAAGGGTCGACCAGCAAAACCAATTGACGGATGTAGTGAAAGATCTCGAAGGCGCAAGCTGGAGAATATCAATGAAGAAATTTCTCAAAGAATTATTAAGGATTCATTTTTGCACCAAATGCAACCAACCCAAACTAAAAAAAATAAAATTGAAATAATTGAAAAAATAGTAGAAGCGAGCCCAAGGCGCACAAAGAGGATTCTGAAAAGCATTCCTACACCAATTGAAGATAAGAAATTTACGCCGGAAAAAGCGTTCGCCCTATTTTTGGATTTGAAATTGACCAAAAATCAATATAAGGAATTGCGGAAGCGAACCAATGAAAAGAATTGTGGGATTTTTCCAGAGTATCGAGATTTAGTTTCTGCCAAAAAAATAATGCTTAGCTTTACAATCTGCTATTAGTGTCACTTCAACATCAGCAGAAAAAAAATTGCAAGATCTCCTGGAACATACTGCAGAACGATTGCTAAATACGCTTGATACTGATCATTTAAAAAAAATTGGTAATTGCAGCATTACTTTAATTTCTAAATGGGGATGTGATGGATCCTCTGGTCAGAAACAATAGAAGCAATTTAATGCCGAAAATTCATCAGATGCTAATTTATTTATGGTATCTTTCGTTCCATTGCGCTTAACAAAAAGGTATTGCGTCTTAGAGCCGTCAACTAGTAGAGCAACAGAAATTGATATATGGAAAAATGAAGTTCCTTCTTCTACAAAGTATTGCAGACCAACAAAATTTGCATTCAAAAAGGAAACCAAAGATGTCATAACTGAAGAAGTTCAAAAAATAAAAGATCAAATTAAGGAACTTCAACCAGTGATATTTAAATTTGATGACCAAGACTTTGAAGTACATTTTAAAATGTGTCTCACAATGATTGATGGAAAAGTTGCACAAGCTTTAACTGGAACAAAGTCAACGTCAAGCTGCATTATATGCCAAAAGACATCAAGTCAATTAAGCCAACCCCCACCAGAAGACGGTAGTTCTATGGAAGCCTACAAATTTGGAATGTCCCCTCTTCATGTTAGAATACGTTTCATGGAGCATATTCTTAAATTGGGTTATGATTTGGAATTTGGTCCGTTAGGCGAAACAGTGAGAAAAATCAAAGAAAATGATGAAAAAAGAAAGCAAAAAAAAACAAATTCAACAAAAATATCTACAGCAAGGCCTCGTAATCGACCAACCAATACAAGGCGAAGGAAACACAAATGATGGATATACTGCAAAGAGATTTTTTTCCGATCCGGAAACTGCAGCATCTATCACAGGTGTAGATCATGAATTAATAAGACGATTCAAAATCATATTACAAGTTCTAGCATGCAGCAGAAAGATAAATGCAAAAAAATTTGGAGAGTACGCCAATAAAACAGCTATACTTTATAATGAAAAATACTCTTTGAGATATATGCCCATCCACAGTTCATAAAATTTTGTACCATGGGGAACAAATAATTCAAAACAATATGCTACCAATAGGAGATCTATCTGAAGAAGCGCAAGAAAAAAGGAACAAAGACTATAGATTCTTTCGCGAGCACAACACAAGAAAATGTCCAGATGTTGTACTAATGAAGACCTTATCACTATTTTGTTGTGCACTTCAGATCCATATATGTCAAACATTCGTCAAAAATGGAAAACTACCTCTATTGAATTAGACGAAGTTGATTTAAAGTTGATTTAAAGTACTTTTTCATTACACTAACAATAAGTTACATTTTTTTTATTTAGTAAAAAAAATTTTTTGATTTAAAAATTTATATATTTTGTAAATTTACAATAAAAATTGTTATATTTCATAAATTTACCATAAAAATTGATATAGAAATATTTAAAAAGACAATAAAAAAAAATTAACTTAAGCAAAAACATACGAGTTTTTCATTGAAACTTCTCTATCTTGAACCAATATAAGGTAAATTTTACGTTCGCTGCTTAATAAATTATATTCTAACTCGGGATCTTTCAAAAAAAAAAAAACAACCTTTGGCCCTTGTGCACATTAGGACTAAAAAGTTTACGGGGCCAAAGTTTGGCATTTTCTGAAAAAATTAACTTAAAAAAATTTTAAAAAGTATTAGTTGTAAAATTGATTGAAAAAATAAGACATTATATTAAAAAAAAACTTTTTTAACATTTTAACACTTCACTTTTGTACTTTTGTATGAAAATATATTTTAAACCCTCTGTAACTTTTTTTATTTTCGTTGGAGAATTACGTTTGATAGCAAAACTTAAAGTCTAACCTACCAAACAAAAAACCGCATATCAAAATTCCAATACAATCAAAAGTTATAGATTTTTGACCGCCTTCTCGTTAAAAGGTCCACTGTGCGCTGTATCGGTGTTCGGCTGCTTATTTCGGTGGCAGTCGGTAGTATCTGTGGTCGGCTTCTTGATATGCAAGACAAGAGAATAAATCGAAAGAGAACAGTCAACCGAAGTCGCTGTGTAACTAAATTCGAACAGTCAGCAGAGGCCGCTATGTAACTAAATACGAACAGTCAACAGAGGCCGCTGTGTAAATACGAACAGTCGACAGAAGTCGCTGTGTAACTAAATACGATGAGGATCACCGAGGTCGATCGCCCTTAAACTAATGCGTTAGGATCTATTTTACTTGATAGTAAATTGTCCTACAGGGAGGGAGTCAGTAACTCGACTTAGCTTTGAGTCTCGTAATTAACCCGACTTAACTCATTTTACCTCTATCTTGTGTACTTATATCAGTTAATTTACTAACTGAGTGAGAATCAATAATCATTCGTAGTAATGGTATTTAATGTACTATGGTTGATGTCGGTAAAGTCGGTGTTTGTATTATTATTAGTGTTATTGTTATAACCTATACCACTACGTGGCTTGGGTATAACGACTTTGTGCTGCTGTTTGTAACTACAAAAAATATTTGACCTACACCCATCTTTAATTATACCGATCGAATCAGAATCACTATCTGATTCGATTTAACGATGTCTGTCCGTGTGTCCGTCCGTCCGTCCGTCTGTGGATACATGTAAACTTTGTAATCAAACTGCAGGTCGCAAATATGAATACATTTTGATGAAATTTAGTACGTAAGATTTCATTGGCCATAGGATGAAGGCTATTAAAATTGGTGAGAATCGGTCCATGTTCAGACCTAGCCACCATACAAATGACCCCCATGAAATCGACATAAACTGCCATAAGATCCAAATTGTCATATAGATCTTACTCAAATTGGGTTTGTATGCGTTTATTACATCCATTAATGAGCTCTTAGTCATAGGCCCCAAATAGAGCTGCTTCCCGATCTTCACTTAAATCTATCAAATAACAAAAATATTGCACTGATTCTTCTCAAATTTTGTTTGCATATATTTTTGCAAAATACAAGAAACTTTACCAAACATAGTCAGGATCGTTCAATTTTTGGGCGTAGTCCCCATATAGATATAGCATCCGATATGAACTTTTTCATATCTGCAGCCAAAAAAATTAATAAAAATCCCACTCACATTTGGTTTATGCTTATTTTCTATTTGCAGTTAGTTGGGCCTATGAGATAGGGTCTCTAAACGCATGGTAGAGAGTATCATATAGTCGGTCTCGACCGACTATAATTTTCTAAGTTGTTTTATTTTCCCATTTCACCTTGACATAATCAATTGTAGAATAGTTTTGTCTTAATTCTCTAATTGTTATGGATTGACGTTGAAGGTATACGAAATATATAAAATATTCGGCTTTGTAATTGCTCTTTTTAGTAACCCATTTAACATCTAAGCAACCCAAACCCATGTCGATGAGTTTTTTCTTAATAATCATAGGATCAAACTTATTAAGACCAAATATTAATGCTTTATACGGTTTTTCACTTTTTGTTGCATAAGTGAAAAATTCGTAGTTGTTTGTAAGCACATTGGAAACCTTATCGAAATCAGTTTAAGATTTACAAAATAATTTAATGCCTATTGAAATTTTTCGTATGCCATAATCCACAATTTTGTTTTTTTTTGCAAATTTCATGATTTTCTTCGATTTTGCATTTTAATATAGTAAAAGGTGATACTCCAATTTTTTTTTTGTTCTTTCAACTACTATTTCGTCAACTATATCATCATCAATAGTCTGCAACGGTGAAAAATAATTTGCATTCACTGCATTGTTATTGGCCTTAGTTTTTTAGACATTGTGTTTACGCATAATGCGTTAATATCTTCACTAGGTCTTGTACGTTTAATTTTTTGTGACTTAAGCTTTGTTGCTTTTTTGTTTTTTTTTTTTTACTTAAATAAAATAACAGAATGTTTTTGTTATATCAATTTTTTGTTTTTTTTTTATTATTTGAATAATACTGACAATTGTTTGAAACACTCACTGCCGCGAAACGTCTTTAAACAACAAAAGCATCAGTCCTTATTAAATATTGTAATTAGAACTAAACCATTAGTTAGTCTTCATAGGCTAGTCGTATTAACTTAAATAAAGATGAAAAAAATTGGTCATATTTTCCTCCGTGGTTGCTACCTCTGTATGTATGTGTATGTACTTAATTTTTTGTTTGAGTGCTTTAAAAAAAAAAAAAAAAAAGTTGATGAATGAAGTTTAAATTGTTTGTTGGTTATGCTTCAGGAATATCAACACATTCTCATTCATTAACTTTCACAGAAACACAAACAGACCCACACATATGTATATAAACTAACAAAAGTTTATTTTTCAACAAAAATATATGGATTTTCAAAAAAAAAAAAAAAAACATATATGTTCATAGATGTGTGTGTGTGTGTGTGAGTAATTCTAAAAGCACGCAAGAAACAATCAAAGGGATTGCCAACTAGGGAAAAAAAGTTTTTTTTCAATTCGTTATTATCCTTAACCGTTGTGTCGATCGTAGAGCCCACGGGTACATTTGCAACTTTAATTTTCCTGTATCTTCCAAACGGTTAGTCCGATTGACCTGAAATTTCATGATATCCTCAACCATACACTTTTGCATCATGTGGAAAAGTTTCATCAAGATTGGAGCAGCAGTTCAGTCGATACAGCCCAAATTCAAGTTAGTGGAATGGCGTCGACTGCTGGTGTACCCGGGTACTTGTATGAAAATTCATACAAATATATAGAAATAAATGGCAAAGTTCACTTTATATTGCTATATCTTCCAAGCGGCTGGTCCAATCTTGATGAAACTTCGTATCATAGCTTGGAAATATGTAATTGATATTGGTGTGAAATTTCAGGTCAATTGGACCAACCGTTTGGAAAATATAACCCAGTTACTAGAAAATGACCTAGCGTCAACAGCTGATGTACCCAGGTACTTCTATGAAAATTCATACAAATATATAGAAATAAATGGAAATATTTAGTTTATTTTATGGAAATTTGTTTATTTATTTATAGAAAATCATTATAATGAAAGTAAAAAATATATTTTATGAATTTTAGCAGCATCTGAGGCATTGTGGATGATCCTTCGAGTGCTCTGCGCACACAGGCTTATTACAAATTGCACATACTTTTCTCGTTTGGCGTTTTGCAATGCAAATATAGCAGTTTCCTTTTCTTTTTATGCGGCCAGAACTGTCACGTTCCTCTTCCTCTTGTGCACCAACATTCATCTTCAAGGGCATACCATATAATGCTTCCATAGCGTGTCTAGTAGAAAATATGCGCGTAATATGGCTATTGTCCGCTCTTATATCGATTTGTGGTCTGCATAACTGATCGCTGAGCTGCTGCAGAAATATCCTACGGCGGTTGGTAGATGGTTTTAGATGGGGGTTGTTTTCCATATATATAACATACGCAGCATACGCAGCTACGTCAAGCATATTATAAAAAAATGCTAAAGGCCATCTATTTGTGCGCCGTTTGGTTGAATATTCAGTCAAGCACTTATCCATATTATCCACGCCGCCTTTATGTTTGTTATAATCAAGTATGAGCAATGGTTTCCGTTTTGGACCTGCAGTTTCTGTAGTGTCGTGGCAAGTAGACAGCATCACAACAGCCTTATTTTTTTTTGGGACGTATGAGCACATCGTCATGTTGTTACAGAATCCAAATAGCGTAGACTCTGCTTCACGTCCTTTAGGATTGGCAAATGATGCTGGCACGAACATACGCCTTTTGTTGCAAGTGCCCAACAAAGCCAAACTGTTGTCCACCATCAAAGTTTTTGCTAAGTTATATGTTGTAAAGAAATTGTCGCATACCACTGTTCGCCCACTTCCACCAAAATTGTTGACAACTAAGTCCTTCACAACACGCTCACCAACGTTTCTTTCACGTTCGCCGGACGCTGCCATTCCAGTATAAATTTGACCCTGTATTGAAAAAATAAAAATTGAAAAATGAAATTTGAATTAGTCATTTAGTTTATTTGCAACAAGTTGATATAATAAAATGAATGTATGAACACTGATTTACCTGCACGGGATATGATGAAATGGCGTCGCAGACCCACCACACTTTTATCCCATATTTGGATGGTTTGGATGGAATGTACTGTGTGAAGCCAGTTCCACCACGATATGGGTATAATTGCTCATCTACGGTAACGTTTGTGCCACATATATAATACTTGCGCAGAGTGGCATTTAGCATCAGGAATACGTCTGTAATTGCAGCTGCCTTATCATTTTGTTTGCGTGCATTCCGAGTGTTTCCGTTATCAAAGCGTATGAAGCGGCTGATTGCCCAAAATCTGCGTAAGCTCATTGATGCACGAAATAATGGATGTGAAGTTGTTTTCCACAGGTCAGTGGTATGAACATAACCGGAATGACATACGCCAGCCATCAAAAGCACACCCAAATATGCACGAAATTCTACTTCAGTTATAGGCACCCATATTCGTGGTTCCGCATCTGGATGCTGCTGATTGTACGCATCAAAAGTTTGCCTTGCCTTTCTATTTGATTCTCGAATAATAACATCACATATTTCATTTGACATCATAAGATTGAAGGTTTCTGCCATTGTCAAGCCATTTGTCGATGGCACTGGTCCAGGATTGCGACTTCTTAGAACGTTGTGCGCACGTATTCGTCCAGGTATTGGTGGTATTGACGACCATACATTGCCATCTCTTGCCGTATAATAATCACCAGTTTCAAGTGGCGGTTCTTCATACTCCTCGTCTGAATCCCTCTCGTCCTCTAGGTGATACTGAATTTCCTGGACTTGTTCAGCGTCAGATGATTCACCACCAATGTCATCAATATTTCCTTCTAAGTCTTCTTGATCTACCGCTTGTTCGTGGTCACTCTCTTCGGAGTCAGAAGCCTCAACAAGTGTGCGTATATAGTCACGCTGCTCCTCATACGGTAGTGCATTCAATCGACGCGGAGCTAGCCACTCACCATCTGCCATTTTATTTTCACTTTTTATATATTTGCCGCACAAAATAAATTTTTAGGTCTTTACACTTCAAAAATCGCACATAAACTGACTTATGCATACAAACCTACTCAAAACGAAACCTGCGCAAAAAATCATGTTTCTGCCTGCAAAACTGGTTGTGCAAGGGTAGGTAGGCAAGATATTCCCAAATACCCTTTTGTTCCTGTTAGTAGACGTGTTTTCCTACACATTCCAAAAAAAAATATGTTTACATTGAACAAATATTTTATGAGTTATAATTATTCTGCGCAGGTACTAAAAATAGCACTATGAGCAAGAGCGGTTGATTTTCAGTTCAAATATAACGGAATTTTGCGAATGAAAATTCAATGTTAATTATTTTTCTTTGTAAAAAGGGATCAAATTACAAGGATTAAAAAAGAATTTGGAAATTGTTAAATTTTTATGGATTTTGGCAATTCCCATTTTTGGTAAAAATGGATTATTTAGGTACCAAATTTTTTTTTTCCCAAATTATGATAAAAGTTTTGTTAACTAGACAATATTTCCAAGAAATAAAAAAAAAAAAAAAACAGAAAATTACAAGAATCCAGGTAGTAGTTAATATTTGTATATCAAAAGCAACTATCTGCCATACAAAACGTATGAAGTACCCGGGTACATCTACTGTCGATGTGGATAAAACCCAACAGCTGCTGACACAACGGTTAATATTGGTAGTTGTTGTTGATGATAACGTTGTTTGTTCTTGCAGCTGTTATTAGTGTCAGAGATTAAAAGGAATTTTTTCCAAGAATCGAATGTTAATTATCAATTACATAATTTAAAATAGTTATTTAAGACTTATAAATTCAAGTACTTCATTATTTGGGACGCATACTGTTTAAGGTATTTTCAATATACGTCTGTATATCCACATAACAAAAGATTATAATCTTTTCCCAGTCGGTGCTTTAATTATCCATCCATCCACCGCATATAATAAGATGGACCATACATAACACTTGATAAACCGTGACCTTAATATTAGATTAATATCATGACTGTTCAGTACCTTTGGCGATATTTTAAAAATCCCTCTCTAGCCAACTCTATGCGACATCGTATTTCCTTTGATGGCTCTCAATGATCATTAATCAAGAGTCCAAGAAATTTAAAGTCAGTCACTGATAAACATATATTTTGTCATACCCTACACCACTATGTTGTGTGGGTATAATGACTTTGGGCTGCTGTTTGTAACTGTTTGTAACCGTCCATCTGTGCGTCTGTCCGTCCTTCCGTCCGTCCGTCTGTGTGTCCATGTAAATGTTAATAAAAGTATAGGTCGTAAATGTTAATATATTTTGATGAAATTTCGTATGTAGGGATTAACGCTGATGAAATTAGTGAAATTCGGCCCATGTTCAGACCTAGGCCCCATACAAATGACCCCTTTGAAATCGCCATAAATTGCCATAAGATCCAAATTATCATATAGATCTCAGCCTAATTGGGTTTGTATGTTTTTATTATATCCATTAATCAGTAGTCCAAAAATAATCCCTGTAGGACAATTGTTACTCATAAGCCGCAGATAGAGCTGCCTCCCGATCTTCATTTAAATTTATCAAAAAACAAAAATATTGCGCAGATTTTTCTCGAATTTGGTTTGTATATATATTTTCAAAATAAAATTGACTTTACCAAATAAGATCAGTCCATTTTTTGACCTAGTCCACATATAAATAAAGCACCCGATATGAACTTTTTCATATCTGCAGCCAAAAAAATTAGTAACAATGCCACTCAAATTTTGGTTTATGCTTACTTTCTATATCCAATTGATTGGACCGAAGACATAAGGTCTCTAAATCATGGTATAGGGTATCGTATAGTCCATCTAGACCGACTATAAATTTCATATTTATTTTTTGATGTTGATAGACAGTCCATATGAATCACTTACACATATAAGTTTTTGGAGCAGCTCTTGGGGGCCAGTTATAATGCTTGACAGTAACTTGGTGTCGTCAGCATATCGTATGTTATCAATAAAAGTTCCTTTTTTATTTATTCTTTCTCCTTCATTTGATTGTTGGAATATTTTCTCTATATGTATATATATATATATATACACCTCTGTCTTACTCCTTTTGAGGTGACAATTTTTTCAGTGAGTTTATTTCTGATTTCAATTCAATGAATGTTAAAGTTTCTATAAACTTGTCATGATAACACTGTGGAACAAATTCAGGTTAGCAAAAGTTAGGTCGATTCTGAGAGTAAGGGGTGAAAATAGAGGCTAAATTAGAAGACCCGTATCGCGGCGTTTGTTTATGTTAGTACGAATTTTTTTTTTAATCGACCTTCGAACTTTGCAGTCAAATGCCCATATTGTTTATATTGTTTTTTTTTTTTGGCTAAAACTCGTCGACTAATTGATATTTTTTCAATCTGTATAAGCCAAATTATTGCTAGAGACATGTGCAACAATTAAAATTAAAAAAAAAATTAATTTAGAAAATTTTTGTGGTGCTTATGAAGCAATATTTTTGAAAAATTATTTTTCGGTTTAAGATCATGAATATATTTTTCTAATGAAAGAAAGATAATAATTTTTGTAATGTAAGAGAAATATTAGAAAAAAAATTGAAGACAGCGCTAGATGGAGTAGCCACTTTCGAACAAAGCGACTTGTTCATCGTCGGCATCCTTCTGCCTATTACTTCAACTCATGCTTAATCAACTATTTAACTCAACATTTTGAAAGAAAAGAACATGAGAAATGTGTTTTTTTTTTCTTTTTATATACGAGAGTTTGTATGAACAAGCTGAGCTTTTCTAATTTTTAGCTTTCTCTACATTAACATAGCCAGATCAATTACAAGTCTTGTAATGTGAACAGCTCTTTGTTATTGCCATTGTCCTCTAGATGGAACTGTTATGGCATGTGAAATCTTAACAGATTACACAAATGCGTTGTACCTCATGTGTTGTATGTTATTGTTATGTATTGTTGATCTGTATTGGAATAATTAGTCATTTATTGTTCTGTTAAGATTTCGCATGCCATAACAGTTCCATCTAGAGGACAATGGCAAAAACAAAGAGCTGTTCACATTACAAGACTTGTAATTGATCTGACTATGTTAATGTAGAGAAAGCTAAAAATTAGAAAAGCTCAGCTTGTTCATACAAACTCTCGTATATAAAAAAAAAAAAAAAAACATTTCTCATGTTCTTTTCTGTCAAAATGTTGAGTTAAATAGTTGATTAAGCATGAGTTGAAGTAATAGGCAGAAGGATGCTGGCGATGAACAAGTCGCTTTGTTCGAAAGTAGCTACTCCATCTAGCGCTGTCTTCAATTTTTATACCCTATACCACTATGTGGTTTGGGTATAATGACTTTGTGCTGCTGTTTGTAACAACCAAAAATGTTTGACCTAGACCCATCTTTAATTATACCGATTGAATCAGAATCACTTTTTGAGTTGATTTAACAATGTCCGTCCGTCCGTCTGTGTGTCCATGTAAACCGTGTAATCAAACTGCAGGTCGCAAATATGAATATGTTTTGATGAAATTTGGTATGTAAGATTTGGACCTAGTCCCCATATAGATATAGCATCCGATATGAAATTTTTCATATCTGCAGCCAAAAAAATTAATAAAAATCAGACTCAAATTTGGTTTTTGCTTATTTTCTATGTCCAGTTAGTTGGGCCTAAGAGATAGGGCATGGTATAGGGTACCATATAGTCGGTCTAGACCGACTATAATTTTCTTAATTGTTTTCTAATATTTCTCTTACATTACAAAAATTATTATCTTTCTTTCATTAGAAAAATATATTCATGATCTTAAACCGAACAATAAATGACTAATTATTCCAATACAGATCAACAATACATAACAATAAAATTATTTTTTTTCATGCTCTTTGAAAATATTTTCCACAAAACTAAGTTCTTTTTACTTTCTGTTTGATCTGTAAAATGCTTTTTAGTTTCTTCAATAAATTTCATTTGAAAATAAAATGGTCTTAGTCGATAATTTGCGTTAAAAATCCCAAAACCATTAAATAAATACGGATTTAGGTAGAAGTAATTAAAAAGGGAAGTTCCAAGAATTAGGAATTAGTAAAACAACTTTTTTGTTTTCAACCACCGCACAGGTAGCGATTTTTTTTATTTCGTACAAGCGAACTAATTTGAGAAATGAAGATTCAGTCGAGACACGAAACTCAGCCGAAGCTGATGTCTTTTAATTTTCGCTCGGTCGTGATAAAATTCGCTATTAATTTTTTTGGAACTTATTGCATTTTGTGAGTGATTTAAGTTAAGTGCATCGGTTTCATAAAAATAACAAAATAAAACATTGTCTAATATATATTGTATTAAAACTGTCGGAACCACTATGTAAAATGGACCATTTTTGTAATGTTTGTGGACGTTTAATAGCAAGCGATGAAAAATGTGGCAATGCGAGTGATTTTTTTTTTGGAAGACTATAAACAATATTTCTCGCAAGAGTTTATCACTGTCGTAAACTATGCCCCTAAAAAAGTTTGCTTTAATTGCTATTCAACTCTTATGCAATGGACGTGGTTAGATAACAGCCCACATCAAGAAGAAAATTGCTATGGATGTATCAACTACCATAAAACTTTTAATAGAAGGAAAGCAAAGAATAAAACTTAGGTAGCAGTGTCAAGTGTCCAATTACCATTACCGCACTCAGAATTCGTTCCAGTGCCAATATACCGAAGTATTGATCTCCAAACAGATATCAGTACTACAACCGCCGCTGCTACATCCATAGATTTCTTCTCAGAATACGACCCTGGTGAAGGTAGTTCCTATGAAATATCAAAGGACCCAATCCTAGCCACACAAAACCAATTGGATGGAATTGTTGCAAATTTGTGTTTGACTCAGAAAAAATCAGAACTACTGGCTTCATTTTTGAAAGGAAATAATTTGCTGGCGAAAGGTACCAGCATAAAAGCATACTAAAAACGCCAAAAAAGAGTTAGAAAAGTTCTTCAATATGAATGAAGCAAAAAATTTCGCTTATTGGAACGATATTGAAAAGTTAATGGAGACGATAGGGTTAACCTATAAAAAAGATGACTGGTGTTTATTCATCGATAGTTCACTAATCAGCTTAAAAGTTGTGCTGTTGCACAAGACAAATAGAATGCCTTCAGTTCCGATTGCGTATAGCACTGACACTAGTCAAAATTTCGATAATTTGAAACACATTCTGGAAGTAGTCAAATATAACGCACCTTAAAATAGTTTCATTGATTACAGGCTTAACAGCATCTGGCCGTCCAAAATATCCGTGTTGTTTGTGCGACTGGTATTCACGATACGGAAAAGGTATAGAAAGAAGAAACCAGTACAAACAGCATAACTGGAATAGTCGCATTTGATGGATATGGCCTAAAGACAATAGGCTACACGAAAGTCTTGTTCCTGAAATGAAAATTTTGTTGCCGTTGCTCCACATTTAACTTGGCATTGCTAAAAATTTTTTGAAATGTATCGCAAAAAACCGGCAGTATTCAGCAGCTTAAAAGACATTTTCCCAAGACTAAGTAAAGCCAAAATTCAGGAGGGGGTTGTTAATGGTCCCGACATAAGGAAACTAATGAGTCGCCAAGATTTTGAACAAGTTCTGACAGACCGAGAATTAAATGCATGGCTCGCATTGAAAGCAGCCATTAAAGGACTTTTGGGTAAAGAACGCAAAGAGTACTATAGGCTTTCGATTAAATTGGGGTTAATAAGTCATGCAAAATTCTCCTCTTGCATCAAAGTGTCAGAGTACACAATTTAAACATGTTAACGATTGAAAACTATTTTCGTTTCAGGTACAGAGGAAAGAAATCTCCAAATGCAATACTCGCTGAAATTTGTTGGTGGTATAAAAACACTTTGAAGAAGAGGAAGATGAGGAAACAGAGGAAGAAGGGGAAGACAAAAATGAAATTCCATAAATTACGAATGGAAGAAATTATCGACCGTTCTGATGATGATGACGATGACCAAGATATTAGAGAGTGCAGTGATGTTGATCCACAGCCGCCTGCTAAACGGCAACTGGCCAAATCAGTAATTTAATTTATTTAATTTTTTACTTAAAACTTTTCATAACTAACATTTCAAAAATATATTTTTTTTCCATCTTTTTATAATGTCTTTTTCAATGTTTCTTCAAAACCAACACTGAACAAAATTGGTACATAAAAAATGAGAAGTATATTAATATTAAATTTCATTTCTTTTCAAATGAAATTTATTGAAGAAATTGAGAAGCATATTATAGACCGAACAGAAAGCAAAAAACTTAGTTTTGTGAAAAATAATTCCAAAAAGCATGAAAAAAATTTTTATTACAACATTTTGCTTCACTAGCACCACAAAAATTTTCCAAATTAATTTTTTTAAAAAATTTTGATTGTTGCAGAGGTCTCCAGCAATAATTTGGCTTTTACAGATTGATAAAATATCAATTAGTCGACGAGTTATAGCCAAAAAAAACATATAAACAATATGCCGAAAATCGGCATTTGGCTGCAAAGTTCGAAGGTCGATTAAAAAAAAATTCGAACTAACATAAACAAACGCCGCGATATGGGTCTTCTAATTTAGCCTTTATTTTCACCCCTTACTCTCAGAATCGACCTAACTTTTGCTAACCTGAAATTGTTCCACAGTGTAATTAGTATCGGAGGCTTTCTTATTCCTACATTGAACCCAAATTTTGATTCTCCCATAGCTACTTTGTATTTGTGGCATATTTTCTAGAGTATTATTCTGAGAAATATTTTTAGCGCATGGCACATTAGTTAATCAAACACATTGCACTTAATTGACTTGTTCTTCTTCGGTATTAGAATATAAATGTTGATTTAAGCTGCTCATGAGGAAGCAGGCTTGTGTGGTAATAACTGTAACATGTAGAGGCATATTTTCACCATCTGTGAATTGCAAAACTGAATTTTATTTATACGAACCTGTTGTCTCTGTGTTAAGTTAGGTTAAGTTAGGTTGTGAAGAGGAGCTATATATACACATAATGCATATCCAGAGAGCCGACTTCTTGTGCGCTCTACATCTCCATATTAATCCGTTTTTCTACCCCTATATTAACTTAGGAATTCGGTCTCATCAGTAAATTTCCTGATTGTCTTCCCTCTAAGACTCTTAGACCTGGTAAGAAGTTGTTGGTAAGGTGTCTTTTACTGCAGGACAGTAAGAAATGTAGTGTTCTAGAGTTTCGTAATCCTTTCCGCATTCTTGTTGATTCCATCCGTCCTGTACGGCATAGTTAAGCCCTCAGCTTAGAGTGTCCAGTGATGGTAACAATTACCCTACTAAGTACACTTCTACTCAGATTAAGGATTTCCCTAGTATTCGAAGTGTTGTGAGTGCCCCATAATATCTTCGTAACCTTACCCACGTCAGTTTTCTCCCAAATTGATACATTCGAACAGGTCCACCAGTCCAATAGTTTCAATTTGAGAGGCTTGAAAGGTATTGGGTTTCCAAATTGACTCTTTCCACGAAAGAACACTTCCTGACCAGTTACTCAGCAATTTCGTTTCCCATTATACTACTATGTCCTGGGATTCATACGATTTCAAGTCTGCCCCTTCTGGAGAAGCTTGCAGTCTCCCCTTTATAGTCCTCGTTTTAAATCCATGTGCGTCAGTAGATTTAATACATTCCGTTGTCGCGACCAATTCAGCCAGAAAGACGGAGTTGTGGTCTGTAAGATGGAGGTATTTAATAGTAAAACGGTCCTTATCAAAGAATCTTATGCCAGTACTTCCATGCAGAATAAGTTCGTCCGTATAGTAGCGTGACCCTGGAAGGTTTTACGGAATATTCGCGCATCCAGATTTCCCTGTTTGGAGTCCTCATACTGCAGTCCTTATCCGCTGTGATGAATCGTTTGGTAACTGGTTATATGGTCGGCGATATATTCCTCTTCTACTCTTAGTCTAGCATGCCCGGAGCTGCCTCATATTGGAATGGTTTAGTGCAGCATTTTCTATTCATTGATGCCAATATGGCAATGGATGCCTAACTTTTAATAGGTATAATGACGCTTATGTATAGCCTATGCATGATAATTGAGCCTTCGCAACCCTCATCCCGATATGGTTCTTCCAAGTGAGGTTGTGTGGAGAACCATCCCAAGGTATTTCAATGTTTGTGTGATCCTAGTCGTCTGTCCCTGGAAGCTGGATTAACCAAAGTCGATTATTCTCATCTCCATAGTAAATACGCATATTTTATTCTACCCTGGAGTAACATTTAGTCTCCCGCTAAGTTTTCCAAAGCTAATGCTGGGTTGTCGTTTCTGTTTTTATACCAGGAGATTGTTCTCAGATGGTACGTCCGCTTCCCGGTGCAATATCGTCTGTTTATTAATATATATGTTTCCTCATAACTATAGGCCCCATATATATAGTCTTGTAGGGTATATCCGCATATCCATAATATTAATAGGTAAGGCAATTTCTTGTGACCAATTTTTTGTTCCGCAGTTTTCTCCCGCTTTTGGCCATTCCTGTCTCATTTTAAAGGTATTTTTATTTAGCTCTTCACCAGATTTACAGATTTTTACATTTTTACAGTTTTTTGTAGCAAAGTGAATTTAAATTTGCTACTAACACATAAATAATATTGTGCAATGCTGTGTGTGTGTTCATTAAATTTGTAAATATGTTTGCAAAAAAAAACATGAGTTTTTTTCTTCATTCACACAAATAACACTGTGGAACAAATTCAGGTTAGCAAAAGCTGGGTCGATTTTGAGAGTGAGGGGTGCAAATAAAGGCTAAATTAGAAGACCCGTATCGCGACGTTTGTTTATGTTAGTTCGAATTTTTTTTTTTTTAATTGACCTTCGAACTTTGAGGTCAAATGCCGATTTTCAGCATATTGTTTATATGGTTTTTTGGCTATAACTCGTCGACTGATTGATATTTTTTCAACCTGTAAAAGCCAAGTTATTGCTAGAGACCTGTGCAACAATAAATATTTAAAAAAAAATTGATTTAGAAAATTTTTGTGGTGCTTCCTGTTTGATCTATAATATGCTTCTCAGTTTCTTCAATAAATTTAAATTGAAAAGAAAACAATCATAATACAAAACTTGCGTTTTCCAGCTTAATATTAAATTACTTCTCATTTTTTATGTACCAATTTTGTTCAGTGTTGGTTTTGAAGAAATATTGAAAAAGCTATTATAACAATATGGAAAAAAATATATTTTTGAAATGTTAGTTATGAAAAGTTTTAAGTAAAAAAATTAAATAAATTAAATTAATGATTTGACCAGTTGCCGTTAGCAGGCCACTGTGGATCAACGTCACTGCTCTCTCTAATATCTTGTACATCGTCATCATCATCAGAAAGATCGATAATTTCGTCCAACAGATATTCTGGAATTTCATCTTTTTCTTCCCCTTCTTCCTCTTTTTCCTCATCTTCCTCTTCTTCAAAGGTGTTTTTATACCACCAACAAATTTCAGCGAGTATTGCATCCGGAGATTTCTTTCCTCTGTATCTGAAACGAAAACAGTTTTCAATCGTTAACATGTTGAAATTGTGCACTCTGACAAAGATATTAGAAAAATCTAGGAATTCAAAATATGCACACTCTATAGTTACCTTATTTCAAATGGAAGCGCAGTTTGGTGATAACGTTCGCCTTGCTCATCAGATTCAGTTGGCAACTGTTGAGCGAGTTGATCAAGATGCTGATGCAAGAGATGAATTTTGTACGACATATTAACCCCAATTTCATCGAAAGCTGCCAGCATGTTGAATAGCAATTAAAGCAAACTTCCTTAGGGGCATAGTTTACGTCAGTGATAAACTCTTGCGTGAAATATTGTTTATAGGCTTCCAAAAAAAAAAAAAAAAAAAATCACTCGCATTGCCACATTTTTCATCGCTTGCTATGAAACGTCCAAAAGCATTACAAAAATGGTCCATTTTACATTTTGTATCCGACATTTTTAATACAATATATATTATACAATGTTTTTTTTTTTGTTATTTTTATGAAACCGATGCACTTAACTTAAATCACTCACAAAATGAAATAAGTTCCAAAAAAATTAATGGCGAATTTTATCAAGACCGAGCGAAAATTAAAAGATATCAGCTTCGGCTGAGTTTCGAGTCTTAACTGAATCTTCATTTTTTAAATAAGTTCGCTTGTACGAAATAAAAAAAAATCGCTACCTGTGCGGTGGTTGAAAACAAAAAAGTTGTTTTACTAATTCCTAATTCTTGGAACTTCCCTTTTTAATTACTTCTACCTAAATCACTATTTATTTAATTGTTTTGGGATTTTTAACGCATGTTATCGACTAAGACCATTTTCTTTTCAAATGAAATTTATTGGAGAAACTGAGAAGTATATTATAGATCAAACAGAAAGCAGAAAAGGTTTAGTTTTGTGGAAAATGTTTTCAAAAAGCATTAAAAAAAATAATTTTTCCAATATTTTGCTTAATAAGCACCACAAAAGTTTTTTAAATCAATTTTTTTAAAAATTTTAGTTGTTGCACATGTCCCTAGCAATAATTTGGCTTTTGCAGATTGAAAAATATCAATTAGTCGACGAGTTGTAGCCAAAAACCATATAAACCATATGCTGAAAATCGGCATTTGACTTCAAAGTTCGAAGGTCAATTTAAAAAAAAAATTCGAACTAACATAAACAAACGTAGCGATACAGGTCTTCTAATTTAGCTTCTATTTGCACCCCTTGCTCTCAGAATCGACCTAACTTTTGCTAACCTGAATTAGTTCCACAGTGTAATTGTGTTGAAGTGTAAAATGATTTTGGACATAAACCAATAACGCAATCGATATTTAAAAGGTGTTGATTGTGATTTGGCTAAAATTGATTAGCATGCCCTCACATTCTTATAAAATAATTTATTATGTGGCAAAATAAAACTTCCTAGAATTTGCACTCGAAATTCGAGGGCTGGGATCTGATAGTATTATTTAAGTCTCATCATATATTAAATTTTATATAAACGAATTTTGTTTTTAAATTTCTGATTAATTATATTCTCAGCTAAACTTATTTTTATATGTTCAAGTGAGTATTACTTAGTTGAATTTTCAGCTTACGTAGACTCTATCTCAACATTATTCTTTTCATCATCCTTGATTTTCGAACTTGCTAAAAAGGCATAGTTTATGTTATTTTGGTTTATTTTGTTGTTGCTGCTTGGATTGTCAGAGTGTATTAGATCACAATATATTAAGGCGACAAGCGACTAGCGATACTAGATTTTAATTTAGTATTTGTGTACGTTCATTAAGTATTAAAAAAAATTATATTTAAGCATACAAATATTCAAATGAAATTTTTGGTAAGAATTTAAAAAAATTGGGAAAATTAATTCTACACTCAATGATAGTCATAGCAGATACGAGAATATAAAATGTATTTTCTGAAAAACAAAGGTTTTGGGAATAAAATACCAAATTCATTTCATTTTACCTCAAAAGATATTATCCTAACGAAATTTCACCCTTATCTTCCTTTCAAATATTTCTATTGAGGCTATAACAAATATTCATTAACATTTCCATATGTATGCATTACTATCGTTTATCGTTCCTTATGTGTTTCGAATTGCAACTTGCAACAAAAAGTTTTCCTAATTTTTTTAATCTATCTCTATTATTAAGTGCAATGTAAACTTTAGTATTTATTTTTCGGTAAAAATTAAAAGCTGTTAAAAATTAAAACGTTGCAATTTACTGCAGAAACTTTTCATTGATGATTTTGCACTTTCTTTTTATGTAGGATAAGGAGGAGGGGGGGGGGGAATTTTGTGTTCAGACTTTTTAGAGTTTAATGCAGGCGATATTACTGACGTGCTAGGAGGAGAATTAGGTCTTATGTACTGTTTTTTAATCTTTAGTTAAAGCCAGTAAATAAAGTTTGGAAATTGTAAGGATTTCTTTCATAAACTGAGTTTCTTAATTTCTGCAATTTTTAATGAGGAAAATAGTTTTTATTTATTTAAACAATTAAAAGTTTCAATTCTTATGTTCGATTTTTTTTAAACAAATTTAATTAAATCTGTTCAAAGGATCTCTATGAATTGAGTACTGCTGTTGGTGTAGCTAAGGTGTGGTTGCTGTATCTCAATTGCGGCTGCTGATTTTAGAGATGAAACTTTATTTTATGAACAAAGGTATACACATTACTAAGAGCCTTACTTCTCTTTTGGCAATAGATTAGCTACTTAATAAATATATTTTCTAATGAGTACATCATCTCGCTCTTTCCATTGAATATAAATTGAATTGAGTTGCAATTGTCGGCCATACTTTATACAGGTAATTGATTTTTATGCTTTACGCCATATTACACAAATCAAAATTTATTTTGCTTGCTTCAATTCATATTTATTGAAAAAGATAGCATTAGACAGCCTTGCAAAAAATAACTTGTTGTCTGAGCTTTCACCATATTTTAACTGTAATAAATCTGCATTGCTTATTTCCAAAATAATATAATTTTTTTACTGTTTGGGGTTGCTTTGCTGACGAAAAAGAAGCTATAAAACTTCAAAATGGAATAAAATTCAGAAAGAAATAGCATATGCCCCAGACCACTTTTGTGCCAAAAAAATAGATCATGAAATTTGATGGCATTTTTTTCAACTTTGAGAAATTAATTAAAGCCAACATTTTGTTTATGTCTCTATACCTGTATATTCTCTGATATTAAGTATCGTTTTATTATCACCTTGTTATTCTATAAGCATTGAAATCGAAAATGGGAATTTTTTTTTGATAAAATTTGAAAACTCCTTTTTCAAGTTTTGAAAAATTTTCTTTAACAAAATTTAAAAAAAATTAATAACGCTCTCTAAGGTCTTGTTTAGTGCATATTAGAGATTAACTGTGTGAATTTTAAGCGACATCGCTAAGCCAGAGTTTTTTTGGCAAGGATTTTACTTTTGCGGATTTCGAGAAAAATGGGATTTTTTTTAAATATTCTGTAAATGTACTATTTCTAAATACTTTGTATCAAAAATTCATCACTTGTCTACTTTTAAATGTTATATTTGATCGAAATAGTCTAGGTTTTCGGAAAAAAATATTATGTCCCCATTAACCCTTTTGGTCACACATGACCCCAAACTAATAAAAAACCATTTATTAATTAAACTCAAATATTTTGTAAGTGCTATTGAATTTTTAGATGCGACGCTATGTTGCGACGTGTTGTTGTTCCGGTCCTAAAATTTGAGATAAATCCGAGAACTTTAACCCTTTATATGCCAAGGCCAGCTTTATATTTTAAGATATTTTTATATACAAATTACCGAAAACGAGTGTTTCTATTAAACACGATGAAACCACTATTTAGAATTTAAGAAAAATAATTCGGTTAATTTTTATTTATTTAACCCTTCAGTGCTGCTGGGATCAAACAAATTAATTTTGATATATCTTTGGTGCATTTATCTGTTTATTGAGTTTTGAATAGTAGATCAGCAACATAAAATAAATTCCGGCTTTTCTGGACACCAAAGATAAAGTTTAATGCGTCCGTAACTAAGAATATCTGTGACTAATTATTAAGGATGGAAACAATTGAAGAATTGAGCTATTACACCTTCTCTGACACGCTCAAGCGGTAGAAAGATTAGTCAAAGCTGTGAGTGACGCATTATAAACTTTCTGCAACAAAACAACATGTTCGCCAATTTTTTAAATGTTCTTTTAAATAGTCTGTAAGAATTAATTCCATAGATTAATAAATAAATAAATAAATAAATAAATAAAAAAAAAAAATAAATAAAAGAAGGATTCATCAAAGCACAATTAGAATCAAGAAAATCAATATCGAAATTCGATGGCAAAAAGGATTTTGTCACAAAATAAACTGTTAATTATCTTCATTATTATTATTCTTTCTTGCACTTTTGTAAAAAAATTGTAGTTATGCTTTTTTTCTCAAAATTAATATAATAATAATTGATTTCTAACTTTTATATATAAATCTATAATATTAATAGGCAAAGCGATTTCTATTGACCCCTTCTGCGATTTTATTCATTAAGCGATTTTGACAAAATATATACCATTTTAAAGGTATTTCTTTGCAGATGTGTGTCGTGTTTACAGATGTGCACCATCTGGTACATTTTTTATTTTTTTGAGTAATAGTCATTAAAAGTTGCTAATAACACATACATGAAGCACATATTTAAGCTTCAAATAAAAACCAATACAATGCTGTTTGTGAGTTTATGAATTTGCTAAAATTGATTAGCATACCTTTGGGCCCTTATAAAATTATTTATTAACAAACCCATTTATATCTTCTGTGTGTTCATCAAATACTTATAATGCAATTTAATGAAATCTATTTCTCAATTCAATATATTTTACTTAAATATTCCTAAATTTTTTTAATATATAGATTGACAACCCTGCTCGTAAGCTATCAAATATGAAAAGTTAATGCTGTAGTACAAATTCAAATCATTTTTGGTAAAACTTAATAAAACTCGGTGAATTTAATCTTGCTTGCACTGCAAACTGTTGGCTAATTTTCTTTTACTGGTAGTATTCTATTTGTTGCTACAATTGCTTACTTTTTATTTTTGCTGTAATTGGTGCCTTACACTCAGCTGATAGTGTTTAGTACCGATCTTCTATAAAAACAGATGAGTAAACAATAATATTAATAAAAAAAACATATTACCAAGGAAACAATGTCACAACCAGAAAGTGCTGATGCGTTTTCGTGGCAAACATTTAGTAGTGTTCTAGACGAGAAACTAAAAGATGCTGCCAAAAAAGATGAACTTATAGCCATAAGAAATGAAGTTGAAGAGCTTAAGAATAAAAAACTAAGAAATTTTAAAAATAAGCTTACAACTCGCCTGAAAAATATTGATCGTAAAACGTGGTCGACAAAAATTGTGGTTAGTGGTTTAGATAGCTGCAATATACGTACTGTCAAATGTGATTTTGTTAATTAATGTTCTAACAACTTGAAAGCTAATATATATGTTGTATCTGCTCATTGTCTGCCACCTGATAATACATTTTTATTTACATTGGAAAGAATTAATGTTTTAGCTGCAAAAGATAACCTAAAGAATCTGCGATTTATAACCAGAAAGATTATACTAATGATGCGCAAAATATACGTTGTAATTTAAGAAAACTAAGCAAAATTTTAAATCAACACTAAAACTTGTAAGTTAAGCTTGGCGAATTCTGCATTTACGTAACCAACAAAAAATATACCTGGTCGAATGGAAAAGCAGTAGCATACTATAATGAATTTTGAATTTCTAAATTTTTTCTCTCTGAATTTTTACGAAATTTGTTGTCAACTGCCACATTGAAGTCACTGTTAGAGGTGGGAAGGCTGACAAAATAGTAATTAAAATACGTTAAATATGTCTGTCCAAAGCAATTTGCAATATGCCATTCAGTTTCGTACAATGTTGCAAACTTAGCCAATAGTCTTAATTTTGGAAATTTTATAAAATACATTAAAGAATTCGATATATTTTTTTCTTTTTAAAACGCATGTAAAGCAGAAAATCTAAATCACTTTTCAACATATTTAGAATATTAGAATAGATAGATGCGAAGGAAATTTATAGTGTTAGTCTTGCTGCTTATATGGCTTCAAAAAGGAAATACAAAATACTTATGTTTTCAATTTTTGATTTTTTCTAATAACACCGTAATACTGAGAGCAAAACTTGAGGGGAATTTGTCTTGTATTATTCCCCAGTATTTAAATTGTACCAATTGGAAAGTTGCTTTGGAGTTTTGGAGAAATTTTTCACTGATCTTGGACCAACAGATTTTTGTATGAACAAAGTATTGAATATGCTAAATGGATGTGATTATAATATCTATATATTAATACGTGAAGGTAGATTTTTAGTTCCCTCTTTAAGAAATATGCGGGCACAAAAGTGTGTTAAAATTGGCACAGTTACAGCTCTTAATGGAGGAGAGGCTGAGAATGATGAAATTTATGTTTCATATGTCTTACAAATATATTAAATCAAATAATATAAAATATTTCTAATAATTCTTTACCCCCTGTTAATGAGAATGATTTTAAATTGCATATGACACGCCCTGTTTTGAGTTGTGAATTGCTTAAATTGATTAGCATAACCTTAGGCTCATTTCAGTATTCACAAGTTTTTAAATTTAATGAAAAAATAATATTTTCTAGAATTTAAAATAATATTTTCAGAAAATTAATACTAAATGAATTTTTGCTTTAAGCTATCTTAAAATCAAAAATTTGAAAAATTTTTTGAAATTCCTTAATTATGAAGTTCTTAAATTTGATATAAATATTAATTGATTTTGAATTTTTAATTTTATCAAAGAATGATAATTAAATCATTAAATGCATTTTTATACGGCTATACTATGTCAATCTGGCTCAAAACTATGATGTTATGCCAAGTATAGATACTTACTATAATACGACTTTATAACTGTAAATATAATAATTTTTATCTACTATATATATGGGAATGACATTATATACTACACTCATTTCTACTTTACATATTACTATTATTTTAATCAAACTATTCTATGTAAATACTTCATTAGATATTTTTTAATTTTCAATTTAATTCTTTTAAAAAATATTTGTTTTGTTATTTTCAATGGTCAGTTCGGTTTTTAATTTTGTCCTAATATTCCTAATTTTGTATATATTTTAATAATTTCGCTTAATAAAGTTAATTTTTATAAAACTAACCGTTTGGATTTGCAATATCATTATCAAAACCTACATATAATTAAATATATATATATATATATATATTTAAAAAAAACATTGAAAGAAGGAATTTGAAGAAAAAATAAAATTTCCTTGAATTTGCACTCAAATTTCGAGTGATGGGCACTGTCAGTAAACTTATTTAGAGTGAAACCGGAGCCAGAACATTAACTCCGATTGCTACCAAACCTCGTAAGCTAATAGCACTTATTATTTGACCTATTTTTGTCACCTTGCTAATAAAAAAATTTTGAATTTTTTTCTTCATATATAAGCGACCCAGCCTAATGGACAGACAGACGGGCGGACATCGCTTTATAAAGATAGTCAAAAAGTTTTGATAGTTAAACACATCAGTACAAAATCATTATACCCTGACCACATATCGACAAAAGGTATAAAAAAATTTGTTATCCTACTATGTATTATATTTTTCCGGTTGATGACATTTCGTCATAGTCGTCTATAAAGAACAATTAACTAACTAACTATATATAAGAAAAAAAAAATTGTTTTAAAATATACCATCACTTAATTATATTTTTATGTATAAGTTGTTTGTGTTGCATTAACACTTACAGTATAATTCTGCATACGTATGAGTAATATTTGTATTTAAATAAAATTATCACTAATACGCTCAAGATGCTCGCAGTATGTTCGCAAATCATGACTAATTATTTGCAATTACACAAGTGCAAAGTAAATGTGCCTTGCATAATGCGAATGTAGTTAAATCGGCTTAATTTAGATTTTACAGACATTTGCTTAAATATGCACACCCGTAATTTAAAGCATTTAGTTTCACATTTCTATGTTTTGACTTGAAATGAATTGCAGTGCTTTCATATAAGTTTTGTATTTATAAATTTTTGTATAGATAAATCTACTTACTAATTATTGATGGCGTTTCATTGTTAATGATTTCCAAAGTATTGTGAATTACTGTACTCCTACCTTTAAAAAAATTTCATATGTTTTTATATGGAAATAGGTTTAATTTGTAAGCAAAAATTATTTTATTTAAATAAAATTCAGATTTACGTATATCTTTACGTACAGCGTGATGAGTGAAGTATATTTCTACATATTTTCCATACAAAGAATGCACCCAGTTTGATATCGGTGAGCTTTGCAAACGGTTTTTCCCCAAAGACAGCAAGCTAACTCGTGGTTATGACTTAATGTCTCGTTATTTTCTTGCACGTAATATATAAAGAGAGTTTAGTTCAGGTATATTCTACCATACAGAAGTAGCACATATACCTCGACTTCTCTGCGCCGTATATGGTAGGGAAAATCACGCAAAAGCGAACGATGCTAATTCTAAAAGTATATGAAAGAATTGTACTATGTTCAATAAATAGTTGCATTCAAGGCTGATAGGTCAATCATGTTACTAAATAAAACAATTGACCGGCCGCCGGTTGGTTTTCCGTTTACACCTTTATCCAGAAATCACAAGTTCGGTTTTAATATAATATTATTTCTGGAATCTTCTTTTCAACAGTCTCGACTTCTGACGTATTGTGAAGAGTACTCTGCAATACTGTGCATTTAAATTTCCTTTCCAACCCAGGAAACAAGTGTAATATCTTTGGTAAATTAGAGTGTGCACTGAAAGTGTGGGGCCTTTTTTCATTTGTGGAATCGAGCGCTTGTTCTTGTCAATTTGTTTTTTAGTAAATTTTGACCCAACTCATAAGATGGGAAGAAATTGTACATTGTAACGTTATGACATTTAGGTCCTCGACCAGTGGCAATAAAACTCGTTAGCTTTGATTTTTTCTGGATCAGCTTCAGAAGCTCTCCCAAGGTATGGTTGTATTTTCCAGACATAGAAGTACCCAAAATTTTAAACTATATATCTCTAGTTTGCTTTGCATAAATAAACAACCTCCATGTAAACCAGGTAGCAGTTCGTCTACAGTGACTTAAGGATTGAAAAGCACTGGTAACATTTCAGATCACATATCCCACAGATGACGAATTGGAGCAAATTTATCGACGGATCTGATTTGGCGAAGTCTAATTTTATCACCGAAGCGAATAATTTTGGTCAAGTAATTAATAATTTTTCTAAAATTAGGCACACTCCGAATAGGATACGGAACAGCTCGTTATTCATATATATTCAATAACATTCAACTTACTTGTGAACGCCAACCAATATCAAAGCAGCCAATTATGCATGAAGAATCGAATTCCTAATAGTTTGAATTCTTAAGCCGGCTAAATGCATACTTTTTTGAAAATGATTTTCTTACTATGCGGTTGGAAAGGCTACCAAGAAAGCATCCTTTATACCATTCACGCGCAATGAAGTAGTATTAGTAGTACCTGGCCTTAGTCTCAACACATTAGCGGTTCGACCGCATCCTGCTCTTTGCATAGCTATTGCGCTACGAAGCTTTTTGTGATTTGGGACAACCAAAGGCTCAATATTATCAAAATCAGCACAGGCATCAACTTCAGCATCAAAAATCCATAGCCTTATATTTACAAAACAGTTGTTTGGTTTCTTGCTTTTTTTTACACTTGGCGTACAGGGTACTATTTTCATACAACTATCCTATGCCGAGTAGAAAACTACACCAATCATAGCAAATTGAAGTTGTGGAGAAACAACGATCCAGGTATGATTTGAAACTTGAAAGTAATTCATTTCGGTTCATATACATGATAACGAAAAAGTCAAGAAAGATGGGCAACCAAACGTTAAAAAAAATTCATTTTCTACAACAAGGTAGGATTACGAATAAGACGAAATATAAAATTTCATCATTTTCAGGTGATGATAATCGACAATTATGCGAGAGCTGTGATTTAAGTGTATTTAATGGTAAAATTAATGCAGCAGTTGTCTTTTAAACATTAAAAAATAATGATCTTATTCAAATGTTAGTAGAATCCTACCAAATTTGTATCCAGGGCTACCTCATTTGATGAAATATGGAGTTGTATATATGTTCAAATGTAAAGATTGTACTGATCAATATGTGGGGACAATGGGATAACAACTTTGTAAAAGAATAAACCAACATAAAAATGATATCAAATATTATTCATCTGACAAAAAATATCAAACTGGAGCTGTCCACCATTCCATTTCCCTTGGTCATACTTTTGATTATGACCCAACGATTGTATTGGCAACGCAAAAACAATACCCTAAACGGATTATATTGGAGTCGATTAACATTCATCAGAGACGAAGATCCAGTGTGAATCTATGATCTGATTTTGATAATTTAAATCCAGTCTACACTCAATTATTGGACCTTTTGAAAAAGTTAAGGGTTAAAAAAACTGTGCCTCATAACAAATTTATTTAAATATTCGTGAACACCATGTATTTTACTTAAGTTCCACATCTGTTTTATTTTTATTTATTTACTATACTTCTAACGTTTTTATCAATAACTTTGGATGCAATTTAATGATTGAGAAAAATTATTAATATGGCGATAACGAAAAAACTTTTGGTGTGACAATTTATCTTATTAATTATAATTTTTGTAAGTCTTATATTGTATAATATTACACTTTTGTTTGGTAATGTTCCCTTTAATGAGGGGATCAAATAAAGCTCGAAATATTCGATAAAAATCTGAATTTGATCCATTGCAGAAATATTGTTTTAATGAAAACGAATTGAACTTTAGTTTCACAATTGCATTTGTTCGATCAGTAGTTTGATAGGTACTTATCGTTCCACATTACAATATTAATTCAAAAAAAAAGTTTTGGTTAAAGTTGTAAGCTAAATTTATTAATTGTTTCTACCATACATAGATAGGGTCTTCTAACATATGTGTTAATATTCGCTCTCGTCCTACGAAATGGAGCCATTGTATAATTTTTGTAATACATAGCTATATATAATTGTTCATTATCCTGCATTTTTATGTTTCATCGTTCTTCGGCGAAAATGTTAACTGATGCATTTCTTTTATTATGACTGAATAGAAATCCCTATAAATATAATAAACGAGACACGATTTTTTGGTTGTTAGTTTGAAAACAAAACATTCATTGTTATTTGCGAACTGCGTATATGTTTTGGTATAAATTGTGTTAAAATTTTTTTTTCATTACTTTAATACGTGTTGCTTAACTCAATAAGTTTTAAAAGTGAAGCAACTACATCAATGTTCCAAGAAGAAACAATTCAAACATAGGCACAGTTTCAAACCATTCCACATAGCCGGGAATGTTAAACGTTTCGTGAAGCCTGTGAAGTATTAAGGTTGATGGAAAATGACACACTCTGGGACCTAGCCCTAAAAACGCCGAGTTATATCTTAATTAGTATGAATCTTAATTAGTATGAAGGCAAGTAATTAATTCTCATGCAAATTTAGATATGAAAAGATTTTGCATAGCGAAAGCCAGCTGGCTTAATTCTGAGTGATGGGGAAATTATTTTCTAGAGTCTTATGTTCATTATATCTGTGGTCATAAGCATTAACCGCCTAAGTCGAAAATCATGCTTTCAAGAAAAATTGCTTTTTATATACAGAAGCGTTTCTGAAAAAATTAAGGAAAAAAATTTATTGCAAAATGAAAGATTCTTACACGCACAATGCTAAGATCAAAAACGATAACGAAAATCTCGTTTGTTTAGGAGATATTTAATGGAAAGAAACATAAATGCTTAATGCATATGAAAAATATGAAATTAAAAAGATTATATCGACTAAAGCTTTTATTGCAAAGTAATGTTTCATTTGTTGCCTGGTATATCGCACCTTTACCTCTAAAGTGCGTCACCTCAAAATTTTTCAATCTTCACTTTTTGCAGAAAACGATACATAGTGGTAATAGCTATCCACTGTATAAATCTTACAATGATTTTTCTAGTCTTTCGCAAAAAAAAAATACAGTTGTAACCCTCTTTGTGTGATAAGGTTAGCTTCTTTAGAATCCACTAGAAAGACATATTTTGAGTTCCACCCAAAAAACTTGTTATTTTTAATGATCACTGAAAAAATCGCAAAAACAACTACTGTTGTATACTTATTATTCGCAATTCTTTGCAATGAAAGAACTGTTTTTATATTTTATAGTAAACATAAAAAAAACGTTTTTGCCTCTACTGAAAATTTGTAAATTTTGAGTTGACTCACTTTAGAGGTACAGGTGCGATATGTTGAATTAAGCGATTACTGTATATTGATATTTACCATATCATAAAATTAGACCATTTTGAATTACTAATACTTCGTTAAAAAAAAAAAAAAAACATGTGATATAAAAATTCGCTATTTGTTGCTAAATTTTGTTTACAGAAAACTTCATTTAATGGTACCTATGTAAATAATCTAAAAAGTGAAAAATGCAACTGTAGAACATATTAATCCAAGTCATTCTGTTTCTGTGTCATTTTCGACTAAGTCTAGATGTATGTCTATAGTGTCCTGTGTTGATAAATTTTTATAAAATGAACGAAAATATGTATTTCTAAATGGAGGTAAATCAAGGGGATTTTTTTCTTTTTTGAGCTAATTTTTATATATTCGTTTAGTACAGATAGGTCGTCTTTCTTCAATGAATTCACACCGCGTTTTAACAAATTTAACAAAGGAAGCATCTATGTCTAATGTGGTTTTATATTCAATTTTACTAAAATTGGTCTTTGTATATCTTAGCAATCTAATATTTTTCCAAGCGAATCTTTCCCCATATTGGTTTGTGAATCTCCACATTGACTTTGTTTTTAATAGAAGAGAAAAATTAAAAAAGTTTTCTGCATTAACTCCATCGACGTTAATTGTATGTTTTGTACCTGCACATCTAACAAAATTTTACCAGTTGTGTTGATGGTGTACCTAAATATCAGTTCTTTTCTCTTTCCTTTCTATTACAGAGTGATTACATTACATTCCTTATGCATTTGTCCAAGTGCTAAAAAATTATGTTCAATTGTTTCTAAATCTAGATTGATTTGAAGAGCCAATATGAACATTGCGCATACGAATGAGTTCTTATTTTGTCCCATGCGGGAATCACAATAAATTGCGGGATTAACTTGTTTAAGATTAATTATATGTTTGAACAAGCACGATGCAATTTGGTTGCCACCACGAGCAGATAATGCTTCATGCCACATATAGCAATTTGGGATACCAGTTGTACAGTCATGAACGGTCAAATTTGCCTTCTGTAAAAACTAATTGGGTTCCTCAAGAAAGGTTAGGCAAACACTGTTGCAGATCAAAAGTATAGACGTTGACTGTAGAATTATAATTCTGGAACAAATTCAGGTTAGCAAAAGCTAGGTCGATTCTAAGAGTGAGGGGTGAAAATAGAGGCTAAATAAGAAGACCCGTATCGCGGCGTTTGTTTATGTTAGTTCGAATTTTTTTTAATCGACCTTCGAACTTTGCAGTCAAATGCCGATTTTCAACATATTGTTTATATGGGTTTTTGGTTATAACTCGTGGACTAATTGATATTTTTTCAATCTGTGAAAGCTAAATTATTTCTAGAGACCTGTGCAACAATTGAAATTTTTTAGAAAACTGATTTAGAAAATTTTTGTGGTGCTTATGAAGCAAAATGTTGGAAAAATTATTTTTTTTTTCATGCTTTTTGAAAATATTTGCCACAAAACTAAGTTTTTTTTTGCTTTCTGTGTGATCTATAATATGCTTCTCAGTTCATTCGAAAAGAAAACAATCATAATACAAAACTTGCGTTTTCCAGCTTAATATTAATTTACTTCTCATTTTTTATGCACCAATTTTGTTCAGAGTTGGTTTTGAAGAAACATTGAAAAAGAAATTATAAAAATATGGAAAAAATATATATTTGAAATGTTAGTTATGAAATGTTTTAAGTAAAAAAATTAAATAAATTAAATTAATGATTTGGGCAGTTGCCGTTTAGCAGGCGGCTGTGGATCAACATCACTGCTCTCTCTAATATCTTGGTCATCGTCATCATCATCGGAAAGGTCGATAATTTCGTCCTACAGATATTCTGGAATTTCATCTTTGTCTTCATCTTCTTCCTCTTTTTCCTCGTCTTCCTCTTTTTCAAAGGTGTTTTTTATACCACCAATAAATTTCAACGAGTATTGCATCTGGAGATTTCTTTCCTCTGTACCTGAAACGAAAATAGTTTTCAATCGTTAACATGTTTAAATTGTGAACTCTGACAAAGATATTAGAAAAATCTAGGAATTCAAAATATAGTTACCTTATTTCAAATGGAAGCGCAGTTTGGTGATAACGTTCGCCTTGCTCATCAGATTCAGTGGGCAACTGTTGAGCGAGTTGATCAAGATGCTGATGCAAGAGATGAATTTTATACGACATATTAACCCCAATTTCATCGAAAGCTGCCAACATGTTTGCAACACATTGCCTGTAGTTGTCTTTGCGTTCTTTACCCAAAAGTCCTTTAATGACTGCTTTCAATGCGAGCCATGCATTTAATGCTCGGTCTGTCAGAACTTGGTCAAAATCTTGACGACTCATTAGTTTCCGTATATCGGGACCATTAACAACCCGTTCCTGAATTTTGGCGTTACTTGGTCTTGAGAAAATGTCTTTTAACCGGTTGAATACTGCTGGTCTCTTTGCGATACATTTCAAAAAATTTTTAGCAATGCCAAGTTTAATGTGGAGCAACGGCAACAAAATTTTCATTTCGAGAACAAGACTTTCATGTAGCCTATTGTGTTTAGGCCATTTCCGTCCAATGCGACGATTCCAGTTATGCTGTTTGTACTGGTTTCTTCCTTTAATACCTTCTCCGTATCGTGAATGCCAATCACACAAAAAAACAGATATTTTGGACGGCCAGATGCTGTTAAGCCTGTAATCAATGAAACTATTTTGAGGTCGCAGCAAATGCGCCACTGGCGTTCGTTATATTTGACTACTTCCAGAATGTTTTTCAAATTATCGAAATTTTCACTAGTGTCAGTGCTATACGCAATCGGAAGAGTAGGCATTCTATTTATCTTGTGCAAAAGCACAACCTTTAAACTGATTAGTGAACTATGGATGAATAAACGCCAATCATCTTTCTTATAGGTTAACCCTATCGTCTCCATTAACTTTTCAATATCGTTGCAATAAGCGAAATTTTTTGCATCATTCACATTGAAGAACTTTTCTAACTCTTTTTGGCGTTTTCGATATGATGTTACCTTTCACCAGCAAATTTTTTTCTTTCAAAAATGAAGCCAGTAGGTTTGATTTTTTCTGAGTCAAACACAAATTTGCAACAATTCCATCCAATTGGTTTTGTGTTACTAGAATTGGGTCATTTGATGTTTCTTGGGATGTACCTTTACCAGGGTCGTATTCTGAGAAGAAATCCATGGATGTAGCAGCGGTGGTTGTAGTACTGATATCTGTTTGAAGATCAATATTTCGGTGTGTGGTACTGGAACGAATTCTGAGTGAGGTAATGGTAATTGGACACTTGACACTGCTACATAAGTTTTATTCTTTGCTTTCCTTCTATTAAAAGTTTTATGGTAGCTGATATATCCATAGCAATTTTCTTCTTGATGCGGGCTGTTGTCTATACCAAAAGGCATAGCCTTCTTCTTTTCACTTTTCCATTGCATAAGAGTTGAATAGCAACTAAAGCAAACTTTTTTGGGGGAATAGTTTACGTCAGTGATAAACTCTTGCGAGAGATATTGTTTATAGGCTTCCAAAAAAAAAAATCACTCGCATTGCCACATTTTTCATCGCTTGCTATGAAACGTCCACAAACGTCACAAAAATGGTCCATTACATTTTGGTTCCGATATTTTTAATGCAATATATATAATACAATTTTTATACCCTATACCACTATGTGGTTTGGGTATAATGACTTTGTGCTGCTGTTTGTAACAACCAAAAATATTTGACCTAGACCCATCTTTAATTATACCGATCGAATCAGAACCACTTTCTGAGTTGATTTAACAATGTCCGTCCGTCCGTCCGTCCGTCCGCCCGTCCCTCCGTCCGTCCGTCCGTCTTTGTGTCCATGTAAAGCTTGTAATCAAACTGCAGGTCGCAAATATGAATATATTTTGACGAAATTTGGTATGTAAGATTTTATCGGCCACGGGATGAACGATGTTGAAATTGGTGAGAATCGGTCCATGTTCAGACCTAGCCCCCATACAAATTACCCATATGAAATCGACATAAATTGCCATAAGATCCAAATTTTCATATAGATCTTACTCAAATTGGGTTTGTACGCGTTCATTATATCCACTAATGAGTAGTCCAAAAATGATCCCTTTGACCCCATATAGAGCTGCTTCCCGATCTTCACTTAAATCTATTAAAAAAAGAAAAATATTGCACTGATTCTTCTCAAATTTTGTTTGTACATATTTTTGCAAAATACAAGAGACTTTACCAAACATGATCAGGATCGGTCCATTTTTGGACCTAGTCCCTTTATAGATATAGCATCCGATATGAACTTTTTCATATCTGCAGCCAAAAAAATTAATAAAAATCCCACTCAAATTTGGTTTTTGCTTATTTTCAATGTCCAGTTAGTTGGGCCTAGGAGGTAGGGTTTCTAAACGCATGGTATAGGGTATCGTATAGTCGGTCTAGACCGACTGTAATTTTCTTACTTGTTTTTTTTTTTTTGTTATTTTTATGAAACCGATGCAGTTAACTTAAATCACTCACAAAATGAAATAAGTTCCAAAAAAATTAATAGCGAATTTTAAGCGCCCCGGTAGGTGAGTAGGTAGCGTGCTCACCTATCATGCGGGGGTCGTGGGTTCGATTCCCACCAGAATCGAAATGGCCAAATGGTCTTTGTCACCTGGCTTATCCCTGAACCCAAATTAGAATACAAATTTACTCTGTATTGTAATTAATATAAATAAATAAATAAATAAATAATAGCGAATTTTATCACGACCGAGCGAAAATTAAAGGACATCAGCTTCGGCTTATTTTCGAGTCTTAACTGAATCTTCTTTTTGAAATTAGTTCGCTTGTATGAAATAAAAAAATTGCTACTTGTGCGGTGGTTGAAAACAAAAAATTTGTTTTGCTAATTCCTAATTCTTGGAACTTCCCTTTTTAATTACTTCTACCTATATCGCTATTTATTTATTGGTTTTGGTATTTTTAACGCAAATTATCGACTAAGACCATTTTCTTTTCAAATGAAATTTATTGAAGAAACTGAGATGCATATTATAGATCAAACAGAAAGCAAAAAAGACTTTGTTTTGTGGAAAATATTTTAAAAAAGCATGAAAAAAATAATTTTTCCAACATTTGGCTTCATAAGCACAACAAAAATTTTCTAAATCAATTTTTTTAAAAATGTTGATTGTTTCACAAGTCTCTAGCAATAATTTGGCTTTTAAAGATTGAAAAAATATCAATTAGTTGACGAGTTACAGCCAAAAAAACCATATAAACAATATGCTGAAAATCGGCATTTGGCTGCAAAGTTAGAAAGACGATTAAAAAAATTCGAACTAACATAAACAAACGCCGCGGTAGGGGTCTTCTAATTTAGCCTCTATTTTCACCCCTCACACTCAGAATTGACCTAACTTTTGCTAACCTGAATTTGTTCTACAGCGTTATTGGCAGCTGAAGCTTTCGACTTCCTTTTCGACTCATATCCTAAATCTGCTTTACGTTGACGAGTTCAATTTCTAAATCACGTACTAGGCTTCCTATTTTGCAAAACCAATTCTAGCTCTGACTTGATCACATTTAGAACAAGTATCTAGGCTACGCTTCTTAAATTTTATATTTATTCCTGTAAAACATTCTTAGGGGATGACTAAATACTTTCAATAGACAATAAAAAAGATGCTTACCTTCGAAAACAGATTTACATTTAAGGCAATATAACGTATGCATATGAGATAGGGATAAACCGGCATGTAAATATTTACAAATATTTTTCGCGAATATGCTCTTTTTGATGTGGTGGGAGCGTCATTGAGTACGACGTCTTCTTCTATATCATTACATTCCCAGCCCAATCAGAAATTGAAAGTTCGTAGTCGGGATCTTGAACTGAGTCATCACTCTCATTAAAACATACCAACAAAAATGCATTACCTGTTTATGTAGAGATAGAACATCTGTTTAAACATTTTCAAATTTGCAATAATCATTTATCTTTACTTTGGTTCTTAAACAAACTCTATTTTTTAAAACAAATCATTTAAGAGAAAATGCGCAAAACAGCTTATGTTATTACAGGCTATTTAGTACATCAAAATTTTATGGAAATATATTCGTAAGTATATATAGGCGCTTTTTATAAATGTATTGAGGCTTCACTATGACTTAGACCAAGATGTTTTTATTAATATCTTTTCAAAAAACATTGTTAGGCAAATGGGGATTTCAGGTTAATATAGAGTTTTGTTAGTAGAATATGATAGCATACATAACTCAAATCGTTCTTGAGTCGACTTAGGCGGTTATCGATTGCGACCACAGATATGTGCAATTACCTTATTTACCATACTTAACAATGGTATGCCTCTCCAATTCCTTCTATTGGAAAAATCAACTTTTTTAGGAATATTTATAATGACGCCATCAGACAGCTCATAACGCAAAGATTCATGGGCCCAAAACTCCCTAATAATGGGTTTCAGCCATCGTGCTCTGGTTGTTTGGTCGGCTGTAAGCAGCTCTGGACAGATGTTATCCAAACAAGGAGATTTATTTGGTTTGAAATATTTTATCGATTTGCTAATTTCGCATATCTCAGGGCAATCTGTAGAGATGTCGGCATTTGGTGTATGAGAAGCACATGCGCAAATGGGTTGACATTGAGCAGTAGATGTTGATAGCGAGCCGGAGTAGAAGCTCGCTCATAGTGTAACCTGGTGGGCTTTCGATGTTATAAGTTCTCCCACATCGTGTTTTAAAGGTTTTCCTGTCGATAATTTTCTATTTGTCAGCTCGTTGGCAGACATATGCATGTCCCTCACACGATGGACTATTTTATTATGAATTATATACTGCACACCTTGTATTTGCGACACTCAACTTTTTGAAAATAGAATGGTTTGACAACGACTGTTGAGCTATTTTTCAGCTTTTTGAATATGTTTTTACTCTCATACTCTTAACCCCAGACTTGTGAAATGGGTGGTCTATATTAATAATAAAGGCCAAACTTACTGTGTTATGTACACTTAAAAAAAAAAGAAATTCACTGAAGCCAACAGTTAAAAATTCAAACGAATATTACTTTGCAACCGTTCACCAGTTAGATTTTATAGATTCTAATAATTGAGCTGTGCTTTAAATAAATTTTATTTACTTCAATTTTACTTTTAAAATATTTAATTTACCATATAAATATAAAAAACCAAAAAAATCATCTCTCCATAATATTATCCTGGTTTTTTTTTTGCATTTTATGTTAAACCCATGCAGCTCAGAACAAAATATGAATTGGTTTTATTTTTCTTCGTTTCGACAAAGAATCTCTGCAGAAATATGCACTAGAAGAAATAATGGAAAAATGAATTTTTTAATAATTAAAAGCATCTTGCATCTCATGCATTAATAATTATTATAAATTGAACATTTGAAAAAGAAACCAAAAGTGTAATTAAAATTTTTTTTACAACTACACCATGTACTTACACTTATGCATATGGAAAAACTCATAAATATGTACGAATAAAAAAGTAACAGTGAAAGATTCTAAAAATGAATCTGGTTGTTCTCGTTATGTGAACAAATCACAGATATCAGATAAAAATCGTTTGACTCGCATAAATTTGGTTAAAGAACATTTGAACTTGTCAAGATGGAATTGGAGTACGATTCGCTTTTCAGATGAGTTCAAGATTAATTTAAGAAGCCCGATGGAAGATAGTTTGTATGCCGACCAACGAGAAAAAGACTACACTCAAAATACAAAACTAATATGTTATATTTGAAATTGCAAAATATTACGGAACAGGAATACTTCCGATTCATACTCTAACTCGAATTAGAAACAGGAAAATACTAAATGTATCCATACACGGAGTAAAATATACCTATTTTCTGTAAGTTTTCAATATGACTATGGCTCAAAATATACCTCAAAAGTTATAACCGAATGGCTAAGATCTAATGCAGTTGGTGATATGAATGGTCAGCCAAATCACATGATGTTGATTCCAAGGAAAATCTTTGCGAGATAGTAGTTCGAAATATATGGACGCGAAATTTCACGAACAAAACCTCTTTGATAGATGCAGTTAGTTCAGGGCGGCAAAAAATTTCAATGGATATCATCAAAAATTTCGACGTTGTGAAGCTTTACTAAAAAAATAAATAAGAGGAAAAATTTCAATTATTGTGAAATAAAGATTATTCGAATATGAACATGAATATTTTAGATATAATTAAGGTAAATATTTAGAGATAGTTAAGAAGTATTATGTGATAAAATTAATAATCATATATTAATGAAAAAAACACATTTTTCTAATCATTAAAATATTTTCGTGTGCACTTAGTTTATGGTGTAATTAGATGCACATTGAAGGCAAACCCAATGTCATAAAAGAACAACGGGTAGCAGACAATTATCATTTGTGTGCGTTTCTGTAGAAGTCTCACACAGTGATAAGATCACACACGAAGATAAGACTATAGACTAGACTAGTTTTAAGATTTTAATGTTTAGTATTTAAGGCTAAATTTTGTAAATAAATTTAGTGTCTTACTTGAGTGTCTTATTTGAGTGTCTTAAAAAGAGTCGAATAAAGTGTACAATTATTACTAAACATTTCACATATTATAAGTTTAATTTGAAGGAAAATCATTTTAAATTTATACAAAGATATCTATCATTTTGTCAGCAGCATAAATATGAATGCAGAATGGAAATTTTCAGACTGATTATTACTTTACGTTTCTTTTGCAGTTGAATACAATATTAAATATGAATACCATTTAGATTTAAATATAAAATCAATAACAAGTAAATTAATTCTAAGTACTTAATGACTTATATAGAAATTTAAATAACATGCCTGTCCAACTATGCCAGCGTCCGTCTGTTTCTATTTCACTTTATTGGTCTGCTATTCTGCACTCATCTCCCTTTAACCCTTGCCGATCTTCTTAACCCTTCTTTGTACGATCCCACATGAATACTCTTCAGTTTTATTTATTTCTGAAGTTAAGATTTTTTCTTTTTTTAATTTAGGAAAATATAAAACTTTTTAAATTATTAATAAGCTTTTTAATTTTATGATCCAATTTTTTGATATTGACCGTTCAAGCCGTCAGATATATATTTTACTAAAAGTTTCCATTGTATTGTCACCCATTGTAAATATCAATACTGTAAACGTCAGATATATGCTTCTCGAATATTTAAAGGCAATCCTCGTTATTTCAGTTGTAGCCTCAAAATAACAAATATTATTAAAAAATTGCTCTACACCAGTCAGGTTATATGTAGAGTATACGGAAATTGCAGTAGAGCACATTTTCATTCATTTATCTTTAACCAAATACCAACCTTTATTGATGTTGGCTAAAAAAATTGAATTATCAATACATTTTTAATATATTACCCAAGTCAGCATTATCTAATCTGATTTTAAATCCTCCTTAGGCTGTAGTAGCAAACAGCAAAGAACAAATATCACTCAAACACACCAGCAATTGGGAAAAGTTTTTTTTTATTGCTTTCACTGCATGAGGTTTTTATTTCCAAAATGACTTAAAATCTTAATAGTGCTTTAATGAAGTTTATCCTCAATTCTTTGTAAGCAAATATTTTTAAAATGAATTTGTTATTTTTATTTATCTGACAAGCTTTCACTGTTTATCATGCAGTGCGCTTTTGAAAAAAAAAACTCCAGTATGCAAAAATTTTCCAGAAAAAGGATATTATTTGTTAAAAGTTTTTGTTTTTATTGTTATTATTGTATTATTTACACATCACTCATATTTGTTGTGTTTTATATTCACATGGTTCTTTATGTTTGGTTTATTATTATTTTTGTTTTTTTTTTTTTTTTTTGTTTTTTCTTCATCCAAAGAAATAATTCTGTAGTCAAAATAATGTTGTTGTGTGCATGTTGTTTATTCTTCCTGACTTATAAAACCTTCACTTGAAAATTTCTCCATAACCATGAACTTTCTAACTACAAAACAATATTTTACTTGTATACAAATGAAAATAGTTTTCGTATTTGTACACTTTTCAAGTTCCAGAACATAAGTTTTTGAAGGCATATAGTAAGAGCGAAGGCGAGAGAGAGAGAGATATATAGAGAGCGATAAAATGCGAGCAAGAGATATTAAATGAAGAATCATCAGTTTTTGGTTTGCAATAAATAAATTATGAAACTGAAAGTTTTCTCGTGGCCATAGGTTAGACTGCAACGTACATTGCACAAACATACACACTAGGGCGGGTCGATTTGTAGGGAGGCAAAAAAATCGCTCAAGTGACAAGGAAAATCATATTATAGGGATCAAAATAAGAAACTTTGCCCAAGTAACCATACCTCTACAACGAATTCTGATGTCCCAACTTTTGACCTGTATGTCTGTCGGTCTGTCTGCCATGGGGCAACGCCATTCCCCCTAACGCAATTAATCCGAAACTTGGCCTATAGTCTTGTTGTGACTACATATTATTTTTGGGGTAGTCACGCAGAGTCACGCATAGTCACGAAATGATGTAAAAATTATTTACCCTCATCCGATCGGTCTTTTTGAATAACATAACATATTCAATGATAATTCTTTATTAGCAGAGTAGAAGATACGTATACGTAAGAGTGTTAATTTTAATATTAAATCAAACATAGTCAGCCCAACTCTAAACAAAAAATGGTGATTTTTTGAAATGTTTGTATGGGGAACCCCCAGAGGGTGTGCACTAGCATGGGGGCCTGCCCTCCAAATTTAGATGGGGTCGATTGCGCCACTCTAAATGGGTCAAAGTGAGACAGATAGACAGACAGGTCAAAAGTCGGGATATCAGAATTCATTTTAGAGGTATGGTTGTTCGGTCAAAGTTTCTTATTTTGTTCCCTAGAATACGATTTTCCTTGTCACTTAAGCGATTTTTAAATCGACCCGCCCTAATACACACACTATGACTGGCCTGTTCACACTGTTGCTGTATGTTGTTAAGAACCAGAGAATGTTACTGTTACAGAGAATGTTACTGTACTTTATTCACAAGACCAGAATAATTTTAATGCAAAATTTCATATCGAACGCTGTATTTATAAGGGGATTAGGACGAAAAACGGACCGATCCTGAACATATTTGGTAAGGTCACTTATTTTTTGCAAAAACATATACAAACCAAATTTAAGAAAATTTTTTGCATTATTTTTGTTTTTTCTATAGATTTAAGTGAAGATCGGGAAGTAGCTCTATATGGGGCCTATGACTAAAAATTGTCCTATAGGTATGATTTTTGGACTATTGATAAATGGATGTAATAAACAAAATTTGTTTTTGATATAATGGCAATTTTAGTCAATCTCATAGGGGTCGTTTGTATGGAAAATAGGTCTAGCCCCATACGTCTTTTCACTTATTGCAACAGCATTCATCCAATGCCCGATAGAAGCTCACACACCAAATGTTATCCAAATATGTTCACACATATGATCTGTAATTTGATTACCAAGTTAACGTGGACACACAGATGGAGAGACGGACGGGCGTACGTCGCTAAATCGACTGAGAGAGTGATTCTGTATTGACCGCTATAATAAAAGGTGGATCTAGGCCAAATATTTTTGGAAGTTACATACATTAGCACATGCATTATACCCCAAAAACTCTTTACATAACCGTGTTTTTTGAACGACTTTGGCATGATCATGTCGGTCTTGCTTTACTTTTTGCACGATATTTCTTGGGATAGAGTGCGCGGATCCAAATCTCGTAAGAAGTAAAAATACGTTTTTGATTTTATTCTGGTGGCAGCACCATTTCAGAAATATTAATTTGACGTTATTAAAAATAATGAAGCACTAAGCGCTTCACATTAAACTAAGATTGGCAAGATTCTAAGATTTTCATTTAGAGGAATAACGGAAGCATTTAACTCTGTTCCGCGGGCAGCGCACTAGACTATCCTTGATCTGATGGTATTTTTCAATTTATACTTCGCAAGTTTTCGATGTAGGTAACTAATTTATTTTAAGCTTCTTTTAAACGACTGAAGGAAGATTTGGCGATTTGAATGTTGCCGAATCATTTTATTCTATGAAAACACTGTGGAACAAATTCAGGTTAGCAAAAGTTACGTCAATTCTGAGAGCGAAGGGTAAAAATAGAGGCTAAAATAGAAGACCCGTATCGCGGCGTTTGTTTATGTTAGTTCGAATTTTTGTTTTAATTGACCTTCGAACTTTGCAGTCAAATGCCGATTTTCAGCATAATGTTTATATGGTTTTTGGCTATAACTCGTCGACAAATTGATATTTTTTCAAGCTGTAAAAGCCAAATTAGTACTAGAGACCTGTGCAATAACTAAAATTTTTAAAAAATTGATTTAGAGAATATTTGTGGTGCTTATGAAGCAAAATATTGGAAAAATTATTTTTTTAAGCTTTTTGAAAATATCTTCCACAAAACTAAGTCTTTTTTGCTTTCTGTTTGATCTATAATATGCATCTCAGTTTTTTCTTCGATAAATTTCATTTGAAAAGAAAATGGTCTTAGTCGATAATTTGCGTAAAAAATCCAAAAACCTTTAAACAAATAGCAATTTAGGTAGAAGTAATTAAAAAGGGAAGTTCCAAGAATTAGGAATTAGCAAAACAACTTTTTTGTTTTCAACCGCCGCACAGGTAGCGATTTTTTTTATTTCGTACAGGCGAACTAATTTCAAAAATGAAGACTCAGTTAATACTCGAAACTCAGCCGAAGCTGATGTCTTTTAATTTTCGCTCGGTCGTGATAAAATTCGCTATTAATTTTTTTGGAACTTATTTCATTTTGTGAGTGATTTAAGTTAAGTGCATCGGTTTCATAAAAATAACAAAAAAAAAAAAACATTTTATAATATATATTGTATTAAAAATGTCGGAACCAAAATGTAAAATGGACCATATTTGTAATGTTTGTGGACGTTTCATAACAATCGATGGAAAAAAGTGGCAATGCTAGTGATTTTTTTTGGAAGCAATACAATATTTCTCGCAAGAGTTAATCACTAACGTAAACTATGCCCTAAAAAAGTCTGCTTTAATTGCTATTCAACTCTTATGCAATGGAAAAGTGAAAAGAAGAAGGCTATGCCTTTTAGTATACCAGTGATGTGGTTAGACAACAGCCCGCATCAAGAAGAAAATTCCAATGGATGTATCAACTACCATAAAACTTTGAATAGAAGGAAAGCACAGAATAAAACTTATGTAGCATTGCCAAGTGTCCACTTACCATTACCGCACTCAGAATTCATTCCAGTACCAAGATACCGAAGTATTGATCTTCAAACAGATATCAGTACTACAACCGCCGCTGCTACATCCATGGATTTTTACCTAGAATACGACCCTGGTGAAGGTACATCCTATGAAACATCAAATAACCCAATCCTAGTCACACAAAACCAATTGGATGGAATTGTTGCAAATTTGCGTTTGACTCAGAAAAAATCAGAACTACTGGCTTCATTTTTGAAAGGAAATAATTTGCTGGCGAAAGGTACCAAAGTAACAGCATATCGAAAACACCAAAAAGAATTAGAAAAGTTCTTCAATGTGAATGGTGCAAAAAATTTCGCTTATTGCAACGATGTTGAAAAGTTAATAGAGACGATAGGGCGCCTATTCATCGATAGTTCACTAATCAGCTTAAAAGTTGTGCTTTTGCAATGCCTTCTATTCCGTTTGCATATAGCACTGACACTGGTGAAAATTTCGATAATTTGAAACACATTCTGGAAGTAGTCACATATAACGAACACCAGTGGCGCATTTGCTGCGACCTCAAAATAGTTTTATTGATTACAGGCTTAACAGCATCTGGCCGTGCAACATATCCGCGTGTTTTGTGCGATTGGGATTCACGATACGGAGAAGGTATTAAAGGAAGAAACCAGTACAAACAGTATAACTGCAATAGTCGCACTGGACGGAAATGGCCTAAAGGCAATAGGCTACACGAGAGTCTTGTTCCTGAAATGAAAATTTTGTTGCCGTTGCTCCACATTAAACTTGGCATTGCCAAAAATTTTTTGAAATGTATCGCAAAAAGACCAGCAGTATTCAACCGCTTAAGAAAAATTTTCCCAAGACTAAGTAACGCCAAAATTCAGGAAGGGGTTGCTAATGGTCCCGACATACTGAAACTAAGGAGTTGTCAAGATTTAGACCAAGTTCTGACAGACCGAGAATTAAATGCATGGCTCGCATTGAAAGCAGCCATTAAAGGACTTTTGGGTAAATAACGCAAAGACAACTACAGGCAATCTGATGCAAACATGTTGGCAGCTTTCGATGAAATTGGGGTTAATATGTATGTTATCAACTCGCTCAACAGTTGCCAACTGAATTTGATGAGCAAGGCGAACGTTATCACCAAACTGCGCTTCCATTTGAAATAAGGTAACTATAGAGTGTGCATATTTTGAATTCCTAAATTTTTCTAATATCTTTGTCAGAGTGGTACAATTTACACATGTTAACGATTGAAAACTATTTTCGTTTCAAGTACAGAGGAAAGAAATCTCGAGATGCAATACTCGCTGAAATTTGCTGGTGGTATAAAAAAACCTTTGAAGAAGAGGAAGACGAGGAAGAAGGGGAAGACAAAGATGAAATTCCAGAATATCTGTTGGACGAAATTATCGACCTTTCTGATGGTGATGATGATGACGAAGATATTAGAGAGAGCAGCGATGTTGATCCACAGCCGCCTGCTAAACGGCAACTGGCCAAATCATTTAATCATTAATTTATTTAATTTTTTTACTTAAAACTTTTCATAAATAACATTTCAAAAATATATTTTTTTCCATATATTTATAATTTCTTTTTCAATGTTTCTTCAAAACCAACACTGAACAAAATTAGTACATAAAAAATTAGAAGTAAATTCATATTAAGCTGGAAAACGCAAGTTTTGTATTATGATTGTTTTCTTTTCGAATGAAGTTTATTGAAGAAACTGAGAAGCATATTATAGATCACACAGAAAGCAAAAACATATTTTCAAAAAGCATGAAAAAAAATAATTTTTCCAATATTTTGCTTTATAAGCACCACAAAAATTTTCTAAATCAATTTTTTTAAAAACTTTGGTTGTTGCACAGGTTTCTAGCAATAACTCGGCTTTTACAGATTGAAAAAAATATCAATCAGTCGACGAGTTATAGCCAAAAACCCATATAAACAATATGCTGAAAATCGGCATTTGACTGCAAAGTTCGAAGGTCGATTAAAAAAAAATTCGAACTAACATAAACAAACGCCGCGATATGGGTCTTCTAATTAAGCCTCTATTTTTACCCCTCACTCTCAGAATCGACCTAACTTTTGCTAACCTGAATTTGTTCCACAGTGTTATTAGTTTTCATGCACCAATAATTCATCAAACGGACTAGCCATCACCAATTTAGAAATATTTATACACAAGAACGCCTCAAACTTCTATTGGTGCAAAGAATAATATATTAGATTTTGTATACCCTACTAGATGTAGCCCGATGCGCTTCGCTACACCCATCGCAACGAAATAAAAATAATAATATATGAACTCAAATCCCAAGTCTTTATAAACAACAGTACTCTAGATATGAGACTAAATATTTTGAAGGGAGGTACCCCGCCCATTAGTCTTATCCCGCCCATTATTTGTCTAACTACTAACATTAAAAACCCATGAATTCAGACAAAGTCCCAAGAGTTTCACCATTACAGCACTCCAGATGTTTGAGACTAAATATTTTCTTTGTATAGCTGATGTATCAGATAACGTTTCAAGGTTTTGTTTATAACATTTCTCTAGATATATGACATTAAACATTTACTTTGTAAAGGTATAAGTTTCAATTTGACGCCATTGGTGTAGTAAGCCATTGGCAAGCAACAGAAGATAACAGTTTGATAGCTGACACTTAAGGGAAAATTACAGGATAGAGCAATTTATATTCGTTATTATATTCCTAACAATGATTCCACTTTCAAAAATGCAGGCAGACTGACTTTATTGATGATCCTAAACACACTGGCTATCCAAAAATAAGTCGCTTAAATGTCAATATTGAAGTAGTGCGTAAGAGTGGGGTTGAACTTGAACTTATTAGGCCTGAGACAACTTCTGTAAACTCATGGTGAAAATTAACAGAGCATCAAATTAATATCTGTTAAACGATGTAAAACAAGTAGTGAGGCTTGGATCTATGCCCACGACCCCGAAACTACCGACCACTTGAACGAATGTTGTGTACAAGTTGAAGCCAGTTCGAAAATATCACGCCAATAGTGTTAAAAAGTCAAGGTTACGTTAGCAGCTTTCCTCGATTATCGTGCTGTAATAAATCCTTTTATAGGGCCAATTAATATCAAGTAATATTTTTTGAGTATTAAGCCATTCTTAGTGAGGTTACTTGCAGAAATAAGGCAATAATTATGGGCAGAAAATTCTTGGATATTGAATCGTGGATATTCCACGGTGTTATTCCAAAACCAACATTTTAGCCTAATTTGGTACTGCATGATTTTTGGCTATCTAGAAAACTTAATAGAACAATCCAGAGATAACGTTCAATTGTGTCAATTGTGTAGACAAAAGCATGGAGGCTATGATGGATATAAACTTTAACAATTGTTTCAAGAATTGGAAAATAACATAACGTAAATACAATATATTTTGAAAATAATCAAAAAGAATCAAAAGTAACCTTTGAAAGTAGTCGAATTATTTTTTGATTACTTTTGATTCTTTTTGATTATTTTTTGGTAATTTCAAGTAATTCTTATTATTTTTAGATTATTTGTAATTGTAATCAATTGGTAATAAAGAATTGCGCAATAGAGGGTTATATAATCATTACAATCCTTTTTAAAATGTAATGTAATTGATTACTAATCGCAATTGAAATTTAACAGCTATGATATAAATAAATAATTTTAAATGAGCCAAAAGGTATGCAAATGAATTTTAGCCATTTCACAATTCAACACAGGGCTTTTCCTTTTAATAATAAACACACAGACAATATGTGTTTTATGTATGTGTTAGTAGCAACTATAAAGAGGATTGCTTCAAAAAATTGTTCCAGACGATGCAATTCGGAAAACCTAGTGGAAAGCTAAAAAGATATATATTTAAAATGAACTATGCCTAGTCAAAATCGGTTATTAACTAGAATTTTTATATCGGTCACAGGAAATCGCCTTGTCTATTAATATTGTAGATGTAAGTCAGTAAGAAAGAAAGTAATTATGTAAGCAAGTAAGTAAGTAAGAATATATGCAAGTAAGTAAGTACATTATGCTGCGCTCAAGTGCATTGTAATAATTCGAGTTTTTTGAAAAATATGATACAATATAAATAAAATTATTTTGATGACCGTATACAAAGGTTTTGTGCAAAAACTGTAATCCGACATTTACCCTTCTGCATTCCTTCGATATGTGCCCTTCCTATGATCATTTGGGTCAATATAACCCAACATTAAAATGTTAACAAAATTTCATATTTAATATAGGAAATTTATTTGTTTTGTTGTTTTTTTATTTAGTATAATAAAAAATAATGAAAACTAAAATAAATAAGCCCTTTCTGAGCAATTATTAAAACAAAATATATATAATGGAATTGAATTTGAAATTCAGCCTTTTATTGTAAATAATAAAATAATAATTACTAGCAGACTCCAGCCCTCGAAATTCGAGTGAAAATTCTAGGAAATTGTATTTTTTCATTAAATAAAGACCCTAAAGTTATGCTAATCTATTGTAGCCAATTCAAAAATCAACACAAAAAAGCTCGGCTTTATTACAAACACATTAACAAATTTATAATTCTATATTCTATAATTTTATGTATGTGTTAGTAGCAAATTTAAATGCAATTTACTCAAAATAAAGGAAAAACTTTAAAAATCTGTAAATCTGTAAAACGGCTAAAAAGAAATACCTTTCAAATAATATACATTTGGTCAAAATCGGGATAAAATGGTGGAACAAATCATCGGTCAAAAGAAATCGCCTAGCCTATTAATATTGTGAATATTTTTAATGCTAATGTATAAAAATATAAGAATTTGTGTGACAATTTATACACAATATGACCGTGTGCTATTTGCAAATAAATTTTTTACAAGAATCACATTAAGTGGAATACCAAAAGAAACACCATTGTCGTTTATTTGGTAAATTACTGGACAATGGGAGTATTTGTACTTTTTTGTTTAGAACACTGCGAGGCACCTGTGAGATTAAAATGTTCTTGAATATTTTAACAAGATTTTTTGCTTCGTAAAATATGCTCATTTATTTGCTGATCTGCAACTCCAACTAATGTAATATTCCAACAGAGTAGTAGGATTGTATGTAGGCAAGTAAAAAAATTATCTCATGTAATTGTGCATCCCTTTGGGAGAGGGTCTGATAATATTAGCACCACTCTCTCACTTAAATTAAAAAATGGAAATATAACAAATGTAATACGAAGTACAAAAGTCTCAACATGATTTTTTTCTGGCTGTGTATTTCTTGCTTTGCCTGTGTACACTTCCATATTCCAGGCATATTTAGTTGTGAAATTGTCAAAATTTTTATGCCATATCTCGCTGGCTTTGATGGAATATATTGCCTAAAACTGCACCGACCTCGAAATGGATCCAATTGTTCATCTACAGTAACATTTTCATGTGGTTTGTAAAAACTTTGAGCTCATGACTTCGCTTGTCCCAAACGTTTCTCATCGGTGCTAGTTCGTCACGAATTCTTCTTTCTTCTCTATCTTCAGAGCTCTCAAACCGTGAGCACTTTGATGAGCTCACAAATCACTTGAGACTCATTGGTGCTCGAAAAATAGGTCTTCCGTTTTTTTTCCATTCAACAAGCTAGATGAGATTTATAAACTCCTGCCATTATTTTTAATCCAAGATATGCACCAAGCTCTACCATATCAATGATTTATATATATTTTTATATATATATTTGTATTTGTTGACACTAACAAATTGAATGAAGACTTTATATCTGTAACCATATCAACAAAATTTGGTTTTTTGGTAACCTGACTGTTTGAAGTAACTGAGCTGTGATCTACTTCTACTGCAACTTCCACATCCACGCTTCCCACGCTATTATTTGGTGATGAATATTATTCGTCTTCTGCATCGCTGTCGGTTGAAAAAATTTCGTCTTCATCACTATCATCGAAAATGTTATCATCTTCGTCATTCATTATTTGTTGCAAGTTCTCTAAGAATCTGAAGCAATTTCAGTATGGAACAATAATATGTTAGGAATTTCATTCTACAATACTTACTTTTCTTCTTTGTGCCATTATGTAAAAATACTCAATTATGATGAATTACAAAAAAAAAAAAAAAAAAAAAAATACATGCATGCACGCTGATCACCAAAAATTAAACTGAACTCACATCATCATAAAACAAATTTCAATAGATATCTTTGCGGGATTCTCCAAATCCCACTCACAGTTTGAGAATAATAAAATTTTAAATGAAAAAATATGACTGAAAAAATTATTGATCTATGATTCTGAATGAAGATGAACTCAATTCAGTTATATTCAATAAGAAAAAATGGCAAAGTGGAATTAAATTTGTAATATCGCTTGTTGGGTCATATTGACCAAAAGGATATTAAATATGTGTAAATCATGTTTTGAAATGCGGAGGGGGAGGAAAAATTTAAATTTTATTATTTTCTTTTAAAAGCATAACTTTCATCCCTGTAATGGATAAATTAAAGTTTCACGTTCATATCTTATAAGTAAAGGGAAAAAGTTTGCGTTAGACCAAAATTGGGTCAAATTGACCCAAGGACTTCAGAAGGGTTAACTTAGGACCTCTGTATCAGGGCATTCCTCCCATATCTTATTCTCTGACTTAGAACAACTCTCTTATAGTTCTGAATCTGGTTGGCGAACCATGGATGCAGTGTGATCATGGTTCATATAAATTTCACCAAAATTTCGAACTTAAGTAAGTAAATGTTATATTTCCCTAAGCTATTGTGCTTTCTTTCTTTAGTTAATATTTTCACCGTTATATTGCAGCTCTATTTTCTTGCAAAAAGAATGGGGAGGGGTGTGCTATATTAAAATTATTATTTATACCACCACCATATAACCTATTAAAATAACGTTTAAATATATCATAGTTTCTTATTGTATTTCTTTTTTCATAGTTTGTACTTAAGCACTTAACACTATGTTTTCATTAGTTAAAGTGTCTTGGGATAAGGCAAATAGTTTACTTGTCACTTGAAAGTGGAAACGGAAGTGAGTGGGTATGTCTGTATGTGTGTGTTGTATCTGTATAAGAGTGTTAAGAAGTTAAAACGGAAGTTTCTTCCTATGTGATTATGTATGTATATGTGTTAGTTTGTTCATCGCTCTGGGTACTTAACATGACAAAGGTGATTGCGTCAACCGCATTTAATGAAAGTTAATAAATGTTTTTCGAATAGTAAGTGTCGTTCGAGTGGTAGTGGTTAAAGAAAAGGAAGTTTTAACTTCAAAGTTGCTCAAGTGTTTAACAACAGAAAAGCAACAGGAAAATTATGATACTAAAACAGATTTTCCGTTTCAGTTATGCAAAACATAAAAGTATAGTTCGTTGGAAGTATTTATCCTTTGAGAGATACCTCCGGGATAAGGTTATGTAGTAGTTTTAAGATCTTCAGCATATCTAATGAAACAAGCAGATGGTTTATTAAACAGCTAAAGATATTTTGCTCATTTTACAGACAGGCAAAATAGACAACTGATTTGTTTTAAAGTTGGATAATATTTTTTTTATTGTCTTGCTGTTATCAAACATATTCTTATGTTCATTATTCTTTAAAAATTAGTTTTATTTATGTATAAGAAGTTTTGAAGGCAGCGAATGACTTGTATACAAGGATGAGAGATTTTGCTGTTTTGAAGGAAGTTTTTTTATTGAAGCAGATATGGCAACTATATAAATAGGTCGCTCCAACTGAATATTATAAACCACATTATGTATCCATTGAACGTTTTGGAGAAATTAAACAATGCTACTTCCGCATTAGATGAAGCCAATTGATCGCTTCGCCTCTAGCATTGCTATAAGATTTTGTAGAGATTTTGTACATAATAATGTGTAGAATTTGATGAACATTTCTGAAATTTTCATAAACTACGAGTAATTGATAAAGCCATAATGCTTATGCAATGCCTAATTGACAATGAAAAGACATGTTACCCTTACAATGCGTAATTCGTCAGCGACAAAAGTAGATTGCGAGCAAAGAAGAATAACTAAACAAATTTTTTAAGAAAAGGTAATTTTTGCAAAACTTACTTTTTAATAAAATTTACTTTTTTGAAAAGGTATTTTTTTAAGAAAAGGTTCTTCTGCAAGGAATTACACTTTTGAAGAAAATGTAATTTTTTTAAACCTTCTGTGAGTGACAAAAACAACACCTTCTCCAGAGTGAGAGGGATACCTGGGTACCCACATACATATTGCATAAAAATAACATATTTAAACCCATCGTATTGTACGTAAAATTTACACAAAATTATTTTTTCTAAAGATTCCCCTTATAATATTATATGCGTTTTGCGTTTTCCCCTTTTAAAAGATTTTAGCACAAAAATGTATTTAATAACCGCGATCATTAATATATGAAACAAAAATATTACTGTGGGAATCCCCGTAACTTGAATATGAATTTGGGTGTTCCCCTTTTATGAATTTTAACTTATTTTTCGCTATATTGACGTCATAGTTTTTGAACAGAACTTAATATTATTTTTCCCCTTTTTATGAGTTTAAACACATTCGACGACACATTGACATTACAGTTTCATTCCTAATTGTTTTGTGGCCCGGTATAAATGAACTGAGTTTGATAAAATGACAGACAGTGTCCGTCCTAAAATATTAAATTTATCAGAAATTCAAAATATATTAAGCGAATGTGAAAATGATGAGGAGGAATATATCGTTTCTGATGAGGAATATATTCCGCCACTTGGCGATATAAGATCGGAACCATCAGATGCTAAGCTAGTGCTATGTGTAGAAACTGATGAGGACTCATACGATTCAGATGACAACGAAGAAGTGGAATCGAATAGTGAGCTTTGTGGTAAAGGTGGAACTCGTTGGTGTCTTGATCCATTTCCAGAATTTCAGTCAATAAATCGGTACATTTTACGGCAACTTGATGGCCCAGCACCTAGCTTGAACAATTCTACACCAAAATATATATTCAAGAGTATTTTTTCCAGCGAAATGTGTGATATAATTTTACGTGAAACCAATCGAAAGGGAACACGAGTGACTGAAGAATACAATAGAAATTTGCAGAACAGCTATCCAAACCTAAATAACCGTAACCTAATGGAACTAAATTCGAAAAAATGTAAATGTATGCGTTTTTCTAGAAATAAGTAGTTTTTGGGCGGATATCAGCTTGAACTTGTTGATACTTTTCTGGATTTAGGGATTCTACTTGATCCTAAATTAAACTTTATATCTCACGTCACCATGACAGTTAACAAAGCTAGAGGTACACTCGCCTTTAATAAAAGATGGGCAAAAGAATTTATTGATCCTTACATAACCAAACAACTTTTTATATCTCTTGTAAGGCCTATTTTAGAATAAGGGTCAATAATATGGGATCCCTTCTATAACATTCATATTCAACGAATCGAGTCTGTACAGAAACAATTTATACTCTTTTGCTTACGTGGCTTACCTTGGAATTCTGCAATTAATCTACCTTCATACGTTAATCGACTTAAATTAATAAAATTACCTACTTTTGAAAGCCGTAGGACTATGCTAAAAGTAACATTTATGATCAACCTAATTAATAGTGAAATCTGTTCTGACTTTCTTGTCAACAATATAACTTTTAATGTTCCTCAACGAGTATCACGCCAATTCCAACCACTCTTTGTTAAATCTTTTCAAACCAACTATGCTCTAGCTGATCCTTTTAGAAGAATTTGTTGTGTTTATAATAATCTTTATCAATTAATTGATTTTTCGTTGAACACTGATGTAATTAAGCATAATATCATTATTTTCTTAAATTCCTAACTATTTTTTTTTATTTTTAAATCATTTAATTGTTTCAATATATGTACATATGTAATTATATCATTTATACAGGTCTGTAAGGATTTATTCGATTGACCTAATAAATAAATAAATAAAAAAAAAAAAAATAAAAAAAAAAAAAAAATGAAAGTGAACTAGACGCGTTTTTGGGTTTATTTGTTTTTTGTGGCGTTCACAAATCTAATAAGGAGCATTTGACCGAGTTATCGAAACCTAATCAATTATCCTTCATTCGGGCTGCAATGTCATATGATATGCTTAAAATGCTTTTACGTTTCATACGATTTGATAACGAAGTTACTCACCAGGCACGTGCGGCAAATTACAAAGCTGCTGCAATCCGAGATCTTTAGACTATGCTTAATTCAAATTTATAGAAATATTGTAAACCTGGCGAAAATATTACCATTGATGAGCAATTGTATGGGTATCAAGGACGTACGCGCTTCACACAGTATTTGCCGTCGAAGCCAGAAAAATGTGGGATAAAAATATTTTGGGCATGTGATTCAAAGAATTCATATCCTCTCCAAAGTCAGATATACACAGGTAAGCAAATGGGATGCGAACGTCAAACAAACGTAGTGAAAGCACAGTTTTAGAACTTGTAAGTGCATATAAAAATTCGGGACGAAATGTGACAACAGATAATTTCTTCACTTCATTACAATTGGCTCGCACACTGAATACATGGAACTTGACACTAGTTGGAACCGTACGAAAGAACAAACGGTTTCTGCCATCAAAGATGCAACCGCATAGAGACAGGTAAATATGTATATTCATAGGTATGAAAAACATTAGTTTACTTTTTGAAAGACATTATTTTAGGCAAATAAATTCTACTAATTCCTTCTTCAGTAAAGAGGCAAGTTTGTGTTCCTACGTTCCAAAAAAAGAAAAAGGCTGTGACTATGTTATCTACGATGCATTCAAAGCCTAAAACAGAACCAAATTTTATTGCTAAACCTGAAATTATAATGTATTACAACCAAGCTAGAGGAGGTGTTGACAACATGGATAAGTTGTTAGGGGAATATACTACTAAACGCAGAACAAGCCGATGGCCGTTAGCATTATCCTACAATGCTATCGATGTAGCGGCAATGGCAGCACACATAACTTATTGGAACACAATCCACAATTTACCTCAAGTGACCGTCGTAGAAATTTTCGAAAGATTTAAGCTTTGAACTGTGTAATGAAATGTTTCACTCGATCAGCAATACCAAAAGTTCTTGGACGAGAAATTGGGCGTAATGTAACAGAAGAAATATCCCACGTGCGAAGTCGCGAGGCCAGTGGTCGTATTGCAGTTGCAGGAAATTGCTATATTTGCAAACAACAAGATCAACAAGTAAGAAAATTATAGTCGGTTTAGGACGACTATACGATACCCTATACCATGCGTTTAGAGACCCTATCTCTTAGGTCAAACTAACTGGGCATAGAAAATAAGATAAACCAAATTTGAGTGGGATTTTTATTAATTTTTTTGGCTGCAGATATGAAAAAGTTCATATCGGATGCTATATCTATATGGGCACTAGGCCTAAATTGGACCGATCCTGATCATGTTTGGTAAAGTTTCTTATATTTTGCAAAAATATATTCAAACAAAATTTGAAAAGAATCAGTGCAATATTTTTGTTTTTTGATAGATTTAAGTGAAGATCGGGAAGCAGCTCTGCATGGGACCTATGAGTAAGGGTTGTCCCATAGGAATAATTTTTGGACTGCTCATTAATGGATGTAATAAACGCATACAAACCCAATTTGAGTAAGATCTACATATATGATAACTTGGATCTTATGGCAATTTATGTCGATTTCATAGGGGTCATTTGTATGGGGGTTAGGTCTGAACATGGACCGATTTTCACCAATTTCAATAGCGTTCAATAGCCTATGGCCGATGGAAGCTTATATACCAAATTTCATCAAAACATACTCATATTTGCGACCTGCAGTTTGATTACAAAGTTTACATGGACAAACAGACGGACGGACGGACACAAGGACGGACATCGTTAAATCGAATCAGATTGTGATTCTGATTCGATCGGTATAGTAAAAGATGGGTCAAGGTCAAATATTTTTGGTAGTTACAAACAGCAGCACAAAGTCATTATACCGAAACCACATAGTGGTGTAGGGTATAAAAAGCTTGGAAAGCTTGTGCAAGTTGCTCGAACGCTGTCTGTAGCGATCATTCAATCAATCGTCCCACATTCAACACCTGCTTGCCAGCTTACCATTGATTTCTTATTTCAAGTTCCTTTTTATACCCTATACCACTATGTGGTTTGGGTATAATGACTTTGTGCTGCTGTTTGTAACAACCAAAAATAATTGACCTAGACCCATCTTTAATTATACCGATCGAATCAGAATCACTTTCTGAGTTGATTTAACAATGTCCGTCCGTCCGTCCATCCGTCCGTCCGTCTGTGTGTCCATGTAAAGCTTGTAATCAAACTGCAGGTCGCAAATATGAATATATTTTGATGAAATTTGGTATGTAAGCTTTTATCGGCCATAGGCTATTGAACGCTATTGAAATTGGTGAAAATCGATCCATGTTCAGACCTAACCACCATACAAATGACCCCTATGAAATCGACATAAATTGCCATAAGATCCAAGTTATCATATAGATCTTACTCAAATTGGGTTTGTATGCGTTCATTACATCCACTATTGAGTAGTCCAAAAATGATCCCTTTGACCCCATATAGAGCTGCTTCCCGATCTTCAGTTAAATCTATTAAAAAACAAAAATATTGCACTGATTCTTCTCAAATTTTGTTTGTACATATTTTTGCAAAATACAAGAGACTTTACCAAACATGATCAGGATCGGTCCATTTTTGGACCTAGCCCCTTTATAGATATAGCATCCGATATGAACTTTTTTATATCTGCAGCCAAAAAATTTAATAAAAATCCCACTCAAATTTGGTTTTTGCTTATTTTCTATGTCCAGTTAGTTGGGCCTAAGAGATAGGGTTTCTAAACGCATGGTATAGGGTATCGTATAGTCGGTCTAGACCGACTATAATTTTCTTAATTGTTTTATATATGTATCTTTCTTTGTTTAGTCCCAAATGAATTTGTCTTTGTTTTATTTTATTTTTTATTGTAAATAAAAAACATCAAATAACTTAAAAAAAGGCAAAAGGCTATGGTTGTTGTTTCTAAGGGCTTTGGAACCTATAATTTATTCATATATGTTACAATCTCATATATATTACTTTGGGGTACCCGGGTACCCCTGCCACTCTCTTAAAGCTGTAAAAAAAAATATCGATATTCTACGTCCTTCCAAAGGGATAAAATGCACTCACACCAATGAAAATATAAAATTAAAAGTTAAGAGTTCTCATAAAGTTTGAGCTTTGTAAACCATCTGCAACTAAAAATTATTTTTACTTGAAAAGGGCACCCGGGTACCCTGTCACTCACATAGGGGTTAAGAACAAGTAAAAGTGTTAAATTCGGCTGTGCCGAATCTTTGATACCCTCCACCTCGGTTTGAGTACCGATAATAAATGTAAACAAAATATTCGAAAAAGTAAACAATTTGTTAAACTTAATACCAAATTATTTCAGCAAAATCTTTGGTTTGATCTGGCTTTTTTTTTACTCCAAGAGTTGCAATATAGAGCTCTTTCATATTAGTAATATCGCGCTCCAGTGAGGAAAGATCGTTTTCGTCTTTCCTATTATTTCGGATAAAAGAAAATACGTTTCGGTGTTCGCTTTTGGTCATCGTGGCTGCTGATCGGCATGCATTCAGATTATATACCTATATGCATGCGTTTCCGGTAATATGACACAATTTGTTAACTAATTGAGTTTAAGGGATTCCAAACGCAAAAAACCAAATGTTCCAAAAATTTTAAATAAAATAATTTGTTATCTATATTTTCTGAAAAACTTCAAATTTTTATCCAAAAAGAAATGTGAAAAATAATATATAAATAACATTCTCATAAATTGCGCTTTATTAATGTAACAATTTTTATGTTCGCAATTCTTAAATATCATTTGAGCTTTTCTAAACTTCATTGAATTTAAATTAATATTTTCTTATCCTGAAATGCTATCAATGTCTCCTCAATCCCAATATTTTTTTTTTAATTTCAGTTGATTTTTTAAATGTAAACATATTTGGTGTTTCCTGAATTTCATTTGTGTTTAAAGAATAAAATTTATATTTTTAAAATTCAATTGATGTCTTCAAAATTTCAAGTTATTATTTCCGAAGTTTTAATATGATTTTCTGAAATTCAATTGATATTTTCTAATTTGTAATTGGAAATCTGAGTTCCAGTTTTTAGGATTGATATTTTCTTAAATTTAAACGGAAAATTTAAAAGATGCAGTTTTGTATTTATGTCAATAGTAATGCTTGAGTAATTATAAACAATTTTTAAAAATTATATATAATCGCAATCAGATATTTTGTAGGTTAAGCAGAATAATAATTTTATATATCTGTGTAGATGAACTCGGTAACTCTATTTTGTAAACAAAACAGAAGTTAATATGTCAAACTTATGGTCATATTTTTAAACGAATAATGGAAAAACGTGTAAAATAGAAGACCAGCGCTGTGTATACTCTTAACATTGTTGTGTTTGATATCTAATTGAAAATAATGACATTCATTTTAAAATAGAAATAACTATTGAAAAGCTAATAAAAACAAAAATTGTGGTGCCATCTACTGTGGCATAGTCACACTGTGCAAAATGAAGTGAACACTCTGTTTGTTAATGCAAAAGAAATGTATTTTCCCCTAAACAAAATATAGCAGAATTATATATAAATAAAATGATATACCAATTTATTTCTAACATGCGGTTATTAGAGATATACATATATAGAATATATGTATATTAATTTATTATTTAATATATGTATGTACGTATATGTAAATATAAAACACAAAAAATAGAACACCAGAACACAACATCAGTGCATTTTATATTACTTTTTTTTAGCTTATAAATAAATATTACTTTTTTTAATAATAAACAAAAACCATACGTTTTTCCATAATTCTTTAACAAATATGACCATAAGTTTGGCATATTAACTTCTTGTTGTGTTTACAACATAGAGTTACCGAGAAACGGTTATCATATATTATCATTAGTATTATTTTAATAATATTTATGCTCTATAATTAACAAACTTCCCTCGCATTTCAAGAAATAAATCATAGTAATACGTTTAACAAGTTAAAACCTTAATTGCAATTTTATAGTAATCTAGTACATTTGCATTACGTTTTTAACAGGATAACATTATTAAACATTAGTGGCAGTAAGCAATAATGAGAGAACTAACTTAAGGCCTAGTAAACCATACGTAACAGTAACGTAACGTGTCAGCTGTTTTTTAGTTACACGAAAAGCGTTGGGACTTTCCGGCTACGTTCAGTAATGCTCTAATTGCTTTTCAGGTATATGTATATTATATTATATACTAGCAGATTCCAGACCTCGAAATTCGAGTGCAAATTATAGGATATTTTATTTTTTTCATTAAATAAAGACCCTAAAGGTATGCTAATCAATTATAGCCAATTCACAAATCAACACAAAAAAACTCGTTTTTATTACAAACATATTAACAAATTTAATAAACACACACATTGCATTGTATAATTTTATGTATGTGTTAGTAGCAACTTTAAATGCAATTTACTCAAAATAAACGAAAAAATTTTAAAACCTGTAAATCTGGAAAACGGCTACAAGGAAATAGCTTTCAAAGAATATGCGTTTGGTCAAAATCGGTATAAAACGGTAGAACAAAACATCGGTCAAAAGAAATCTCATAGCCTATTAATATTACAGAGATATTATTTAGAGTATTTTGATATTTGCAAAACTTGTGTTACATGGTGTCTCGACAAGCTATAATTCATGGCAATGAGCAAGTCAATGGCTAGTGGAGACCGCTAAAGTTGAAATGACAGAAATTCTGCCATAAATCCTGCCATTAATTTGAAGTTTCATTCGATTTTGACGCTTAATTATTTTAAAATGGCGCATCTTATAAAAGCCATATTAATAATTTCATTAATATGTATTGCGAATATGATTGTTTATGGAACTACTAAAGTGAAAACTAAAAAAACGGATTTAAAAAGAAAAACGTGGGAGGAAATTGGACACAAATTTAAGTGTTTAGAGTTCAAAGACATTTTGACGTTCTTATATTTCTCTGACTTGAACATGAACATTACCACGAATTACAGCTAGTCCCAGAATATTGATATTTATTATAAAGGGTCCGCCAAATAACTTTTTTTTTTTTGAAAATGCTATAAAAAAATCTACTGAACATTATCTCAAATTTCATTTTTATTTGAAAGTACAATCCTGCCGGTTAATAATGGAAAATAGTTTCATTCAAATGGCATCCTCGGCTGGCCATGCAGTAGCCTACACGATCGGTCCAATTTTTAAGCACATTATCGATTGTGTGCAGCTGTATTTCACCAATGGCTTCACGAATATTGTCCTTTGAAGCGTCAATTGTCTCTGGCTTGTTGGTGTAGCACTTATCTTTGAGGGCACCCCACAAATAATAGTCCAACGGTGTCAAATCGCAGCTCCGAGGTGGCCAAACGACATCAGCTCTGCGGCTGATAATGCGATCTTCAAAAACAGGGCGCAAAACATCGAGTGTAGCTTCGGCTGTGTGGCACGTAGCGCCGTCCTGTTGAAATCAAATGTTGCCAATATCCTTCTCTTCAATTTTTGTGAACAAAAATTCGTTCACCATGGCCCGATAGCGATCGCCATTGACTGTAACGGCCACTTCTTGCTCATTTTCGAAGAAAAATGGCGCAATTATGCATCTGAACCAAAATCCGCACCAAACAGTGACTCGTTTTGGGTGTGTCGGCTTTTCAATGTATGCGTGCGGGTTTTCTGTGCCCCAAATGCGACAATTTTGCTTGTTTACATACTGGCCAAGATCAAAATGAGCTTCATCTGAAAAGGTGATTTTTTGGCCAAATCGGCATCTACTGTAAGTCGATCGCAGGCCCACTTAGCGAAGCGAAAGCGCATTGTATTGTCAGTTGGCTTCAACTCCTGAACCAATTGGACTTTGTATGGCGTCATACCTAGGTCTTTATGCAAAATTCGTCTCAATGATGCCTCCGAAATGTTCAATTCTTGAGAACGACGGTGAATTGATGTTGATGGCGCTTCACGCACACTTTCTGCCACAGCAGCAATATTCTCGGGTGTACGCACTTTTTTTTGGCTTTTCACGATTTGGTTTATCGATGAGGATGCCAGTTTCTTTCACTTTTATCACAAGATAACGAACATACGGAGCTGACGGAGCTTCGCTTCTTCAAAAATCAGTACGCAATTTTCGCACACATTCTGCAACATTACCATGATTTTCAAATTAATGTCGCAATATTTCCCAGCGTTGTTCAAGCGTTACACAACCATATTCGTTCATATTCGTTTATTTAATGTATGTATTTATATGTATTTATTATATGTATTTTATTTAATATTACACACAAAAAATGCAACATCAAAAGTTATTGTTGTGTTTTTCTTTAAATAAATTAATGCATACTTTTTTCTTGTAAATTTACATTGTTTTTTTTTTTTATTAACAACTCGGTTGTTTAGCATTATTTGCTTTAGATGTTGGTGAATTTTTACTCCCTTTATATCTGTGGTCACCAGGTGTAACCGGCTAAGTCGACTTAAAAACGATTTGAGTTATGTATGTATGCTATCATATTCTACTAAAAACGCTTTATATTTGCGTCAAAGCCCCATTTCTCTAACACTGTTTATTAAAAAGTTATTACTGAAAACATACTGACTTAAGCCGTAATGAAGCCTCATTACATTTATATAAAAAGTAATTTTTCTCGAAGCATGGTATTCGACTTAGGTGGTTAATGCTTGTGACCACAGATACTAACCCGTAGTGTCCGCTTCTCTGCTTGTCGACAAAATTTTGGATCGATTTTTAACCCCTTTCTCGTAACACAATTGATCTGAAAACTTTGCTAGCGGGCTCGTAGTGATGGAACAAATGATCTAACAATTTTTTTTAGTGATGCCAAGTAATGGAAACTTTTAAATTTTTCTACCATGGTTGATAAAAAAATTTACAAAGCGTTATAACATCATTACTACAACGGCCACGAAAACAACCAGTCGAGCTATGACAACAACACAACATTTAGAATAACACCAAGAGCAATATAGAAACATCATATTTTTCATTTTTTTCTACTTTTTCTGAGATTTCCCTGGATCTGTTCCATCGATTTTAATGATTTTTGAAACAGAAATCTTCACATGATCTTGATGAATCATTCTCACTAAAAATGATCACCATATCTAGAAAATCATAATTTTTCAAGACTTTTTTTAGTTCTTCATTCAAATCTCGGGCCCTAATTAACCGATTTGATTTATGATTTATTTATCTTGATGAATCATTCTCACTAAAAATGATCACCATATCTAGAAAATCATAATTTTTCAAGGCTTTTTTTAGTTCTTCATTCAAATCTCGGGCCCTAATTAACCGATTTGATTTATGATTTATTTATTTATTTAATTGCTTTCCTGTACAACAAGAACAAATCTTATAATTACAGTACAGGAATAATAATGCTAAGGCATGAGAATTGTTAGTTATAATTTGGCTTTAGAAAATACATACATTTTTAATACAGAAAAAATTTAAGAAAAAATGGTAAACAATAACCAAGAAAATAACACAAGATTACAAAAAAGAAAAAAATAAAATAAGTTAATTTAATTAATTAATAAAATTGTTATGCAAAATATTCAAAAAGGAATTTTTTAAAATTTGAAGCATTGCTGTTAAGTTGCTGAGATTGTGGAAGCATATTCCAAAGACGTATAGCGTTGACGTAGAAATGCCATTCAGATACCAAATAACGATGACGAGGTAGAATTAATTTTTTTCCTGGGTTTGATCTGGCGAACCGGAGATTTTCATACAGGCAAAATGGTTTTGCTGTGAAAATTACTCTATGAAAAAACAAAAGAACTCTAATTTTCATCAGATTTTCAAATGATACGCCGAAAAGCTTATTCGTGAAGGAAGAAGTTCCGTCAGACCTTCTTAGTCTAAAAACATATCTAATTATGCTGTTATATAAAACATTAAGTTTGCCTTTACTAAATGAATCACAGATTGCAAAAAGTTCACACCCGTATAAAATACCGGGAATTAAATACGTTTTGCTAGAAGTATTCTTATATTTAAGGGAGTGAAAGATTGAGTGTGCCATAGAGTTCTGAGCTTAATGTAAGTTTGAACAACAGTCGTATATATGTGGTTCGACCAAGTTAGAGGGTTATTAAAAGTTACTCCAAGATTTTTTGTTTTTGTAACAAAGTCAATTTTATCGCCGTTGATAACTATTTCATTCCCAAGGTTATTTTGCTGTCTATGTCTATGTCACGTCTTATGATTTCGCAAACGTCAGATAAGGCTGTCACGCTACTATGGTTTGCTCGAAAGCCGGATTGTTTGTGAGACATTAAGTTGTGTTGAGTTATATATTCATTCATTTGAAAAAAAAATTATCTTATCAAAAACTTTTGACAAATAACATAGAATGTCTATTGGTCATTGCTCAGAATTTGATTTTGGGAGAGGTATTATTTAAGCATGTTTCCATATGGTAGGGAAACTGCTTGAAGTTATAATGCAGTTGAAGAAAAATGTTACATAAGGCAGTGAAGTGGAAGAAGTATTTTAATAAATTACGGATTTACATTATCATATCCTACAGAGTTTGACTTTACTATTTAGGAGATTTTAAACAGCTAAATTTTCAAAATGTTTGTGAAGCATTTTTTATACCAACGACCACCCTAGCTGCCCGATTGAAGTTGTCATCGTGATTTACACAGATGGACAGACGGACAGAAGGACATCGTTATATCAACTCCGCTTGTTATAAGGATTACAAATATATAAATTTTTGACGTCCAGAATTTTTTTTCTAATTATTACAAGCGGAAAGACAAACTTATATGTACCCTCTGCACACTGGGGTGGAGGGTATATAAAGAGTGGTAATTACGCTGTGGGTAATTGAAACATTTTATTTTAGCAACATCTTATTTATTTTTATACCCTATACCACTATGTGGTTTGGGTATAATGACTTTGTGCTGCTGTTTGTAACTACCAAATCTTTTATTATATCTTTCTGAATCGAATTAGCGATGTCCGTCCGTCCGTCCGGCCGTCTGTGTGTCCATGTAAATCTTGTAATCAAACTGCAGGTCCCAAATATGAATATATTTTGATGAAATTTGGTCGGCCATAGAATGAACGGTGTTGAAATTGGTGAAATTCGTTTAATGTTCAGACCTAATCCCCATACAAATGACCCCTATGAAATCGACATAAATTGCCATAAGGTCCAATTTATTATACAGATCTCAGTCAACTTGGATTTGTTTGTATTTATTATATCCATAAATCAGTTGGCCAAAAATAATCCCTATAGGAAAATTCTTATTCATAGGCTCCATATATAGCCGCTACCCGATATTCACTAAAATCTATCAAAAAACAAAAATATTGCACAGATTTTTCTAAAATTTTTGTTGTATATATTATTTCAAAATACAAGCGACATTGCCAAATATGGACATGATCGGTCCATTTTTCGACCTAGTCCCCATTAAAATATAGCACCCGATATGAACTTTTTCATATCTGCAGCTAAATTTGGTTTGTGCTTATTTTCTATATTCAATTAGTTGGACAAAGATATAGGGTCTCTAAGCCATGGTATAGGGTATCGTATAGTCGGTCTAGACCGACTGATTTTTCCTACCTGTTACTAATTATTTTAATAATATACAAAAACTATAATATCGGAAACTTAAAGTAACAAAACTTCTAATGAAATAGAAAATTTTTAATGTTAAATCTTTGACAGGCATTTACATTATTACAAGCGATAACTAAGTCTACTAACAACGCTTTATATTTAGGTGAAATCCCGATTTCTCTAACAGTGTTTTTTTTTAAATTATTAATGAAAACATACTGACCTAAGCCGTAATGAAGCCCTATTATATTTGTATATAAGTTTATTTTTCTCGAAAGCATGATTTTCGAATTATCAGGTTAATACTTGTGACCACAGATATATGCCCCCTCCACACTGCAGTGTAGTATATAAAAAAAAAAACAGCCAAATTACATGGTTGCGCAAAAATCACAAAAAATACTAAAAATACAGAAACGCACTTTAAATACCCGTTTTTTAACGCATGTTCATAAAAAAGGTAAGAGGAACTAAACGACACAAAAAGTGCAAAAATCAATAACAGCGTTATTAGTTCCGTGATGGAGTCCTTTCTCAACTTTAATCAATGATTTTTTTTTAGTTTCAAAAAACAATGTACAGCTATCTCAATTTTTGCCAGATATCTACTAAATATGTTTGCATAAAAAGAAACCAAACCCTTTTTGATCTGTTGGTCAGATCGAGGGCAGCAATGGCAACAGTGCTTGCCTAGATACTGGATATTTATATCTAGTTGTCTAGGATTAAACTTTCCTAAAACATAAATAAATTTGTCGGCTAATTTTAGTTATATTCTTAAATCATCAGTATGAAAATAAACAGTATGTAACAATTTCTATTCATAGTATTTATATATATAGAACTGCTTCTTATATTCACTTAAATCCATCTTAACTTATATAAATAATAACGTTTTGTATAATAAGTGACTTGAAGAGCTCTTGTTATTTGTATACAATTCATTTAAAAAAAGACCATCTCAAATAACCAAATGTAGTTTATAGCTAAATCACTTCTTTTTTAATATTTAAAAACAATTGTATAGTTATGTTTTGTTGACCCGTCTTAGTGGCGCAGGTTTTCATCACATTCATTTTCCCTAAGACGTTCATTTTGAAAAAGCCACTTTAGAAGAAAAAACTCAAAATAATTTGTGATTTTTATACATTTGTAAATAATAAAAAAGGGAGAACAAAAAAATAAAGCTGCATTAAACTTTTGTTTGGAAACAATCCAAGAGATATTGCTGTCGACACTCACTGAATTACAAAGTATGTACGGAAACTGCTAAGACTGAAAACTAAAGTAAACAATTTTTTAACTAACTATGAATTTGCGAGCATTATTATGACTGATAAATAATGACGACTTATTATTTTTAATATTCAACAAAAAACATGATTTGAACATCAAAATTCTTTTAGCGGTTAGTCTAAATGGATCTCTGACTCACTCACAAGTACCAAAGATACATTTAAAATCTTTTTTTTTATTATTTAGACAAACAAAACTTTTTATTATAAAATTATTGTTTACAAAATGTTTGTATACTTATGTATGTCTGCTAGCCTGCGTATAAGCGTAGTAAGTATCTCTATAAGAATATGATGAGTAAATATTTGAACTGGAGTATTGAGGAGACTGCCTCAAGTATCCCAACAAAGAATTTTACAGAGACCGAAAAGTACCGTTTTAGGTAATTTTTTAACAAAAAAAAAACAAGTAAGAAAATTATAGTCGGTCTAGACCGACTATACGATACCCTATACCATGCGTTTAGAAACCCTATCTCTTAGGCCCAACTAACTGAACATTGAAAATAAGCAAAAACCAAATTTGAGTGGGATTTTTATTAATTTTTTTTGGCTGCAGATATGAAAAATTTCATATCGGATGCTATATCTATAAAGGGACTAGGTCCAAAAATGGACCGATCCTGATCATGTTTGGTAAAGTCTCTTGTATTTTGCAAAAATATGTACAAACAAAATTTGAGAGGAATCAGTGCAATATTTTTGTTTTTTAATAGATTTAAGTGAAGATCGGGAAGCAGCTCTATATGGGGTCAAAGGGATCATTTTTGGACTACCCATTAGTGGATGTAATGAACGCATACAAACCCAATTTGAGTAAGATCTATATGACAATTTGGATCCTATGGCAATTTATGTCGATTTCATAAGGGTAATTTGTATGGGGGCTAGGTCTGAACATGGACCGATTCTCACCAATTTCAACAGCGTTCATCCCATGGACGATAAATGCTTATATACCAAATTTCATCAAAATATATTCATATTTGCGACCTGCAGTTTGATTACAAGCTTTACATGGACACACAAACGGACGGACGGACGGACGGACGGACGGACGGACGGACATTGTTAAATCAACTCAGAAAGTGATTCTGATTCGATCGGTATAATTAAAGATGGGACTAGGTCAAATATTTTTGGTTGTTACAAACAGCAGCACAAAGTCATTATACCCAAACCACATAGTGGTATAGGGTATAAAAAATATGGTGAAATGTTGGAGAACTGACAGAAGGGCAAAGGTTTTGATTTTTATTTTATAGAGCAGAAATGAAAATTTCATATTACACTGTGGAACAAATTCAGGTTAGCAAAAGTTAGGTCGATTCTGAGAGTGAGGCTAAATTGGAAGAACCGTATCGCGGCGTTTGTTTATCTTAGTTCGAATTTTTTCAGCATATTGTTTATATAGTTTGTGGCTATAACTCGTCGACAAATTAATATTTTTCAATCTGTAAAAGCCAAATTATTGCTAGAGACCTGTGCAACGATCAAAATTTTTGTAAAAAATTGATTTAGAAAATTTTTGTGGTGCTTATGAAGCAAAATATTGGAAAAATTTTTTTTTTTCATGTTTTTTGAAAATATTTTCCACAAAACTAAGTCTTTTTTGCTTTCTGTTTGATCTATAATATGCTTCTCAGTTTCTCCAATAAACTTCATTTGAAAAGAAAACAATCGTAATACAAAACTTGCGTTTTCCAGCTTAATATTAATTTACTTCTCATTTTTGATGCACCTACCAATTTTGTTCAGTGTTGGTTTTGAAGAAATATTGAAAAAGAAATTATAAAAATATGGAAAAAAAATATATTTTTGAAATGTTAGTTCTGAAAAGTTTTAGTTAAAAAAATAAAATAAATTAAATTAATGATTTGGCCAGTTGCCGTTTAGCAGGCGGCTGTGGATCAACATCACTGCTCTCTCTGATATCTTGGTCATCATCATCATCATCAGAAAGGTCGATAATTTGTCCAACAGATATTCTGGAATTTCATCATTGTCTTCCCCTTTTTCCTCTTTTTCCAAAAAATTTCAGCGAGTATTGCATTTGGAGATTTCTTTCATCTGTACCTGAAACGAAAATAGTTTTCAATCGTTAGCATGTTTAAATTGTGCACTCTGACAAAGATATTAGAAAAAACTAGGAATTCAAAATATGCACACTCTATAGTTACCTTATTTCAAATGGAAGAGATGAATTTTGTACGACATATTAACCCCAATTCCATGGGAAGCTGCCAACATGTTTGCAAGAGATTGCCTGTAGTTGTCTTTGCGTTCTTTACCCAAAAGTCCTTTAATGACTGATTTCAATGCGAGCCATGCATTTAATTCTCGGTCTGTCAGAACTTGGTCAAAATCTTGACGTCCTATAAGTTTCCGTATGTCGGGACCATTAACAACCCCTTCCTGAATTTTGGCGTTACTTAGTCTTGGGAAAATGTCTTTTAAGCGGTTGAATACTGCTGATCTTTTTGCGATACATTTCAAAAAAATTTTTAGCAATGCCAAGTTTAATGTGGAGCAACGGCAACAAAATTTTCATTTCAGGAACAAGACTTTCGTGTAGCCTATTGTCTTTAGGCCAGTTCCGTCCAATGGCAATGTTCCAGTTATGCTGTTTGTACCGGTTTCTTCCTTTAATAACTTCTCCGTATCGTGAATCCCAATAGCACAAAAAACATGGATATTTTGGACGACCAGATGCTGTTAAGCCTGTAATTAATGAAACTATTTTTAGGTCGCAGCAAATGCGCCACTGGTGTTCGTTATATTTGACTACTTCCAGAATGTGTTTCAAATTATCGAAATTTTCACTAGCGTATACGCAATCGGAACAGAAGGCATTCTATTTGTCTTGTGCAAAAGCACAACTTTTAGGCTGATTAGTGAACAATCGATGAATAAACGCCAATAATCTTTTTTATAGGTTAACCCTATCGTCTCCATTAACTTTTCAGTATCGTTCCAATAAACAAAATTTTTTGCATCATTCACATTGAAGAACTTTTCTAACTCTTTTTGGAGTTTTTGATATGCTGTTACCTTGATACCTTTCGCCAGCAAATTATTTCCTTTCAAAAATGAAGTTCTGATTTTTTCTGAGTCAAACACAAATTTGCAACAATTCCATCCAATTGGTTTTGTGTGACAGGGATTGGGTCCTTTGATGTTTCATACGATGTACCTTCACCAGGGTCGTATTCTGAGAAGAAATCCATGGATGTAGCAGCGGCGGTTGTAGTACTGATATCTGTTTGGAGATCAATACTTCGGTATGTTGGTACTGGAACGAATTCTGAGTGCGGTAATGATAATTGGATACTCGGCACTGCTGCATAAGTTTTATTCTTTGCTTTCCTTCTACTCAAAGTTTTATGGTAGTTGATACATCCATAGCAATTCTCTTCTTGATGCGGGCTGTTGTCTAACCACATCATTGGTATACCAAAAGGCAAAGCCTTCTTCTTTTCACTTTTCGATTGTATAAGATTTGAATAGCAATTAAAGCATATTTTTTAGGGACATAGTTTACGTCAGTGATAAACTCTTGCGAGAAATATTGTTTATAGGTTTCCAAAAAAAAAAAAAAAATCACTCGCATTGCCACATTTTTCATCGCTTGCTATGAAACGTCCACAAACATTACAAAAATGGTCCATTTTACATATTGGTTCCGACATTTCTAATACAATATATATTATACATTGTTTTTTTTTTTTATATTATTTTTATGAAACCGATGCACTTAACTTAAATCACTCACAAAATGAAATGAGTTTCAAAAAAATTAATAGCGAATTTTATCACGACCAAGCGAAAATTAAAAGACATCAGCTTCGGCTGAGTTTCGAGTCAGCCTTCATTTTTGAAATTAGGTCACTTGCACGAAAAAAAAATCGCTACCTGTGCGGTGGTTGAAAACAAAAAAGCTGTTTTACTAATTCCCGATTCTTGGAACTTCCCTTTTTAATTACTTCTACCTAAATCGATATTTGTTTAATGTTTTTGGAATTTTTAGTGCAAATTATCGACTGAGACCATTTTTTTTTCAAATGAAACTAGAGGACTCCTGCAGCTCCGCAGCATTATATTATATTATATTAATTTTTATAAAATAATACCAAAATTTGCCAAGAGAAGTTAACGTACAGTAATGCCAAAATATGCCAAGAGAAGTTAACGTACAGTAAAAGTAAAGTTGATTCTCCACGCATAACTTTCCTCAAACCCAACGAATTTTAGCTCAAAAGAAGGAGCTTGACCCAATGTGTGTTCTTAGACCTATGTCAACAGCCTACGTTAATTGGAACTCTAGTTATAGAGGTTTGAGAGAAGAAAAATATTGAAAAAAAAAATCTTGAATGCAAAGTTTATTCATAAATTCTTTTAATACATAAGATTTATGGATGAAACTGATAAGCATATTATAGATCAAACAGAAAGCAAAAAACACTTAGTTTTGTGGAAAATAATTTCAGAAAGCATGAAAAAAATAATTGTTCCAAAATTTTGCTTCATAAGCACCACAAAAATTTTCTAAATTAATTTTTTTTTAAATTTTGATTGTTGCGCAGTTCTGTAGCAATAATTTGGCTTTTACAGATTAAAAAAATGTCAATTAGTCGACGAGTTATAGCCAAAAAACCATATAAACAATATGCTGCATTTGACTGCAAAGTTCGAAGGTCGATTAAAAAAAAATTCGAACTAAGATAAACAAACGCCGCGATACGGGTCTTCTGATTTAGCCTCTATTTTCACCCCTCACTCTCAGTATCGACCTTACTTTTGCTAACGTGAATTTGTTCCACAGTGTAATTTTATTTTTATTATACCCTACACCTCAATGTGGTTAGGGTATAATGACTTTGTGCCGATGTTGTAAGTACCAAAAATATTTGACTTAGATCCATCTTTTATTGTACCGATCGACTCAGAATGACTTTCTGAGTCGATTTAGCGATGTCCGTCCGTCCGTCCGTCCGTCTGTGTGTCCATGTAAAATTTTAATGAAACTACAGGCCGCAAATATGAATATATTTTAATGAAACTTGGCATATCAACCTCAATCGGTTGTAAGATGGATGGTGTTGAAACTGGTGGAAATCGATGTATGTTTAGACCTAGTCCCCATACGAATGACCCCTATGAGATCGGCTTAAATAGCCATAAGATTCAAATTATCATATAGATCTCGGACAAATTGGGTTTGTTAGTGTTAATTATATATATTAATCAGTAGTCCAAAATAAACCATATTAGACCAATTATTGGTCATAGCCTCCAATATAAAGCTAATTCCCGATCTTCACTTAAATCTGTCAAAAAAAAAAAAAAATAATACACAGATTTTTCTCAAATTTGGTTTATATATGTTTTCGCAGAAAATAACTCACATTACAAAATATGGTCCGGATTGGTCCATTTTTCGAACTAGTAAATAAGGGCATTTCCTCCGAATGGTCAACCAGGATCAAAAAACCAAATGTTGATAATCATCGTGTTTTATTGTTTACAATTATAAAAAAAAAGTATATGTTTTTATGATAGAATGGTCTCGTAGCACATTTCACTCATTCTACTTGAGGAAATCGGGCTGGAAGTTGGAAAATTTTATATTTTCTTTTTAAGCTACTACTGGAGGCATTCTTCTTCTTTATTTCTTTGCCTAATTGTGGCCATAACCTTACATAGTCGATTTCACTGTCCTTGCTTTCTTCGACCGGATTCACCCGATAAAATCGACAGCTTTGACGGTTGTTTCATATCAGTTGGATTGGTGATGCACTTGAAACCATATTATGAATTTTGTTGATGATTTCCGAAATAACGGCCTTAACTATACATCAGGTACGAAGTTCAACATTTGTTAGTGTACGGCCATACTTAAATTCACTTCCCCAATTGGAGATAGTCTTAAACGTTGGTGCGGATATACCACGGCCTTTTCCGAGCTCATCTGTGATTTCCTCAATTGTTTGGTCTCTCAAGTGGAAGTGTCTGATGACAGCAAGAAATTCATATCTTTTGTCATATTTCAAAAATAGTAAAGGTTGTCTCAGCCATAGAGTGGTAAAAAATGGATTTGTCTAAAAACAAAATGTTGCAAATTTATGATTGTAAGTTGATATTTTCCTAAACCTACTCCCAATATGATTTTGTAAGACCTTATTGACTCACACTCACATTTATCTTTTAAATGGAGAAATCTTGCTGGGATGCTCGCTTATATGTTTGTCCTTTTGAATTCATTTTTATATAGTTTCAGTTTGAGATTTCGTAATATTAAAAGCTTTTTAAGGTAACTAGCGTTATTATTATTTTTTTTTTTAATGGAACTTACATACAACAGACAGTTATAATGGGCCAAGAAAAATATTTGAAAAATTATTACTATTACTGGCCATTTCAAACTTAAGGGAAATTAAATGTATAAGAATTTAAGCAGAGATGAGAGGGTAGAGCCAAAACAAATGCATACATCTCTATTTGGGCGGGTCGATTTTTAGGGAGGCAAGAAAATCGCTCAAGTGACAAGGAAAATCATATTCTAGGGATCGAAATAAGAAACTTTGCCCAAGAAACTATACCTCTAAAACGAATTCTGATGTCGCGACTTTTGACCTGTCTGTCTGTCTGCCATTGGGCAACCCCATTCTCCCTCATGCAATTGATCTGAAACTTGGCTACAGATTAATTTTGTGGTAGTTAGGCAGAGTCACGCATAGTCACGCACAGTCACGGAGTTATCTAAAAGCTATTTAACCTCATCCGATCGATCTTTTTGAATAACATAAAGTAGTCAAGGCGTATGATTATTATTTGTTAGCAGAGTAGAACATACGTATACGTATGAGTGATAATTTTAATATAAAATCAAACATAGTCAGCCCAATTCTAAACAAAAAAAGGTGATTTTTTGAAATGTTTGTATCGGAAACCCCCAGGAAAGTTCTAGGGGGTGTGCCACTGGCATGGGTGGGTCGGCCCTCCAAAGTTAGTGGAGGTCGATCATACATTTGGACTCGATTGGGGCACTCTAAATGGGTCAAAGTGAGAAAGACAGACAGACAGGTCATTAGAGGTATGGTTCCTCGGGAAAAGTTTCTTATTTTGATCCCTAGAACACGGTTTTCCTTGTCACTTGGGCGATTTTTAAATCGACCCGCCCTAATATCCATATATATGGCGGATTTCATGTCAAGTGCACCAACTTTTGAAACCAATGTCTTCCGATCGGGATGAAATTTGCACCAAGGTTAGTCCTATTGGATGTTAGTTTAGACACAATGTTTCAACAAGATCGGTCCAGATCTTTTTGAGTTCGAGGGGATCAAAATTTCACATTTTGGCCAAACAGGTGTTTTTTCTCATCCATGTAACTTATTACCTATTGTTCTTAGAAAATTTCTTCCCAAATAGTTTAGATAGCTATTTCTTCAATATTTCGGAAAAAAATACTTAAAAAAAAAAAATATTTTAGACTTTTTTTTGCTAAATTAAATCATTTCTTGCCATTTTTTCAAAAAGGACATTAATATTTTTTTTTTTTTTTCATAAGAAAGCTTAGGCTTTTTCCTTTAAGAGCTTTTGGTCGCTTAGTGGGATGGGAGTGGGATATATATCAAAATAAATGTTTTGTAACTCAAGACAACGGTTTTTCAATTTTTCACAAATGCACTATTTTGAATTTTTTCCTATTTGTGTGTAAAACCTTACAAATAAAACTTATGCTGAGAAACTAGACAAATTAGCCTTTCCGAAGGTATGTAACATACATTCATAACATAACAGAAGAGAAGGGTTATCTGTAACCTGATAGAGTTATTTGCACATTTCAATTTGAACTCGAGGATGTTAGAATTGGCTTCACGAAATTAACCCAAATGAGGCCAAAACATTGCGTTTTGGCAGAAAGCAGCGGAACTCACACAGTATGCGTTTGCATTTACCATGAAAATGTTAAACTGATGTTGAAGGAAATCAACGTAAAGTATTTAACAGATGATTCGGCAGAAGATTTACACGATTACCGCGATTTCCTTAAATCGACTATGTGTCCTAATGCAAAAACTTCTTGCCACTTAGGTGAATGTATCAATTGCCCGAAAACCACATTCATCAAAGAAAATTTAATCAATCGAGAATATAGAAAATAGATCGAGAATATATAGAGGAGGTCAAATTTGATTCTTGGATTCAGACTGACAGATGCACATTGCAAACAATCATTTTAAATGTGGATGATTTTTGGAAGAAATATGTACAGGATTGCTAAGCTTGAGATCCCATGACTTTTTAGTCAAAGAGCAATGGTTATTCTTCAAATATTTGAAGATGCATTTGAAGTCTGGTGAATTCGTTATTTCATATGATTTCGCAGAAAACTATAAATATGTTCTTCAGGATGCCATACAAGCATTCCACTTCAATAACGACCAAGCAACTATATTCACAGTAGTTATTTACTACATGAAAGCTGAAAAACTGGAACACAAAAGTATGGCAATCATATCCGACGATTTAAAACATGATATCGTTGCAGTTTCTGAGTACCAGAAGAGAATACTAAAATTTCTAAAATCTAAATTTACAGTAAAGAAGGTATACTACGTTTCGGACGGAGCTCGTCAATATTTTAAAAACAAAAGTAGCTTGGCAAATCTTATGGCCCATGAAAAAGGTTTTGGAATGCCAGCTGAGTGACATTTTGATTCTACTGCTCATGGTAAAGGAGCATGTGATGGTATTGGAGCAAACCTTAAAAGAAATGCAGCGAAGTATAGCCTCCAGTGCTCTCATCAAGATCGCATCTTAGTTGCGACTGCTTTATTCCATTGGGCAAAGAGTTATTGTAAAGAAACTAAAATAGTTTTTAGTAGCAAAGAGGATCATCAGAAAACATTGAAAACGCTGAAGAGCAGATTCGATGCTGCGGTAACAGTCGATGGCACCGATCAATACCATGCTTTTATACCGCTTGTCGATGGAAGACTCAAGTTGAAAAAGTTTTCTGCCTCTATTCAATGCGATTTCTTTCCAAAGACAACAAATAAACCAGCAGCGAAATCAACTGCTGAACCTAGTACGCCAAGAAAGGATTGACAAAAAAAAACGCAGTAAATAAAGGCGACAAAAAAGCTAGATGAAAGACTGGGTATTTAAAAATTTACAAGACTTAAGTACTTCATCAGCTACAATAAATTAAGTATAAAAATAGTTATGATATAAATGGATCTAATGCAATTAAGATTAAATTTTAATAAATTATTTATCTTTTTATTTTTAATATTATTATTATTATACAATAATTTAATCTATATATATAAAATTGAATGTGTGTTTGTTTATTTGTTTGTTTGTTTGTTTGTGTGTACCTTATAGGAGACCAAACCTCTGGACCGATCTTCCTGAAATTTTCACAGCATTTAACTGGGACTCTGGCATGATTAATAGGGTACTTTTTTTGACCACGCCCACTTTTACGCCCACTTTTTTAAAATTATGTAATTGCTCCCATATAGTTTTTAACAGATTTACTTAAAATTGTATACACATTATACTCCAGGCGAGGTAGAAATAAAAATTTCTTACGCCACGCCCCCTTTTCACGCCAAATTTTGTTTGAAAGTTTTAAACTTTTTTTTCTCTGTACAAATTTGTTCCTTCCAACGGATTTTTTTATTTGGTAGTATATTGCTCTTAATACTGTTAACGTCGCCATATAACTATGAACCACGCCCATTTCACCGCCCCCTTTTTTTTACTTATACCACTAACAATGTTTGCTATACAAAATAATTTTTTTGTAATATGTATTTATCTAAAGTTTTATACACTTTTTATCTACAGGTAAGGTAGCCATACATTTTTTATTACCAAGTCCCCCTTTTTCGCCCCATTTTACCTTAAATCATAATTAATCTGCTTTCAATCTATCTATATATATAAAAATGAATGTGTGTTTGTTTGTGCTCTATAGGAGGCCAAACCAAAGAACCGATCTTCCTGAAATTTTCAGAGCGTGTTACTGTGACCCTGGGAGGAATAATATGCTATATAAATTTTTGATTGGACAAAGGGGCGGTGCCACGCCCATATAACCCAAAATTTGAAAAAGTCATATCACGGGAATTTTTTTACCTACAGCAGTCATATTTGGTACATATGGTATTAGCATGAATAGAAATACATACAAGAAGAAAAGTCGGCGGGACCACGCCCCTTTTTAGAAAAATAAAAATCGTAATATCTTCTAAACTACTGGAACGATCGTCATGAAATTTTCACAAAAGGATATTTTTGCGAAATAATAAGACCTTAGATATATAAAGTTGTTAGTGGGCAAAGGGGCGTGGCGTATATATAAAAACGTTGATGCATTTGATTGTAACGAATGATCTCCGGAACCATAAGAGCTGTCGAGGTAGGATTTCCAGCATAGGTTCGGTTCGAGCTCTTCTGTGTTTTTTTTTTTTAGTTTTAACCCTCTAGCTGGCGTTGGGGTCAAGTTAAAAACAACAATTTTTACTTTCAGCGCGATTTGACTGCAATTCAGAATGAACGTATGTTTCGTCATAAGAAATTTTTGTATGTATAAATGGACCCGATAGGTGGCGCTGGGTAAAGTTATTTCGAATATTCTTATTTATGGTGTGATTTTAATGAAACTAAGAATGTACATATATGTATGTTAGAAACATTTTTTTATTGGACCCGGTAGATGGCGCTGTCGTTCGAAAAGTAATGAGTTGTCAAATTTATATAAATTTTAATAAATAAACTCACCAACGTTTTTATATATAAATATTCTAACGAAAAAGAAGGAAAAAGCCGCTACATTATTGCATGGTGGCCGCACAGCTCATTCAGCACTCAAATCACCGTTAAACGTACAAAAAAATGAGAATGCCGTCTGTAATATCAAAAAACATTCCGGTATGGCAAAAGTTCTGCAAAAATGCAGTATTTTTATTTGGGATGAATGTACCATGGCTCACAAACATTGTGATTTGATTTGATAAAAGATTTGAAAGGCAATGAAAGATTTTTTGGTGAAGCTCTCATTTTATTATCTGGAGATCTTCGTCACACATTTTATATAGGTATATACAGATTCTAACTAAAATAAAAATTCATTGAGGGCAAAACAACGTTTGCCGGGTCCAGCTAGTTATTATTAAAAATAAATAAAAAATAATAATTTTTCAACATTTCTATAGAAAAAAAGCGATTTTTTTCCTGAGGTTAACATATTCTGGGTATTACAGTATTGAGGGTATAAAATTTTAGTTAGGTATGTTATATACCTTTGGAAAGTTTAGTTTGTCTAGTTTCTCAGTATAAGTTTTATTTGTAAGGTTTTACATACAAATAGGAAAAAATTCAAAATAGAGCATTTGTGAAAAATTGAAAAACCGTTGTCTTGAGTTACAAAACATTTATTTTGATATACATCCCACTCCCATCCCACTAAGCGACCAAAAAGCTCTTACAGGAAAAATCCTAAGCTTTCTTATGAAAAAAAAAATGCCCTTTTCGAAAAAAGGCAAAAAATGCTTTAATTTAGCAAAAAAAAAAGTCTAAAAAAAAATTTTTTTTTTTTAAAGTACTTTTTTCCGAAATATTGAATAAATAGCTATCTAAACTATTTGGGAGAAAATTTTCTAAGAACAATAGGTAATAAGTTACATGGATGAGAAAATCATGTCAAATTTTGATCCCCTCTAAATCAGAGAGATCTGGACCGATCTTATTGAAAAATTGTGTCTAAACTACTATCCAATAGGACTAACCTTGGTGCATATTTCATCCCGATCGGAAAACATCGGTTGCAAAAGTTGGTGCACTTGACATGAAACCCCCCATATATATATATGTATAGTATCTATTTAACATATATTACAAATCAAATTTCAATGTCAACTTTTTGATTTAAGATTAAATTATAAATTTTCTCTTAAATTAAGTTTGTCAAAATTATATGCCACAAACTTATACCCTGAGCTTATGTCACGAAGTAGTTAATTTTATGCATTGAAAATCATTCACTTTCAAGGTACTTTAGTGGTAAATACAGTGCACCACCGTCCTTGTATTTAACATAATTTTCGTAAGCCTCATTCTATAGATACCAACTGCTAGGACAAGCTAAGGAGTGTGTCACTATCTAAGCAGTGGTTAAACTACATCATCACTATGACAATCATTAATTAGCATGATATGTGTCATTTGCTAAAATAATTTCTATTCAACGCTATGCTGCGACATGAAAATATTGTGTGATATCTCTATACAGTGGAGACTCCGATACAAGCACGTATACTCAAAAATCAACTCCATTTGCTGCAATAGACATTGCCTCGCAAAGTAGTGTTTGTTGTTGTGAAAAAAACCATTTTACACCATATCTTTAATATGTCTTCAGTGGTCACTTAGCGTCTTAACATTTTTCATATAAATATGTGTAACAAAGTCAACACTGGTTTTCATGTGACATAAAACATTGATGTGTATCTCTCAAGTCTGTAATATAACTTAATTTCAGCACACTGCGATATACACATATGGATCCATGAAATCATTTTATAATGAATTTACATTAGAAATTTTTTTTTCTTAAAGTTCTTTATTTAACATCTATCCATTTAAGGATATTAAGAAAATTTTATAACATTATAAGTAAATAACGGTGTTTATTTAACTCGATTGAGAACAACAATAATAACAATAATCCAAAGGGAAGTATAAGAGTAATACAATATTTACAGTACAATATTTACATTACCATATTTACATGCAATTTTTTTTTTTTTTTTAATTTAAAAGTGCATGAGAATTAGCTCCGATATGGTAAATCCAGTTTATGGAACTTTTTAAGCCTTCTTATTTGTTTTGTGTCATCACGTAGAGATATTGTTAATGGGTTGATATGGTTGCTTAACCTTCCTAAATAGTTTTCACTAAATTTTCTGATTTCTTCTATAATCTTTGGAATAAAGAAATCTGCATGAATCGATTTATTTGATACGAACCATGGAGCGTTTAAAATTGACCTAAGAGTTCGAATTGCTGGCTATTCCCCGTAGTTGTATCCCGTAGGTCCAGACCGGTTTGAAAATAGTTTTATAAATTAAAACTTTGTTTTCTTAACTTAGCTGTGATTTTGAACCAAGAAGCCATAATAGTCGTTTCGTTTTAATATTTAATTGCTGTTTTTTTGCTTTTATATGCGTTTTCCACGTTAGTCTTCTATCAATGTGCATTCCTAGATATTTAACACAGTTACTTTGAGGAATTTGTATATTGTTCATATATACATTGCCGCAGTTGCCATGTCGTATAGAGAAATAAATGTGTAAAGATTTTGCAGTATTGACTTTAATGTTCCATTTGTTTAAACCAGCTTCCATAGCATTGAGTTCTTTTTGCACTAGATTAGATGCATTGTTTGGACATTCATCAGAAGCTAGTAATGTAGTGTCGTCGGCATATGCTGCAACTAGTACGTTTTCTGTTATTGGCATATCTGATGTAAATATAGTGTAGAGAATTGGTCCTAAAACGCTGCCCTGTGGTACACCTGCCTTGATGTCATGGAATTGTGAGTGTTCACCATCAACTTTAACATTAAAGTCTCTGGCAGATAAATATGACTTTAGCAGTAAATAATAAGGAGTTGGAAGAAGTTTTTTTAATTTGTAGTATAACCCAACGTGCCAAACTTTATCGAAGGCTTGTTGTATATCCAAAAATACTCCTGAACAAAATTTCTTAGTTTCCAGTGTGTTTCTTATAAAGCCAACGATACGATGGCATTGCTCAGGAGTGCCATGCTTGCATCTAAAACTAGCAATTTGGTTTTAGATACAAGCATGGCAGGAATGATATTAAATTTTTCCAGAACTGGTAATAATCTTTTCAATAATATTCGTTCAAATATTTTGTAGAATACAACCAGTAAACTGATTGGTCTATAGGATGTCACAATATTATCTGGTTTGTTTGGTTTATTTACATTAAAATCTCTGCGCATTTCCATTACGAGGGACAGTAATTTAATCTCAATATCGAGTTAACAACAATGTGAGAAATAGTATGCCCCTCTTAGGCAGGAATTTAACTACTTTTCCATCTATGCTATCATAACCAGGTGATTTTTTGCAATTAGGTTTATTTATTTCTTCTTGTACTTCAGGAACAGAAATGTGTTTTATGGTCCAATCCATTGGACATGGAATACATAAGTGCTCGAGAATTTCTGCAACATTATTGTTTTAACTGGTATAGGGCTGGAATGTCGTTTGAAGATGAAGAGCAAATGCTTCAGCCTTAGATTTGTTTTTTTTACACCATACGTCGCACAGTGGATCATTTTGGGAAAACACGTGCCAAAAATCATTGCTTTTGAACTACAGCAGATATCGATTTGAAACTTTTACTGATAAATCGTGAGACTTTAAAGATTATGCGCTGTAAAGATGAGAGTGCCACGCCTAAAAAAAAGGGCGGGTAAATTGGTAGATTACAGACTTTTGTTTTTTGTGCTTTTGTTCTTGAAGTACAGATCGAAATTTTGCTTCAATCCAAATTTTGAGACAATCTATACTAAAATTGAGAGAAATCGGTTCAGATTTAGATATAGTCCCCAAATATATGTTCCCCGATTTGACTAAATACTCCTCTAGAAGTCATATGTAAATATGTATTCGAGTACCGATTTACGGCTTGATTGTGTTTCTAGTCCTACACTCTCCCTGTGTTTACTTAACAGCTGACTCTGGAAAAATGGCTTTCAATGATATTGTAGTCGCAACCAACTTCTGAGCTTCTGGTCTCTCTCTGCTTGAACGCCAACACGACAACAAGTGTCTTCTCGATAAAGTTTGAAATATCTTGTTAATCATCATAGATTTAAAAAAATTGAAAGTATAAATAAAAAATAACTTAACTTATATATTTCGTCAAACAACGCGTGTTTCATAATTTGTTAAAAATGGCTTTGTCGTATTACCAACTATTTGAACTATTTTTAAAGAGTGATAGTGCTGAGAACTTTACAATAGCTGTAACTAAAGAGTTAAATTGCAAAAATATTCAGGAACATGAAAATGCATTGAAACGATTTTATAGAAATATAAGACAAAAGTGGATTGCAAAACATCGGTTCCGAAATAGGTTCATTGAAAGTTATGGAACATGGCTTGAAAATAATAAGTTGACTTTTGATGACATTCAAATGGAGAAACCCACTACTTCGAAAAGCTCTAGAGGAAGGCCCGAAGTTTCAATAGATGAGTGCTCGAACCGTAGCCAAAAGAGGAAGCTTACTGGTGCTACTGAAAATAAGTCAACGGTAAATCTTTCGACAGCCTTATCACTAAATTATAACAAGAACAAGGAAAGGGTTAAAGGCAGTATAACAGCAGCAATATCCAAGGCGAGCCCGAAAAGGCTTCAAAGAATACAAAAAACATTCCTACTCCACCGTACTCCACATTAAATGTAAAGTTCAATAATGAAGAGGCCTTAGCTTTGTTTCTCGATTTGGGGTTATCAAAAGAAAAATATATAATATTGCGCAATTCCTTAAAATCAAAGAAAGTAGACATTTTGCCAAGATGTTCTGGAATAACGTCAGCCAAAAAGGAAACTGTGCCACTTTCTTGTGAGATAACAGATGTACTAGCTAAAGTTGAACTTCAAGATATGTTGAACCACACTGTTCAGCGGATAATAACTACGAAAAGCATGGAAGAACTTGATTTACTTCCACGTGATTTAACATTACAAACAAAATGGGGCTGCGAAGGATCCTCAGGACAAAGTGCATACAAACAATCAATTATGCCACATAATGATGAGAGCTTTTCTGACGCAAATATGTTTATGGTTTCAATTGTTCCATTGAGGTTAAAGTCTACCTTGGCTGAACATTGGAAAAACCCTCGACCATCTTCAACTCACTTTTGTAGACCAGTAATGTTTCAATATGCTAAAGAAACTCCTGCACATATAACTATCACTGCTAACAACATAAAACATGAAATCGGTGAACTGCATCCAACAGAAATTTGCATTCATAATAAAATGTTTCGTATAAACCACGAGCTTTTTCTCACAATGATCGATGGTAAAGTCCTGAATGAAATCACAAATACAAAATCTACACGAACTTGCGCAATTTGTAAGAGGACGCAAAAGAACTTCCAGAATGAAAATGACTCAATAGCTTATGAACTCAACTGCCAGTATGGCATATCTCCCTTACATGCCAGAATACGGTTCATGGAATTTTTCTTAAAGCTTGCGTATACTCTGCCTGAAAAAGAAGGTGATAGAGCGGATGCCAAAAGGAAAATTCAACAAGAATTTCGCCAGGAAATTGGGCTTCTAGTAGATCAGCCGCAACAAGGTTTTGGAAACACGAACGATGGCAACACTGCAAGGAAATTTTTCAAAAATGTGGACATCACTGCTCGTATAACAGGAATTGACTCCGAAATCATAAAGAGGGTGCAGGTCTTGCTTAATGTTCTTAACTGCAGAGAAAAAGTCGACGCAAATAAATATGGAATTTATGCTTCAAGAACCGCCGAGTTAATTAAAGAAAAATATCCAAAAAAAAAAATGTTAACCCCAACGGTTCATAAAGTTTTAGATCATGGCAAACAAATTATGGAGTACCAATCTCTCCCTATTGGGGAATTATCCGAAGAAGCACAAGAAGCCAGGAACAAGGATTATAAAAAGTACAGACACTCAAACACTCGAAAGTTTTCCCGAAAAAGCCAGAACGAGGATTTATTTAACATGCTCTTAGCGTCTTCTGACCCAAAAATTTCAACACTGAGGCATGTTAGATCAATACCGGAATTAAAAACTGTATATTCGCCAGAAATGGTTGCTTTGTTTGAAAACATTGATGATTGCTTCGTAGAAAATTAAAGTTTTTCAATAAAATCGTAAAATTGCTGTTTTCGTATGGGAGCGTACTCTTCTAGGGGGCGTGGCTTAGTCAGTGAGTATAAATTTAAAATTATTTCTTGTAATTAAGTTATGTGCCAATTTTCAGGAAGTTACCATATCCAATAACAAAGATATTAAGTAGTAACTTTAGTATAATAGGTACTACTCAACCTGTAATGTGGCATGGGTTGACTCATAAAAGGTCAAATATCTCCAATCGGGCACGATTGTGGCAATGGTTTTTTTTTATTGTTTCATGGACATTCCCTCAATAATACAAAATTTTCAAAATTTCTTGCACGCCCGGCCTTTTTTTAAAACTCAACTCAAAGTTTGAAAATTAAGCAAAAAATAAAGGTTTAAAAAAAAAATTATAAAAATTAGGCCTTTCTAAAAAATACATATATATTTTTTTAATATCTTTGAAATTGTTCCTAAAATCAAGAGAAAAAAAAATTCATGACTTTATCTCCAACCGATTTTGAACAAACACTAGTTGAACTCTGCATTAATATTGATTTTTTTTTGGCATTTTTCATTCTTTTTCAAAATAGTCCAACTTTGACCAGCTGTACAAACTAAGCTATACACTTAAAATGGATGATATTTCAGAATTTGATACTTCAATCAGTTCTTAATTAAAAACTATAAACCTTTTTGCCCAGCCAAACAACTCGAAAATTGATTTTTGGCACGAGTTTTCGTCAAATGAGCCACCGTGCGTCGCTAACATCTTTTATAGGTACATTTCTCTTTGTACCTCTTTTTATATGCCTTGTTGCCTTCCACAAGCTAAACTCATCGCTTCTATTATTGCCCGGATTTAGATTTCTAAATCCGGATTGTACCATGGAGTGTTATTTTAAGATCTTAAGCAGCTTTATTAAAATACGCTTGTCATTTGGATTTCTACCATTTTACGAAACTTTTCTTAGTCTCCTTTTATTTCTGATCATTTGCCTAATTTCAGAAGATATAAAAATTTGGTTTTGTGTACATTGTAATTTTTTATTTGGAGTGGATAGAAAACCGGCTTCGTGAATTAAATGATTAAATGTTTCAACAGCATCAACTAAATCTGTTGGGGCAGTTATAATTATCAATATTTAAGTTCACATTTCTTTCAATCCAACTTTCAAAAGGTTTAATATCCATTTTGGCAGTAATAATTTTATGTTGTTGTGATTTTGACTTAAAAAATGTGTTAAAACAAGCTATAAATAAATAAACTATAGGGGTGTCTACATTAGCAAATTTGACAGATAACCTACCTATGATTTGACAATTCACAAAATACCTGGTTCTCGTCTACAAATAATGAAAAGTTGGTTATAAACCGGATTAACATTAAAAGCCAGCATAACTAACTGACATCCCAAGCTGACCTATTAGTCATCTGCAATAATTTCTTTAAAACCTAATTTCCAGCTGATCCTCTGCCTTCTCATTCTAAGTAATAACGTTATAAGGAGTGAGATCGAAAAAATCGTAACATATGTACAGTAGAATGGGCCCTAAAAATGAAAATGCAATTTTGGGTAGTGGCGAGGTTCAGCTTGTTTCCTTTCTATATAAAAATAAAAAATGTAAAGTTTGGCGATTGAAAATTTCAAGTGTATTAATATGGGGAACAAATGACTTTACTTTCATGTTTCTTAATGTTTTCAATAAGTTGTTATATGAAGCGATTTTGGTATTAAATTATCTTTTCATAAAGTTATATAACTAAAAAATGGAATAAATAGTCGCCAAGAAAATGGCAAATGACCCAGACCACTTTTGTGCCAAAAAAAACACTAGGTCATTAAATTTTACGTCAATATTTTCAACATTAAGAAATTGGTTAAAGCGATCAATTTTTTTTTTTTTTGTCTTTGTAACTATAAGTATTCACATATGAAGTTTTGTTTTATTACCTCGTTATTAACCTATTGTTTGATGGGACCAAAAATGGGTAATTTTGTGAATAAAGGTTAAAAACTGCTTTTCCAAGTTTTCAAAAATTTTCTTAAATATTGTTAACAATTAATGAAGAAGAAAAGCAGTTTTTGCTCCAGTTAGTAGAATCATACAAAAAACAACATCCTTCCTGTACAAAGCCAAGTTTGATTTAACAATGTTGAGTTTTTATTTTATTTAGAAAAACTATGAATAGTTTAAAAAAAAAATTGTTTTAATTTAAAATTGGTTAAAAGTTGTTTTAATTTAAATTCGCGAATATTAAGCAGATAATTGCACCAGAGATATATCGCAATGGATTATTTTGATCCTAGAAGTACTGAAGGCTTAAATAAAAAAAATAACAAAAATATTTTAAATCCCAAAGCTGCCGTTTGCAAATAATGGCTTAACGTTTTTCGATTTATCATAAATTTTTAAAAATTCAGGAGTACTTGCAAAATATTTGGGAACACGTATGACCCAAGTCCAAAAGGGTTATTTGAATCATATCATTTCTTCCGAATCCCTTGATTATTAAGACAAAATATAACTCTTAAAAGTAGAAAAGTGATTAGTTTATCATACAAAGTATTTAGAAAGGCTACATTTACTGAATATTTCACAAAAATTTAATTTTTTGAAAAATTCGCCAAAAAAAATTCTTCCAGAAAATTCTAGCTGAGTGATTTACCTAAAAATTCTCACTGTTAATCTCTAACATTTATTTAACAAAAGCTTAAAGTGACAAATCCATTTTTCTTAAATTTGCTTAAGAAAATTTTGTAAAACTTGAAAATTGAGTTTTCAAAATGATTACAAAAAAATTATTACTTTAATCAATTACTCAAAGTTGAACAAAGTGGTCTGGGGCAGTTCTTATACGATTCTGAAGTTATAAAGCTTATTGAAAAGATAATTTACTACAAAAGTCGATTAATGTACCAATTCTTCGAAAAAAAATTAAACTATAGAATGAAATTTTCGTAAAATTTAAAAAAAGTCATATTTTCCCCATATAAACACACTTGCGATTTGCAATCGATTTCCGGTGCGACTTTTCGTTATCCGATTGTCCCAAAACTTCACATTTGTTAGTTTTATACATGGCCATATAGCAAAGGACCACGCTAATGTACATACATAAAATATAAGAATAACGGAACCACTGATCCTAGCGTTATTTTTATAGTTTTCAGCACTTTATATGAATTTATATACATTTTATAGAAACCCTTCCATTAGGTATTTATACCCTATACCACTATGTGGTTTGGGTATAATGACTTTGTGCTGCTGTTTGTAACTACCAAAAATATTTGACCTAGACCCATCTTTTATTATATCGATCGAATCAGAATCACTATCTGATTCGATTTAACGATGTCCGTCCTTCCGTCCGTCCGTCTGTGCGTCCATGTAAAGCTTGTAATCAAACTGCAGGTCGCAAATATGAATAAATTTTGACAAAATTTGGTGTGTAAGCTTTTATCGGCCATGGGATTAACGCTATTGAAATTGGTGGGAATCGGTCCATGTTCAGACCTAGCCCCCATTCAAATGACCCCTATGAAATCGACATAAATTGCCATAAGATCCAAATTGTCGTATAGATCTTAGTCAAATAGGCTTTGCATGTATTTATTACATCCACTAATGAGTGGTCCAAAAACTATCACTATAGTCATAGGCCCCATATAGACCTGCTTCCCGATCTTCCCTTAAATCTATAAAAAAAAAAACAAAAATATTGCACTGATTCATCTCAAATTTTGTTTGTATATATTTTTGCAAAATACAAGAGACTTTACCAACCATGGTCAGGATCGGTCCATTTTTGGACCTAGTCGCGATGTAGATATAGCATTCGATATGAACTTTATCCTATCTGCAGCCAAAAAAATAATAAAAATGCCAATCAAATTTGGTTTATGCTTATTTTCTATATCCAATTAGTTGGGCCTAAGAGATAGGGTTTCTAAACGCATTCATTGTGCTAGCGAATGAAAACTTCTTTACATAAATTTCTGTATATTCTGTATTATTACCAGGAACTTTTTTTGAAAATTTCTACTACATTTGTGTATTAAAGCTATCATCAGCATTGCCTCGAACATAAGCAACATACACATTTTTAGTCGGAAGCTATCCAGAACCGTTGTGCATTGTGCAGCAGAATTATTTTTTTATGAAGCATGATTTCAATTTTCGTGCTCTGTTTTTGGCCTTTAACTTTTCTGCAGCGTTCCTGTCTGGAACTTTTTGGACTTTATATGTTATCAAACCTTCTTTGGTTCTTACTTCTCATACCATACACGTCATGTGGACCTTTATTTCTTTCCGTACCAGGTTTTCCATCAATGGCCAAATTTTTCTGCTACTTTCTAATAACATTGGTAATAGTTTGAAGGGAGACTTTTAATACCTTGACTAACTTTCTATAGAGATTTCATCGCTTATTCTAATCAAACTAATAACAAATTAACAGGGTTGTCATTGAGCATATTAACTGATACTAGCAGATTCCAGATTTATTTTTCAACTTAGCCAATTCACAAAACTACGCTTTTATGGTATATTATTATTGTGAATGAATATAACAAACTCATTAACAAACAGATTAACAAATTTAATGAATACACACATAGCAGATGTATAATTTTATGCATGTGTTAGCAACAATTGTAAGTGCAATTTACTGGAAACAAGGGGAAAATTTTAAAATCTGTTAATCTGCAAAACGGCTAAAAATAAATATCTTTCACATAATATACATTTGGTCTAAATCGGGATAAATCGGTAGAACATAACATCGGTCATGAGTTCATGAGTTGTCACCAGATAGTGCAGTGGAAGGCGAAACTGTTGGTAAAATGGCAGTAAAGATCTTATTGAACTAATTCAAGGTACCATAAATAATAATCTTGATAAGAAACTCAAAATGCCAGCTACAAAGGATGACATAGAACAAATAAATCATGAAGTCGACGATGTATACGAAAAAGTGGATGTACCTTCGTCAGAAAATCAAATGCTTATAGAAAAAATCAAAACATTAGAAGAAATCGAAGAATGCTATTGCTGGAAGATAATATTAAGAAAAAATGTGTTATTATAAAGGGTATTCAACCGGAAAAGTCCGCCTATAAAGCTGTAGTGAATGTATTAAAATGGAATCTCAAATTTCTTCAGGAGTTGAAATTGAATCTACAAAAAAGTTGCACGAAACCAGTAAACAAATGACAATTGTGGCGGAATTAAAGTCTGAAAAAATGGTACAAGAAGTTTTGAAGCATACAAATAATCCGACAGGCAGTTTATATGTATTGAGCAGGATCTAAATAGCGAACGTCAACAGAATAAAAAGTAATGCTGCAGCTCAAAAAAGAAATACTAGCAGTTAATAAAACTAAACGCATATTAGTTCGAAATGATGTTTTGGAATAAAGAAAAAACCTTAGTTTGCAATAAAAAAAAGCGGGGAAAAAATTCTCAAGGAACTTTATGGGGATGCAGCATCTAATATTGATATCGTATATAATAGCTTGCAAAAAAATTATTGTCAAAGAACTAAAACATATTAACACTAACATTAATTTAAATATTAGTCAAAGCATTGGTAATGTAGAAAATGTAACCGAATTCAAAATTCTAAAATTACTATCCTATAACATTCATGGATTAAAAAATAAAATTTTATTTAATGATTTTTTTAATTATGTCAACTCTTTTGATACTGTTATCCTAATTGAAACTCACACAACCGATGAAAAAACTAAACAGTTCGACAAATATTTCAAAAATCTAAAAACTTTTTGGAAACCTGCAGTACGAAATAAAAGATTTGGTAGAGCCATTGGAGGTTGCATGTATGGTTTTAACAAAAACATCAATTCGACACAAATTAAATGCGTATTCGCACATCAAAACGGAATGGCTACAATAAAGGTTATTATAAGCAGGTCGGAGATTTTAATATTACTATTATATATTAGAGGTTCAGTGTGGGATTCTGATTTTGATGTGGTTGAGGAAGTTTTTATTGAAGATAGTCCTACAAATGCGGTGGTCATTGGTGATTTAAATATTAGAATTGGCAAAATCCAACAAGAAATAGATGAGAGTTTTATGACTTCGTTTCATGCATATACGGGTATTAGAAAATCTAAAAATTCTGTGGTAAATGCCAAAGGAAAAAAATTTCTAGAGTTTTGAGGAGACTATGGCTTAGTAGTGTTAAGTGGCGGAGAGAGAGGTGATGAGGATGGAAATTTTACATTTATAAGTGGAGCTGGCGAGTCTGTAAATGACATCTGTGCAGTTTCAAGGAAAATAATTGGAGATGTGGAGTACATAAAAGTAGATGATCAATTATGGTCAGACCACATCCCAGTATGTCTTGAATTAAAGGTAAATGTAAATATTTGTCCTATTAAAAAACTTCTGCTACCAAAGCTACAAGGAATAACCAATTGAATGAACATTATATCAAAAATGTGTTAAAAAATCTAAGAAATATTAAGGAACAAAAGGATTTACTTGAGCTTGAAGATATTTTAAATGTTATACGCAAATCTACAAAACATAATGATAAACGTCAAGTCTTCAGTGCCAAAAACAATTGGTTTGACTGGAAATGTTATAAAGCTAGAAAAACTTCTTTTGATTTATTAAAAGATTACAAATTAAATATGAGCCATGAAATCAAAAGTAAATATTTAAAGGCAAATGAAGAATATAAAACGGTGTGTAAAATGAGAAAATATGAATACGAAAAGGTAACAGTGGTAAAATTAAACGAAGTCAATGATAGTAAATCTTGGTCAAAAATTGCAAATGAAATCAGAAATCAAATTACAAATGAGAGCCATAATATTTCCACAGCTGACTTTAAGGCATATTTTATGGAATTGCTTAACCCACTGCAAACTTCGGGTGATATTCATTATGCAGCCTTGTTTCAAAAAGACAGTTTTTTGGATGATAATTTTACTCCCACAGAAATTTATGAAAATCCTGTTAAAGCCAAAATAGACACGGCACCAGGGGAGGATAGAATCCTGCATGAATTTTTTAAAAAAGCTCCGAACCAACTATTAATAGAACTCATACCCGCTTACAATAAGCTTTACAACAATGTACAATTGGACGACTTATTTTTAACTAGCGTAATATATCCAACTTTTAAAAATGGAGATAAAAATGTGCCAGGAAACTATAGGGGAATATCATTTATGAATTTTATTGCAAAAATTTTAATGGGTGTCATAGCAGAAAGATTATATAAATGGGTAGACCAACACAAAATACTTTCTGAATATCAAGCCGGATTTAGGAAAAATTATTCTACAGTAGACAATATATATAATTTAACAACAATAGTACATTACAAATTTAATGAAAAGAGAAAAGTCTATGCTTTTTTGTTAGATTTTAAAGCAGCTTTTGATAATGTAGCAAGAAAATCTGTAATGTTTAAACTAAATTCAATTGGTGTGTCCACAAAAATGGTAAATTTTAAACACATACTGCAGTATGGAATGGAATGGAGCTATCAGAAAAATTTGAAACTGTATCAGGGGTCAAGCAAGGCTGCTTGCTATCCCCACTCCTGTTTTTGTTGTACATAAATGATCTTCATGAAGAACTGGGAGGTGGTTTACAAATAGATAATATGAATATAAAATTGCTGTTATATGCAGATGATATCATTTTAATAGCAGACGAAGTAAAGATTTTACAAGACATGATCAACAATTTAGAAAAATATTGCTGTATATGGAATCTGGAAGTAAATTTATTGAAATCTAAGATAATGGTTTTTAGAAAAGGTGGAAAGATAGCTAAAAAGTAGAAGTGGACTTACAGAGAAAATCAAATAGAAAAAGTTGATGAATATTGTTATCTTGTTATGATCCTAACTCCAAAATTTGTTTTTACAAAACATGTAGAAAAAGGAAATAATTCTGCAAAAAACTGTATAAACTCTACATGGAATGGCTTTCTAAGTCAAAAAAGATATAAAGTTGCGATCTCAAATCGGTCTGTTTCATGCTGTTTGTCGATCCATTCAGTCGTATGGTGCCCAAATATGGGGTCATTCATTTTTTGAGGAAATAGATAACCTTCAAAGGTATTTGATAAAACGTATCCTTAAGCTACCAAACTTTACATCAACTTATGCACTTATGTTGGAGTCGGGAATAGAATATGCACATCTGTACACACTAAACCTGCATTTGCTGTATATAGGTCGTACAATTTTTAATTACTCAGACGACAGATTGCCCCATAAGCTGAATGGTCAAAATAATTGGCAGTATGTCCTGCAATACATTATCAATGCTTTGGCGTATCGCAAAATGCTTATAATAGAATACAATTATTAAAATAAAAAAAATAAAAAATAATAATAATAATTACTAGAGGCCCCCTGCTGCTCCGCAGCATTATATTATATTACATTAATTTTTATAATATAATACCAAAATTTGCCAAGAGAAGTCAACGTACAGTAAAAGCAAAGTTGATTCTCCACGCATACCTTTCCTCAAGCCCAACGAATTTAAGCAGTTAATAGCTTAAAAGAAGGAGCTTGATCCACTGAGTGTTCTTAGACCTATGTCAGCAGCCTACGTTAATTAGAACTCTAGTTATAGAGGTTTGAGAGAAGAGAAATATTGAAAAAAATCTTGAATGCAAAGTTTATTCATAAATTCTTTTAATATATGAGATATAAATATTATATAATATTATATTATATTAAATATTATTAGTTTTCTCTTTTTTCCGGCAAACGACACAGTCAAAGCCGTATATTCTTTAAGATTTTATGTAATATGGTTTAAAAAACATAACTAAATAAAGAATTACTACTACTACTACATCGGTCACAAGAAATCACCTAGCCTATTAGTATTAACTAACATACTTTTTAAAGAGAAAATAATAATATAATAATTCAAACGATTTTTGCGAAAAGGGGAAAAACGCTTGTAAAGATTTTTTTACTTCTGAATTTTAACTACTCATGTTCTTTGTCCGCCTATTAAACTATCTACTGTTTACTTTCACTACCTCGTTTTAGCCAAACAAATGCCACGGATAAAGTTTGGTCAACCAAAAACAAATACGTGCCACATTTTCACTACAGTGAAAACCACTTAAACCAACCGCAAGTCTAGATGAAGTGTTTATAAAATCAAAAGTAAAAATTCCTTAACAATACTTAGAAGGCTGTCAGTTGCATTTTGTTATTTGTTGAAATTCAATAAATTTGTTGCAAAATTACGCAAGCTCAAGAGAAGAAAATTTTACTTTACCACAAATATATATAATTTTTTTTTCTTGACTCAGAACTCGTTCCAGCATCCGAAATAATTAATCTGCGTCTTCAAAAATTTAATATATTTAGCTATAGAATAGCTTTGTTGCATGGCTCCTAATCTATGTACAATGAAGTTGAGCTTATTTTTGTAACTACTAAAAATATTTATTATGCCAACCGTCCGTCCGTCTGCTTCTTTATGTAAACCTTGTTATTAAACTACAGGTCGAAACAATGAATATATTTTATTGAAAATTAATATATAATCTTTTATCAATCATGGGACAAACGATGTTGGTGAAAATTGGTGAATGTTTAGATTTAGTCCCCATATAAAGGACCCCTATGGTATCCACTTTAAACTCTGCTACACAATATTTTATAGTTTTAAACGGAGTAGCAGGCTTCCCGAGAGTAAAATCTAGCTCGGCTTTAATGTAGGCTGGACTGAAACTTTTTAATTTAAATGCAAATTTTGTTCCTTTGCAATAATGTAAATACGAATTCGGTACCTGCCACGATGAGTTGAACAAAAAATCATATTCATAGACTCCCTATGAAGAGACGAAGAAAATGATATATGATACATGCCGATTATTTTCCCTGGAGTCCTGATATAGCCCTGGGAATGGTATCCGTAAAATTGGATTTTAGAATTTTGTCTCTTTTCATTAAATAAAATTTGTTTGTCCGTGATAGGTTTTTCAATTCAGTTCATATTGCCACATAACAAATCAACATTTTCGATTACACTATACATTGCTAATTTAATAGTTTGCTTATATAACGTAGTCTTCAAGTTATTCTTCGCTTTTATGTTTCTTATTATTGAAGGGTTCCACAAATCAGTTGCCATGCGTATTTTTCCATAAAAATACCATTAAAATTGCACTTTGACCTTAATACTATAAATCAAAAAGAAAGAAAGAACTTAAGATTTATAACAGTTTTTAATGTTATGGACCCCATGATATATGCAGGATAACAAGGAAAAATAAAATCAAAGCATTTAATTTTTTAATTCGCCAGTAGTCAAGAAACCAACAACCCTTTAGGAAATTTATCAATTAACATTTCTGAAGACATTATACAAAAATTACCATGCTCAAGTGATTTTATATTCATATGATGTACCAGTAGCCAAAGGAAAACAAACGAAGTTTAAAAACAAATGGTTCGATTTACAGTGCAAGGGAAAAAAATATTTAATGCTTTAAATAAATTTCTAAACTCTCAAAGAAATGTGTAAAATAAAGCACCGGGTGGAGATTTAAAATCTTGTTGAATAGGATACCAAATCTATAATATTATTACGCTAGGCGATTTCTTGTGACCGATGTTTTGTTCTATCATTTTATCCCGATTTTGACCAAACATATATTATTTTAAAGGTATTTCTTTTTAGCCGTTTCGCAGATTTACAGATTTTTAAATTTTTTCCTTTATTTTGAGTAAATTGCATTGAAAGATTCTACTAACACATACATAAAATTATACATGTAGTATGTGTGTTTTATAAAATTTGCTAATGTGTTTGTTAATGAGTTTGTTATCTTCATTCACAATAACAATAAACTATAAAAGTATTCTTTGTGAATTGGCTAAGTTGAAAAATTAAGCTACCTAGAAATTGCACTCGAATTCCGAGCGCTGGAATCTCCAAGTTTAAATAAATAATTAAATAAATAAATAGATAAATTTCCAAAATCGAAAATCGCGAATAACAAAAATCGCCATATTGAAACATGCCAAAATTAAAATCGTCAAAATAAAAAATCGCAGATACAAAAATCGACAAAAACAAAAATCGACAAAGTTAGTTTCCTACAAAATGTTTTCCGAGTTTTTAATTTCGTTACAATGCATATTGGTCATATTTTGTTTTTTTTTTTGCATTAAGTCCAAAAAAAAGTTGTGCAAATTTACTTTTTTATTTTTATTTTTTTTTTTATTAATCAACACTCAGGGGATGCCCCCTACAGATGCAGTGCATTGTGTTGATCTCAGGAAAGATATAGATATAGGAAGGAGGAAAGAGGGAGTAGTGTGTTCATTTTTTTTTTTTTTTTTTTTTTTGCAGCGACAGACCAAAGCCTCTGGTGGGAATCGAACCCACGACCCCCGCGTGATAGGCGAGAACGCTACCTACTCACCTACCGGGGCGCTTATTTGGCGATAGAGACAAAACTCGAACTAAGCCGAGAAACAAAAAAAAATTGATCTAGCTGCTTTTATAGTGAAGTTATAGCATTTCAAAGTCGCCATTTGCATTAAGCATTTATTTTTGTATTTGTTGCAGACAAAAATTGCCTAAGTTTGAGTTACTGTAACTTTTTGTTTTTAATAATAATATATATATTTTTTTTAAGAGCTGTATGCAGCTTGCTAAGGAATCAAAAACTTCATATAAAAAAACGCTTCAGAAATGCTTAAGGAATTTTTCTGTCTAAAAATTTCTGTTGTTAGTCTGCAGCTTTTTAAAAAAGTAGCATTGTTTTTTCTACTTTTTTTTTGACGTAAATTAAGTAAGCCAACCCAGGCTTCGAGCAGGAATATCAAATTTTTCGTTCTTTCTGAACGGAATTTTGACGGGAGAGGTAAGCATAAACAAAATGTAATAAGCTTAAAAAATTAAAAGTTCTTTTTCAGTTGCAAACATGGTTGTTTTCAATTTCAATTTCACAATTCTTAATAATTGACAGAAAACAGCTGATTGCTACTGTTGCACTGAAAGGTACTTTTGTGCTTTTTTTTCTTTAAGAAATATATGAAAATTTTCTGCTAAGATTCTTTAATAAGCTGCATACAGCTCTTTAATAATAAAGTACAAAGCTGCTACTTTCATGGTGTATATGGAGGAAATATATATTTTTTCTTCTATTAAGAAAATAATGGCTTTTGGAGAAGCTTTAAAATTAATACCAATAAATAAACCGTTAATGTTTATTGGAGCTATACTTGTATTGGATCACCTAGGCACACCAAATTGTTACCTCTACGAGGAGGAGTAGTATTTCCCCCTTCTAAATTACCATAGCCTATTCCCCTTTTTTCCCTTTTTCCCGCAAAGGTGATTTTTTGGGACTGCTAATTTTTTTCCAATACTTTTTTCGTGTTTTTTTTTTTTTTTGTATCCAGACCGCTACAAATTGTTTACCGGCTTTTAAAATTGTTCACCAAAAACTCATGTAAAAACGACCAGATCGGACAATATCGTCAGAAGGTACCCGATGTCGTTAATTTTCATGCTTTTCGAAAGTTTCATGTGTACTTTCCAAAGACGACTACGTTTGATGTATGCAAAATGTATTTTGTATCATAATTTTTACGAAAAGTGGAAACGTCGAAGGAAGCAAAACAAAACAATGTACTTAAAGCTTGATTACCGTTATTGACATAGAATTTTGATTTGTGCAAGCGACGTTTTTTCTATTTTCAAAAATTCTATAATTTGTTTTCAAAACTGGCAACATGGTACAGGAAAAATATCCTTGGGCACCTATGACACCCACAGTTCACAAAGTGCTTGTGCATACAAAGCAAATAATGAAAATTGCAGAGCTTCCCTTAAGAGTTTTAAGTGAGGAAGCTTATGAGTCGCGCCATAGTCTGTACAAATCAGACAGACTGAATCACGCAAGGAGAGATAATCGTCAACACAATCTTGCAGATGTTTTCCATCGCACATTAGATTCTTCTTCTTGCCACAAAAATAAACAAACACTCCCACAGGAAGTATTGTCACTATTAATGAACACAACTGATGACAAAAACTCCGAAACAAAATTGGAATCTTATTCTGAATCTGAATCAGAAGAATATAAAGACTTTGAATTGTAATACATAAAAATGTGCTGATATTAAAATTCATTTGTTTTACTTATTAGCATTTAAGTCCCTCTTTTTCAATTGTATAGAAGTTTATCAGCTTTTTAAAAAAATGTCCCCCACATTGAGTCCGCCATTTTGTTTTTCAAAAATCTGACTTCAAATTTGAAATCAGCGACCCCAAAAACCGCCTTAAACTCATTCCTAAAGAAATTCAAGCAGTTTTAAAAAAATTTCCGCCATTTTGGGTCCGCCATTTTGTTTTTCAGAAATCTGACTTCAAATTTGAAATCAGCGACCCCAACAACCCCCTTAGTTTCATTCCTAAAGAAATTCAAGCAGTTAAAAAAAAATTTCCACCATTTTGGGTCCGCCATTTTGTTTTTCAAAAATCTGACTTCAAATTTGAAATCAGCGACCCCAAAAACCCCCTTAGTCTCATTCCTAAAGAAATTCAGGCAGCTTAAGAAAATGGCCGCCATTTTGGGTCCGCCAAATTGTTTTTCAAAAATCTGACCAAATTTGAAATCAGCGACCCCAAAAAATATAGGTGTGTAAGTTTTATGCACATTGGATTCTTCCTTCATATTAATGCCAAGTTTTCCACGATTATGACCAATGTGCAATGGGTGTAGCAAAGTGCATCGGGTTGCAGCTAGTTTAAAATACATACTTAAGACGAATACGAAAATCGCAGATTACCTCACAATCTTTCAATGCCAATTGTTAGCAAAAAGAAATTATTGGTATAAAGATTTAGATGAACGGGCCTCTAATACAATTTAGGCTTAAGGCTTCAATATGTTTTCAACTCGCCCAAAAAAAGAAAGATAAAGATAAAACATGATTATCATCTTTCAGCTCTCCAAGGCATGTCATCCTGCCATGAACGATATAATCAACATGTCATATCCATTATAATGCAGGCAAGTGGCAGAAATCCATACCGTACAGTTTAATCCAGAATTGTTTCACTATGCAATCTAAAGGAAGATGAAATATTTTACATCTCTTAGGAAGGTGTCCTGTGCTAAAAGAACTGAGATTAATGTCCTTTTCTTATACATGATTGTCAGCCTTAAAATATAAGAAGATATTGGAAAATGAATATAACTTGCAATATAAAATACTGTTTTAAAATATATCTTATTAATTCCTAATTAGCACTCAAATTACGATATATTTGAAAACCTATTCCAAATTCCAGGCCGATGGTTTTGTTAAACCATTCCGTAAAACCTTTATTATTATTTTATTTTAATTTTAATTATATAAATGTAATATCGAATGAATGGCAAAAAAAAAACCAATAAAGAAAATCTATCTATAAGTCATAACGACTAGTTGTTGAGTAACGAATTTTGGAATTAATTAATTTAATTCCTAATAAGTAGCAGTAGCCTACAGAATAAATTTTAGGAAGAAATGTTCCGAAATATCATTTATTGTTTTATAAGTCTTATTTACCTTCAATAATATTTAGCAATAAAGTAAAATGGCCCTTTAAGGCTCAAAATGTTGTCTGCGTGAGCGGTTATTATTTTAGAAGGTTTAAACTACTATTTCAGTTTTTGCTCCTAAAGCTGCAGAACTGGCTGCTTACGTCGCTATAGAAGAAAATGAGAAAATTTAAAGTTCTATTGGCTTTATTCCTTCAATTCATTATTTTACACTGGGTCATGTAGCTCACAAAAGCAAACATACAAAGAGCTAATTTATAATCAATATACAGTCATCTTAAAAAAGTGTTTTAAAATGATAATGTATTGGCTTAACGAAAAAAAAATACATAATATACAAAATAAAAAAAAAGATGCCAACCAGGAAACTCATACCCAGTTCGTGCATGCTAAACAACAAAACCGCAGAAGACGCTGGAAAAAAACGATAGCTAACGAACAAAAGAATATACTTATGTCATTGCTATAACTTCGTTTTTGTTGTTGTAGTATATTTTGCGCGTTTTTTTTCTCTTTTTGTAACGGTGTGAAGCTTACAACTTATGACAGCAGTGCCAAAGGCGACTATACAAAGTATAAGGGCTTTTAATGTTTGACATCTTTTATGTGGTTGGAGACAAACACATGTTTACTCCCACACACCAGCTCAATATTATGAAATGAAAATAATACAAATAAGAAAGTTATAATCGGTATGGACCGGCTATGCTAAATACTATACTCTGTTTTTTTTTGGGATATTGTGCTAGATCCCAAACAGTCAACCGGCATAAACCAAATTCATATGAAATTGTTATATCTTTTGTTGACAGCCAATATGTTAAAAATCACTGTAGATGGGATCAGGTCATCAACCGTGCATTTAAGTTTATCATTTGTTAAGCAATAAATATCCTATATAAAATTGTATTACAATTTCTTAACTTTTTTTGTCCTGCTAATAATGTACAAGAATACAATAACAGACAGACAGACAGGTATTGCGTGATCACCTCACAATATCACGGCAAATCAATCCTTGTAATAAATGATAGATTAGGGTGAATCATTTTTAAACATTGACACAAAATCATAATACCCTGACCGCAGACTGGTGTAAGGTATTGCAAGCGAATGAAAGACGGAAAAATTTAAAATGGAGAAGCTGTAGAATTCGTTGCTGTGTATTGCTAAGCCAACGCAGAAGTTGTATGAGTGTGCCCGTATGTAAATATTAGTAACTTATGCATTTAATAAAAACAAATGCTTCTAAAATAATTTGATAGGACCGACTAGGGAAATTAAGAAACCTAAGAAATACCAAAAAAAAAACAATTTCATTCAGCATCTTTAAGTAAAAAAATAATTTCCAAATTATGAAACAATCAATTGAAGTTGCACAAAACCCATAGCCAGCCAAAGAGGAGTAAATTTATTCGAAAGTAATTACTTTTTCATTACTTCAAAAGTAAGAACTTTTTTTTGGACGTTATTTTAGACAACCTCCAAAGATGTTGATATTTATTCCTTATTCTTTACTGGCTGATCCGGCAACCGTCCAGATTTGTTTTGATATGTAAATATTTAAATTACGGGAAAATTTTTTTTTTAATAAGAAGGAAATGAAACTCAATCACCCCTGTTCTTGAAACCATTATCACGAAAAAAAACTCGTAAATGAAAAAATTCTTAAATCTACGAGTTTTTTGCTGTTCTTTAATTTCAATAAGGATATTTTTTCTCGTTTTAATTCACATAGAAAAGGCTTTGTGAAATCAAAACAAATGCCCTTTTTTTCTACTAACCAGGTCTTAAGACATAAAAAAAACTAATTGATATTTAAACTCTAACATGATTTTTATTTAACCTTGTCATCATTTTAAAAAATTAGATATTAATTTTATGAAAAAAAAAAACGATTTTCAAAAACGTCTATATTTTCCGCTGATTTAAAAAAAACTCGTAATAAGTGGTCGATGTTAATAAAACACACTTTTTGCGATGATGCTGTTCTATAACTATAATAAAAACTTTTTATTTACACAATCTATTTTCCATTATCATTTTTTCAATTACAACATAGATTCTTTATGCACTAATTATTGCAAATAAAGGAATAAAAAAATTTTTTTTCATCAAATCACATATTTTTATTTTTTTTGCATATGTTCGAAACAGTAGTGATGCCAGTCAAATCCAATTTATTTGAATATCGAAATATTTTTTGGTGATGCCTAACTTTTTAAAAATTGAAAAGTCTTTTTTAATTGAATGAAATTGAAGCACAAAAACACTAAATAAACAAATAACTTGTTATTTTAAAAGAAAATATTTTTCTTTATACTTTTTCTATAAACTTAAAAAAAAAACATGCACAAAATACTTAAAAGTTTTTTGTGAAAATGAGTAAAGAACCATATGGCACCTCGGTTTCTAGATAACATATTTTCTTAACTCAAACATATGGTTCTTAACTCAAACATATGTTTCCATTAAATAAATAAAAAAAGTGGTTTCAAGAAACTCAAAATTGCAATTTCATGTGATTTTAAATTCACTCTTTTCAAATAACGACGTTTCAAGAACAGGGCTGAATATGTTTTTTAATGCTGATTTTATTTTCAATTTATTAAATTTTATTGTGCCTCAATTCAACTGATGTTACTTAATAACAATTTATTGTAAAGCTAACGCGTGGAAAATATTTATACCCGATACCACTATGTGGTTTGTGTATAATGACTTTGTGCTGCTGTTTGTTACTACCAAAAGTATTTGACCTAGACCCATCTTTTATTATACCGATCGACTCAAAATCCCTTTCTGAGTCGATTTAGCGATGTCCGTCCGTCCGTCCGTCTGTGCGTCCATGTAAAGCTTGTAATCAAACTGCAGGTCGCAAATATGAATATATTTTGATGAAATTTGGTATTTAAGCTTTTATCGCCCATGGGATGAACGCTGTTGAAATTGGTGAGAATCGGTCGATGTTCAGACCTAGCCCCCATACAAATGACCCCTATGAAATCAACATTTATTGCCATTAGATCCAAATTATCATACAAATCGTAGTCAAATTAGGTTTATATGTATATATTACATCCATTAATTAGTAGTCCAAAAATGATCCCCATTGGACAACTCTTAGTCATAGGCCCCATATAGAGCTGCTTCCCGATCTTCACTTAAATATATCAAAAAACAAAAATATTGCACAGATTTTTCTCAAATTTGGTTTGTATATATTTTTTCAAAGTGTAAGTGACTTTACCAGATATGGTCAGGATCGGTCCTTTTTTGGACCTAGTCCCCATATAGAAATATCATCCGATATGAACTTTTTCATATCTGCAGCCAAAAAAATTAATAAAAATGCCACTCAAATTTGGTGTATGCTTATTTGTTATATCCAATTAATTGGACCGAAGAGATAGGGTCACAAAACCATGGTATAGGGTATCGTATAGTCGGGCTAGACCGACTATAATTTTCTTACTTGTTTAATATTTATTTGTACAATAACAATATATACATATTTTTGTTGACCTCAGGGCCCTAAAGGCATTATTGAGGTAAGTTGGCAAAATAATAAATTTAATTCATAAATGTACAAATAACAAGTTATAAGTTTAATTTAACCCTCATAAGCCCTTCTGGTTTTGTAATTAATTGGACACATAGGGTCATTTTTGATACTATTGAATTTGGAGCTAAAAAATAAAGTGTTCTAAAAAGAAATTGCGCAAACAAGTGATAACAATATGATGCCTAGTTTTTTTATTAATCATTTTAGTAGTTTTTTCATAAAAAATATAGAAAACAAAAAAATTTGCAAACGTTAAAAAAAATATCTTATGGCTTGCACGACTTACATATAATATTTTTGATATGGTGCGATTGACACACAAACTTTTTACATAAATTACATTTTGAAGCAAATGACAAAGGATTTTCGTGGGTTTTTGTCTTAGAGGGCTCTGAATTACTTTCTATTTGCTCTACTAGTTGGGCAGCATTATTTTTTTGAGGCACGCGTTTGCGATTTTGAATGAGTGGAGTTATCAGCGCCATCGCCAATTCTTTTATAAAAAGGCGACGACAGATCAATCGTTGGCTCTCCTTACATTACGAAGGATTTATTTCCGTATAAATAATATAGGCATTCGTAGCCGAAACGTCGATCGTATTGGAGAATATAGCCATTGGCCATCGATTTTTCTTGAATTAAAATTGTTTAGTATTTACACATATTGTTTTTCGTCAAATTATTGTTATAATTACCTTTCGCTTTCAAGTATATGTTCCGACCATTTGGTCCAAAGTGTTTTGTTGTAGTCCAGAATTATTTCTGGTTTTTTGTGATCTTCTGAGCTGACATTTTATCATTATGCATGGTGCTAAAGAGTAAGACTAAGCGGTTTTTTTTTTTTTTTTAATATAAGAAACCATCTTCGCACCAAGAGAGTGGTCGAATACAAAGAGAGATGAGGCGACGGGCTACCGTTTCATGTCCATTATATACGGCGGAATAAATTTTTCTTTTCTTGTGTACTGTTCCAAGTAAAGTCATATTTCTTTTTTTCAGTTAAACTCCTAACTGATATGTTGTAAAAAATTATCACATGTTATATTTTGACCACTTAGGCCTGTCGTTAAATCTAACATAGCACGTTGTCCTTGATTCACTTCTGGTTTGCAGTTTGGATCCCGAAAAGTATATATTTGCATATTCAATGCATAAAAAGACCCACTGTTACATGCAGCACAAACTTTGATGCCATATTTCGCAGGTTTAGATGGGATGTACTGAGTAAAAGGGCATCTACCACGAAATGGAACAAGTTGATCCTCAACCGTAACATTTTCGCCGGGATTTTACATTACTTTTAAATTGTTTGACCATTTGTCGAATACCATGCGAATAGGCGCAAGTTCGTCTCGTACGTGGCGCTCAGCTCGACTGGTTTCATCGACGAATCGAATCATTTGTGTAATTTTTTTGAATCGATTCATAGACATTGTAAATCCGAAAATGTTTCTACCTGTCACATCGTCCCACAATTCTCCGATAAACTCTCCATATGATCGATATACTCCAGAAAATAAGAGCAATCCAATATAAGCACGTTACTCTTCATAGTCTAGCTTCACCCATTTCTCTTTATCTTGTCGAAGGCCTTCCAAATTTGTCATTTATAATATAATCTTCTCAATCGGAAGGAAAAATAAATCGAATGCGGATTCAACATCATAGCAAGGAGCAATCGCATATGCAGTAGGCCCTAATGTTAAAATATCAGTTATGTTGGAATTTTTTTTTTTGTAAAATGATTTAGTAAAATGATCACACAACAGAACTTTTCGAAACTGTTATTAAGCCTATAAGTTATATTACTTACCTGTCGTATATGAATAACATTTCTGGATGACAATCGACCAGCAAGAGCTCATGGTTTATCTGAGAAGGAAATAGATTTATCTTTTCATAAATAAATTACTTCATTTGATGCGGCCTCAATTTCTTGTTCAATTATTTCGATTATGGATTCACCATCTGAATCAATTTCATCAGAACTATTTTGTTTTTCTGGCTCATAGTTCTGATCTTCATCAGAAACAGAGGCTTCCTCGTCATCAGACCATTCATCGTTCACAAGAAATTCTATTTCACTTTTTGATAGCTTAGCACTGCGCGACATCTTTGCCACCAAACGGTTAAAAAAATCTATTGAAATAAATCAAAATAACAGCTTACTATGTGATTCCTTTAATTTTTTTTTGTTGAAATATTTGAAATATACAGCGTTTTATTTAATTTTTTTTATATTTTGTTGCTTCGAAAAAATTTGAAACCACAGCCTACTATATGCATTTTTTGAATTATAGCTGAACGGTGATTTTTTTATATATTTACAGAGTAGTATCAAAAAATGACCCTGTGTGTCCAATTAATTATAATATTGACTACACTAAAACTATAAATGCTAAATAATTTTTAAAATTAAAATTTTGTAGTTTTTGATGAAGGAATAAAAGTCAAGTAATTTCACACATATGCGCATGCAAATAGCTGAGATATTAGCAAAACAATTTCAAACAAGTAAGAAAATTATTGTCGGTATAGACCGACTATACGATACCCTATACCATGCGTTTAGAAACTCTATCTCTTAGGCCCAACTAACTGGACATAGAAAATAAGCAAAAACCAAATTTGAGTGGGATTTTTATTAATTTTTTTGGCTGCAGATATGAAAAAGTTCATATCGAATGATATATCTATATGGGGACTAGGTCCAAAAATGGACCGATCCTGATCAAGTTTGGTAAAGTCTCTTGTATTTTGCAAAAATATATACAAACAAAATTTGAGAAGAATCAGTGCAATATTTTTGTTTTTTAATGGATTTAAGTGAATATCAGGAAGCAGCTCTATATGGGGCCAAAGGGACCATTTTTGGACTACTCATTGACGGATGTAATGAACGCATACAAACCCAATTTGAGTAAGATCTATATGACAATTTCGATCTTATGGCAATTTATGTCGATTTCATAGGGGTAATTTGTATGGGGGCTAGGTCTGAACCTGGACCGATTCTCACCAATTTCAATAGCATTCATCCCATGGCTGATAAAAGCTTACGTACCAAATGTCATCAAAATATATTCATATTTGCGACCTGCAGTTTGATTACAAGGTTTACATGGACACACAGACGGACGGACGGACGGACGGACGGACATTGTTAAATCAACTCAGAAAGTGATTCTGATTCGATCGGTATAATTAAAGATGGGTCTAGGTCAAATATTTTTGGTTGTTACAAACAGCAGCACAAAGTCATTAAACCCAAACCACATAGTGGTATAGGGTATAAATAGTATCAAATTTGATACTGTGGCTTATGAGGGTTAAATATAAGTTCTAAAAATATTAGAAATGATAAATAGTTTTTTATTATATGAGATCTTTAAATATAGCTAACTGTATTTTCGTTAGAAGCGTTTCAAATGTGCCACAAATATATTCTTTACAAGATGATTTAAATGCTGAAATTTTATCAATGGAATTAAGAACTTCAGGTAAATTGTTAAATTTGTTACTTCCAATAAAATCTATACGTTGATTAGTTGTTTCCAATCTACATCTAGGAATTCTGAAATTCGATCGATTGCGTGTGCTATAATAAAATTTATTTTGAAGAAATGGTATGGTAGTATGCCCAACATTGTGAATACTTTTAAAAACAAACCTTAAAACTTGGTACTCATGCAATCCATAAATTGGTAAAATATTTTTCCTTATATCCTTATATAATGCAACAGTTGGGTAAGTTAATGGTAATTTGTAAATGATTTTTAAAACTTTAATAGATGACCCCTGCTGCTCCGCAGCATCATATTATATTATATTAATTTATATATTAATTTATATTAATTTATATAATATAATACCAAAATTTGCCAAGAGAAGAAGAAGTAATGCCAAAATATGCCAAGAGAAGTTAACGTACGGTAAAAGTAAATCTGATTGTCCACGCATAACTTTCCTCAAACCCAACGAAGTTGCCAAGAGCAGTTAACGTACAGTAATGCAAAAATATGCCAAGATAAGTTAACGTACAGTAAAAGTAAAGTTTATTCTCCACGCATAACTTTCCTCAAACCCAACGAATTTAATCAGTTAATAGCTCAAAAGAAGGAGCTTGATCCACTGAGTGTTCTTAGACCTATGCCAATAGCCTACGTTAATTAGAACTCTTGTTGTAGAGGTTTGAGAGAAGAAAAATATTGAAAAAAATCTTGAATGCAAAGTTTAATATATGGGATTTTGCATACATTGTAGAGATTTCAGCATGTTTTTATTTATATTATAAGCATAAATAATCGCTTAATAATTATAATGAGAATGTATTATGGATTTATATACTAACAATTTCGCCATTTTCATTTAATTTGTTTTTGAATTTGAACAAAATACCAATTGCCGGTGCAATTTTCTTTTTTATATCCATCATATGTAATTCCCAGTACAGGTTGCTTTGTTATGTGATTCCAAAATATCGTATTGAATGAGTTTCAAAAACAGAATTTGCTTGAAGCATGAGGTCTAAATCTAATCAATTTAGTTTTATCAGGGTTGAGTAACAGTCGATTTAACCGTGCATATTCCATTATTAAAGCTGCGTCCCTTTCTATATTAATTTTTAGTACTAAATCATTCTTGTAGGGATAAAATACACCGACATCATCTGCAAACATAAAAAGTTTTCCACCCAAGCCAAAGTCTTTTAAGTCATTCAAATATATTGAGAATAGTAATGGCCCTAAACCGCTTCCCTGCGGAACACCATGTTGCACCGAGCCAATAAAACTTTTTATGTTCTTAATTTCTACTTACTGTTTTCTGTTAAATAAATAATTTTTAAACAGCAAGACTTCTGGCCCTTGAATGCCATAATATGTTAGTTTATCTAACAATATTTGATGATCAACAAGATCGAATGCCTTAGTAAAATCAAAAAACATTCCAGCCACTCCTCTAGAACCCTCATCTGAACCTTGGCAGATACATCTCACAACATTAACGACAGCATCTTCAGTACTACATCCTCTTCTTGTTCTTTTCTAGGTAAAATAAAAGTTTGTCGTATATAATTTTTTCAAATATTTTATCAACTGAAGAGAGAACAGCAATTGGTCGAAATTTATCAACAGTTGATGCATTAACCTCTTTGGGTATGGGAACTATTTGGGTATACTGAAGTATTGATCATAGAATTGAAAATATGAACTAAAATCGGCGCTATTTCTTCCCGACATTCCTCAATAAATTTTTATGATATATTGTCATAACCTGGGCTTTTATTAGTTTTCATGTTTGTTATAAGTTCAAGGATATCAATTGAATTACTATAGTTAAGATTAAAACGGTGATTTGTTTGAGAAAGTGTCCGAAGCAAAACGGTGTCACTCGGACAAATTAAAATTTTTTGCTTAAGGTCTGCTACAGACTTTAGAAAATACTTGTTTAAACAATCCACTTTCACTTGTTCATTTGAGATTAAAGTACCATCTGAATCCTTTAGGTTTATTTCGCTGATTTTTGATCGCCCAAGAGTATTATTAATAAATTTCCAACATTTATCAGGATCATTTTCTACTTTATTTAAGCTCTCAATATAAAAGTTATCTCTACATTTCTTAGTAGCAATTTTAATTACTCTACTGATTCTTTTTAACACTTCATCCCTATTATGATTAATTTTCGACCTACATACGTCTTTTTTTTAAAGCTTTTGTTTTAATGTGATTAACTCTAGAAAATTTTTGTTAACCATGGGTTTAATTTAAAACTAGACTGTATTTTAGAGATTTTAATTACAGTTGAATGGTTTATTGCAGCTTTCATACAAGAAATCAAACAACTTGTCAAGCTTGAAACATTCCATAAAGAAAATTTAACCGGTAAATTATTTTTTAAATAATCTCTGACCTTTTCATAATCCCAATGTGCTTCTTCCATTTCTATATATTTATTTATTTTGAAATTACTTTTAATTTTACAGCAGAGCATATTGTGATCTGATAAGTTATACTCAATCGAATCAATGTAAATACTCTTAGAAAAGTTACTAAAAACATGATCTATGCAGGTTTTACTGATAGGTCTTGTACTCAGATTATGGGCATTAACGCAGTCATAATTTTCGAACATTGAGGACCATTCTATACAATGAGGACTTGGTAAACATCAGTGTTTAAATCACCAACTATAATTATTGGGTATCGGGCATGATCGTTCAAGATAACTTCAAATATATTTACAAAATCATTTAGATTGCATTTTTGTGATTGATAAAAAGAAATTATTTTTAAAGGCTTGTTATCAATTTTAAAATTACACAATGTAAGTGGTATAAGTTCAACATACCTCTCACTCCTGCAAATTTCAGCAACGTAATGTAAGTTTTTATTAATATACAACGATGTACCGCCATATCCATCTTATATACAACAGTGCACACTAGCAAAACCAGGAATATGGTAAATTTGTAAAATATTGGCATCAAACCATGTTTCTTGCACCGCAATTACATCTGGTAATTTGGGGAAACAAACTAACAACGATCTAAACTGATTAAATTTGTCAACAGAGGAAACGCTTCTGATACTAACACTCATTATGTTTAGATAATTACAATTTAAGCTACAAATATAATTTTTAAAATTTGAAACTTTATTTAAATATTGATTTTTGATCATAAAAACTTAATAAAAAAAAATTAAATAAAACAAAGTAAAAGGAGAAACATAAGCGGTTTGAATATATTTTATTAAAATAAAAGTGACTTTGCCAAATAACTATTATCAGGATCGGTCCATTTTACCACTATGTCGTTTGGGTATAATGACTTTGTGCTGCTTTTTGTAACTACCAAAAATATTTGACCTAGGGCCATCTTTTATTATACCGATCGACTCAGAATAACTTTCTGAGTCGATTTAACGATGTCCGTCCATCCGTCCGTCCGTCCGCCTGTCCGTCTGTGTGTCCATGTAAACGTTGTAATCAAACTACAGGTCGCAACTATGAATATATCTGATGAAATTTGGTATATATTTTTTTATCGGCCATAGACTGGACGCTTTTGAAACTGGTGAAATTTGGTCCATGTTCAGACCTAGTCCCCATACAAATGGCCCCTATGAAATTGAAATAAATTGCCATAAGACACAAATTATCATATAGATCTCAGTCAAATTGGGTTTTATGTGTTTATCATATCCATTAGTCAGATGTCCAAAAAAAATCCCAAGAGGAATATTCTTAGTCATGGGCCACATAATGAACTGCTTCGCGATCTTCACTTAAATCTATCAAGAAAAAAAAAAAGTAAGAAAATTATAGTCAGTCTATACCGACTAATTAGATAAAGAAAATAAGCATTAACCAAATTTGAGGGGCATTGTTATTAATTTTTTTTGGATTCATATATGAAAATTTCATATCAGGTGCCATATATATATATATATATATGGGGACTAGGTCGAAAAATGGACCGACCCTCAAGTTTTTAACTGCGATCTCGCCAAGATCCCTCAGAAGACTAATTCTCGAAACTTGTGAAGCTATTTTTAGGTGCCTTTCTAGTTCTATCAAGGTGATTATATAAAATAAAACAATAACAAAAATAATATCACATCACATGATTTTTTATGAATTCATTTATTATTTTGTACTTTGTTTAATTTATCTGTTAAGAATTTTCAGAAAATGATGGAAAAAAAACTTTGGAGTTGTGAATTGCTGCTGTTGGTGTTCATTTGCGTTGGCGTTGAACTAATGCTCCGGAAAGTGTTGCGTGGTTGGTAGTTTATTTGCACGGAGTTTCTGTGCAACGTCCCCATTTGGCCCTCAAACAAAATGTCCTCTACGAACTTCTCGCATAGGATTCTGTGCTCAATGGTCATCCTCTCCATTTTAATTGCCCAAGAATCGGTTATGGCACGTTCTTTGTTTTTTCGTTGGTTGAAAATTTTTTTGTGGCCAGTTGTACCAAAGCGTCATCTGGGTCCGTCTTTCGTTTTACTGGTTTACTTCCATCTTTGGAAAGTGTCTGAAATTATAAAAATAAATATAAAGAAATAAAAAATTAAAATATACTTCTGTACTTATATTTATATCTTTTTGTCTTATTACTTTACAGGTGCCACAAACAGAGACCGAATGGAATGAAGTAGCAGAAGGTTTTTACTAAAAATAGAATTTCCCCAATTGCATAGGAGCGATCGATGGCAAACATATTGCCACTAAAAAACCATCTGAGAGCGGGTCAATGTATTTCAATTACAAAAAATTTTTAGTTTCGTTCTTATCGCGACTGTTAGCGCTAACTATGAATTTGTAGTTGCAGAAACGAACGGGCATATCTCAGATGGTGGTGTTATAAAAAACACTGATTTTTGAAAGGCAATTTTTGCAAAATCCTTAAAAATTCCTGAACCGTCACAATTGCCAAATAGCGACAAAGTATTGCCATACGTTTTTGTTGGAGATAATGCTTCCCAAATGCATGACAATTTTATAAAGCCATTTTCTGGCACCAGTTTTACCAATAAAGAACGCATCTTTAATTATAGATTGAGCAGAGCACGCAGAATTGTGGAAAATGTTTTCGGAATATTAGTGACAAGATTTGTCGTGCTACAAACAACAATTACAGTGGAACCAAAAAAAGCTAAAACAATTGTTTTAACTTGCTGCTATTTGCATAACTTTTTGCGCAAGAAACAATCGGGCACATTTGGAAATTTAGTAGTAGAGAAGACACCACTTCAGGTGATTTTTTTAATGGATCTTGGTGCGGAAACATGGAACTGAATGCTCTACAAAGTACATAAAGAAGAAATTCGTCGAATAGTGCGAAAAATATTCGCGGTTAATTTGCGGAATACTTTATAAATGAGGGAGAAGTGTTTTGGCAAGAAAAATTTATACAAAATGAATAAAATGAATATACGTAAATTTTTTTTTAACAAAAATAAATAAAGTTGTTTTATAAAAACCAAATGAATTTTTTTTACTTACTAATGTAGTTTTTAGTGGACATGGTTGTTCCACATCATCGAGAAAAGCCCTTTCGTCATAAAAAAATAATTTCGATTCTTCCGGATCCTCAGCTTCAGCTCCACTTTTGGAAAGTTCCGCCAATCGTTGCTTTTCGCTTTTTTTTTTTACATCGTCCACTGTGGCATTGGAATATTGGAATATTGCTCTTTATACATCTCCAGTAAAATTTCATACTGTTTTCTTTTCTCTTCTCTATTACTGTATGCGTCCAGCTTTACGTTCCATAAAGCTGGTAAACATTGTTAATTTTCTATCAAGCGTATTAAAAATTTCTGTTCGTCGGCGCACTTTTCCATAATTAAATTGTTTTTAAATCGTTTTTTTTTTCTGAAATGTCTGAGCTGTAGTTCAATTGTTTAACAACAGTTTAATTGCGTTTTTGTTCCTGTTATTTATTTTTATAATAATTTTATTATTGAAAATGTCATATACATATGTAAACTCAGTATGTGCTTTTTTATTTAAGAAAAATTTTTTTCTAAAATTTCAATGTGGAAATTTCAAACCAAATTAAGTTGGTTTGTCAAACAAGTGCGGCAACGATCAAATAATCAGTCGTCAAATTAAAATATGAATAATTTTTGATTTTCATTAAACACAGCCGACAACGTGTACGTGTAGCCAATAAAGAACGATCGCACGCACACAACCTTGTGTTTGATATGTTTATTTGTGCGTCGCCGTTGGCCTTTAGGCACTGAAATGCTCTTAGATCGATAACATTAAGAGGCTGTACGTAAAAATTACGTGTTATTAGTGTTAAGAGTAAAACTTGTGTACGTAAATTTTACGTGGTGCTATCAATAAAAGTAAAATTTTGTAGAAAAGTTTAAATTAGTGACTTCAAATGGAAAGTGAAAAAGCGATTAATTCTAAGCTCGGTCTCGGCTGTGAAGATATTGCGGCATTGCTTAAGTCCAGCGACTTCAGTAATATTAGCAACAATAACAATATAGAGGAGGAAGATGATTTCGATAGCGATGACAGTTTTGGTATCCCACTGCAAACGACGAAAATGACATTGAAAAGGAATTGGCAGAAGATTTTGATAAATCACGGAATACTTCACATTTACCAAAAATTAATAAGCCGCAAAAAATAGACCTAACAGAAAACATTCCTGTAGCTAGCGCAGAAGTAGAAAACAGTGAAATTTTAGGTAAGAACGGCTACGTTTGGAATAACTTTCCCCTAAACGTTGGCCTCTTTGTTGTTTTTATAATATACTGAATATTGCATCAGTTAACGCATATGTTATTTATAGCTTTAACGCAGTGCTAAAAGGTATTAAGCCAATTACCATAATAAAATTTATGCTTAAATTGAAAGAACTACTTACCAGGCCAGGGCAAGAGCAACCATTAAGCACGACTATCAACTTGCCATCAAAACTAAAACAAAATATAAAAAATATTTTTCAGATCAACTCGGCTTGTGGAAAACCTTCTCAGGAAAAGGTAAAGAGAACATATTGGAAATAATGCTACTACTCAAATAAGCGCACGACAACCACATACTGTTATATTTTTGGCTTGGATGGTAAGACTGGAGAGATGTGTAAAAGCATCTGGAAAGCCCTACCGGAATACTTTGAGGCAGTCTATAGGAGGTGCATTAGTGAGGGTTACTTCCCTGAGGCTTGGAAGCAAGCCAAAGTTGTGGTGCTCCTGAAGTCGACCGATAGAGTGAGGACTAATCCCAACTCTTATCGGGGTATAAGCCTTCTTCCGATGCTTGGAAAAGTACTGGAGAGGATTATGGTTAACAGACTGAAGGAATCCTACAATGAGGCACCTTCAGAGTTTCAGTTCGGGTTTAAAGAGGGGAAATCTGTTGAGGATGATAATCATCATGTCCGAAATTGCGTGATTGACTGTCCGAACAAATATGTCCTTGGCATATTTGTTGACTTTAAAGGTGCGTTTGATTATCTCTCGTGGGATAGGGTACTGGATAGACTACGGACAGTAGGTTGTAGATAGTTTTCCTTGTGGAGAAGCTATTTCAGTGGTAGGAAAGTTTTTGCGGTAGGAGCCAACGATACTGTTTGTAGGGAGGTTGTTAGAGGCTGCCCGCAAGGGTCCATCTGCGGTCCATTTATATGGGACTTAATGATGGATCCCTTGTTAAGGTCTCTAAGTACAGCCCACCAACTTTGTGCTTACGCGGATGACTTGCTCATCTTAATCGAAGGTCAATCTCGTGCTGAACTGGAGAGAAAGGGTGAGGAGGCCATGCGTGAAATCAACGAGCGGGGGAACAGTGTCGGTGTTGAAGTGTCGAGGGAAAAGACAGTTACCATGCTGCTTAAAGGCAGCTTATCGCAGGCTCGCCCACCTGTAGTTTGATCTGGCAATGCCAGCATTTGATACGTAACTCAGGTTAGGTATTTGGGCATAACCATGAGCGAAAGAATGAACTTTCTAGTTCACCTTTCCACACTGAAGGACAAATTGAGGGAGGGAGGAGTCAGACGCATCCTTAGGAATGACTGGGGTCTTAGCAGTAGAGCTGTCGGTACCATATATAGTGATCTGTTTGTTGCTTGTGCAGCACCGCTCTGTCTACTATGGGCAAGAAACGAATCTTGTCTTGTCAGAGAGTGGCAATGCTGGCTTGCATGCCAGTTTGCCACACAGTTTCGACAGATGCTCTTCAAGTTCTGTTAGGTGCACCTCCCCTTGACTTGGAGGTGATACGTCGTGGTATCATTTTCAAGGTTAAGAAGGGACTGCCAGTATCAGGGCATGATTGGTTAACTTCGACTGAAATCGCTGATTTAGACTTGAGGCAGGTGAAACTCCTGCTGGACGAGCATCTTCTTTCAAGATGGCGTTCACGTTGGATGGAGACCGATAAGGGGCGAACAATGTACGAATTTACTAACGTGACCTTCGTTAGAGACGGCCCGGACTTTGGCTTCGGCCTAAGTCTGGGTTTTTACTGACTGGGCATGGCTCCCTGAATGCTTTTCTGCGTAAGAGGGGTCTGTCCGATAAGCCGGACTGTAGGTGTGGGCAAGGGCTGGAAGACTTCATACATGTTTTGACCGGGTGTTCACTTTATAGTGATATTAGGAGTTTAGATAGGATGGGGATTTTTAAAACGGCGGTAGGATGAGATTTCAGTAGTGCATTAGAGGACGGGCGGACTGTTATAAATTTAGGTGAATACGCAAGGAGCGTATTCAATCGTAGGAGAACTGGACGCTAGTATAGGTGGCCTCTGATGCAGGCATCCGTGGTGGTGCTCAACTGCCAATGGGTGGTCGCTCCAGTAGTGCACATCGTCGTGCCTAGATTTCAGATATGAATATGACTGTTGACTGGGGCTTATACATCGGTATCTGTCCCTCCACAGCGGTGCACCGTCTTCAGCTCTCTCCCTGCTATTTGCTGTTGTTGCTGCTACCTGTCTCCTGCGCTTTCGTTTCTGTTGTCTTATGTGTTGCTATGTTTATTGTTGTCCTTTTGTGTGCTGCTGCAGAGGAGGCATATGCTCACTCAGAATGCGGCTGTTCATTGTTGTGTTTTGTGCTTTGTCTTTTTTATGTCTATATTTTTGTCGTCCAGGGCCACTAGTCCCGAACTGATTGGAGTTCAACTGGTAGTAGCTTCGGCTACGAAGCCTGACTGGAGGCTTTATTCTGGTACCACGGGTGTCAGAAGCCCCTGGAACTTAGTTCCAGCCTGGCAGTGGTGTGGCCCCCCTGGGGAGTATCATGGTGACTGTGGTTTAGACCCAAATCGCGGGCAGAGCACAAGCTCGGTGTGGAGTTGCATTGCAACCGGGTGCCGTGACCCATAGATCGGTAAGAGTTTTAGATAGTACTCCGCTCCTCATCCAAGGGGGAGGTCATGCCCAAATGCATGCCTCAAATTGGAAATCGTACTGCGAAGGCGCCGCTGGATGCATAGTTTCCACCCGGTGTTAAGTGCACCGTGAGATCAGGCCACCGTGGCAGGTACTCACGGAAATCTTGAGCACATCTGTCATATTTGTGAAAACGGGGCACTATGTAGAGAGCATCAGATAAAAATATGCAAAGACTGTATTGACCAGGACTTATGATTTATATAAGCATTTACTCAATTAAACCCATGATTTGATCTTAAAGATTAATTATATTTATTTTTAAAAATTGTCTTTCTTTACTGAGTTTAATATGAATTTATTATGAGTTTGCCTTAATATGAGTTATTTAATAAATAAAAAGGAACAAAATATAAATTTTCCCACATTAATTTAAGTGATTTAGGAAAAATTCCATAGTACGTAAAATTTACGCGGTCTTAGTTTTAACGTATAATTAAATCATGTTCATCTTCTAGGGTTAATATTTGATTGACACGTGCAAAGCATCGAGGCTTTCCCTTTTATAGCACACCAGTTATATGATGTTGTATATTTACTTTGTATTGGCGGTGCCAAGCCCACTACTCCTGTCACTTCCATTTTGTGTTCAAATAATGACATAAATGACTTAATGGCTCACTCAAAGTCTCAACGATCTTAGTTGCCACGCCCTAATTACATAGCGGTGTAAAATATACCTTGCGACCTATTCTCATACTTACCAAATATATATGTATAATAATCTCGTACATAGATTGGGGTAGAATATCTCGAAATTCTGATGATATAGAAAAGGGATGACTCTATGCATCAAAATACACACTGAATTTAATTCTTTTGAATTCAATGGGTTTAAAGCACCATATTGACCGGGTTTACCAATTTAATGGGCCTACCAGTTTATGGTTAGTTTTATGTTTGGTCACATTATTCAAGTCCACACAGCTACGAAGTTATATTCCATTCGATTCAATAATTGTGTTTTCAGTTTTAAAGTTGTGTATATTTCTATAGCTATAGTGTTGTAGTAGCACTAATAGCTACATGTGGGTCTGTGTGCGTTAGGGTCTGTGGGCTTTGCCATTGTTGCAAAGAACATGAATATGTGTGTAAGTCTGTAAAAATGTGAGTGTATATATGGTTAACCCTAAAGGCAGACGCCTTTTGTTAATACATAAATTAAATACTTTAAGCAAGTGTCAAACTCACATTTACAAAAGGTTTGTTTAAGCACACACATACACACACACACACACAACCAGTACTTTTAAACAACACCATTTCGCCCTTTACACACACACAATCACACATAGATGAAGCTACCCTTGCTACTCCTTTGGCATATTTACTACGCGAAATTTCTCAAAAATTTCTTCTTTGACTTTTAAAAACAGTCATTCTATGATGTCTAAGGATTTCAAAGTTTGGCTGGTTGGTTTTTGTGGCTGAGGACGATGTCGTTTTGAAAACATCATAATATTTTGATGTTTGTTGTATATATCTGGTTGCGTATGGAAAGTCAAGTCAAAAGACTTATAAGTGGGTTCACCTAGAGGTTGAAAATTAAGCTGTTGTTGTCATTGTAATTGTTAATGTTTTAATATTTTTTTTTTTATTAGATTTCTTTTTTTTTTTTTTTTTTCTTAAGCTTTTTTATTCTTCATTTTTGAGGCATGAAATTACAACAGCAACAAGAAAAAGGAGAGGCAGATGAAAAAGAAGATATGGAATTTTTTTATGTAAATTTTATTAAAATACGAAAATATGATAAATATTTAATAAAATGAGTAGAAAAAAATCTTGTTAACACTTGAAGTGTTAAAATAAAATATCTTGTGTTAATATTATGCATTCTAGACATTCATCTTGTATAAGTTTTTTATTAACACTTGAATGTAAAGGTGACAAGAAATGAGGTTTTAACAAACAACAAACGCTTCAAACAGTTTGTTTAAATATTTAAATAGAATTAATTAATTATACAAATTAGAATAAAATTTCTTGCCATATTACATATAATGATATTTTAAATTAACGTGTTTTGAATTCGTTTGAAAAAAGAAATAATAGAGAGATTTGCCCGTAGATGGTATTTACCGCCAGTTCAAAGTTTAAAAAAAAATAACAAATATACTCATATACTGGATATAAAAGTAATTTAAGTCAAGACATTTGTTACGATAGTTCTGCTGAATAAAAGACTACTAGCAGATCCCATCCCTCAAGTTTCGAGTGCAAATTCTAGGAAACTTATTTTTTTTTTATTAAGTTAATTATTTTATAAGACCGTAAAAGTATGCTAATCAATTTTAGCCAATTCACAATTCAACACTTTTAATTGCCGCTATTTTCATTATTGGTTTACGTCCAAAATTATTTTTTTCGTTATTGTCGTTATTGAGTATTTTCAAAATTATGTTACAATTCAACACAGGGCTTTTTCCAAACACATTAACAAATTTAGAAAACTCACACACATCAATGTATAATTTTATATATGTGTTAGTAGCAACTTTAAATGCATTTTAATCTAATATTATTGAATATTATTTAACTAATCAATTGCTACGAGATGTAGCTACTTGGGGTTTAAATACGTATAAAGTGAACGGGAGGTCCACTCTAGAATCAGAAAGATTATCGGGAGTGATAATACGCAGGGGTAAGACAATTCTAAGAACGTTTGGAATGTAGTTTTAGGGAATTGAGGGGTTTATCGGTATGCACTACGTTTGATATCACACTACTTACATGGCTATTGGTCTCCAAGGTAAATGAAACAAAAATGGGGGTTTATGCTTCCGACAGCCGTTTATTGTTCCCAAATGGTTCCACTCCAAAATACAAAATACGTTTATTGTTCCCAAATGGTTCCACTCCAAAATACCAAATCGGGTGATTAATTGTGAGGGTATAAAAAATCCAAAAAAATTTAATCCAAAATCTTCGTAAAATATATGAGGCAAAGCCGGGTGCGTAAGTAGTGAGCTGCTGGACGATATATATCGAAGAGACCGGAAACTCACTTCTCATGCGAGGTAGCCGACTTAAAAATATAAAAAAAATTTAGTAAATGTCACATGAAAGGATAAGAGAAAGTAATCTCTTACAACGTAGTTGTATATAAAAGGTGACAACTTGCGATCATTCACAATAGCGATAATACTTAATAATTCAATAAATTCAATGTATAATAATAATAATGCATAATATTTACGAGGGAACCTGGAGGGACAGCTTTATTATGTTGAACACTGGTGGACAACTAAAAACAAATACTTTTCAAATGAGGGATATTTGGTCAAAATAGTATTAAAACTGACATACATCGGCCACAAGATTTTGCCTTCCTATCGATATTAAAGATGTACTGAGTTCCATTCAATTATCTGCACAACTGTACAGTTATGGACAAAAAAAATCTGATCATTCATATTTCTTATATAATTTGTACTTTTATTGACACTAGTAGATTCCAGCACCAGAAATGCGAGCACAATTTCTAGGCATCTTAAATTTTCAACTTAACCAATTGACAAACCAACACTTTTATGGTTTATTATTATTGTGAATGAAGATAACAAACTCATTAACAAACACATTAACAAATTTAATAAAAAAGCACATAGCATATGTATGATTTTATGTATGTGTTAGCAGAAACTATAAATGTAATTTACTCAAAACAAAGGATAAAATTTAAAAATCTTTAAATATGCAAATCAGCTAAAATGAAATACCTTCCAAATAAAAATCTTTAAATCTGGTGAACAGCTAAAAAGAAATACCTCTCAAATAATACACGTTTGATCAAAGTCTGGATGAAATGGTAGAACAAAACATTGGTCACAAGAAATCGCCTAGCCTATTAATATTATAGATTTGTCATGCGGAACTGCAAAAATATTTCTTGGTGATTTATTGCCAATGTGTCGTATATCGTAAGTGATACTTTGACATCACACAACTTATTTAATTATAGCTGCTCATATTATCAAACATAAACAATAATAATTTTAACATTAGAGAGAGAAAAATCAGTACAATGTATGAGTAATAGTTGTACAATCTCGCGCCCATCGTTGTTCAGCTGACGAACGAACTATCATAAAAATAATGAAAAATCAGGGCCGAAGTTAGCGTAAAATTGCGCAATCTTTTGGAATGTCTTAGAATTTTGTGTTCCACCAAGAAAAATTTGAGCGAAGGTTGATGATCGTATAAATTTGCTGTCAAATCGAAACCCTTCCTTGGCTGCTGTAGAAATAAAAAATGAAAAGGAGTCGAAATTTCTTCAAGGACTATAAGAAGAAGATCAACGAAAAAAATCTGTTTGGAAAACTCGCATTAATTTAACAAAAGCACACAAAAATTGGGATAATAAAAAAATGGCGGAATATACTTTGTCCGGACGAATTCCATATAAATTTAATTGGAAACAATGGGAATAAATTGTGTTTGTCGTCCTAAAAAATTCATACATGGTGGACGTATTTTGAGTAAAGGAAAACATGGAAAAAAAATCATGTGAGTCTGATTGCAGGGGAGATGTGTAAACATCTAGTAATTAAAGATTTTTTTATAGCACTTTCTTAAAATCAAACAGGGGCTCTGTTAATATAAAAATATTTATTATTATTTATTATTTTAACCGGTTAATTTTTAATTTTTCTTTTTTCTTTTTTTATTTTTAATTTTTCGTTTTTCATTCTTCGTTTTTCATTTTTAATTTTTAGTTTTTTTTAATTTTTAATTTTTTATTATTAATTTTTCATTTTTTCATTTTAATTTTTCATTTTCTATATTTAATTTTTCATTTTTTATTTTTCATATTTAATTTTTTCTTCATTTTTCATTTTTCATTTTCCAATTTTTATTATACCCTATACCACTATGTGGTTTGGGTATAATGACTTTGTGCTGCTGTTTGTAACAACCAAAAATATTTGACCTAGACCCATCTTTAATTATACCGATCGAAACAGAATCACTTTCTGAGTTGATTTAACAATGTCCGTCCGTCCGTCCGTCCGTCTGTGTGTCCATGTAAAGCTTGTAATCAAACTGCAGGTCGCAAATATGAATATATTTTGAGGAAATTTGGTGTATAAGCTTCTATCGGCTATGGGATGAACGCTATTGAAATTGGTGAGAATCGGTCCATGTTCAGACCTAGCCCCCATACAAATTACCCATATGAAATCGACATAAATTGCCATAAGATCCAAATTGTCATATAGATCTTACTCAAATTGGGTTTGTATGCCTTCATTACATCCACTAATGAGTAGTCCAAAAATGATCCCTTTGACCCCATATAGAGCTGCTTCCCGATCTTCAGTTAAATCTATTAAAAAACAAAAATATTGCACTGATTCTTCTCAAATTTTGTTTGTACATATTTTTGCAAAATACAAGAGACTTTACGAAACATGATCAGGATCGGTCCATTTTTGGACCTAGCCCCTTTATAGATATAGCATCCGATATGAACTTTTTTTTATCTGCAGCCAAAAAAATTAATAAAAATCCCACTCAAATTTGGTTTTTTCTTATTTTCTATGTCCAGTTAGTTGGGCCTAAGATATAGGGTTTCTAAACGCATGGTATAGGGTATCGTATAGTCGGTCTAGACCGACTATAATTTTCTTACTTGTTTTCCTTTTTTCATTTTTCATTATTTATTTTTCAATTTTAATTTTTTATTTTTCTTTTTTATATTTAATTTTTTATATTTCATTTTTCATATTTTATTTTTCATTACTCATTTTTAACTTTAGTTTTTCATTTTTCATTTCTTATTTTTCATGTTTAATTTTTTATTTTTAATTTTTTAGTTTTTATTTTTTAATTTTTATTTTTTATTTTTTTTTTTTTTTTAACTTTTTACTTTTCATTTTTCATTGTTTATATTTAATTTTTTATTTTTCATTTTTTCTTTTTTATTTTTCAATTTTATTCTTAATTTTTTTTTTCTTTTTTAATGTTCTTTTTTTTCATTTTTCATTTTTAATTTTTCGTTTTTCATTTTTCACTTTTATATTTCATTTTTCATTTTTAATTTTTTATTTTTTATTTTTCATCTTTCATTTTTTATTTTTCATTTTTTATTTTTCATTATTTATTTTTTATTTTTAATTTTTTATTTTTAATTTTTTTATTTTTCATTTTTATTTTTAACTTTTCGTTTTCCATTTTTTATTTTTCTTGTTTCATTTTTAGTTTTTCGTTTTTTATATTTTATTTTTAATTTTTCATATTTCATTTTCACCTTTCATTTTTATTTTTAAATTTTTTTTCATTTTTTATTTTTCATTTTTATACCCTATACCACTATGTGGTTTGGGTATAATGACGTTGTGCTGCTGTTTGTAACAACCAAAAATATTTGACATACACCCATTTTTAATTATACCGATCGAATCAGAATCACTATCTGATTCGATTTAACGATGTCCGTCCGTCCGTCCGTCTGTGTGTCCATGTAAAGCTTGTAATCAAACTGCAGGTCGCAAATATGAATATATTTTGACGAAATTTGGTATATAAGCTTTTATCGGCCATGGGATGAACGCTATTGAAATTGGTGAGAATCGGTCCATGTTCAGACCTAGCCCCCATACAAATTACCCATATGAAATCGACATAAATTGCCATAAGATCCAAATTGTCATATAGATCTTACTCAAATTGGGTTCGTATGCGTTCATTGCATCCACTAATGAGTAGTCCAAAAATGATCCCTTTGACCCCATATAGAGCTGCTTCCCGATCTTCAGTTAAATCTATTAAAAAACAAATATATTGCACTGATTCTTCTCAAATTTTGTTTGTACATATTTTTGCAAAATACAAGAGACTTTACCAAACATGATCAGGATCGGTCCATTTTTGGACCTAGTCCCTTTATAGATATAGCATCCGATATGAACTTTTTCATATCTGCAGCCAAAAAAATTAATAAAAATCCCACTCAAATTTGGTTTTTGCTTATTTTCAATGTCCAGTTATTTGGGCCTAAGAGATAGGGTTTCTAAATGCATGGTATAGGGTATCGTATAGTCGGTCTAGACCGACTATAATTTTCTTACTTGTTATTTTTCATTTTTTTTTTTCATTTTTTATTTTTCATTTTTAATTTTCAAACAGGTTATTACAATATCATAATTTTGTCACCACTACAATCAAAGTTTATCTTACGACTCACATGTTACGCTCACATCTTACGCTCACATTTTACGCTTACATGTTACGCTGTTTTTGAAATTTACCCCCCTGCTTGTATAGATGTTTACACATCAAAAATATTTACCTGTACTTCTTTAGTGTGAATGGGAAGAACCACTTAAGTGGCTTTTTCAACATAATAATGACCCGAAGCATACTTCTGTGGGGTCGATCATACATTTGGACTCGATTGGGGCACTCTAAATGGGTCAAAGTCGGGACATCAGAATTAGTTTTGGAGGTATGGTTCCTCGGGCAAAGTTTCTTATTTTGATCCCTAGAATACGATTTTTCTTGTAACTTGGGCAATTTTTAAATCAACCCACCCTAATACATATATATATATATTTAGTATATATTCCTGATCTATGTAAAAGGAGAAGACGATCTAGAGATGTTCGTCTGTCTGTCTTCAAATGTTTTTCATAGTCTACAGCAGTTTGGTGCCTCTAGACCAAATAGTTGGAGAATAACGTGCGAAAATGTAAAAGTACTTCAATAAAATTTCTTATAAAAAAAATAAAAAATTGTTAAAAATGGTTATAAATAACATAGAAATAAAATTCCAATTGGTTACCCAGATATAGCCGTGAGGAACATGACATGTTCCTCGCAAACATCAAGTTTTAGACAAAATATACATGAGGCCATAAAATTCGACCAGCCGCTAAACTAGCAAAGCCCAAATGGGGATTTTTTTAGTTTCGCTAAGTACTTCGAAAAACCCCACTCGATGACTTCAAAAATGTTGCAACATGTAAAGAACAATCGAATGTTAAATTCGGCTATGCCGAATATTAGAATTTGCGCTCCTAGAATTTGCGCTCGAATTTCGAGGGCTGGAATCTGGAATCTAGTTTTTATAATTTTTTTCACATGAATAATTTCAGCAAAGTTTTTATTTATTTTACACCAAGAAAAATATACATTTAAACAATAAAAACTATTTTCTAAAGGAAATTAAGGTTAAACAATTTTGTTGCTGTTATATTCAATAACTGCACCCTTCAAGGACAGAAAATCTAGCCCAAATTTGATTAAAATCAAAATGAACTAACTCCATAGCCTGTTCACTGAAAAAAGATAGACCCTTTTTCGTCTGTTCACAAAATTGCTTTATATGGTAGAAAACTCCATAAACCTTCGGACTTACTGAAATTCAACAACTCAGATAAATTTTTTTTAAATTCTCAATGCTATTTTTCAACGATGGCTTTAACACGACCGAGAAGCAGTCTTCAACAACTTTTTTAAATGATTGCGGTACATCTATATATTTTAAGCATTCAGTCGGACAAATACTTCTCAGAAAATCTAATTTTTTTAAAAGTTTGATACAGCCATTACCATTATAACCACTGCCTCCGTGGGTAACTTGTCTGGTAACATTCCACAAGTGTAACCATTTTAAAGTATTATGCTCAAATTTAATTTGCATATGTTTTACTACCGTATTCACCACTCCTAATAATAAGTGGAGTTCAGGAGGAGGAATAATGTCTAGTAATTTAGTGTCACTACAGGCTGAGAAAATAGGCGCATTTGTGCAATTCTTAAAATTTTTAGGATATTTTTTTACGGATCCTGTTTTGTATCATGCATTATTGTAATCCAAGATATTTCCGACTTTACGGCTTTCACCTACATTTTGTAGATCTTCTTTATTTATAAGACACCATGTGCAAGGGTAGCAACTTGAGTGTCACATAATTCCCAATAAAATATTAGCTAACTTTAAATCAGTAACTATAGTGCCGCTGGAGATATCTATTTGAAGTTGTTTCCATATTTCCATATTTTTTCAACATTTTCATAACATTCCTGAGTAGATTTGGATAAGGCTAGAATAAATAATTTTTTAACGCTTGAGTTTTTAAACTCATTTGAGCATACCCCATCATTATATCTTTCTTTAATGGACGAATCTTCATAGATGACTGACTGTAGAGATTAGCACACCTTTAAAAAATGTCCTCCTCCGTCGATGCCAAATTTTAAATGGACAACATTGTTATTCCTGTATACGTTTATAAAAGAAATACAATTATTAACATCTTTGCAGTACACAGAATTTTTTTTTGAGTAACAGCCGATGTGAAATTGTTTTGATACAGTCAAAATCTTTTGCAGCAAAATAATTTTTCACTTAAGAGCACCACTAAGTCCGGGCTCGCAATGCACCAGCTAACGCTAGCGTTTCAGTAGTACTGTAGTTAAATTTCATTTTCAATTTAAAAAAATTGTCAATTTAAATTTTAGATTTAGTTTCCATAATGTTTGTCATGTTTACAAATAGTTTCATCTGCTCACCACCATGGATCTGTGACAAACTGACAGCTCCTTTTATTATTTTGTCTTCGCCATTTTCAAATCAATCATTAGCCATATTCTTTACAATTCCGGAAACAAGTTGTTCCTTTTGTTTCGGTGGTAAATTATTTTGTATACTGTTGCAAATTTAAGATATTAGCAGAACGTACGCAAATGTGAGAGTGTCCTTTTTTTAAATTAGCAAAACATTTGGTACACTTTTTTACACTTATGTCAATAACTTTTTTTTTCAATTTTTGTTTTAGAATTAATAGATGATCTTGATAATTCACATAATAAAAAATTACATTTCGTATTTTCGTTTGACCTGGTTACAATAACTTGAAATTTAGATTTTGAAAAATCTGGTAATTTTAGTGTTTGGATGTAGTCAACATTATTTTTTAACACTTTTTATTTCTTTATAAATGCTTCTTTTGCACGACGTACACAGAACTTTTGGCAATCGTTCATCATTTAAATAGAGTGATAAATTACAACGATGAATTGTTTGTAAATGTTTTTGTAAATCTCCACTTATACATACGAAACATTAACTTTGACTTTTTAAAGTATACAAAGAAAATTCTTTCGCGATTTTCATTGAACGATAATGCATGATTATGATGAATCTTTAAACATTTCATTTTTGACAATATTTACAACTTATTTTATGAAATTTCAAATAGTACTAAAAATTTAATAGAAAATGAAGGCTAGCTGTTTCTTATTGCAATTTTTATCTTTAATTTACTTTAGCAAGTAGTATCTTTTTTTGTATTTCGTACGCACATCAAAATAGGACGCTGAAAGATTAAAAAAAAATTTGTTTCGTATTCTAGGGCACAAGAGATATATATATATATTATATATTTTTCGGTGGTGAATAGTTGTAAGGGGGTGTGATATACTTTATATAGCCGCAAATTAAATTTTCATAAAACATTTTTTCTTTTTTTTTGAAAATGTACATTTCCACCTATAGTGAATATTTAAAAATTTGTTTTTGTTCTATTACTTTCGAATAATATTATTTTTTATATATACCAGCACTTGTATGTGCCTCATATTAATGCAGTATAGTATGTTGATATCAGAAAGAATGATATATTTGACTTAAATTCATCTATATTGAATTCGATCGAAAAGATCTCGGCGGGAAGTTTGTATCACATACAGAGGCTAATAAGCAAATTTAAGCAGTAACATGTTGTGCAATCCACTAAAGAATAGACTTCAAATAGATGAATTCTACTAGATGAGCGAGTGGTGCATACAAAAACATGGGCTGTAGGGATGGGTTCACTTATCTTAGCAGAACGCTTCCCGCAGTAATGTCTATAATACAGTATAACACTACCAACATTCCGATGACCCACATTGCCCGTCTGCGGGTCAATAGTAAACATTGAGTCTGACGAACATTGAAATCAACCCTTTGCAGTCGAGTGTGTTATACATGACTCAAATTTTCACACCGATTTAGTTGAGATATTTGAATTTTAATGTGTAAATCAATATGATATCGCTTTGTGCTGTTCAAGAACCAAGTCAAACGCTGTTGGATTTGATAACATGCACCCAAAATTCATAAAAATACTATTGCCATTTCTTCTACCTTATATTTCATATTTTTTCAACAACATCATTACAACAAGTTCTTATCCACTTAAATGGAAATATGCTAAGATTATATCAATACCTAAACAAACAAGGAACTTAGGCCAATTGCAATCCTTCTATTTCTGTCCAAAGTCTTTGAAAAGCTGTTACATTCTCAAATAAGCGATCTTGTTAAAAGAAATAACTTACTTACTGAAAGGCAATCGGATTTTCGTCCAAAGCATAGCTGTGCCATAACTCTGTTAAGTGTTGCCGAAGAAATAAGGCAACAAATAGATAATGGAAAAATGGTTTTCTAGGTACTGCTCGATCACTCGAAAGCCTTTGATACGGTAGATCACTTTATTTTATGTGAAAAGTTGAGACATATTTTTAATTTCAATTACACTTCAGCTAAACTTATGTCTTCATACCTATCCGATCGTTCACAATCAGTATTTTTACATAACCGTTTATCTACCACAGTCTCTGTATCTAGAGGTGTGCCTCAGGGATCGATTTTGGCGCCCCTTTTATTTTCCATATATGCTAATGATCTAACAGGTAAACTAAAATATTGTAATATACATATGTATGCTGTCGACGTCCAGGTATATCTCAGTAGCACAAGTAAAATGCTCAATGCATCAATTTCCAAGCTTAATTATGATTAAACAACATACATAAATGGGCAGCTGCAAATGGGCTGTGTCTCAACCCGAAAAAATCGAAATTTATCGTTATTCATAAACGATTACTGAACCTTGATCGTGTTTTTGACGTAAAACTAAATAACAAGCAAATTGAAGTCGTAACCTCTGTCAAAAACCTCGGAATTATATTCAATGACATCCTCTCTTGGACAAGTCACGTAAACAATGTTGTGGGAAGAACATATGGAATGTTAAGAACATTTTGGGCCACTCAACACTGCACCCCATTAAACATTAGAATGCTTTTTGCTAAAGCTTATTTAATTCTCTCTTTGCTCTATAGATGTGAAATTTTCTCAAATTGTGATGCTGCTAGTAAGTGTAAACTAAAATCCATTTTTAGAAATATTGTGCGATATGTTTTTGGTATAAGAAAACATGGCTCAGTCACCCCGTTCAACACAAGACTTTTTGGAATCTCTTTCGAAAACCTGCTCAAACTACGAACTATTTTATGTTTATACAAGATTATATATGAGAAAACACCAAAGTATCTACATGACTTACTTAGATTTGGGAAATCCAGCAGGGGGGAAAGAATTATCGCCATTAGATATAGAACGCTCGTATCCGAGTGACAATTTTTTATCAATGCCATACGCCTGTGGAACGCACTATCATATCACATTCAGCCATATAGTAACGCATTAAAATTTAAAAATGAAGTTCTTAAATTATATGCTTAATTTCTGTCATGATTTTGTTTTTATGTATTCTGCTGTATTCTGCAAAAGAGTAGATATGATTGGTAGTATGACATAGAACGTCATTGAAAAAAATAAAAAAAGGTGAAGGAAAAACTACAGAGCCATGCGATACCCCTGTGTTTAAATGAATCTTTTCGGATGAAACCCCATCTAAAACAATAAGTATTGTGCGATCTCTAAGAAAATTCGATATAAATCGAGAGAAACCATTATCAAATTCAAAAGCGATAATTTCTGATAAGAGTGCGCTGTGCCGCCCCCGATCGAATGCCTCGGGACTATAGAGAGCAATAAAATTACTTTCAACGAATTAGTGAATGGAGTGACTCCAGGATTCTATCAGGTTACCCATAAAACAACTTCTACAAAAGCCATACTGTCTATCGTAAGCAATAAGTTGGTCGCTAGGTAGTCCATTAAATGGAAATTCTCCGCGCTCACTTTTACCTTTGAAAGCGTAGAACTAATTGCAATTGGGTGGTAATTTTCAGGGTTGTTAGCTGATGCCGTTTTTGGGATTGGCTGAATATTGGTAATCTTCCAACACGAGTGAAAGGTAATCATATGGTACGAAGTGTTAGACATATTTGTTTCAGTGCCAGTGGTGATATGCCATCTGGTCCCGGTGAGTTGTTTACATTGAGCCATGCAAGGTACCTTTTAACGGCGTGAATTCAACAGAATATCTCATACTATATGAGGTTCTCTTTGAAGTTCGGGCGAACTGTTCACTCAAATGGTTAAATTTATCAACCGGATCAGTGAATATTAGGTCATCAAGCATTGGAATTGAAGAACTAGCATTCTTATATACTACTAGCTGAGTCCGGTCCGCGTTGCTGGCCCGAAGAAAACATCTGGATTTTATATTGCATCTAAATTTTAATACCGAGTGTCGGGCAAAAGTAAAGCACGAATATGAATATGACTGAAAAAAATATACGTTTTCTTGAATATTTTAACACCAGCGCCACCTACAGGTGGAAAACTTTGTCAGCAACTTTAGCTTTATGTACATAATATATGTTGCGAATTTGAGCTAAATTGGACCGTAAATAAATTTTTTGGGAAAATCTCGACCCCAGCGCCACCTATCAGGTACAAAAAAAAGTTATGTAAATCGGAGAACTAAAGGAACATATGGTATGAATACGAAGTCGCTAGCATTAGTGGTTCAACAGTTATTAGAGTACCAACATACGCACCAACGTTTTTATATATTAAGATTTTAATAAACGAACAGAAGTCTTATTGCCCCGAGGTTCAGAAGGACGCTGTTCGAAGAGAAATTTGTTGCGTTTAAGCATTTTGGCACATTCCGCTCCTGCCTGTTTGTGTATAAGATCCATATTTATATTTGTACGTCAATTTTGCTGCTATTGTAAGTGCTCAATGATTTTTTTCCTGCCCATTTTATTTCTTGCTGGTAGCACTAACTACGACGACAATATAAAGAAAATTACAAATCTCATTAAAGAAAATCCTTAATATCAAAATATCGATGTGTTATGTGATACAAATACGAGAAATGCAAACGCAGGTTAATACGTGTCAAATGTGGCTTGTTTCAAAATTACCTTCCAATGTTGTGCCATGAATCTTCACTTTCTACATTAGCCCAATTCCACAAATGTCGACCACGTCATCGCTACATCATATGGTTATGCAAAATTCCTTTTGTGTCACACAAGAGGAATTTTGCAATTGTGTGTCATTCACCGTTGAGTGTATAGTATTTATTGACCTTTGTAATCAACTTGCAAAAGTAGGTGAAAAACCGCAAACACAAAGAGCAAAAAAAAACTTTGAAAAGCAATTGAATAACTTGGATGTGTTGAAGCAGAAAGTGTTGGGTAAAAAGTAAAAAGCTGGAAAAAATTTAAAATTTGCTGGAACCGGTCGTCATCATTGTCATAAGACATTTATTGATCTGCCTCGCAACTCCTCAATCTCCCCAAAAGAGGGAATTGGGGAGCATGTTCTTTAATATCATCTTATTAAAGAACTTGAAAAATAATAAAATATTCGCAACAAACGAGTACTCCATTAAATAATTAAAAACTCAAATCCATTTTAATTATTTATTTTGAATGATTTTTAATCAGTGAAAAATTTAAGCCTATCAAGAAAACGAATTACTCACACATTTACTGATAGGAATGTGGTGACGTTTATTTATATGTGGTCTGCAGCTAAAACAACAATGCAAACACACATACACACACACGCATGTATCTTTCAACACAAATACACACAAGAGACACAGGAACGGACAAACACTCAACACACAAATGAACAACAATTATTTCAACGACGATGATGTTAATTAATGATACCAGATTTTAGATTCAGGCTAAAAACCGCAATTAAATTTAAGTGTTAAATTATGCGACATTTATGAACAAAGGTAAATAAAGCAGAAACAGCACAAGCAATGAAATAAGTTTAGAAAAATTTACAAACAACTTAAGGGAGTACACATATAAAAAAATTAAATAAAACGAAAAACAATAATGTCTTAAAAAGGTTTTGACTGATATTAAAAATTTCAATAGCGTAAACATACTAAGTAGAAAAAAAATTGATGCAAACATCCTCACAGACACTACAACAATTGTTAATCTAAACAGCTGGTTTTAATAGAAATTAAAAGATAATATGAAAAAGACTGTCTGAGAGCAAAAAAAAAAAATTTTTGAAGGTGTCAGAAAAATACTTACCAAGATCCTAAAAGCAAATTCTCAATTTTATACAAAAAATATATATAAAGTACATGCGCTTCAGTAACACAATAATAACGACATTAAAGAAAAAGTGTGTAGGCGCTTTTATAGATCCACTTAAATAAAATATAAAATATAAAATATAAAATATAAAATATAAAATATAAAATATAAAATATAAAATATAAAATATAAAATATAAAATATAAAATATAAAATATAAAATATAAAATATAAAATATAAAATATAAAATATAAAATATAAAATATAAAATATAAAATATAAAATATAAAATATAAAATATAAAATATAAAATATAAAATATAAAATATAAAATATAAAATATAAAATATAAAATATAAAATATAAAATATAAAATATAAAATATAAAATATAAAATATAAAATATAAAATATAAAATATAAAATATAAAATATAAAATATAAAATATAAAATATAAAATATAAAATATAAAATATAAAATATAAAATATAAAATATAAAATATAAAATATAAAATATAAAATATAAAATATAAAATATAAAATATAAAATATAAAATATAAAATATAAAATATAAAATATAAAATATAAAATATAAAATATAAAATATAAAATATAAAATATAAAATATAAAATATAAAATATAAAATATAAAATATAAAATATAAAATATAAAATATAAAATATAAAATATAAAATATAAAATATAAAATATAAAATATAAAATATAAAATATAAAATATAAAATATAAAATATAAAATATAAAATATAAAATATAAAATATAAAATATAAAATATAAAATATAAAATATAAAATATAAAATATAAAATATAAAATATAAAATATAAAATATAAAATATAAAATATAAAATATAAAATATAAAATATAAAATATAAAATATAAAATATAAAATATAAAATATAAAATATAAAATATAAAATATAAAATATAAAATATAAAATATAAAATATAAAATATAAAATATAAAATATAAAATATAAAATATAAAATATAAAATATAAAATATAAAATATAAAATATAAAATATAAAATATAAAATATAAAATATAAAATATAAAATATAAAATATAAAATATAAAATATAAAATATAAAATATAAAATATAAAATATAAAATATAAAATATAAAATATAAAATATAAAATATAAAATATAAAATATAAAATATAAAATATAAAATATAAAATATAAAATATAAAATATAAAATATAAAATATAAAATATAAAATATAAAATATAAAATATAAAATATAAAATATAAAATATAAAATATAAAATATAAAATATAAAATATAAAATATAAAATATAAAATATAAAATATAAAATATAAAATATAAAATATAAAATATAAAATATAAAATATAAAATATAAAATATAAAATATAAAATATAAAATATAAAATATAAAATATAAAATATAAAATATAAAATATAAAATATAAAATATAAAATATAAAATATAAAATATAAAATATAAAATATAAAATATAAAATATAAAATATAAAATATAAAATATAAAATATAAAATATAAAATATAAAATATAAAATATAAAATATAAAATATAAAATATAAAATATAAAATATAAAATATAAAATGTAAACTTTTATATACAAAATATATGTAAATCAAAAATTGAAAGCACAATCTTAAAATAATTGTACTAAAAAAGCTTTGTAAATTTGCTTACTGGCCAACGAATTGTCAAAAATGCTTTGAAAGAGATCATATGTTTTCTAGGATACGGGAGGTAAAGAAACAAAAACAACAATATCGTGTTCTTTGTACATTTTTATGGACGTAAAGGAATGTTATGAAAAACACGTGTAGTAGGAGACACAGAATATAAAAAAATGAAAACAGAGAATAATTGTGTCAAAGCAGTATGATAAAAATTAAAACTGAAGTAAATATGGAGAACGTTGAGAGATTGATATGAGTAGAATTTATAACAGAGACTTTATATAAAAAACAGAGAGCAAAAGCTTCTTTCGTTTATTGGAAGTAAATGTATTAATATAGAAAATCAAATTCAGCCGTAGTAATGATGAGGAAAAAAGCTTTATTATTCCGTAGTATTTCTAATGTAAATTTCCTATTCAGCTTTTTGCCCAGGACTTTTGTATGATTTTATCAAATAAAATACCGTTAGTTGGAACAAGGACGCGTAACGTATTACATTGCAAAACAATGTTTAACGGGAATATTTGACAGTCGTTTTTAGTGAATATTTAAAACAGTGTTTTTATTATTTGCTGCTATTGCTTGCATATAATATGTAAGGCAAAGAAAAATGAAGTAGCAGTAAAAGAAAAAAAAAATAAAACCTAAAATTACTAAGCAAAAAGTTTGTGTTCATTTCTTAAAGGGCAAAGGGAGGTTATAAAGTGTGTCTGAATAAAGTCGAAGAGAAAAAAAATATAATAATTCCAAACAAATAAAAAAAGTAAGCAAATCTACAAAATGGCCTTGTTAAGGTTTTTAAATTGTTCAAGTGTTTTTAATTTCGTGTTTGAAAAGAAAATATTATTTTAAAGCAAAAGAATTCCAGAGATATGAATGAAAGAAAAATCCTAACAAAAAAATATTTAAAAAAAGGAAATATTGTTTGCATAATCAGAGGAAAAAATTGAGCATAAATGTGACAATAACAATACAAAAACCAAAAAAAGAAAAAAAAAAAAGAAACCCATGTAAAGAAAGTGAAAAAAATCGTATAACCAAGTCTGCGTGTTAACATGAAGTTAGTACGAATTAAATTTGTCTTTTCTGTTGGGAAACTGAAAAAACAACTTTGCTTTGACTGACTCAAGGGCTTATGCTATAAAATGAAAAGAAACAAAACGTTTAATATTTGTGTGAAAACATTAAAACTTGGAAGAGCTTCTTAATTTTTTTTAACAGATTTTGTTTAATAGCATTTACTGGAACATATAATGCAAAAAAAGTTAAATATCTTTTATTTATACAGTAACTTTTACTCATATATACAGTGAGCGGCAACACAATGGCAACTTTTAACAAACTATATTTTCGCAGACTTGTACGGTCAATAGGAAAAAATTAAAAAATTTATTTTTTTAGACTAAAAGAAAAGTAACACAAACCTGCTTAACTTAAAAAAAAAAACACTTAGAAGTATTAATTCGTATGCGCTGTTGACAAACATGGGAAACCTATATTATACAATAATTGGAAACATTCCCTCTCTATTTGATTTCTATATTTTGTTGGGTATTCATTATTTTAAAGCACTGCTTCACAGCGCCGAGGCATAATGCCAATTAAATTGTTGCCACTCCGAATAAATTTACCCAATGAGACCTGTCTTGTTTGTATGATTTCGTGTCCGTAGTTTTCGATCTAATAACTCCAACATGTTGGAACTTCCAGAGCAAGGCATTAAAACTTAAATTTTTTTTTTCATCCAATTCTACTTAGAGTATATTTTACTAAATACAGTGGTTCCACTAATTTGTCCAAAAAGCAAACCCATGCCATAATATTGCCGCCACCAAACTTAATGAAATTCGAGTGCAAATTATAGGAATTTCCATGAAATTGTAAACCTTTAAAGAAAATTCATTAAATTTCGGTACAAATATTTGATGAAGAACAGAAAAAATATAAATGGGATTGTTAATAAACAATTTTATAATAGCCTAAATGTATGCCAATCAATTCTATGCAATTCACAATTCAATACGGGGTGATTAAAATTTACTCTTTTTTGAAACCATAAATAATATATTCACAGGCCATGAATTGTGAATAGTCTAAAATTGATTAGCATACTTTAAGGCCCTATTTAATTTTTTATACCTATACCACTATGTGGTTTGGTATAATGACGCTGCTGTTTTTAAGTACCAAAAATATTTGACCCAGACCCATATTTTATTATACCAATATCGATGTCCGTCCGTCCGTCCGTCCGTCCGTGTGTCCATGAAACATTGTAATCAAACTACAGGTCGCCAATAAGAATACATTTTAGTGAAATTTGGTATAATAGCTTTTGTCGCCTATAGGATTAACGCTATTGGAATTGGTGAAATTCGGTCTATGTTCAGACCTAGTCCCCATACAAATGGCCAAATTGTCATATAGATCTCAATTAAATTGGCTTTGTATGTGTTTATTAATCAGTAGTCCAAAAATAATCCCTATAGAACATTACTTAGTCATAGGCCCCATATAGACATACTTCCCGATCTTCACTTAAATCTATCAAAAAGCACAGATTTCTTTCAAATTTAGTTTATATATATTTTTTCAACATACAAGTGACTTTACGAAACACGGTCAGAATCGGTCAAGTTTTCGACCTAGTCCCCATATGAATATAGCATCCGATATGAACTTCTTCATACGTGCAGCCAAAAAAAATTAGTAATAATGCCACTCAAATATGGTTGATGCTTATTTTCATATCCAATTAGTTGGACCGAAGAGATAAGGTCATTAATGACAGTAGCTCCAAAATAGACTTCGAAGCTCCTGCCCATATATGGGAGTTGTATTCCATTTTCGTTTGGATGTAAGTGGTATAGATTTTAAGGAGATCAGAAGAAGTGAAGTAATTTTTGCACCGTTTTAAAAAACCAAGATACTTGAATGCTTCTTTCGACACTTGAAAAACATGCTCGTTCCAACGAACATCTCATTGAATTCTCATGTCAAGAAATCAAGGGCATCCGATTCCTCAATACCTAGACCTACCATGTATACAGATGACATTGTTGAATCCATGGCCCAATGGGTCAATACACAACATTGAGTCTTTAGCACATTAAAATCAACCCAAATCGCTTTACGCCACTCGGAGGTTTTTAACAGGTTTTGACTGAGTGTGTCATTCATTGTCCGCCTTTTGCCCCCCAACCTACAGGACGCTTGGTCTATAATTGAAGGAAAACGAATGACAAATGCTGCTGTTATCTGCGAAAGAATATATAGAGTTAAAAGTTTGACCAATAAGGTCGTTCAGAAAGATTAGGAAGAGAGAAGGAGAAAGAACGGATCCTTGGGGTACCCCTGGATTAAGCTAAAACTCATTAGATGGGACCCCATAAATAACAACACGTACTATTCGGTCTCTGAGAAAACTTGATATAAATCGAGAGAAGTCATTACCGACCCCAAATGCAATAAGCTGTAATATCAATTCACCGTACCACACGCGATCGAATACCTTGGAAATATTTAGAGCAAACACTTTACTATAGATATTTTGGGTCTAGCCTTTTTTCCACCGGTGTACGTAAAGACGATCTTCCGTCATAATCTCTTAAATGAAATTTGGCTTATCTGAAGAGAGAGCAGTATTCCAATTCCATCTTGACCAGTTCATGGGTTCCTTAGCAACTTTTATGCCCGCCAGACGTGTTTTCTCTCGCATTTGTGGTTTCCTCACTGGACGGTACCAACCAGGATCAGCCTCAATAGTTTCTTCGGGAAACAATTCGAGCACATCTTTTTAGTCCTTTAGGTGGCATCTTTGAATATTTTCAAGCTCTCCTGCCATTAAACAGCCCGCCTTTGACTCGTTGCTGCTTAAATGTTGAGTCATCCACCTACCACTATCACTTTCACGATATTTCTTGATAATTTTTGACTTTGTGGATTTATTCACAGAATTTTTTTTGCGAATATTCTTTTGCTTCAGCCCAGCAGTAGAATTATATATTAATCTGGTTTTTAATGCTTCAAAAAACTTTACTCTTGCCATTATTTTATAAAAGTCAATCATAAGATAAAAAAAAAATGGAAAATACTATGTCGATTTGGCGATGTCCGTCTATCCGTCCGTCTATAGGTCGCAAATATTAATATGTATTGATGAAATTTAGCATTTAACCTTCTATCGGCCATAGGATGAATGCTACTGAAACTGGTGAAAATCGGTCAGACCTAGGCCCCAAAGAAATGACCCTTATGAGATCAACTTAGATTACCATAATATCAAACTCGTTATATATATCTCGGTCAAATTGGGTTTATGTAGTTTTATTACATCCATTTATCAGTAGTTCAAAAATAAACCTTAAGTGACAATTCTTAGCCAGAGTCCCATATTAAACTGATTTCCGGTCTTCACTTAAATCTATTCTGAAATAAAATCATTACAAAGATTTTTCCCAAACTTGGTTTGTATATATTTTTGCAAAAAATAAGAGACCTTACCAAATATGATCAGGATCGGTCCATTTTTCGACCTAGTCCCCATATTAATATAGCATTCGATATGAACTTTTTTATATCCAAAAATTAATGATAATGCCCTTAAAATTTGGTTTATGCTTATTTTCTATACCTAAGTATCCTTTAGTCGGTTTAGACCAACTATGATTTAATTATTTTTTTTTTAAATTGCATTTTTTGTAACAAATTGGTTGTCTTTGGATAAAGAACACAACAAGCAGTAATTTAACAAAAATGGAAACACATAATTTTAGGACTTACGGCGAAATTATTAAAATACAAAATTGGCAAATTAAAAACTCTGCCAAAGTTTCAAAAGCATTGTCACCCACTGTATGTCATAGGCGTTGTCTAAGGGAATATCAAAAATAAAAAATAATTTCATTACTAAAATTATTTTCGTTTGAAAGTAATTATGTTTTCTATAATTTATCCCTATTTATGTATGTTTTTTGTAAAATTTATAATTTCCATATTCAAATTATTTTTATAATTTTTTTTTTATTTTTTTTTTTTTTTGATTTTACACCTTTTTTGTTTGGCTCTATTTGAGTAACTAGCATTTGAAGATTCTTAAAAAATATCTTCGCTTATTCGCTTATTTTCTCGTTTGCATTTTATTGTTATATTTTTTTTTGTAGCTCATTTTCCTCCTAAACCAAATATAAATTATTTTGTTACTGGCGTCAGACAACTTGACACCTGAAACGTACCAACTCTGACTTGTATAACGAAAAATCCACTAGACTGTAAGACACTTTAGTTTTTTTATGTGTTTTCCATCACATTATGTTGTGTGCAATATGAATTGTTGTTTTGCGCTCTAGGCTTAAATGTGTTTTTATAAAAAAAAAAAAAACATATTAAATGTGAATGAAATCAAAAAATTAATACTACCATATTATAAGTTGTTAGACGTGTGTTTGTACTAAGATTAAAATTTTCTTAATTTACTTCATGTGCAAACCACTAGCATGAGAACAGGGGTAAAATTAAGAAATTATCATTTGATTCTTGGATAATACAACTGGCACTTTGAAACTTAAATGATGGTTATGTTGAATTTATCTGCGGTGTTAACTAAATTGTCCTCTCGATGTTTCAGCCCCATTTTTAATGAAAACTATGTTTTTTGCTTAACAATATTTAACAAGTGTCTTTTTTTATCTATAATATTAATAGGCTAGGCGATTTCTTGTGACCGATGTTTTGTTCTACCGATTTATCCCGATTTTGACCAAACGTATATTATTTGAAAGATATTTCTTTTTAGACGTTCTGCAGATTTACAGATTTTTAAAGTTTTTCCTTTATTTTGAGTAAATTGCATTTAAAATTGCTACTAACACATACATAAAATTATGCGATGGTATGTGTGTGTTTATCAAATTTGTTAATATGTTTGTAATAAAAATTAATTTGTTTCTTTGTGTTAATTTGTGAATTGGCTATAATTGATTAGCATATCATTAGGGGCTTTATTTAATGAAAAAAATAAAATTTTCTAGAATTTGCACTAGAATTTCGAGGGCTGGAATCTTTTAGTATTATTTAAACTGCCATAGATCTGTTTAACCCTTAAGCAAACACCAAAGTATATCACACAAACGAACTCCAGGGCCTGGCTGGGACTATTCGTATTTTGTATTGAGTTTTATAGCTACCGCAAGAAAATCAATAAAATATACTAGTATTTTTTTTAATATACAATATTTATTAATTTCTTTTTAATATTTCGACCTTTTTAAATTTATTATTTGTTTTAGAATTTTTCTAAATGGGCTTTCAAGGTCACTATTTTTAAAAAGTAAATAAAAGACTATTAATTTCATTTTCATTTTCATATTATAATATTAATTTAAAAATACTAAAATAGTGTTTTATGCCGTATATGTTTACTGTGTAAAACTTTTTGTTTTTGGAAAACAAAAAACTAATGTGAAAATTGACAAAAGAATATTTATTAAATAAAATTCATCCCTGAAGGCTGGAAAATACCCAGCGAAACGTCGGAGTTTGAAAATGAAATAAATAGTCTTTTATTTACTTTTTAAAAATAGTGACCTTGAAAGCCCATTTAGAAAAATTCTAAAATACATAATATTTATTAATATTGACAAGAAATTATATGTTCATATAAAAAAAAAAACAACGAAATGAACTGTTGATAATATGACGGACTTATTTTTTTTTTAGAACATAAGAGAATATATCAATGTTGTCATGGAATCCCAATTCACTGGACAAATCTTTTGATTTTTCTTTTCTAATGGAATAAATTGCTTGTTGTCTAATGGTACCAACAAAACCTAGTCCAATACCCATTAGTCGTTTACACAAAGCCAATGTAGTGAAAAAAGTTACTCTCTCCCAGAACCCTTATAACACATTGCAAGGCGCATTAGCTCGTTTTTTCCGTTTTTCTTCTCGAATATGACCCTGCTCACTGCCAGTATATACACTACCTTCTAGACGTAAATGAGTTTTTGCAGGTTTCGAAGGAATTTACTGTGTAAACTTTGTTCTTCCTCAGAACGGAAAAGTTGCTCATCTACTGTAATACTTTCATGCGGTTTATATTTATTTGTTAGGCTTATATCTAGTAAGTTCCAAATATCTCATAATGGAGCTGCCTTGTCAGACTGCGACCGAAATAACCAAGTACGGATGCTCTAAATATAGCTATAGTTGTCGTTTTCCAGAGCTCTAAGTTACGTTGTGTGTCATTGTGGGTTGCTCTACCACACATCAAGATTCCCACAAAATCATCTAACTCTTCCATAGTAATAGAATTTATTTGAAAAAAATCTTTTGAATATTTTTAACTCAGTGATATCTTCAGTTGTAGGCCCACCACTCCACTTTAATACGTTATGAGCCATAAATCTTCTGGAAACCGGAGGAGACTTAGACAACTTTGTGCCATCCTTTCCGTAGGAAAAACCACTAGAGTTGGATGTTTTCTGATTATCGACATCGTTTTCATTATCTTCTTCACTTTCGGATGCATCTTCAGTTTCGTTGTCAACTTGTAATTCTGTCTCAATATCCGAAGCTTCATCTTCTATATTGTTATCTTCACTTCCATGGGCCTAATTCTGAATTTAGTTTTCTATATCATTGGCTCTTGCCTTTGCCAATCTTTCAAAATAATTAGGATCATATTTGGAAACTGTTTCTAATATTATATCCACTTCCTTTTTCATTGTCACACTTGTCAACTACCATCACAAAACTAACAGGTCAACCCAAATAAGAACATTGAGCGTTGATGAGATGTTGCAAACAAAGAGAATCTGCTTTTTATATACAAGAACAGAAGTTGCGGTTATAAATTGCTATCACAATCATTAGCAGAAAGAATACTTTGTTGTCAACTAGCGTAATTCTTCGAAATAAAAGTAAAGAAAGATTTTTTGGGTTGAGTGTGCTTTTATATACGTTTTATTTTTTTTTGTACAGTCTATATGTAATTGTGCATGCCCTGGCTAGGCCCTGGTAGTGCAAATATGAATAAAAATTTCTTGAGAATGATTGCCACGCCTACAGATAAAAATATTTAATTTCTCCCGAACTTTTCTACACAAAATACCTTTATTGAGGAATTCATAAAAAATTAGCGGTGTCTGTCGATGTTATTAGGTAAAAAATTAAGAAAAAATTGAAAAATGCCTGGCTAGGACCTGGTATCCACTTAAGGGTTAATAGTGTTATTTAATTTTTTTAACTTTATAAACTTAAGCTTCGAATTATAACGAAATTAACGTAATAAACATAAAGTGGTTGAAAACCAATTTCGAATACTACGATTGTTATAGTTGGGTATTAGATATATCCCATTTATTTATATATGATACAAACAAATTTTGTAGATAAAATTTCTAGGGAATATTGCCCCTCGTAAAATTGCACACTAAAACAAGTGAGAAAATTACCATGCCTCTAAGAGAGGCTCCTGGAACCAATTTTTTTAAGGAAATATCTGATTGTAGAAAATTAGAATAAACTGAATTTAGTAAAAATGTTCATATCCTATGGTATTTTCATATGGCGAATAGGTCAAAAAATGGACGGATCGTGACCATATTTGGTAAATTCACTTACTTTTTTCCAAAAAATAAATGATGGCTCACTTGGAAATCTGTGAATCAATATTCTACAAAATTGAACTATGCATGGCATAATTATCACATCTTTCTTGAATTTATATTATTATATTTTCTTTCCAAAAATAAACTTATATTAAACAAAATTGCAACTAATTAGAGAAACCGTTATGAAAATCTCTTACATTGCAATACCTAGCGTATTATAGCGTTCAAATTGTATAGCACAAATGCAAAAAGTCTCTGTTTGAGAAAAAATTCAATAAATTCCTTAATTTTTCAACGAAAATAATAACCAATATAATAAAAAACAACATCAACTTAATAATTTGCAATATCACCTTATGCTTTAGTGCAATAAAATATTAAATTTTTCCATAGAAATTATTAATTTCTGTAATTTTTTTATGGATATATATCTATCTCTTGTGCCCTAGAATACGAAACAAATTTTTTTTAAATCTTTCTGCATCCTATTTTGATGTGCGTACGAAATACCAAAAAAGATACTACTTACTAAAGTAAATTAAAGATAAAAGTTGCAATAATAAACAGCTAGCTTTGATTTTCTGTTCAATTTTAAATATTATTTGAAATTTCATAAAATAAGTTGTAAATATTTTCGAAAATAAAATGTTTAAACGGGAGATTCATCATAATCATGCGTTATCGCACCATGAAAATCGCGAAAGAATTTGCTTTGTATGTTTTAAAAAGTCAAAGTTAGTGTTTCATATAAGTGGAGCTTTACAAAAACATTTAGAAACCATTCTTCGTTGTAATTTATCACTCTATTTAACCCTACGGTGCATAACCGGGTACCCGGGTAACAATTTGAACTTTAAAGTGCTGCTGTTCCTATCATATTGAAGATATCAACATGAAACTCCGGATCATCAGACATTTCTAGAGACTAGAAAAAAGTTTATCAAATTTGGTTAAATATATTAACAAAAAAATGAGTTTTAATGTTTTTTGCATACAGGGGTCCATGACCAGGGTACCCCGGTACCTTAGTGCAAATTACCTTATATTTCAAAGAAAAACGTTTGTTTTATTTTTATTTTGTTTCATAATGTTTATTGATGTGTAAAGTATAAAATGTAATTGTTTCTTATTTGAGTTATTTATATTTTATTCATTTCAACTTATTTCTAATATTTGATGTCTTATGTTGAGTCATTGTTGAAACATGGAAAACATTTTAATATTATTTTATGTTGATCACAAACTGGTTTCTTGCAAACGCTGCAGACTTTTATCGTCTTTCTTCTCCTTTTATCTGGAAAAGAAGAGTACAAGTAACAGCTTCCTGTTATTGGCTTCCTGCCATCAGTAGAAGCGGCCGTAAATGTAGATGGTTGCTCGGTATAGGTTACCGTCTCCACTGGTCTTCCCAAAAAGCTCTCAATTGCTGTTTTGGTGGAAAAGTGGTGCGTTACTCTTTCTTCTATTATTGGCACACACAAATCTTTTCTCCGTGTTGTTTGATATGGAACAGTTGTGTTATTCTCACAAAATATAGCGTATGCCGCGAAAGCACTAACATCGAGCATATTGTAGAAAACCGACAAAGGCCACCTCTTTGTGTGTCTCTGCGTAGTATACTCCCGAAGCGTCTGGTCCATAACATGTTATAAAAATTGACGATTTCTAGTTTGCCGTTTTCTTCTACAGTTGCATCATCATGCATAGTCGACAACATTATTACGGAATTTGTTTTCCTCTGTTTGTATGTAACCATAGCCACCTTCTCGTGGAAATCAAATTTGCTTGTTCCAATGATCCATCCTCTTATCGTTTTTCATTTCTGTTGGTATTAGGCTTTGTTTCACCGCAATCTTCCGACAATGCTAAGTTCGACGGATATCAGCTGCTTTGTCAGTGGTAGCGTCGTAAAAAAATTGTCCATGGTGATATTGCGTCCGCTACCGTGGTATAGCCCAACCAAATCTCTGAATACTCCTTCGCCTACACCAATTTCGCGACCACTGTCTTGTTTGCCAGTATATATTTAGCCATGAAGAGGATATGAATTTTTAGCATCGCATATCCACCATACCTTGATACCGTATTTCGCAGGTTTCGATGGAGTATACTGGGTAAATTTCGTTCTGCCGCGGTACGGATACAATTTTCTGTAGGCACATAATATTTTGCGAGATTGGCGTTCAACATTATCCAAATATCTCGTATTGGAGCAGCTTTGTCTTTACGCTGCCTCTCGTTTCTTGTTCTCGCGTCATCAAAACGTATAACACGAATAAGATCCCAGAAGCGGTTTAATCCCATTGTTGCGCGGAATGGAGGTTAAGACAATTGCGTCCATAAGTCCCTTGCATTTGCATCATTGGAATGATTTGCGCCTGCATTTTCAGTATTCCAATGAATGCGTATATTTCTGCCACTGTCGTATCCCTCCACTTCAATTGACGCTTTGTTGGGTTTGCTGCATTGTAGGCATCATAAGTTGAATTGGCTTTTTTGTTGGTTCGACCATTTCTATTGTAAAATAACTCTTGAAGCATTGCATACCAGTCATACTTTCCGTAATTCGTAATGGACCACTGCGAGTTCTAATGATATCGCGACTCCTTATTTGTTGACAAACTGGTGGTGTTGGTTGCCATTGAGTACCATCACGTGCAATCATACTTTCTGTTGTGCTTGATGTTGGTGCATTTTCTTCAACCATATCAGTTTCATTGTCACTTTCATTTTCAAATACATCTTGCTCAATTTGCATTGGCGTGTCAATAGCGGCTGGAATTTCCTTGTCATTGTCCCAGTCTTCACTTTCTGAGTCTTGCATTTCTCCAGTAAATACCTTTAATTCTTCCTCAGTTGGCACTAAAGCGTCGTCATCCTCAGTCATATTATCAAGCAAAGACTCAATATATCTGTTTCTGGCTTCTTCATTCAAACGCAGATATTGTCTTTCAGATAAAAATTCTATTTTGTCGTTCATTTTTCTTCAACTTCACTGTTCAACTTTTCAACTTATAATGACGAACTAATTGAAATCTATTCTTTTTCTAGCGTAGCTGAACGTTTTCTACCTAAAAACACAAACAATTCACAAGAGGTACCAAAAACAAGCAAAAAACCAACCCTTATAAAACCAGTTTCTGTTTAATTTTGTGTGCCTGTTAGGTACAAAATGCCTATAGAAACCAGTATTATCTTACAAACATGAAATTTGTATAGTTGAGATGTAAAAACTAAGCGTTTCTAATAATATGTGCAGATATATATTTTATTTGAATATAAACGAAAAAACTGCACTAGGTACCCGGGAACCCTGGTTATGGAATCCAGTTCATCCATCTGGTTATGAACTGTAGGGTTAAATGATGAACGATTGCCAAAAGTTCTGTGTACGTCGTGCAAAGAAGCATTTATAAAGAAATAAAAAGTGTTAAAAATAATGTTGACTACATCCAAAAACTAAAATTACCAGATTTTTCAAAATTTCAATTTCAAGCTTTTGTAACCAGGTCTAACAAAAATACGAAATGTAATTGTTTATTATGTGAACTATCAAGATCATCTATTAATTCTGAAATAAAAATTGAAAAAAAAAGTTGTTGACATAAGTGTAATAAAAGTGTACCAAACGTTTTGCTAATTTAAAAAAAAGGACACTCACATTTGCATACCTTCTGCTCATATCTTAAATTTGCAACAGCATATACAAAATAATTTACCATCGAAACAAAAGGAACAACTTGTTTCCCGAATTGTAAAGAATATGGTTAATGATCCATTTGAAAATGGCGAAGGAAAAAATAATAAAAGGAGCTGTCAGTTTGTCACAGATCCAAAGTGGTGAGCAGATGAAACTATTTGTAAACTTGCCAGACATTATGGAAAATAAATCTAAAATTACAATTGACAATTTTTATAAATTGAAAATGAAATTTAACTAGAATACTGCTGAAACACTTGCATTAGCTCGTGCATTGCGAGTAGCAACAAATAATAGAAAAATAATCAAGTCTGGACTTAGTGTTGCTCTTAAGAGAAAAAATAAAACTTTAAGAAATTATTTTGCTGTAAAAGATTTTGACTGTATCAAAATTATTTCAAACAAAAAAAACTTTTGTGTACTGTAAGGATGTTAATAATTTTATTTCTTTTATAAACGAATACAGGAATAACAATGTTGTCCATTTAAAATTTGGCATCGATGGAGGAGGAAATTTTTTAAAAGTGTGCTTATCTGTACAGTCAGTCATCTATGAAGATTCGTCCATTAAAGAAATGTTCGCTAAGCGTCAGAAATATAGTGATGGGGTATGCGCAAATGAGTTTAAAGACTCAATATTAAAAAAATTATTTATTCTAGCCTTATCCAAAACTACCCAGGAATGTTATGAAAATGTTGACAAAATATGGAAACAACTGTAAATAGATATCTCCAGCGGCACTATAGCTACTGATATAAAGTTAGCTAATATTTTATTGGGAATTATGTCACACTCAAGTTGCTAACATTGCACATGGTATTTTATAAATAAAGAAGATCTACAAAATGTAGGTGAAAGCCGTACTGTCGGAAATATCTTGGATTACTATAATGCATGGTGCAAAGCAGGATCTGTAAAAAAATATGCTAAAAATTTCAAGAATTGAACAAATGCGCCTATCTTCTCAGCTAGTAGTGACACCAAATAAATAGATATTATTCCACATCCTGAACTCCACTTATTATTAGGAGTTGTGAATACGGTAGTAAAACATATGCAAATTGAATTTGAGCATTGTACTTTAAAATGGTTACAATTATGTAATGTTACGAGACAAGTTACCCACGGAGGTAGTGGTTTTGATGGTAATGGCTGTATCATACTTTTAAAAAAATTTGATTTTTTGAGAAGTATTTGTCCGATTTAATGCTTATGTAAATGTACTGCAATCCTTTAAGAAAGTTGTTAAAGACTGCTTCTCGGTCGAACTAAAGCCATCGTTTGAAAATAGCATTGAGAATTTAAAAAAAAATTATCTGAGTTGTGGAATTTCAGTAATTCCGAAGGTTCTGGAGTTTTCTACCATGTAAAGCAATTTTGTGAACAGACCAAAAGGGTCTATCTTTTTTCAGTGAACAGGCTATGGAGTCAGTTTATTTTGATTTTAGTCAAATTTGGGCAAGATTTGCGGTACCTGAAAGGCATCCAGGCTACGAAAATAATCTTATAAATGCAGTTATTGAATATAACAGCAAGCATTTATAATGTTTATATCTATAATATTAATAGGCTAGGCGATTTCTTGTGACCGATGTTTTGTTCTACCCTTTTATCCCGATTTTGCCCAAACGTACATTATTTGAAAGGTATTTCTTTTTAGCCGTTCTACAGATTTACAGAATTTTAAATTTTCGCTTTTGTTTTGAATAAATTGCATTTGAAGTTGCCGCTTACACATACATAAAATTGCACAATGCTATGTGTGTGTTTATTAAAGTTGTTAATGTGTAATAAAGATGAGTTTGTTTTTTGTGTTGATTTGTGAATTGGCTATTATTGAAAAAATAAAATTTCCTCGAATTTACACTCGAATTTCGAGGGCTGGGATCTGATAGTTACATATTAATAACAAAAATTTTTTAACCTTAATTTCCTTTAGAAAATAGTTTTTGTTGTTTAAATATATATTTTTCTTAATATAAAATAAATAAAAACATTGCCGATACTATTCATGTGAAAAAAATTATAAAAATATTAAAAAAAATAATAGAATTTTTATTTGATTTGGTGATTTTTGTATTTCATACGCACGTCAAAATAGGATGATGAAAGATTTAAAAAAAATTTCTTTCACATTCTAGGACACAATATATGTATCCATCAAAAAATCCGAGGTGCCAGCACTCTCGGGTGGTGAGCAGTTGTGGGGGGTGTGGATCACCAAGCTTAATTTTTTTTTTTTAAATTATTTTTTAAAGAAAGCACAACATTGATTTTATACTCATACTAATATTGAAAAATTCGAACCTTGCGCTAATATGTCGTTTCAAGAGACAAGGAATTTTCTTCATTGTTAGTCTTTGAGAATGTTTGTAAGAGTTAAGAACATTCCAAATGGTCATTTTACACACTTTAACGGAAACGCATCCAGCAAGTTGGGTACCGCTTTGTATGCTATATTCAAAATAAATCGGCGCTCGCATTCAACTTTTTCTATCACTGATTTCATTTTTGCCAGAAGTTTCAACATTTTTAAAATAACACTGTGGAACAAATTCAGGTTAGCAAAAGTTAGGTCGATTCTGAGAGTGTGGGGTCAAAATAGAGGCTAAATTAGAAGACCCGTATCGCGGCGTTTGTTTATATTAGTTCAAATTTTTTTAATCGACCTTCGAACTTTGCAGTCAAATGCCTATTTTCAGCATATTGTTCAATGTGTAAAAGCCAAGTTATTGCTAGAGACCTGTGCAACAATTAAAATTTAAAAAAAAATTGATTTGGAAAATTTTTGTGGTGCTTATGAAGCAAAATGTTGGAAAAATTATTTTTTTTATGCTTTTTGAAAATATTTTCCATAAAACTAAGTCTGTTTTGCTTTCTGTTTGATCTATAATATGCTTCTCAGTTTCTTCATTAAATTTAATTTGAAAAGAAAACAATCATAATACAAAATTATTTTAAACCCTCAGCACCAATATGACATTAAAGAGGCTAAAAGGCAACTAGTTTTGATTAATTATTTACAAAAAATATTCATTATTTGAATGCAAATATTAATTTTAAAAGTTTAAAATTTTACAAAAAATTTTTACTAAAAATTACGCCAGAAGTTTTTCGATGTTGTTAGGCAAAAATAGTTTAAGTTCTTTTTTGAATGTTGATAAAAGCACGATAAATTTTAAATGAATTGGTAAATTGTTGAATTCTAGAAATCAACAAGTTTTGTCCTTGTCTTGTAACTCGATGTGAGATTAAAACATTTTGTTGAAACTGAAATGAAAAATTTCCAAGATTTCGTATCGATTTAAAGATGAACTTTGTTATCTGCATTTTAAATAATCCTCTAAGAGTTAATATATTGATATCATGATATCTCAAGAGGTGTAAAGTATAATGTCTTCTTGGCAGATTATAAACCAAATTTAATGATTTATTTTGCGCAGATTGTAAGCTCTTCAGCGAGGTATTATTCTTAAACCCATATATCATAGGAAGGTAAGTTAAGTGGCTATGTATCAAACTCTCATATTATAGCTCCATCGTTTTAACATCAAATTTACGTCTGAGTTTATATAAAACACCAATTGCTGATGATATTTTTGATTTAACCCATTAAGGCCCAGTGATGCGAAAACGCATCGCATTTTGTAGGAAACCTCTAGAAAAAACGGCTAGGACTATAGCGATTATCAACATGTTTCCAAAAACTTAAGATTTTATATTACAATATTGCTCATAGGCGCCAGTTTGTAACTCGAGTGTATCTTGGAGAAAAAATTATGGGAAAATGTTGCCATTGCGATTTTTTTTTTCGATTTCGTAAAATTTCTGCAACTTCTGAAAAAATTTTCCAAATATCAAAACTACTTATGAATTATAAGTTGAGTTGCTTCTGTCGTCATTTAAGGTTAGTTCCAATGCACCCATGTGTTTGAGATCTTATTCACATGTCTTCAAAGAGAGTGATGCGAAAACGCATCGCTGGGCCTTAGAGGTAAAACTAGTACACAGCTTTTAAAACTTTGTATTTGTTGCTATTGGCGCTCAAATTGCCACAGTTGGTGATTCAATGCAGTTTTATTTATTCTAACGGTATTTCTCTCTCTTATATTTGTTGTTATCCGTTGTTTCTGTTATTATTATTATCGCTCAGACTGATGCTGTTTTTGATATTTGTTAGTCGAAAAGTAAATTCAGTGTTTTCCACACGTGTTTTTTTGCCGAAATGCCTCATCAACAATTTTTGACCATAAAACAAATTGTGGAAATAATTAATGATTCAGATTCGGACGACGAACTAGCACAAGAAATACGAAACGCCGAGAAAATTGATATAGTTGCTTTGCCACCAAGCACCGTGGACGAAACAAGTGATAATGAAGATGTGGATGATGAAGTTCAGGAAACACAGCCATCGAATGTGACCACTCTACCATTAGATATTGCTGGTGAGGTGGAGATTCAATGGTGTGCTGCTGTTTCTAGTACTCCGAATCAATCGGAAGCAAAAACTACAGCCATGGACGGACCCAATTTTGTAACACAACAGCCCAAGTGGAATAACATGACATGTCACAAAGAGTTCGCTTTCGACAAAGGTCCAGTTGATGTGTCTGCTGCAAAACAAGAGGAATTATTCGAGCGTTTAGGAGACTGCAATCCATATCAACTATTCAAACTTTTTATTGATGACGAAATTATTGAATATTTGTTGGATTGTACCATGAAGTATGCAGTCGTCAATTGCAACGATCCAACATTTCGTACTGACTACGATGAAATTATACAATTTATTGGAATTTTGTTCATATCTGGATACTCTCCTAAGCCTTCAATACGCAGCTATTGGTCCGACAGCCCAACTCTCGGCGTACAATGCATCAAAGAGGTCATGACTCGTGAACGTTTTAAGCGAATCAAAAAGTATTTCCACGTTTGTGACAACCAAAATCTGGATGTAACTGACAAATTTGCCAAGGTTACGCCACTGAACAACATGATGAATAGTCGGTTCATGCAGTTTGGCGTATTTTCTCATCATTTATCAATTGATGAGCAAATGATAGCGTATTTCGGTAGGCACAGCTGTAAAATGTTCATCAAAGGAAAACCGATTCGATTCGGATTCAAATATTGGGACCTATGCTCAAGTGAAGGTAAGTTATTCAACTGACTGATTTAGACTCTTTTGACTACATCTCTTGACTCTTCATCACAGGATACCTCTATCATTTTCTACCGTATGCCGGAGCATCTTCACGTAAGAAAGATATTGGACTGGGTGAATCAGTCGTTCTGCAGCTGCTAGAAAAATTAGATCATCCCGGCAATCATACAATCACTTTCGACAATTTTTTCACATCCCATCGTTTGATTGCTCGTCTCGATACCTTGGGCTTCTTTGTGACTGGCACAGTTCGCGATAACCGTATGGGATTTGAAGCGGAGAAAAAAGCGCAACCAAAGGCGCAATCAAAAGCAAAGAGACAAAAAACTGCAACAGATGAGGAAAGTCTTCCGTCAACATCAAGTCTTCAGACCAAGAATGTTATAAGCAAGAAACCAAAAGGTCATTTCGATGCGTGCTACGATTCAAATAATAATGTATTCGCCATTCGTTGGAACGATAATGCAATCGTTTCAATGCTCTCAAACTTTCAATCTCACGCTCCAATTGGCAAAGTAAAGCGATACGACAGAAAACTTGGCAAAAACATTCAAGTCGATATTCCCCAAATGATCCAATCTTACAACCGAACAATGGGAGGAGTCGATTTGTTTGACAACGCAATGAATAATTACCGTATTGGCATTCGCGGCAAGAAGTGGTACTGGGCACTTGTCACTAATTTACTGGATGCCGCAATGGTGAATGCTTGGAAAATTCATTGCATATGCTCAAAAATTGCCAAACAGAATCATATGCCCCAAGTGGACTTCCGTGTTTTCGTGGCAGAATGCTTGATTCGTTCAAATAAAACTAAAGTACAAGCTGCACATCGTGTTTCAGCCAGCATTCGAAACGACTGTTTAGACCACAACATTATAAAAGGCCAAACAAGGAGACGGTGTGCATTAGAGACTTGTACAGGTCAGTCGATCTACGAATGTTCCAAATGCAGACGTGCGCTTCATCCACAGTGTTTCAAAGGATTCCATGAAACAGCAGTTTCGAAAACACCAACTAAATAAATCGTATATTTTTCGACATAAATAAAAAATAATTTTTCTTGTTTTCATAATGTATTTCCTATTTTCTTATATTTCCTGTAATTATTTCAACGTTTCTTTCATATATCCTTAAGGCCCAGTGATGCGTTTTCGCATCACCCCCCCTGGCTCTCCTGCGCACCTGGAAGTTTAAGGAAAAATTTTTTTTTCTTAATTAGACCATGGGGACTTCAGATATAATATCTATTTTTGTCTATCGAGTCTCTTAATATGGTCGGGCCTTAATGGGTTAATGGAGTCTATATGACAATTCCATTGTAAATTACTACAAAACAGCATGCCTAAATACTATACTTTATTTGATTCTAAGTAACACAGCATCAATATGAACGGCAATTGGTTCATGGTTCTTTAAAATGTATGATCTGAATCTAATAAACTTAGACTTTTGTGCATTTAAAATCAGCCTGTTAAGCCTGATATATTCCGCTAACATAGCTGAATCAGACCCTAGTTACGTTTTTAATACCTGATTGTGATTGTAACGATAAAGCATGCAAATATTATCCGAAAACATGAATATTTTTCCATTAAAACTTATGTTTCCAATGTCATTTATAAAAATTTTAAACAGCAGTGGCCCAGGCACACTACCTTGTGGTACTGCACATTTAACGGGTAACAGTGAGCTTTTAGCTTCTCCAATCTGCACAAATTGCTTCCTATTTGTTAAATGATCTTTCAGCAACTTATTGGAACTATTTGATACACCAAATATGGCTAGCTTTTTAATCAAAATGTCATGATGAACAATGTCAAAAGCTTTTGACAGGTCAAAGAAAACTCCAGCTATACCTTTAAACCCCGCATCCTATCCTCCACATATGTAGTCAACAATATTGACAACCGCTTCATCAGTTCCAGAAGCTTTACAGAATCCAAATTGATGTTCAAATAAAATTTTGTTCCCATCAAAATATTCAGATAACTGATTAAAAATAATTCTCTCAATTATCTTATCTCTAATTGATCAAACCGAGACTGGTCGAAACATATCAACATTTGTTGAGCTGACTCCTTTTGCAATTGGTACAATTTTATGAATTTTCAAAACATCAGGTTATTCACCACTTTCAATCATCTTCATAAACAAATATGATAATATTTGTAAGAGATTGGCTTTTTTACACAGCATAATTTAAGGTGTTATCCAATCATAACCGGAACTCTTATTTATAGATATTCCATCTAAACTATCTTTTGACAATTGCTGGTAATATTTGCAAGATTAAAATTTGTTCTAAGGGGAGTTAACGTTCCAAAATTATTAATATTATCATTTGACTAACGAGGTATGCTACAATATAGATTTTCAGTTAAATCAAAAAAGAATTGATTAAAAGCCATGACATTTTGTGATATACAATTTGAACGCTTTAGTATGTTAGGTATTTTGACAGAAGATATTTTAATAATCGAAGTTTTCTTCAATATTAGTTCACATTTGGAAAGAAAACATATTAATATAAATTCAAGAAAGATATGATAATTATTGCATGCACAATTAAAATTTTATAGAACATTGATTCACAGATTACCAAATGTGCTGTCATTTATGAACGCTAGGGCAGGTCGAATTAAAAATCGCCCAAATGACAAGGAAAATCGTATTCTAGGGATCAAAATAAGAAACTTTACCCGAAGAACCATACCTCTAAAACGAATTCTGATGTCCCAACTCTTGACCTGTCTGTCTATCTATCTCACTTTAACCCATTTAGAGTGCCCCACTCCAGTCCAAATTTATGACCGACCCCCACTTATTTTGGAGGGTCAACCCGCCCATGCTAGTGGCACACCCCCTGGAATCCCCCTGGGGGATCCCCATACAAACATTTCCAAAAATCACCAATTTTTATTTAGAATTGGGCTGACTATGTTCGATTTAATGTTAAAATTAATATTCTTACGTGTACGTAATATATAATAATCATACGCCTTGACTACGTTATGTTATTAAAAAAGATCGATCGGATGAGGGCATATAAATTTTACATCACTCCGTGACTATGCGTGACTACGCGTGAATCTGCGTGACTACCCCAAAATTAATATGTAGTCACAACAAGACTATGGGTCAAGTTTTCGTTTTATAGGTATGGTTCCTTGGGCAAAGTTTCTTATTTTGATCCCTAGAATATGATTTTCCTTGTCACTTGAGCGACATTTTTGCCTGCCTACAAATCGACCCGCCCTAATGAACGCGCTGTATATATATATATATATATATATATATATATATATATGTAGGATTTGATAATGATATAGCAAATCCAAATGGTTAGTTTTATAAAAATTAAGTTTATTAACCGAAATTATTAAAATATTTACAAAATTAGAAATATTGAGACAAAATTAAAAAACGAACTGACTTCATTGAAAATAACAAAACGAATATTTTTTAAAAGAATTAAACTGAAAATTAAAAAATATCTAATGAAATATTTACATCGGATAGTTTGATTAAAATAATAATAACAATGTAAAGTAGAAATGAGTATAGTATATAATGTCATTTCACACTCGGCCATCCTACACAATATCCGACCCGGATGTTTTATTCATCACTCTACTCCAAGGTTTCATGTGGTCTGCACTTGTTGATGTCGTACCTGGTCCTTCATGATCACCAATTTTCTTAACGTCATATCGATTGTTGCCTTTACACTTAATAACTTCATACGGTCCATGGTTTTTTGGTCGAAGTTTCATACCACTGCCAAATTGTGTACGCGCAATGGATACCAGGTCACCAACTTGATACTGCACTGCTGCCTTCCGTTTCATATTAAAAGTTGCTTTATTTTCTTTTTGTATAATTGTTATTTGTTGTTTTGCCTTGCGTCTTAGTTTTTCTCGCTCTCGATGAAATTGAGTTGCGACTTCGCCTTCAATGATTTTGGCAATGTTCATATCTTCCTTTGTATTTATGGTAACACCAATCATTAACTCGAATGGAGATGTATCTATCGAACGGTGAGTTGTTTTGTTAAGATACTGCTGTACTAGACTAACATGTTGATACCACTTTTCGGGCTCATCTACGGACAATTTAGAAAGAACAGAAACAATAGTTCTGTGGACTCGTTCGACCTGACCACTACCTCTTGGAACGCCCGTTGTTATTAATACCAAATCAATGTTTTCCGTTCTGCAATGCTCTTGAAATAGTTCTGCTGTAAAAGCAGTGCCTCTGTCTGAAATTATACGCCTCGGATTTCCAAAAATAGATGTAATTATCTTTAATTTGGCAATTGTTTCCACAGAAGTGGTGGATTTAGTCGGAAAAATCCATACAAATTTGGTAAAAGAATCCACAATCGTCAATAAGTGTTTATAATTTTTGTTTGTTGATGGCATGGGTCCTAAGTGATCCATATGCCAAGTGTCTAACGGTACATCTCCTTTTGGTATTGGATGTAAAAAACCTTCTTGCTTACCTGCTTTCTTCTCGGCTAAGATACATGGAACACAGTTTTGCACAACACTGTCAATTACAGCTTTCAGCTTCGAAATATAAAACTCTTTCTTTATAACATCTTCCATTTTTTTCTGCTCGAAGTGACCTTGGTCATGAGCCTTTCTAACAATACCATATTTCATTGCTTCTGGTACAACAATTACAACATTTCCGTTGTAATTCTTGCACAAGAGTCCGTTCTGCATCATGTGGTTGTCGTAGGCGCGTTCATTTATTATTTCGATAACTGCTTTTATGTATTCACCGTTTGACTGTGCTGTTTTAATACTGCTTATCAAACTCGCTTCTTGAATTAAAAATATTCTACTTAAAGCGTCTGCATGCTTCATTTTGTCACCTGCGCGGTGCACAACCTCACATTCGTATTCTTGTAACATTAGTGCCCATCGAGATATTTTCGGCACATCTTTCTTTCTCATTGTCGCTTCGAATGCCTTGCAATCGGTAATAATTTTAAATCGATGTCCGAGTAAATATACTCGAAATTTCTGCACAGCTTTGATGACAGCTAATACTTCTAGTTCGTAGCTGTGACACTTCTGTTCGGCTTCTGATGTCTTGATACTAAGATAACGAACTGGATGTAGCTTTCCATCGTCATAGTCGCGTTGCATAAGTATTGCTGCAAATGCCCATTTAGATGCGTCAGTATGTAGTTCAGTTTCAGCACCTTGCCGAAAGATAATCTGAAATAATCTTTTTTAGAAGTTCAAAAGAATGACGCTGTTCTTTGCCAAATTGAAAATGCACGTTCTTTCGAAGAAGGTCACTTAATGGTCTTGCAATCAAGGCAAAGTCTTGAATAAACTTACGAAAATATCCGGCCAAACCAAGGAATTGCTGTACCTGCTTTTCTGTTTTTGGTTCTGGATAGTTTCGAACGTCTTTTGTTTTCAGCGGTGATGGTTTTATTCGACTGTTTTCTATCTCATATCCCAAAAATTCAATCTTCCTTTACAGCAAGTGACACTTCTTCCACTTGATATTCAAATTGTATTCTTCTGCAATGCTTAGCACAATTTTCAATCGCTGAACTGCTTCTTGTTCATTTTCTGCTAAAATAATTAAATCGTCCATATATATCAATACAATGCCTTTTAACATGAGCGAGTTGAATATTGTATTGATGAATCGTTGAAAGACTGCTGGACTGGTACATAACCCAAACGGAACCTTAAGAAATTCATACTGACCTACTGGTGGGACGAATGATGTGTACTTTCGGCTTTCTTCTTCAACTTGTACGTGAAAAAATCCGTTAGCCAAATCGAGTGTGCTGAAAACTTTACTATTCTGCAACATATCAATCTGGTCCTCTATAACCGGCATCGGGTATTTGTCTTTGATTATCTTCTGATTAAGCTGTCGATAGTCAACACACAACCGTTTCGTTCCGTCTTTTTTCTTTACAAGCACAATTGGACTAGCATATTCTGAGATACTCGGTCGAATAATTTCATCTGCTAACCAAGCATGAATCTGCTTTTCTACTTCTGCTTTTTCAACTTGAGGTAATCGCCGCGGACGCTGTGCCACCGGAATATCATCAGAAAGAACTATTTTCATACTTACTGGTGACTTCTTAGTTGATTGTGGTTTGTATTCGCCGACTATTTTCTTGACCTCATCCCGTATATATTTGCTCTGAATGTGCTCTGTATCTGGTAATAGGCTTTCTTCATTTGAAATAAACAAGCATTTTGATTGTTTAGCTATTTCATTTGACATTTCATCATTAGTTACTGTTGCTGCTCTAGTCATTTTTACACCTTCTTGCGAAAAACTTACGATAGCTTGATTAGTCAAATTCGTTCCTATTATTAAATCAATACTCACACATTCGTTCGGCAGGATATGACATTGTCCAATTAGCTCACAGTCGTCTGCTAGGACTTTGACATCAAATACGCCAAGTGTGTTTGTATATGCTGATCCAATGCCACATATCATCATATCTGATTTTTAATATTCACCAAATCTTTTAGCGAAAAACGCGTCTTTTCGTATTGTTGTAATCTGGCTTCCGCTGTCTATGAGTGCCTTCATTTCAATGCCGTTGATGTTGACAGTTTTATGCGATCTTTTGCAATCCAGTATATGCATATTAGACTGAGATTTGAGGCGCTCCTCGGACTTACCACAGCTGTTGGACTTGTGACCAAACTCGTTACATTTAAAGCATTTAGGTCCTCTGTTTTTGTTAGGGCAGCTCTCTGAAACATGTGTTTTTTCGCCACAATTGAAACAGTATTTCTTGTCACTAAAGTTGTTTCTGGTCCTGTTACTTTTATGGTTCGTATTTCAATCTTCGTGATTAGTTCGTATTTCAATCTTTGCTTGGATTTGATCATATGTCTGTAATTTTTCTTTAAGCTCTGCTATTGATTTCGATTCATATAAAAAAGCTTTGTTATGTGGTGAGCTTTTTATTCCATCGACAATATAACTGATGATAGCGTTCGTGTCGATTTTTGCCTGAGCACCAATATCGAGCATCGTATAAATATATTGTCGATACGATTCATTTGATTTTTTTCTACGCTCGCATAATACTCGATGTACAGCTGCACTGTTAACCGTGGTTTTGAATTCCTCTTTAAGTCCTCTTTTGAGCTCATCATATGATTTTGCTTTGCATTCATGATCCATAAACAGCTTAGCAGTACCCTTTAGCAGTCGCTTTGCGTATATAAGTTTTTGAAGATTTGTCCATTTCAGCAAGGAAGCATTTTGTTCGAAATCATCAAGCCATTCGTCGATGCTGCTGCCGTCTTCACCTGTAAACTTTTGCATTGCTTCATCTACATCGCGAAATGTAACTTCCGGTGGGTTTCTTCTAACTGCTTGGTCGAACATGTCCTCTACGATTCCCCTTGGTTGATGTACTGCTTCTAAAATACTCAAATTTTGCACATCAATTTCTCTTAATCGTTGTAATTCCACCATAACCCTTTCTTCAAATATTTTCTGATCTTCTTCCGCTTTTCTTCTTTCTACTTCAAGTCTTACTCTTTCATTATATATTTGTTGTTCATGGTCTTCCTTTCTTCCAGTTTGCAGTCTTGTCTTCCTATTCTGTTTTCTTATAATTTCGCTATTTTCCTCTTCTCTTCTTTTATCGGCTTCTGCATTTAATCTTTCATCTTCTTTTTTCTTTCTTCTTTCTGCTTCAGCTTTTATTCTTTCTTCTTCTTCATGCTTTCTTTTTTCCAATCGTTCCTTTTCAAAAAGTTTGATTCGTCTTACCAATGTAGTTCTGTCACCGTCGTCAGGTAATCTGTATTCATGGCATGCATCCTGCAGATCCTTATCTGATGCGTTATTCCATTCCATTTTGTTGCCTCAAATATTCTGAATTTTTCTATAGGACGAGCCCCCAAATGTAGGATTTGATAATGATATAGCAAATCCAAATGGTTAGTTTTATAAAAATTAAGTTTATTAACCGAAATTATTAAAATATTTACAAAATTAGAAATGTTGAGACAAAATTAAAAAACGAACTGACTTCATTGAAAATAACAAAACGAATATTTTTTAAAAGAATTAAATTGAAAATTAAAAAATATCTAATGAAATATTTACATCGGATAGTTTGATTAAAATAATAATAACAATGTAAAGTAGAAATGAGTATAGTATATAATGTCATTCCCACATATATATATATATATATATTTGGGTTTGATTTTCTATCACTAGACAGAGTTTGTTTGAGTATAGTAAAATACTCATATGCCAGGACTGGTTGCGCACGTTATGTGTGTTTTACCAACTAAGTATTAAACGAAAGGATGCAATTAGGTAAATAACCTAACTGAATACTGAGCAGAGAAAAAGTGAACACCTCAACGTGTTATCTCTTACCCAGAAATATTAGAATGATGAAAACGAAGTTTATTAGTTGAATCGTAATTTACTACTGGTAATATGAATTAACAATAAAAATGCGAGAACTTGCAAAAGTAAAGACGAAATTTAATTCATGTTTTCTGAAATTCGATTGATGTTTTCTGAAATACAATTATTTCTTTCTAAAATTAATTTGATACTTTCTGAAATACAATTGATGTTTACATATATTCATTAGATGTTTCCTGAAATACAATTGTTACTTTCCTAAAATCAATTGATTTCTTCTGAAATAATATTGATGTGGGGTCGGAATCATCGAGTCCACAGCCCTGAGTCTGATAGAGGTTATTTGTATGTGGTCTAGGTCTGAACATGCATAGAGTTTCAGTAACTTGAATAGCGTTCATCCTAAAACCGACAAAATCTTTTATTAATTTAATTTAAAATATATTGATATTTGCGACCTGAAGTTTGATTACAAGGTTAAAATGGACACACATACGAACCAAACAAGCTTTAGAATGGGCAAATATCCTCCTTTAAATGAGGACCAGGAAGCATGTGGACGTCTGTGTTAATATATGTTTCGATATCCAAAGCAATGTTAGAATTATTTTATTTATATATTTATTTAGTTATCTATTTAACAATACAGTATAACAAGAACGAGTCCTATATTACAATACTGGGGAGATATACATACATAGGTACAAATTAAATTTTATTAGAAAAAAAAGGGGGAGACAAAAAAAATTAAAACTTAATTTAAAAAAGGTAGATGGAGTTTAAAAAGAATTGTCTTTTCGACTTTTCTTTCCGATGCGGAATGGTGCTTGTTCGTTTTCCTCTGTTTGATCTTGCAAAAATTATTCTTTTATAAAGGTATCCAGGTTGTCTTGTGTAGATCAGTTTGTGTAGGAATAAAAGTGTACGGCATCCTAAATGATTTTCGAACGAGATGTTACAAATCTGTTTCGAGAACACAGAAATGCTGCTTCTTCTTGTGCGGCCAAATGTATCACAGTTTGTGAATAGTTCGCATCCATAAAGAAGTGTTGGCAGCAAGTAAGTTTTAGCAAGTAACATAGGAACATTAAATGGAGTATAATACTGGGTCATCCACAGATTTCGCAACATTGCGTAAGTTTTTCCACAAATAGAATTAATATGATTCTTGTTTCTATGTGTAATAACATTGAGGCCCTATGCTCCTTATAGGAATGACAGGAACATATATATATACATATAACAACATCCCTATTTGGTTGCTTCAACATATTTGTTTCCCAATTATTTTTATTTTTTTTTTTAATTATATAAAAATATTTTTGTGGGGAGAATAAAATTCTCTTTATAATAGCTGGAGGCACCATTATATTTTTATTGTACAATTTTTTTGTATTTCGAAGCAAGGGCATTCAATGAAGATGAAAATTTTGCTCAATATTCACATTTTTTTAATCACTTATTTAATACAAACTAAAACAAGTAAGAAGTATGCATTCGGTCCGGGTTACTTTATTTTTAAAGACTATCTGTACATTTCTATATAAAATAACAACATTGTTAAACTATTACTCAACATTATTAAATTTAACTTGGCTTTGTACATTAATATTATTTTTCTGGCATATTTCTACTATCTGGCGTAAAAACTGCTTTTCTTCTTCACTGTTTGTTAACACTTTATGCAAATGTTTTATGAATTAACATCTCTTTCGGCAGTAAAGTTTACTACAAATAATTCCTTGCAGAAATTGTAACTCTTTTTAAAATCTTCATTATATTCCTATGTCCATGGAGAAAATAACAGAAATTTCGCAGAAACGCTAAAACGGCTGAACAAGCTTTTTGTGTTCTTGGACATAAAATCACTTTTAACCAACCAATAAGAAGGGTTTCATCTGATTAACTATAACAATATATTATTTTTAGCTATTTTCTTTTTTTTTTTTAAATATGCTAAAATTCAAAGATTGGCTTCGGCAAGAAATGGGTTAATGTTGCTCGATTTATCCAAAATTTTTAACTTGGATGAAAATTCAACCGCACTTACAAAATATTTGAATTTCTTGAATAAACTGTCTCTTGCTAGCTTGGTGTCATATGTAACCCCAAGTCCAAAAGAGTTAATGGGGTCAGGTTATATTTTTCCAAACCGGTATGCTGCTAAGAGAAAATATGACATTTGAAAGTAGACAACTGATAAATTTTTGATACAAAATATTTATAAAGAACGTTTCACAAAAATTTAATTGTTCTGGAAATCCGCAAAAATAAATCCTTGTAAAAAAATCCTTGTCCAGAAATTTTCCTAAAAATTCCAACGGCTAATTCGTGATATGCATTAAACAAAACCTTGAAGCGCCGGATACTTTTTTTAAAATTTTGTTTAAGAAAATTTTTTAAAACTTGAAAAAGGAGTTTTCAAAATAGTTTAACAAAATGATTATAAAACACTACTTTATATCTGAGTGTTTATAAGTGTGGGTCCAACAAAAAATTCTATGGCTTTTATCATATTATTAAAGTTGAAAGAATAGCCATCACTTTTCATGAACTGGTATTTTTTTTGTTTTGGCACAAAAGTGGTATGGGCATTTCCTATTTCTTGGCGAGTTTTTTACGATTTTGAAAAGATAATTTAATACTGATATTGAAACATATAACAACTTGTCGGAAAAAATAAATTGTAAAACGAAATTTTCGTAAAATCTGAAAAAAGTCATATTTTCCCCATATAAACACACTTTAAATTTTCAATCGATTTTCGGCTCGAATTTCTTTATTGTTCCCAAACTTTACGTTTAGTAGTTTTATACAGAAAGAAAACAAACTGGATCTAGATTCTAACTAAATTCATACTTTCATACTTTAAGGACCAGTTTTTGAAGATTTAATTTTATTCAATAAATGGTGTCCACACAATTTTCCAAACTATTTACTTTTTTAATGTCCAAAAAAGGGATATAATTTTTTTTGCTCCATCTGCTCCTTCTCTCATTCTGAGTGGAGTTATAGATTTCCATCAATTCCATTTAAAATTTTTAATCAAACTACAGGTCGCAAATATAAACTTATTTCGATGAAATTTGGAATAAAAGCTTTTATTGACAATATTGAAATTGCTCAATATCGGTGTATGTTAAGTTATAATCCCCAAATAAATGGGGCTTAAATTTCCATAAGATACCATATATGTAGGTCTTAATCAAATTTGGTTCGTATATATTTATTACACCCTTTAAGTCAAGGCAATTCCTAGTCGTAGCCCCATATATAGCTGCCCACCGTTCTTCAATTAAATTTTTCAAAAAACAAAAATATTGCACAGATTTTTATGAATTTGGTTTGGCCAGTAGGCCACATAAATATAGCATTCGATATGAGGTTTTTTTTACATCTGCAGAAAGTTTGTAATATTAATAGGCAACGCAATCTCTTATGACCGATGTAACATTGTCAGTTTTTGGATTTTGAGAAAACATAGCTCATTTGAAAGGTATTTCTTTTTGGCTGTCCCCCAGATATGTAGATTTTTGGCCTGGAATATTTTTTTTTTAGTAAAAATCATTTAAAGTTGCTACTATCACATACCTAAAATAATGCAAAGCTGTGTGTGTTTATGAAATTTGTTAATTTGTTTGCAAAAATTGCATATGGAAAGCCCTGTGTTTAGTAGAAAAAAATTTTGGACATATTAATGAAAATATCTTTCAGTTTGTGGCTGAAATACCTTTAGGCGCTTATTTCTGTGTGCTCAACAAATTTTTATAATGAAATATATTTAATGAATTAAGTAGATTAAAAAAACATTGAAAGAAATAAATTGAATGAAAAAATAAAATTTCCTAGAATTTGCACACGAATTACGAGGGCTAGGATCTGCTAGCAAAAATTATAAACAATGCCACTCATACGTGGCTTATGCTTATTATTTTCAATATCCAATTAGTTGGATCAAATGCCCTTTTTAAACTCTTTGTTTTAACTCATACTCTCTGTCTGTCTGCCGTTGGGCAACCCCATTCCCCATTATCCAATTGATCTGAAACTTGGCCCATAGTCTTGTTGTGACTACAGATTAATTTTGGGGTAATCACGTACAGTCACGCATAGTCAAGTACAGTCACGGAGTGATCTAAATGCCATTTCCACTCATGCGATCGATCTGAAACTTGGTCCATACACTTGCTGTAAAAAGAAACATTTACTTTGACTTAGTCACGCATATTCACACATGGTCACGCGCAGTCACGGAGAGATTTAAAACGTAAAACGTGGTCGACATACGTGCTGAAAAGAAAGATTAACTTCGACATAGCCACGCACAGTCACGTGTAGTCACGCACAGTCATGGAGTGATTTAAAACTAATTTCGTCTTATCCCGTCGATCTGAAACATGATCAATAGCCTTGCTGTGAAAAAAGATTAACTTTGACATAGTCATGCACAGTCACGCATAGTCACGCACAGTCACGGAGAGTGTAAAACCTCATTCATATTTAATCTCTTTGATTTAAATTTTTTCCCATAGAAGGAGGATTTAATTAATACAAATACAATTGGATATATATTCGTCTAGGTAGGCCCAGTTTTCGAAAAATTTAATAATTTGATATTCAAAAAAGTAATAGAGTTTTTGTTCTAGGTATCTAATTTATTTTGTTTTTTTTTTTTTTTTTTAGAATTTTATGTTTCATCTGTTATTTTTAATTTTTTTTGCCCCATTTATTTCCAATTTGAACTGACCAAAATTTAATTTATTATATTAAATTCGTTAGCAAATACAACTATTTAAATTAGCAAAAAAAAAAAGTAATTAATATTTCACAGGCAATTCTTAATTTAGATAAAAACTGATTTCTATCATCGCTTTTAACACATAATTTATTATTGATTTAAGTTATCCAAAAAAAAAAAAAAAATTAAATTTTAATTTTTCAACAGATAAGGATAATTCCATGCAAAGGTCAACCTTAGGTCCAATTTTAAAATTTTAATTTAAATAATTTTTAACTCTCCGTCTAGCAACACTTCTGGTACCTTTAAACGCATGACAAGGTCCGTAGGGACCTATTTTTGTTGATATGACATTTTCTATGAAAAATACATTTTAAAATTTTTGTTTTGTTATTTTATTATTGTTTATTAATTAAAGTGTTGATAAATAAATTAAATATATATATTTTTTTTATACTAACATAATTAATTTTTATGAATTTTATTATGAAAATTTAGTTTTACAATTCATTGTAAACTAAAACTATTGTTGCGATGGTTGTTCCTCATTTTGAGTGCAGGTTTAGCACCGATGCATTAATCTTGAATGCTCTGCACAAACTGCATTGTTGCAGGACCAGCAATAGGCCCTTGTTTTGCGTCGACAACCGTACTCTAAACGGCATTGTCGACATGATGTCCTGTTTGTCCTTAGCGCAAACGACGGTGCAGCTGCTTCTGTTGGTCTTGGTACTATCTAAAATGAAAAAATATATATAACAATTCTGCTTTTGACCTTTAGAATTCTTAATTCTTACCTTGACATCAAATTCCTCCATTGCATTCCGTATCCTTGGATATGCCGTTATGCGAGTATTCGGGGCACGTTCTTCAATGTTGGGTAATGCAAATTGCTTAGTAAGCATAAGCAGAAAGGAGTGCCGTCTGTCACTTCTCTTCACTGGTTTCATCTCGTTGAATATTATGAATGCAGCTAATGCAGCGATGTCGAGCATATTGTAAAACATGGCAAGCGGCCAGCGCTTTGTTGAGCGGTTGCATATTATGAATGCAGCTAATGCAGCGATGTCGAGCATATTGTAAAACATGGCAAGCGGCCAGCGCTTTGTTGAGCGATTGCATGTACATGTACCAAGCATCTGGTCCATAGTATCAACGCCGGATTTGCTGGCATTGTAATCAAGAATGGCTATGGGCTTCTTTTCAGTTTCCATGTTCACATGGCAAGTGTAATGTTGTGTAGATAGCAAAATTACTGATTTATTCTTCCCGGGCACATATGAGCATAGTGCTATATCGCCTTCGTTGAACCCAAATAATGTGCTGTTGATTGGCCGCGTACGATTTTTATGTAACTCCCGTGGCACAAATTTTTGTTAGAGCGTACTGTTCCAACATATGCAGTTTTCTTTCTCATCAAACTACGCGCCAAGTTCAATATACTGAAGAAATTGTCAGCATAAATTGTGCGGCCAGAATCCAAATATTTATCCGCAAGAGCGAGTACAACATTCTGCTCTTGATTTATTTCATGCTCCTGGTCAGGCAATTTACCAGAATAAATCATTCCTTTGACAGGATAGAATGATTTTGAGTCATACAACCACCATACCATTATACCATACTTGGCTGGCTTCGACGGAATATATTGCGTGAAGCGGGTACGACCTCTGTATGGGAATAACTGCTCATCAACTGTCAGTGAATCATGCGGAGTGTAAGCTACTGCTAAGTTAGACTGCAACATTTGCCAAATATTATCAATTGCCACAGTTTTGCTGTTGATTAGTTGCTGCTGTCACGTATTCCCATTGTCGAATCTAAGGCGTTGTTTTATGGACATAAAGCGATTACACGATAATGCTGCTTTATATATTGGACAACGCGTTGGGGCCCATAACTGTGCAGAAGTCTCATCATTTGATTTATTGAGTCCAGAATACAAGAGCATAGACAAGAAGGCATCAAACTCCTTTAGTGTGATGGTTTTAAATTACTTTTTGTTTGTTGGATTTGCCAAATTATAAGCATCTGTTATTTCCCTACCTTTGCGATTAGATTCGCGTATTATTATGTACGCCATGTCTTCAGTGAAGAGCGAGCGGGATATGGTAAAGGGATCATATGTAGTTCCTACTGGTCCTGGTTTCCTCCTTGTGTAGTTGAACACGTTATGAGCACGAATACGGGAAGTTGGTGGTGCACTTTTACTCCATTTGGTGCCGTCTTTCGAAATAAAATAACTTTCGCTTGTTGGTGTTTCTTCTTCTTCATAATCGTCGTCATCGTCATCGTATACCTCCTCATTGATTTCTATATCAACCTCACTTTCAGCATCGGAGTCTACAGCAGATAAATTTGGTAGAAAGGGCAAGTCGCCATCATCTTCTTCAGCATCAAATGCCGGAAATACAAGTTCCTCGTCATGATCCTCTACATTCATAAAATCAGCAAATTGATTATCTACGGCACGTCTTTCCTCCTCAGACATTTGTTGGTAGCGTGCGCTACGACGCACCACCATTTCAGAAATTTCAGTGTTTGAGTCTGCCACATTATTTTATCGCTTTTAGTTTCCTTCATACAACCACTTTGAAATTTGAAACAAGATGTTGAGTCTTCAGTGTCTAAACTGTGTATGATTTAGTTTACGAAACTAGAGCCACTTTTATACACTTTCCGTTGCCTACTTGTGTTTTTCTAGCTTAAACATCCGCGTATATCTACAAATAGAGATTAGTATTAGAAGGTAACAAAACAAATGGTAAATGCGAAGAACACGTTTGAAATGTGATCAAACAATAAAACAGCTAAAAAGAAGCCAAAATAAAGTTTATGTCTTAATGGATTCTTGTAATTTCAGAACAAGGTCCCTACGGACCTTGTCATGCGTTTCCGTACTACTCACCTTTAAACCTCAATAAAAACTAAACTATTAGGCGTATCATCTTGAATTTTCTTTTATACGATTTTCAACAAAATTCTCTTGGAAAACAGGATAACTTTTGTGGTACCTTGTCCTGGCCGAAATAGGAGTAATTTCAGTTTGAAAATGAAAAAGGTCCCCAGGGACTTTCTCGCTAACCGAAGGGTTAAAGAAAGGGTATGAAAATATGACAATAGTTTTTAAACTAAATTTTTGAATATGTTGGTAGCCCCTATTTTTCCAGTAAGAAAGAAAAATTGTAATTAAGTAATTTTGACAATAAAGGCAGTGTCATATCAGTTGCATTACAAAATATTTATACCCTATACCACTATGTGGTTTGGGTATAATGACTTTGTGCTGCTGTTTGTAACAACCAAAAATATTTGACCTAGACCCATCTTTAATTATACCGATCGAATCAGAATCACTTTTTGAGTTGATTTAACAATGTCCGTCCGTCCGTCCGTCCGTCCGTCCGTCCGTCTGTGTGTCCATGTAAAGCTTGTAATCAAACTGCAGGTCGCATATATGAATATATATTGATGAAATTTGGTATTTGATATTTTATCCCCCATGGGATGAACGCTATTGAAATTGGTGAGAATCGGTCCATGTTCAGACCTAGCCCCCATACAAATTACCCATATGAAATCGACATAAATTGCCATAAGATCCAAATTGTCATATAGATCTTACTCAAATTGGGTTTGTATGCGTTCATTACATCCACTAATGTGTAGTCCAAAAATGATCCCTTTGACCCCAAATAGAGCTGCTTCCCGATCTTCACTTAAATCTATTAAAAAACAAAAATATTGCACTAATTCTTCTCAAATTTTGTTTGTACATATTTTTGCAAAATACAAGAGACTTTACCAACCATGATCATGATCAGTCCATTTTTGGACCTAGTCCCTTTATAGATATAGCATCCGATATGAACTTTTTCATATCTGCAGCCAAAAAAATTAATAAAAATCCCACTCAAATTTGGTTTTTGCTTATTTTCAACGTCCAGTTAGTTGGGCCTAAGAGATAGGGTTTCTAAACGCATGGTATAGGGTATCTTATAGTCGGTCTAGACCGACTATAATTTTCTTACTTGTTATTTTTATTATTATTAATTTTAGAATACCACCATGTGGTTTGTCTGCTGTTTGTAACTACCAAAAATATTTGACCTAGACCCATCTTTTATTATACCGATCGACTCAGCATCACTTTCTGAGTCGATTTAGCGATGTCCGTCCGTCCGTCCGTCCATCTGTGTGTCCATGTAAACCTTGTAATCAAACTGCAGGTCGCAAATATGAATATATTTTGATCAAATTTCGCACATAAGCTTCTACCGGCCATAAGATGAACGCTACTGAAATTGGTGAAATTCGGACCATGTTCAGAACTAGTCCCCATACAAATGACCCCTATAAAATCGACATAAATTGCCATAAGATCCAAACTGTCACATAGATCTTAGTTAAATTGGGTTTGTATATGTTTGTTGTGTCCGTTAATCAGTAGTCCAAAAATAATTCCTATAAGACAATTCTTAGTCATTGGGCCCATATAGAGCTGCTTGCCGATCTTGACTTAATTCTATCAAAAAACAAAAATATTGCACAGATTTTTCTCAAATTTGGTTTGTATATATTTTTTCAAGATATAAGTTAGTTTACCAAAAATGGTCAGGATCGGTCCATTTTTCGACCTAGTGCCCATATAAGTATAGCACCCAATATGAGCTTTTATTTCATATCTGCAGCCAATGCCAATTAGTTGGACCGAAGAGATATGGTTTCTAAACCATGATATACTTTTCTTACTTGTTTAATCTAATGATAGCTCATGATTTAAATTTTTATGTTTTCGGCGTTCTTCCATTAGTTGCAGTATTTCATTCTTCATCCATTCATTTTTTTGGGCTTTTTGTTGATTCCTACAGTATTTTCCGCAATTGATTTAAGCGTATGCTTAACTTTATCCCTACATTCTCTACATATAGTCTATCAACGATATTTGGTTTTACATTTATGCGTTCCTTTATATTTGCTCTGATAGCTGGATCATCTTAATAACAGCAAAGAAAATATTTCGCATGTTTGATATTAGGAGATTGTGGTCCGACGGTACGTCTGCTCCTGGGTAATTTGATGCTTTCTTTATGGATGATCAATAACGCTGGCTTATCACAATAAAATCGATTTGATTTCGTATGTTTTCCAATATATCCTGGGGGAATTTCCAGGTATACAGTATTTTTGCAGGCAAACAAAAGAGCGTATTCATAATAACTTATTTTAAGTTCTTTGGCAGAATTGAGTTAGTCTGTCAGCACTTTCGTTGCGTTTGCCCAGCCTTATGAACCAGTTATGCCTGGGATTATATCATTACGTATTTTTGCGTTAAAATCTCCTCGCATGGTAGGTTTCGTAGATTTTCGTCATAGAAAATCTCAACTTATCAGCAGTTGGCGCATAGATTTAAATATTATTTATGCTGATTGCTTTTGCTTCCCGCTTTATTAGCACGGTCCTGCCTGATTTTGGAATGAATCCTTTTACGCATTTCGCTATATTGCTTTTTACCATTATTACAATGCAATTGCTGTGGTTTCTGGTTTGATTGCCTGAGTAAAACAAATTTGCATTTACCACCTGGTCACCAGGTTGCACATACACCAAGGGTCTCAATTTTAAGCCTATTCATATCAGATGTGGATTTGGCTAATTTTCCAGCTTCATATAAACTTCGTCCGTTCCACGTTCCGATATTGAGTTTGTTTTTGCTTTACCTTTACCTTTAGCACCCTCGTATTTTCGGAGAATGAGGACCTTGTATCATTTTTATATTTCGTAATTTTAAGGTTCTCAAGGGATATTACTTCATTCGATTCCCGTTGCCTGCCGAAGGGTTTATAGTTTTCGATCTATGTAATCAGCCGTTCCATTTGGAGTATAGACGTTGTTTGCTGCTGCGTAATGTAAGACAGACTCTGCTACCTGTTGGTCTGCGAGACGTACTCTATTTCCGTCTTACCACACATATGTGGAAGGCCTTCCCCTATCTGCTACCTGGGGACGCCTCCCGTAAACTAAACTAAATGTTTTACAATTATGGAAATCAAAATCAACCTTAAAAAATTTAAACATCTTTAAATTTTTCATCATTAATAAAAGACTTAGACATTTTTTTGTTTAAAATTTTCTGAATTTGTCATAGCTAAAACCATAAATCTCTTATTATCCCTTAATTTATTTGAAAAAGTTTAGGGTCTCTAATTATGTTTCGTAATTAATAAGCGAATATAACAAAGTTTTTAATACATTTTCATTTTTGTTTACAGAAAATGTTGGTTTGCGTAAGAGGATTAATTTACATAATAATCGGTAAAGGACAAGCGGTTAATATACGTCATTGCAAGTGCAAAACGAACTAAAATAATACATTGAATAAGAATATTAAAAAAGAACGTGAAAAACGTGAATGAAAAAAAATGCTGAACAATCAAATTTTTAAATAACCAAGATGAAACTATAAAAGCCAAAATGCTGTTGAAATAGTTTTAAGGCAACAGGATAAAAAAATTTGCTTAAATGTTTAAGAAATGAAAAAGAAAAAAATAACATAAATTTCGGAGAAGCCTATAAAACAAACAAAGGTATAAAAAACTATGACAAAACTAATATTAAAAAAGCTTGCAGCAAAAAATAATGAAGTTATATTTAAAATTAATTAAACAAAATATATACAAAAAGAGAAATTTATTAAAGCCAATTTCGCGGACTTAATCGATGTTCTAACAAAAAAAAAAAAAACTAATTTATTTGCATGGAAGTGATAAAATTTTTAAAATCCATTTGTTCTACCAGGAAATGAATGATACATTGAATAAAAAAAGCTTTTTCCTTTTAGAATACTCTCAACATACATCCTCTCTCATTTTTGCTGTTGCAAAACAAGAAAGCTAACAAAATATTGCTTTTGTTCTTGTTTTTTTTTATACACAATATCATCAATGTGTTAGTGAGTGTAATGAACAAAAAACAGCCAAGAAATATTATTTGGAAAAACAAATAAATAACCTTATCTTGGGATTTATATAAAAAAAAAGTGGAAAGAAAGATGTTTAAACAATAAAATGAAAATGAGCAAAAGCTTTTTTTTATGAAAACTAGAGATAATGTGTAGAAAAATTACTACTACAAAATTTTACTACAATTGTTTTTCAATCGCAACAAAATAAAAAACAAAATAATACAAATCTCTTATGGATGACAAAGAAAAAATGTAATAAAACAAGAAGAGTCGTTATCTTAAAAGAAAAGAAAAAAATTAAATAGAAATAGTATAAAAACGAGGACAACGAACTTTTTCATATTTTATATTAAACGATATTCTTTTTTGTTTTTCTTTTGTCATATGTTACCCTAAAACAAAAATATCGTAGTTGTTGTCTAAAAGTCTAAGCTTTAAATAATAAATTTATGAGCTAAAAAAACAAACGGCTAAAGAAACAATAATAAGAACAAGTGGAAGTGGAATTAAAAAAAAAATGTCATTTGTTAAATGACATACTTTTCTTACAAATACAACATCAAATAAATAATATATAAAAAAAACTCAATGTGATTATAACAGAATCCCTAAAAAACACAAGGGCGTTTGTGAATTTGTGAGTATTTGTGTGTGTGTGCATCTGTGCATTTAATGTAGTTAAGCTAAAAAACAAAATCCAGTACAAACAAAAAAAATCATAAAGCATAATCACTATTATAGCCAAGCTGCTGCATCTTCATTCCAACGTATTTCGTTATTAACATTAACCAAAACAAAACTCAAGGTATGTATGTCAAACAAAATAAAACAAAATTTAAAAAAAAAATATGTTAAAAAACAAAAAAATTTATATTAATAAACTATATATATATATATGTACGTATTTGTAACTAAATATATTTATTCAAGTCTTCTTTTTGGAGACATAAAGCAATGTGAATCACCTTCTATCTACACATTCTCATATTTGTTTTTTTAAGAGTTCATTCAAGTTTATTATATCATACCGTACACTAGGGTATGTGTTTTCATACAATACCCTTGTTTATATACATGCAAATAAGTGCTGGGTTTCCTTGGTGGTTGCATGAATGTGTGAGTGTTTCTATTTTCTAAAAGTAGTTCAAGTTTTTTTGCTGTCTTGATTAATTTGCGTTTTTGTGCTGATTTGTGTGTGTATTTTCTTGTGTATGGTTTCGAGGAAAGTTCTTTAAACCTTTAAAAATTTAAATATTTTAACGAAATGAATTACAACAAGTAAGAAAATTATAGTGGGTCTAGACCGACTCCACGATACCCTATACCATGAGTTTAGAGACCTTATCTCTTAGGCCCAACTAATTGGATATAGAAAATAAGCATAAACCAAATTTGAATGGCATTTTTTTTTTTTTTTTGGCTGCAGATATGAAAAAGTTCATATCGGATGTTATGTCTATACGGGACTAGGTCCCAAAATGGACCGATCCTGACCATGGTTGGTAAAGTCTCTTGTATTTTGCGAAAATATATACAAACAAAATTTGAGATGAATCAGTGCAATAATTTTGTTTTTTGATAGATTTAAGTGAAGATCGGGAAGCAGCTCTATATGGGGCCTATGACCAAGAAATGTCCCATAGGGACCGTTTTTAGACTATTCATTAATGGACGTAATAAACACATACAAACCCAATTTAACTTAGATCCATACGACAATTTGGATCTTATGCCAATTTATGTCGATTTTATAGGGGTCATTTGTATGGGGGCTACACACAGAGAACGGATTTGTTGTGACAACCGTATTTGTTGCCAACCGAATTTTGACAGTCCCATGTACTATCACATTATTCTATTGTGATTACTGAATTATATTTTAAAAACTAACGTATTAAGTACTCAGGCAATTGAATTTTGAAATAAATTCGATTGTTGAAATGGAATTTAGATTTTATTTATTGGTTGTAACAACCATTTATCAGGTAGCCTATTTTAAAAGCGCACTAATCATCTGATATATAAAAGCACATGCATTTTTAATGCTCTTATTTTTTTTCACTAGTTTATTCCTAAATATGAAATTAAAATTAATAAAAGACAAGATTATATTACATGATAAAAAAGATTTTAGTAACACATACGAATAGGGAATAAATAAGCGATATTACGTGTATTAGTTAATGCATTAATGTTCCCGTTTTCACTTAGGCTCTTATACTACTTTTTTGCCGTTTGATAATTGTTTATAGCTGCATGTTGTACCCTCGCATTATATTTTTCTGATATTTCTTAAAAATGTTATAAGTAAAATAAAACTTGTGCAATATAAAAATATAGTAAAAATAAGGCCGCACACCATGTTCGGATCCAAGTAAGATGGCCGTTTTACTGTAGACAAATACGGTTAGAATGTACGATCCTGTCCCCGTCACCGAAAGGCTTTTATCTCGTCTGTTTTATTTTGCTTGCAAATCGTTTGGAGTGTGTATGAAGGTAAACGCCATTATTCAGTTGAAGTAGTTGCAGAGATAGTTGTATACGTTTCCCATTAACTCTGATCAATTTGCCAATGCTAAACAATATGGCCAGACAGTTTGCTAAAATTGGGTAAAAGCAATTTGAATTTGATGTTAAAAAATAGCAGTTTATCTATGCATTGTCGCAAATTTACATAAAATAGTAAGATTTCCCATAGAATGAAAAATTTACGACCATTATTGTTGTGTTTTTACTTGCTTTTTTATAAAAACTATTCCTTGACGATATTACTTCCAATAGAATGCAACAAAATTTGGAAAAGCTTATTTTGAATTTAAACTAACTTTGGATAAAATAATTTTTACAAAAAATAAAAACACAACAAAAAAAAAATAATGACCACTTACCCAATCGATTAATGTTCTTTATTATGCTACAATCTATTCTTATGTACATATGTATGTACATACGATTAAACATAATTTAAAATTATCAAAAATTTTATTTTATATTTTTGTTTAATTAAAATTTTTTTATCTGCTGTCTTATTTTTTTAAAAATGACATATTAATTCGAAAATTCGGTTAGGTTTAATATTTTTTTATATTTGATGATATTAATAACTGAATTTGATTTCCTTTCGGTTGTAAATACCAAATAGTTTAAAATTTAGTTTCCCACTTTATTGTAACCGAAAAATTGTTATAAATACAAATTTGTTTCTATCATATTAACATAAAATTTCATTATGATAGAATATTTTATTGTTATCACCAATATTTAGAGTTAATACATGTTATACTGGCTTTAGTTCAGTTGCACCAATTGAATTATTTTAACAACTTGCATAAAAACTTTCATTTGTGGAAGGAACTTATTTTGCTGTTGTATCTATTTTCATTTTATTAGAATTATGGTTAAAAGGTATTTTATAAAGAAAATCTATTTTATTTTCAAATATATTTGAATTACAATAATATATCTGGATAAATAAAAATTATTTTTAATGGTAACCTATTTCCAACAAATTCTTTTTCTGTGTGTAGTTCTGAACATGGACCGATTCTCACCAATTTCAACAGCGTTCGTCCCATTGCCTACGAAAGCTTATACGCCAAACTTCATCAAAATATAATTATATTTGCGACCTGCAGCTTGATTACAAATTTACATGGACATACAGACGGACAGACGGATGGACTAACTGACAGACGGACGGACGGACATAGTTAAATCGATTCAAAAAGTAATTCTGATCCGATTGGTATAATAAAATATGGGTCTAGGTCAAATATTTTTGGTTGTTACAAACAGCAGCACAAAGTCATTATACCCAAACCACATAGTGGTATAGGGTATAAAAATTACATAAAAATAAAATCAAATAAAAAGAAAAATAAAAAGAAAAAATAGTAATGCTATTCAATTACGTTAAATTCATTTAAAGGAATTAAAAAAAACAGTATTTTGTTCTATAATAACACTGTGGAACAAATTCAGGTTACCAAAAGTTAGGTCGATTCTGAGAGTGGGGGGTGAAAATAGAGGCTAAATTAGAAGACCCGTATCGCGGCGTTTGTTTATGTTATTTCGAATTTTTTTTAATCGACCTTCGAACTTTGCAGTCAAATGCCGATTTTCAGCATATTGTTTATATGGTTTTTTGGCTATGACTCGTCGACTGATTGATATTTTTTCAATCTGTAAAAGCCAAACCATTGCTACAGACCTGTGCAACGATTAACATTTTTAAAAAGATTGATTTAGAAAATTTTTGTGGTGCTTATGAAGGCAAATGTTTGAAAAATAATTTTTTTCATGCTTTTTGAAAATATTTTCCACAAAACTAAGTCTTTTTTGCTTTCTGTTTGATCTATAATATGCTTCTCAGTTTCTTCAATAAATTTCGTTTGAAAATTTTAATTTTTGCATAGGTCTCTAGCAATAATTTGGCTTTTACAGATTGAAAAAATATCAATCAGTAATTTAGCTTTTATGGCTACCAAAAGAAAATCAATAAAATATACTAGCATTGTTTTAATAAACTATATAAAAAACACAATGAAATATTAAAAAAAGTAAGTAAAAAAATAAATTCAATTTAATTTTTAAAATTAGATTTAAAGCCAATCCGCATTTGGAATATTTAAAGCAAACAGGACTTTTATAAAATTTGCAGGAGATTTACGATATACATAATTTTTGACCCAAAATGTTTTAGGTTCCTGTAAAAGATGGAAAAATAGTAAGATATTCTAAATTATTTTCTTTGATTAGCATTTCCTGAGTGTTTTTATTTAACAAAGCATAAAAGGTTGTCTTGATCTATTACCAAAATTTGCTGTAATTTTTTTATTCTTACTACATTCTTCAACGGCAGGTAAGCTTTTCAGAAAGACGAAATAAAAATTTTCTTCTGGCACTCTCTTTGTTCTTTACATCATATATTATGTAGGCCCACCACTGCACTTCAATACGTTATCAGCCATCAATCTTCTGGAAACCGAGGAAAACTTAGACCACTTTAGAGTTGGAAGTTTCCTGATTTTCGACATCGACTTCAATATCTTTTTTGCTTCCGGATGAATCTTCAATTTCGTTGTCAAGTTGTTATTCTGTCTCAATATCGGAAGCTTCATCTTCTATATTATTATCTTCATTTCCATGGGCCTGATTCGTTTTCTATGTCATTGGCTGTTACCCCTGCCAATCTTCCAAAATATTTATTAGCAGTTTTGGAAACTGTTTCTAATAAGCAAACAAAAAGATTCTTCTTTTTGTATAAAAGCACAAAAATTGCCATCAATAATTGCTATCAGAATCACTAACAGAACGAACACTTTCTGTGCTTTTTTATAATTTTGTTTTAATTTTATTTAGTACAATCTATATGTAACAGTTCAGGGCCTGGCTAGGCCTTGGTGATAAAAATATGAATAAAAATTTCCTGGGAATGACTGCCACGCCCACAGATAAAAATATTTTGTTTTTTTCCCAACTTTTCTATACAAAATACCTTTGTTGAGGAATTCATAAAACATTAGCAGTGTCTGTCGATGTTATCTACGTAAAACATTAATAAAAAGTTCAAAAATGCCTGGCTAGGACCTGGTATCCACTTAAGGGTTAATAAAAAAAAAAAATAACGAAATAAAAGTCGGTCTAGACCGACTTTATGATACCCAGTACCATACATTAAGAGAGGCGGTCTCAAGTCAAACTTATAAATATATAAACCAAATTTGAGTGGCATTGTTATAAATTTGTAGATAAGAAAAAATTCATATCAGATGCTATAAATACATGGTGACTGGATCAAACAATGGACCGAACTTGACCATATTTAGTAGTCACTTATTTTTTGCAAGAAAACATATACTCGTTTAAACCAAAATTGAGAAAAATATGTGCAATGTCTTTGTTTTTGATAGATTTAAGTGAAGACATCAGAATTTGTTTTAGAGGTATGGTTCCGTGGGCAAAGTTTGTTATTTTGATCCCTAGAATATGATTTTCCTTGTCACTTGAGCGATTTTTTTGCCTCCCTACAAATCGACCCGCCCTAATATTCCTACTTATGACCTGTAGTCTGATTACAAGATTTACATGAGCACATACGGACGGACGGACGGACATAAATAAATCAACTTACAAAGTGTTTATAAGTGTATCGGCATAACAAAAGTTGGGCCTAGGTCAAATATTTATATGGCTACTAACATCAGCACAAAGCCATAATGCCCTGCCCGCATAGTGGTATAAAGCATCATAAAGAACACAGAAAGTGTTACTTGCCAACCAGAAAATCTCCATTGATTGCGCTTTATGATGAGCATAACATTTTTATGCCCTCCACACCACTTTGCAGTTTTCAATCCGTTTGTTACTCATCGAAATAGTTTCCGGAGACCCCATAAACAATATATATATACTTGATCCTTTTAAAAGTAGAAGTCGATCTAACGATGATCGTGTATCTGTCTGTTGAAAAATTGGTTGCTGATCGGCACGCATTTAGGTTATATTAAGATTCCGGGTATATGACATAATTAGTTAATTAATTTTTGCAAATTAAATAGCTCGCCCTAACCTCCATTGCGATCGCAATGGTTGTGTAGGGTAGCTATACTCATTAAATCGTGTTAATGGGAGACGGCTGTGTATTTTCTTTTAACTGGCCAAATAATTCTTCTTGCGGCCGTATAGGTCGGATCGAGTAACAAAATAATAACCAAAAAAAAAAGCTCTCTCAATTTTTTTTGCTAAATTTTTTTTTACATACTAAAATGGAGTTTTCACTATTTTCACAGTATTAGAATTAAATTATGTTAATAAAATATATTTTTATTTATTGGCACCAAATACTACTAGCTGGAAATTATTATTGAACTTAAATTTTTTGGGTTTTACCTTGCCTACCATGAGGTAAAATTTTGAAGTCATCATGAACACCGGTTTAAATTAAGGATGCCAAACGCAAAAAAACGAATGTCCCAAAAATTTTAAATAAAACAATTTATTATCTTTATTTTCTGAAAAACATAAAATTTTCAACCAAAAAAATTGTGAAATATAATATATAAATAACGTTCTCATCAAATTTCGCTTTATTTATGTAACAATTTTTATATTTGCAATTCTTGAATATCATTTGAGGTTTTCTAAACTTCACTGAATTTAAATTAATATTTTCTTATCCTGAAATGCTATTAATGGTTCCTCGATCGCAATATTTTTCTTTAATATCAGCTGATTTTTTAAACGTAAACATATTTGGAGTTTTCTGAATTTCAATTTGTTTTTAAAGAATAAAATTTATATTTTAAAAATTCAGTTGATGTCTTTTAAATTTCAAGTTATTATTACCGATGTTTTCATATGGTTTTCTGAAATTCAATTGATATTTTCTAATTTATAATTGGAAATCTGGGTTCCGATTTTAGAATTGATATTTTCTTAAATTTGAATTGAAAATTTTAAAGGTGCAATTTTGCATTTATGTTAATAGTAATGCTTTAGTAATTATAAACAATTTTTATAAATTATATGTAATCGCAATCAGATATTTTTTAGGTAAAGCAGAATAATAATTTTTTATATCTATGCAGAACTGTTTTGAAAGCAAAAAAGAAAAAAACTCATTCATGAATTCGGTAACTCTATTTTATAAACACAACAAAAGGTTAATATGCCAAACTTATGGTCATATTTGTATAAGAATAATGGAAAAACGTATGAAATAGAAGACCAGCCCTCTGTATACTCTTAACATTGTTATATTTGATATCTAATTGAAAATGTTAACGTTCTTGTTAAAATAGAAATAACGATTGCAAAGCTAATTAGAAAAAAATTTGCGACGGCATCTACTGTGGCATAGCAACAATGAGCAAAACGTAGTGGCACTCTAATCGTTAATACAAAAGAAATGTATTTTCCCTAAACCAAAATATATATTGGAGAATTTTATATAAATAAAATAATATACCGATTTATTTCTAACATTGGGTTGTTATGAATATACATGTATAGAATATATGTATATTACTTTGTTGTTTAATATATGTAAGTATATACATATATGTAAATATTACACACAAAAAATACAACATCAATAGCTATTTTCGTGTTTTTCTTTAAATAAGATAATACATAAAATTTTGTTTGGTAAATTTACATTGTTTTTTTTTTTGCTTACAACAACATAGGTAGTTTAACATTATTTACTTTAGATGTTGGTGAATTTTTACTTCCTTTATATTAACTCGTAGTGTCTGCTTTATGAAAAAATTTTGGATAGATTTTTATCCACTTTCCCGTAACCCAATCGATCTGAAACTTTTCATACTGGCTCGTGGTGATAACAAAAATGATTTAACAATTTTTTTTAGTGATGCCAAAACAATGGAAACTTTAAAATTTTTCTACCAGAGTACAAAGATTTAGTTGTTATAACATTATTACCACAACGACTACAAAAACAATAAGTCTAGCTATGACAACAATACAACATTTAGAATAATAGGAAGAACAATATAGAAACATCATATTTTTAATTTTTTTTTCTTTTTCAGAGATTTCCCTGGATGCTTTTTGAAAGAGAAATCTTCCCCTGATCTTGGTGAATCATTCTCTTTAAAAATGATCACCCTAGCTGTCTTATTGAGTCCGTGACGGGAAAAACATAGAAAACCATATTTTTTTCAAGACTTTTTTTGTTATTAATTCAGATCTCGGGCACTATTTAACCGATTTGGACGACTTTAAGTAACAAACTACTCAGAATGTCAGTGAATCATTTTTATGCAAACGAGCACCCTAATTGTCCGACTGAACTTGTCATCGTGATTTCCACAGACGGATAGACGGACATCGCTTTATCAACTCCGCTTGTTATAAGGATCACAAATATATATATATATATTATGGGGTCCAGAATTTTTTTTCTAATTACTACAAACGGAATGGCAAACTTATATATACCCTCTGCACACTGGGTTGGAGGGTATAAAAAGTGTTTTTTTCCTGAGGTTAACATATTGCGGGTATTACAGTATCGAAGGTGGTTTAGTATGTTACATACCATCGGAAAGGTGAATTTGTCTAATAGGAAAAATTCAAATTAGTGCATATGCTAAAAATTGAAAACCCGTTGACAAAACATTTTTTTGATAGATATCCCACTTGTATCCCACTTAGCGACCAAAAAGCTCTTAAAGAAAAAACCTGAGCTCCCTTTTGAGCAAAAAATTGCGTTTTTTGAAAAAAAAGTCAAAAAATTTTTATATTTTATTTTGCAAAAAATAAAGTCAAAAGTTTTCTTTTATTTTTTTACATTTTTTTAAATTTTCCCAAAGACTGAAGGAATAGGTATATAAGCTATTTGGGACAAATTTTACCAATAAGGTAATTAGTTACGTGGATGACAAAAAAACACCTGTTTGGCCAAAATGTAAAATTTTGACCGCCTCTAAATCACAGAGTTCATAAAAAATCTTATTGAAAATTTTTTTCTGAACTAGCACCCAACATGACTAACCTTGCTGCATATCATCCCGATCGGAAGACATCGGTTTCAAAAGTTGGGTCACTTGACATGTATCGTCCCATATACATTTAGAAAGACCATATTTTAGTAGGTACAACTACATCCTTAGGTCACTTTTTTTTTCGAACGAAATTATTTGAAATTTCAAAGTAGATTGAAGAAACAATTTGGATGGGATATTATTTTCTTCCTTCATTTTTTTTTTATTGAAAAACGTCATATTTACCTTGCTTAGATTGTTATATCTCGGCATTTTATTCTCATTTTGATTTAACCCCTTTTTTAGTGTATTATTATCAAGTTTTAACTTCTGACTTTTTAGAATTCGAAAGCAGTCATCGAAATATTGACAACTACATGCAATTTTAATTTAAACCAAAAGCAGCTTTTTTTTCAAAAGTCATGTATTAACAATTATAGAGCTCCAATATTTCCTTACATTTGGAGTAACGAGCTGCCTACCAAAGAATGAAATTCTCAGCTGCACGTATTTATACTCGTGCTTTTTATAATCATCTTATTTGAAAATCTGTAATTTTGGAGTATTTATTACGGTTCATCTGCAGCTCAAAAAACTTACGTTGTTCCATCTTGCGTCAATTTCTATACACATATACGACTTTTCTATTCTTTGAAAGTTAAAGAAAATACGGCTGACGGAAACGAGCAAATAACACTTTTTGAAAACAGAAGAAAATCTAATTAAAAAAAGAGTTTTTTTCAAAGCAAACTTTTTGACTATGCTGCTAACAGCAAATGTTTTCATACTTAATATTCTTCAAGGTAGAATTTATTGGATTACATAACCAACATTTTGCTTTCCGCTTTAACTGTAGTGCGATGCTCTTTGATTATTTTGGCGGAAATAAATTTGACAATTTGGAAAACTTAATAAGTTCTTTAAATCCCTAAAATTAACATTAATAAATATCTATATTCCTTTTTGCTACATGAATACAAGTAAACTCAAACAACATGACCAAGTATTTTAGGCAATATGAGCTACATAAGTAAATCTCTTTGATGTTGAGCTACTTTATTTATATAATCCGTGTTTGTATTTCCAGAAAATTTCAGTATAATGAAAAAAAAAAAACTGTTGAAAGTAAATATGAATGTAATAAGAAGGATTTTATAAGTTCCAAAAATAGATAAGCATGTAATGTAAATCAGTATGTGGTAAGAAGACTTTCGTTTCAATTTCGTTAAATTCAAAGTAGGCTATGGAGCAAATGTATGTGGTTATTTCTATATTTTTTTGTTTATTTATAAAATGAAGCCATAAAATTATATAAAACAAAATAATATTACATCGACAACAAAATTGTTAGATAATGGCTTATTTCTTAAATGATATACACAGATAAAAGTTTAGTTGGAAATCGGATACCACTGAAAATAGTTAATGAAATACGAGTAATAAGATATTTTATTTTAGTTCTTAAATATTTAAAAATGCAATAGATTTTCTGCTTGGAGTTAATTTTTTGCAATATCAAAAAATATTCTGTTTACCAATCAAAGTCTTTATAATATTTATTAAATAAATTCAATTAAGTCATCTGAATTGAGAACTTGCGAATTTTTGTACTTTTGAGATTTTCTTATATAAAAACTAATAATATGTAATGAAATTTTTGATTCTGGGAGTCGATAACGAGCGATCATTCGAATGCAAACTTGCGAAATTTTACTGAGAAAGAAAAAATGAAGTTGTTGGTGCAAAATATATGTAATATGTTTGAAAAATGTTAATTTTAGTAATTTAAGATTAAAACCAAATACATATATAAACAAATTATAAACAGAGATCTTGTGACCGATGATTTGTTAATAAGTTTTCTCCCAATTTGGACCAAATGTATATTATTTAAAAATAATTTCTTTTTAGCTGTCCACCAGATTTATAGATTTTTAAATTTTTACATCGTTTTGGGATAAAATGCATATAAAGTTGCTACTCTCATATACATCAAATTATAAAATGCTAAGTGTGTGTTTATTAAATTTGTTAATGCGTTTGAAAAAAAGTGAGTTTGTTTTCTTCGATATGGTCCTATGGAGGACAACTCTGGGCCAATGCATCTGCTTCCAATGTAGAGAAAATTCAAAGAAAGCAGAATAATATTTTAAGAATAATAACCTGCGCACCATGGTATGTGAGAAATTCCAATACACACTCCGACTTGAATGTAAACTTTGTCAAAGTTGAAATCGCTAAGCATGCTCAAAGCTCTTTGAGAAGACTGGAAGTATAGCCCAATAATTTGGCGCGTAACCTGCTAGAAAATCGCGGCCATCAGTGACTGGGAAGGAGAACCACGGCGGACCTGGTTAACTAAAACTATGAAATGATTATCATTTTTATACCCTATACCACTATGTGGTTTGGGTATAATGACTTTGTGCTGCTGTTTGTAACAACCAAAAATATTTGACCTAGACCCATCTTTAATTATACCGATCGAATCAGAATCACTTTCTGAGTTGATTTAACAATGTCCGTCCGTCCGTCCGTCCGTCCGTCCGTCCGTCTGTGTGTCCATGTAAAGCTTGTAATCAAACTGCAGGTCGCAAATATGAATATATTTCGATGAAATTTGGTATATAAGCTTTTATCGGCCATGGGATGAACGCTATTGAAATTGGTGAGAATCGGTCCATGTTCAGACCTAGCCCCATACAAATTACCCATATGAAATCGACATAAATTGCCATAAGATCCAAATTGTCATATAGATCTTACTCAAATTGGGTTTATATGCATTCATTACATCCACTAATGAGTAGTCCAAAAATGATCCCTTTGACCCCATATAGAGCTGCTTCCCGATCTTCACTTAAATCTATTAAAAAACAAGTGAGAAAATTATAGTCGGTCTAGACCGACTATAAGATACCCTATACCATGCGTTTGGAAACCCTATCTCTTAGGCCCAACTAACTGGACATAGAAAATAAGCAAAAACCAAAGTTGAGTGGGATTTTTATTAATTTTTTTGGCTGCAGATATGAAAAAGTTCATATCGGATGCTATATCTATATGGGGACTAGGTCCAAAAATGGACCGATCCTGACCATGGTTGGTAACGTCTCTTGTATTTTGTAGAAACATATACAAACAAAATTTGAGAAGAATCAGTGCAATATTTTTGTTTTTTAATTGATTTAAGTTAATATCGGGAAGCAGCTCTATATGAGACCAAGGGGATAATTTTTGGACTACTCATTAATGGATGTAATGAACGCACACAAACCCAATTTGAGTAAGATCCATATGACAATTTGGATCTTATGGCAATTTATGTCGATTTCATAGGGGTAATTTGTATGGGGGCTAGGTCTGCACATGGACCGATTCTCACCAATTTCAATAGCGTTCATCCCATGGACGATAAAAGCTTATATCCAAATTTCATCAAAATATATTCATATTTGCGACCTGCAGTTTGATTACAAGCTTTACATGGACACACAGACGGACGGACGGACGGACGGACGGACGGACGGACGGACATTGTTAAATCAACTCAGAAAGTGATTCTGATTCGATCGGTATAATTAAAGATGGGTCTAGGTCAAATATTTTTGGTTGTTACAAACAGCAGCACAAAGTCATTATACCCAAACCACATAGTGGTATAGGGTATAACAAAAATATTGCACTGATTCTTCTCAAATTTTGTTTGTACATATTTTTGCAAAATACAAGAGACTTTACCAAACATGATCAGGATCGGTCCATTTTTGGACCTAGTCCCTTTATAGATATAGCATCCGATATGAACTTTTTCATATCTGCAGCCAAAAAAATTAATAAAAGTCCCACTCAAATTTGGTTTTTGCTCATTTTCAATGTCCAGTTAGTTGGGCCTAAGAGATAGGGTTTCTAAACGCATGGTATAGGGTATCGTATAGTCGGTCTAGACCGACTATAATTTTCTTACTTGTTAATATATGAACAAATGAAATTTTTGTCTAGCACTGGCTAGACTTTATTTTTATACCCTATACCACTATGTGGTTTGGGTATAATGACTTTGTGCTGCTGTTTGTAACTACCAAAAATATTTGACCTAGACCCATCTTTAATTATACCGATCGAATCAGAATCACTATCTGATTCGATTTAACGATGTCCGTCCGTCCGTCCGTCCGTCTGTGTGTCCATGTAAAGCTTGTAATCAAACTGCAGGTCGCAAATATGAATATATTTTGATGAAATTTGGTATATAAGCTTCTATCTTCTACCATAGGATGAACGCTATTGAAATAGGTGGGAATCCGTCCATGTTTAGACCTAGCCCCCATGCAAATGACCCCTATGAAATCGACTTAAATTGCCATAAGATCCAAATTATCATATGAATCTTAGTCAAATTGGGTTTGTATGTGTTTATTACATCCACTAATCAGTAGTCCAAAAATGATCCCTATGGAACAAGTCTTAGTCATAGGCCCCATATAGAGCTGCTTCCCGATCTTCACTTAAATCTATCAAAAAACAAAAATATTGCACTGATTCTTCTCAAATTTTGTTTGTATATATTTTTGCAAAATACAAGAGACCTTACCAAACATGGTCAGGATTGGTCCATTTTTGGGCCTAGTCCCCATATAGATATATCATCCGATATGAACTTTTTCATATCTGCAGACAAAAAAATGTATAAAAATCCCACTCAAATTTGGTTTATGCTTATTTTTTATGTCCAGTTATTTGGGCCTATAGGGTACGGTCTCTACACGCATGGTATAGGGTATCCTATAGTCGGTCTGGACCGACTATAATTTTCTTACTTGTTAATTTTAGTTTTAAGATTCAAACACTTATTGTTAGTTTACATTATATAAGTGAAGCTTTAATGAATAAAATGCGAGAATAAAAAAGGTGGCTGTATCGTGGAATAATCATACAGATACGCGGTTGTTTTCTGGTGAAGTAATTTATGTAGGAATAATAAGTTTCTCATTCGAAGGAAGTCCATTAAAACGCAACCAAGTATCATTTTCCTCCACCCTGACATGCTACTAAATCGCCGCAGACCATAGACATATCATGTAGCATTACTAAAGGAGACCTGCAGCTTACGTAAGCAGTGGGCTTCAAGTTTGCTATAAACTTCAGCGGAGTATGAAATTAATGGGACTATCAACTGAGTTATGTATTTTTATGATGTGGTGATCATATTAGTAATACAGTGCATAATGTGTGTCTTACCTTTCGTAACGTTAGATTGCCCTCCAACTTTATATCGATTGAAATTAAGTGAAACCTTTTCCAAATACCTAAGAGCAGAACTTCTCAGGAAAATTCGTGGAAGTAAATCAAAATTAAGTTTGTATCTACAATGTGTAAAACGGAGGATCTGCCGGTTCCCAATTGCTTCTAAGTCTAACTTTGTAGCATTTCGCGTCGATAGAATCAGTTCGATTCGATATATAAAGTTGAAAAACGTCAACATATGCGTGAAATCGGACATATTTGCAAACATTAAAATACCATTTACAAAAATACTGAATAAAAGAGGTCCAGAAACAGATCCCTGTAGAAGCCCAGATGTAATCATATTCATAGAAGTTTCCCTATCTCCGGACAATTAGTTTTTCAAAAGAGTAATAGAAGAATCATTAAAACCAAAGAGATGTGTAAATTTACGACAAAGAATCGCATGGTTTCCGCTATCAAAAGCCTTAAAAAATTCCAACAATCAAATAAGTAGCAAATTCCCAGAATCATATTCTGGTCTAATGTCATCAGTAACTTTCAAAGCAGCTGTAGTACAGCTATGGGAAGATTGAAATCCGAATTGATTTGGAAAGAGAAATTCATTAGTATTAAAGCACTCGGTACTTTGACGAAAAAGAAAAAATGCAAATTGGACGATAGTTACTAGGACCGGTGGCAGAAATAACCTTTACCACAGGAATTACCCTACCAATTTTTTTCCACAATTTTGGGAAAATTGATGTAGTTAAAAAGAATTAGATTTGAGTTAGGTCTAGCGTCTCTAATAGCATAACATGTATCCATTTCAGTAAAAGCAGTAAATTCAAAAGTAGTAAAGCCTTTAGCAAGATACTAAAGGTTAGATTCACTGTTGGAGCTATTTTTTACAGTAGTTGTACAAAAGAAATCTTTTAATTCATCCGGGTCTTGATATTCTTCCATACCTACCCCGAAGGTAAGGGTGTGTCAAGCCTTCTAGCAAAATAATTCCCCTTTGCTTGACGAGTAACCAAATGGGCCTTATTATTATCCCTATTATACGCCACTCTATTAGAAGACGATGAATATCATTTCCAAGTATCACAACACGTATATATTGCCTAACAGTATCATTGTATCAAGGACGTGAGCAATTTTTCACATAAAAACTTCGCTCTGGAACATTTTTATTAAATAAGTCTTGCAAAGATATAGTAAAAACATCTAATTTTCCATCCACTGTGGGTTTAAACCAGCAGTCACTCAAGTTTTAATAAACAGTTCGGAATATAATACAGGGAAATCAACAGAATTATAATCCTTATATGGAACAAGTCGAGAGTACTGACTTCTATTTAGTTTTACATTAACAGTGCAGAACAGAATGTCATGATACAATATAAACGATAACTGGTCAAACAGAAATAAAAATTCAGGATCAGAAAGCACACGGGTTGGAGCCTGATCATTCACTATTGTAAGGCCAGCAGAACTTATCACTAAAATTTTTACTAAAACAAATTTTTTTCAATTATGCGTGGTAGTAGAGCTGAAGAAAGAATGTATTTCTTAAAATTCATAATTACACTGTATTCTTAATGGGACCGGTTTCTGGCATCTCAGCCTTCATGTGCGATTTATTGAACACTTATTATTATGTTAATTATAAAAACTACAATAATATTAAAAGCAATAAGAAATATAGTCTAAGTGACAATACGATGGGAACTTTTAACAAAATATATTTTTGACGACTTGGACGGTCAATACCAAAAAATTTAATTATACAAAAAAAAAATTCTGTAATTAATTTAAACACATGTTTATTTTAATTATTTACCAAAGAAGAAATATTAACATAACTCTAGAAAAAATAACAACTCTTTGTAATAAAATGATGATAATGGTCTTGGGGGTGGATGATTCTTAGACAGAACGATTGTATTAGGTTATTATGGTAAAACCCCCAAAGCGTTTGGTCATGTGTGGATATTGGAAAATTTTAGGGCTAAACGCGAAAATATTAAGTACTAACTTTTTATAGCCTATAACACTATGTGGTTTGGGTATAATGACTTTGTGCTGCTGTTTGTAACAATATCCGTGAGTTGATTTAACAATATCCGTCCATCTGTCCGTCCGTCTGTGTGTCCATGTAAACCTTGTAATCAAACTGCAGGTCGCAAATATGAATATATTTTGATGAAATTTGGTACATAAGCTTTTATCGGCCACGGGATGAACGCTGTTGAAATTGGTGAGAATCGGTCCATGTTCAGACCTAGCCCCCATACAAATGGCCCATATAAAATCGACATAAATTGACATAAGATTTAAATTGTCGTATAGATCTTAGTAAAATTGGGTTTGTATGTGTTTATTACTTCCATTAATGATCTCTATGGGACAACTCTTAGTCATAGGCCCCATATAGAGCTGCTTCCCGATCTTCACTTAAATCTATCAAAAAACAAAAATATTGCTCAGATTCATCTCACATTTTGTTTGTATATATTTTTTTATCTGCCACTAAAAATTGGTTTATGCTTATTTTCTGTATCCAATTAGTTGGGCCTAAGATATAGGGTCTCTAAACGCATGGTATAGGGTATCGTATAGTCGGTCTAGACCGACTATAATTTTCTTACTTGTTATGTCTTAATATGTTCGAAAATTATTTAAATTATATAGAACAAAAATAAGATTTTTTTAAAAATAAATATTCCGTCTAGACAAGGGGTCAGCAACTTTTTGACTCACTACTCTAAATTTTAATTTGATAGTTGGCTGCTTTATTTAGTTTTATTTATATTAATCAGAAGATAGTCAGCACTCCAAGTGCCAACTTCTTCACCTCACTGCAGCAATCTGGAAGACTATTCCATCCGTCGAATATAAGTGCCTCACAAGCTTTGCTTTTTAAATCGATCAATTGAATACCTAGAGATCCAGTATCAATTCCAATTGGCTCAATGTTGATTTCGTTACTATTTGTTTTGAGAGGATTTACTATGAATGCTAGAGTGGTCTTGTTGATTTTGAGTTGCTCAAATCTGTCAACAAATTAGTCTTTAATTAATTTTATAACTATGCTGACGTAATTCGTGTGAGCAGTTATACTGGTTTTATTGAAATATTGCTTTAGAAAGTGAAAATGAAATAATCTACCATTCTGAATATCTTCAGGAAAAATATTTATTTTTCTTAAAAACAAACCAATTTTTACCGAAACGTAGGCTCATTTAATTACGCTGTGATATCCATCATAAATTAAAATTTTTCCAACCATTTGTCGTTCTCTAATTCAAGGCGAAACACTTCAACATCTTACCTTTGGAAACCTATCGCACTTTATTCTGAAGAAGGAGGTTGGAATACTAAGTTTCCATTTCGTTTAAGAATTCTTTAAACTAAATTTTAAAAATCTTGATTACCAAATACATGACGTCAACTATATCGGTAGGAAATGCTTCGGCATAAAGCGTTTCTTGCTGTATTATGCAACGAAGCATAAGAATTTCGTGGTTTATTTGACTCTGAAAAATCGTTGTTGGCCCTTTATTTTTTCATGTCATACTTTTGGCTTCACCAGCTGCTATTAAAATGATTTTATATAAATCGATCTTATTGTCTTCAAGGCATTTTTGCACGGCATTCGCTATATCTTTCCCTCTCGTTTATCCCGGGAGCGTTAGCAATTCAAGAAATTCTGCTCTTTGACATTGGGAAGACATAAATACCCGACGCCAGCATCATTCGAGAGCTTCCGACGGACTGATAACAGTCACGATGCATATCACGGGGGAGTGGTTTGGGAAAAGACAGTAAAAGTGGCTGAGAGATAGAATCGGTGCCTAATCCTCGTTAATCGATTCAGAATGATTTGTAAATATTTTTTTTTACAAAATAAATAATATTTGCGTATGGAACTAAAGAGCAGCAGCTTCACATCCAAAGAGCCACACGCGACTCCCGAGCCGCAGTTTTCTGACCCCTGGTCTAGACCGACTATAATTTTTTACTTGTTTTTTTTTAAGAAAATATACTTTCAAATTAAAATTTACCAATTAAAATGTATCAGTGTTCCCAATTTTTGGCCGTTTTCACCCCCCTAAAGGCTCATACTAAAACAAATTTTATCTTGTCCTATATTCATATTCTAAAGAAGATACAAAATTACCCTTTTACAATTATGGGCCGTTTTTCCCCCCTTTACATTCAAATTCACAAAAGTTTGCTCGCATCTGATGTTTTTATCTCTACTAGAATCCACATACTATATTTCGTATTGCTAGAATCGTTTTTTAGGAGATACCAAATGTAAATTTTTTACCTTTTTGGTCGTTTTTCCTCCCCTAGACGTTAGAATTAGCATTACTGACTGATGCTGATATATTCGGTGGAGTCTATATATCAAAATTCATATTTATAGGCTAATATGTTAAGAAGATACAGAAAGGTACAATTTTTACACTTGTTGATCGTTTTTTTCCCTTTAAATGGCTGAATTTCGAAAAAATTATTCCTGAGCACATGTTTGTTTCTAGGATGGAGTTTACACACCAAATTTCATATTCCAAGATGCTTTTGTTAAAATTTTTCCACTTTTTGACCGCTTTTACCCCCTTAATATACGAATTTATAAAAATCCCTCCTCAGTGGATCTTTTCGCCGAGAGGGAAACCTACAGTCCAAATTCCAAATTTCTGGGTCGAAGGGTTTGGGCTGGGTGATGATGATCGTCCACCAACTCTTTTATATATGTACATTGTGATAATTGTTATGTTTTAATTGAATATATTGTGGCTATATGAAATTTTTCTACTTAGGGCGGCCATTAGGTTTGAACCTGCGTCTATATCAAACACGCTCGTACTTGCACTTTTTGGTCATGTGCTTTAGTACACTCACCCAAAGCCAGGCAGTGTGTTTGAGTATCAGTTTTCATATCGTACAGGTTTTTACATTGTGTTACTTTCAGAAGGTGCGACTTTGTTCAAACAAACAGTCATTACTTTTGAATCTTTGTTGTTGAATTTTTTGTTTTTTGTTTACATTTTCTATTTAATCTATTACATTTATGCAGTGCTGTAAAACATATTTATTTCTATCTTTTACAATACTGAAACAATAAAACCTTTCGTTTCGTAACGTGTAAGGAAATTTTAAATATTTAAACTAACGAAATATATTTCGACAGAGAATTATTTCGATCACAACTACGAAAATTAGGCCCCATTTTTGAACTCTTTATTTTAACACATACTCTCTGTCTGTGTGTCTGGTTGTCTGTGTATTGATTTGAAACTTGGCCCATAGTCTTGTCGTGACTACAGATTAATTTTGGGGTAGTCACGCAAAGTCACGTAGTAATTAAGTGTCATTTTCCCTCATACGATCGATCTTTAACTTGGTCGATATACTTGCTGTAAAGAAAGATTAACTTCGACATAGTCACGCGCAGCCACGCACAGTCGCAGAGTGGTTTAAAACCGATTCTCGTTTATCCGATCGATCTAAAACTTGGTCGATAGACGTGCTGTGAAAAAAGGTTAACTTTGACATAGTCACGCAAAGTCACGGATATATTAAAATCCCACTTCCTCTCATCCGATGGATCTGAAACTTTGCCATAGATTTGCTGTGGCCAAAGATTAATTTTAAGATAGTCACACACAGTCACGGAGATATTAAAAACTTATATGCATAAGGAAAGAAAGAGTTTTAATAAAAGCTTTGGTTTTTATATTTTAGATTATTTGTGCAAGATTTTATATATGGTTTTGAACAGATTCAAGTTTTTGATATAGATATTGCATAGTGGATTCTAAATTACTGATTCGTCCTCGTGTTTCAACATGCAGAAAGATGTGGATAGAATTTTTATGGCACAAGGCTAACAAAATTCCTTGGCCCAATGTTTTGTAAAACAAAACATCATTTAAATATTATTAACAGTTATTATATTGTAAAAACCAAAGCTTGCTTTTTAACTGTTAAATTCTAAATCCAATGCGAGTCATATGCATTTTGCTTTGTATTATGGATGAAATAATCATTCGTCGTTCTAGTGAATATCTAGAAAATGTAATTTTTATGCCACAAACTTGATATTGTACCATGTATAGAATATATTTGGATTAGACTGTCTTCATTTTAATGATGGTAGCGAAGATTTGTATAGGATATCACTATATTCCATTGAATTTTGAAGAAAAAATATTAATAGCAGGTGTCCAAGGTAACTCTCTTGAGAAACTCCGTAAATACTAATATATATTTTGAATGATATATTTATATTACTAAATTCCAAACATAATTTAGTCGTAATATTTTAAGAATTTATCCTCTCTTTTCACGTTCGCATTTTCTATTCTAAAAAGATTTACAAGCTTATTTTAAAGAGCTGTTTTCTTATAATTTACTAATTAATGTATTAAACTTAGATAACATTCCCTTTTATTGATTGGATGAAGAGAACAAGTGTGTGTGTTTCTATACCACCACCCCGAGGAATATTTTATGAATGTGTAGTGAAGTAACTAGTTGGCAGTAAAACTTTTCGCATTATTTAAATGTCGATTTAGTTTTCATATAAACCAACCCAGAATGAGCAGAAGCTCTTGTAGCTAAAGTACCATCATATCCTTATCAAACATGTGCTGCTACGTGGTCAGTAATGGAAAAGTTTTCCATGAAATTTTTTAGTAAAACAAAACAACAAAACAGAAATAATGCGAAAAATAAATTTGTTTTCTTATTTATATATTATTTTTTTTTTTTAGTTTTCGCTACTTTTCATTTGTTTCTTTATTTTTGAAGATTTGTTGTATTATACGAAGATAACTATGAAGACTTTGCTGTGATTTATATAACATTCATAGCGACAAATATGCTGTTTTCTACTTGACTAGTTACTTAAAAACGTGAAATTTTTTCCTTTTGGAAAGATTGTTTATTATGTTTTGAAAATATGAACAACAAACAATAAGAAGGAATGCTTTTTTGAAGCATTTGTAATATCCATGGTAGCGTATGCTTCATTTTAAGTATATATATTTTTGAATATTAGTCATACGCACAGGGAAGACCTGGGAATTGTTTAAAATTTAGCTGTAACTTCAAATTACTTTTTTTTTCCGTAAACTTTATGTTATGAAATATTCTTTAAAGGGAAAATGAGTTTGCTTGAGTCCTTTAAAATTCGCTACAAATTTTTAATACAAATTTTAAAACGAATTCTTCAGTAACCTCTTAACATTTTGTTAGTTTATATTTTAACTGCTTTGAGTGTTCGATTATTTTCAAATTCAAATATTCTGAAAGCTATACCTCACATTTGTCTATCACTTTTATTCTTATTTCCAAGCTATATAAGGATAACTTTACAATGTCATTGACAATCAGAAAAGTTTAGATTTGATCAAAAGAGATATGCTTTATCTAAAGAATATATTAGTCATTATACCCTATACCACTATGTGGTTTGGGTATAATGACTTTGTGCTGCTGTTTGTAACAACCAAACATATTTGACCTACACCCATCTTTAATTATACCGATCGAATCAGAATTACTATCTGATTCGATTTAAAGATGTCCGTCCGTCCGTCCGTCCGTCCGTCCGTCCGTCTGTGTGTCCATGTAAACCTTGTAATCAAACTGCATGTCGCAAATATGAATATATTTTGATGAAATTTGGTATATAAGCTTTTATCGGTCATGGGATGAACGCTGTTGAAACCGGTGAAATTCGGTCCATGTTCAGATCTAGCCCCCATACAAATTACCCTATGAAATCGACATAAATTGCCATAAGATCCAAATTGTCATATAGATCATACTCAAATTGGGTTTATATGCGTTCATTACATCCATTAATGAGTAGTCCAAAAATGATCCCTTTGGTCCCATATAGAGCTGCTTCCCGATATTAACTTAAATCAATTAAAAAACAAAAATATATATCTATATCTATATTCCTCTCAAATTTTGTTTGTATATGTTTTTGCAAATACAAGAGACGTTACCAACCATGGTCAGGCTCGGTCCATTTTGGACATAGTCCCCATATAGATATAGCATCCGATATGAACTTTTTCATATCTGCAGCCAAAAAAATTAATAAAAATCCCACTCAAATTTGGTTTTTGCTTATTTTCTATGTCCAGTTAGTTGGGCCTAAGAAATAGGGTTTCCAAACGCATGGTATAGGGTATCATATAGTCGGTCTATACGGACTATAATTTTCTAACTTGTTTTATTTAAATAAGTCCTCCTAGATTGGCAAAATCTTCCAATGTGGGGCGGGTCGATTGAGACAAAAAAATCATTCAAGTGACAAGGAAAATCATATTCTAGGGATCAAAATAAGAAACTTTGCCCAAGGAACCATACCTCTAAAACGAATTCGTTCTGATGTCCCGACTTTTGACCTGTATGTCTGCCTTGGGCCAACCCCATTCCCCCTCATGCAATTGAGCTGAAACTTGGTCCATAGTCTTGTTGTGACTACAGATGAATTTTGGGGTAGTCACGCAGAGTCATGCATAGTCACGGAGTCTTCTAAAAGTTATTTACCCTCATACGATCGAACTCTTTGAATAACATAACATAGTCAAGGCGAATGATTATTATTTATTAGCAGAGTAGAAGATACGTATACGTATGAGTGTTAATTATATCCTATACCACTATGTGGTTTGGGTATAATGACTTTGTGCTGCTGTTTGTAACTACCAAAAATATTTGACCTAGACTCATCTTTTATTATACCGATCGAATCAGAATCACTATCTGATTCGATTTAACGATGTCCGTCCGTCTGTGTGTCCATGTAAAGTTTTTAATCAAACTGCAGATCGCAATTATGAATATATTTTGATGAAATTTGGTATATAATCTTCTATCGGCCATTGGATGAACGCTATTGAAATTGGTAAGAATCGGTCCATGTTCAAACCTAGCCCCAATACAAATGACACCTATGAAATCAACATAAATTGCCATAAGATCCAAGTTATCATATAAATCTTAGTCAAATTGGGTTTTATGTGTTTATTACGTCCATTAATCAGTAGTCCAAAAATGATCCCTATGGGACAACTCTTAGTCATAGGCCCCATATAGAGCCTCTTCCCGATCTTCACTTAAATCTATCAAAATAAAAATATTGCACTGATTCTTCTCAAATTTTGTTTGTATATATTTTTGCAAAATATAAGAGACTATACCAAACATGGTCAGGATCGGTCCATTTTTGGGCCTAGTCCCTATATAGATATAGCATCCGATATGAACTTTTTCATATCTGCAGCCAAAAAAATTAATAAAAATCCTACTCAAATTTTTTTTATGCTTATTTTTTATATCCAGTTAGGTGGGCCTGAGAGGGTCTCTAAATGCATGATATAGGGTATCGTATAGTCGGTCTAGACCGACTATAATATTCTTACTTGTTTTAATATTAAACCAAACATAGTCAGCCCAATTCTCAACAAAAAATGGTGATTTTCGAAATGTTTGTATGGGGAAGCCGCCAGGGGGTTCCAGGGGGTGTGCCGCTGGTATGAGTGGGTTGGCCCTCCAAAGTTAGTGGGGGTCGATCATACATTTGGACTCGATTGGGGTACTCAAAATGGGTCAAAGTAAGACAGACAGACAGACAGGTCAAAAGTCGGGACATCAGAACTCGTTTTAGAGGTATGGTTCCTCGTGCAAAGTTTTTTATTTTGATCCCTAGAATACGATTGTTCGTGTCACTTGGGCGATTTTTAAATCGACCCGCCGTAACATACACCCTCTACACAGGTTTGAAAAAAGTAATTGGCTGAAAAGTCTTTAGAAAATAATAAAAAAAAACTTATTATTTTGGTTACGATTACTTTTTCTAGCAAGGGTACACATTTTTTTTTTATTCCGTTGGAAGATGTAAGTTCCGATTTTACTATATACTTTTAATGGAATATGTAACTAGAAATAGCTTATTGGAAGCTAAAATTTTTCGACGCCTATGGCATGTTCTGTTCGCGTCGGTGATACCAATACAGGCAATGTATTACACTTTCTTCAGGATTGCCTTATTATTCGCTTCCTCAAACTTTGGCCACCATGCAAGAGCAGAATAAGTAACTATTGCTTTCACTATAGTTCTAAACGACCAGTAGATCATGTGAGGTTATAATCACCACTTTTGGCAGGCACGTAATGCCCTAGTGGCCTTTATTATTCCATGGGAGGGAAATAGTTCAAAAATATGTGTACACTGTAGGACCATTTTTTGTCGTAGTCCCCACATAAAGCTGATTCACTTAAATTATTCAAAAAACAAAAATATTGCATAGATGTTGTTACCGACAGTTGCACCTGAACTTTTCGAATAAAGTATATTTTTTTATTTATTTATTTAAAGTCTATGGAATTACAAATGTCCTTACAAATTAATATATTTAGTGTATAAATTACATATAAGAAATAAAATAATGACGATTTAGTTATCTTTACGTTTCAAAGATTCTTTATTTTTGGAAAAATCTACGATGTGGTAAATTCCATTAAATTGCTTACGCGGCGAAATGGATCATTATTAGCATAGTTAAATCGAAAATACTTAAGTTGCCACCGGAGGTCTTGCTCTTTTGAGTCCACTGAAAACGAATAGAAAGAAAAAAATAAGAGAATATCATTGCAATATCCTAGAAAACGACCGGTTTGTTCTATTTATACCCTATACCACTATGTGGTTTGGGTATAATGACTTTGTGCTGCTGTTTGTAACAACCAAAAATATTTGACCTACACCCATCTTTAATTATACCGATCGAATCAGAATCACTATTTGATTCGATTTAACGATGTCCGTCCGTCCGTCCGTCCGTCCGTCTGTGTGTCCATGTAAAGCTTGTAATCAAACTGCAGGTCGCAAATATGAATGTATTTTGATGGAATTTGGTATTTAACCTTCTGTCGGCCATGGGATGAACGCTGTTGAAATTGGAGAGAATCGGTCCATGTTTAGACCTAGCCCCCATACAAATGAACCCTATGAAATCGACAGAAATTGCCATAAGATCCAAATTATCACACAAATCTTAGTCAAATTGGGTTTGTGAGTATATATTACATCCATTAATCAGTAGTCCAAAAATGATCCCTATTGGACAACTCTTAGTCATAGGCCCCATATAGAGCTGCTTCCCGATCTTCACTTAAATCTATCAAAAAACAAAGATATTGCACTGATTCTTCTCAAATTTTGTTTGTATAGATTTTTGCAAAATACAAGAGACTTTACCAAACATGGTGAGGATCGGTCCATTTTGGGTCTAGTCCCGATATAGATATAGCATCCGATATGAACTTTTTCATATCTGCTGCCGAAAAAATTAATAAAAATCCCACTCAAATTTGGTTTATGCTTATTTTCTATATCCAGTTAGTCGGGCCTGAGAGATAGGGTATCCAAACGCATGGTATAGGGTATCATATAGTCGGTCTAGACCGACTGTAATTTTCTCACTTGATTTTAGTTTTACTCTAGCCAATTTTAAATTAATTTTATGTTAAGTTTTATTCTATGTTTCTGTCCAAATGTTATTAGCTTCAAATAGGCTGTAAGGATTATATATCTATAGATTAAAATAAATTACTTTTTGTAAACACACCTTGGCCTGAGGACGCCAAACCATTAGGAGGTTTTATTATACTATCTTAGTACTTTCACCCTGTCCTGGAGTATCTCATCCTCAGTATGGCTGTGGTACAGTGTGAATTGAAAAAACTGATTCACAAGTTACATAATACACAGTGACGATACTTTGGAAAATTTTTCAAAAAAACTAGATTTTCGCCAATTTTGTGTTTTAATAATTTCGTTTTTTAAGTCTAAAAGTTAGGTTTTTTTCCGTTCTCTATCGAAAGATAAGAAAATTGTTGCAAAAAATACAATCATCAAAACATAAAAGCAAAAAAAAAGTATTTTTTCGTAATGCCAAAACAATGGAAACTTTTAAGCTTCTGTGTCAGATTTGGTTAAAATCTCATGCAATTGATCTGAAACTTGGCGCATAGTCTTGTTTTGACCACAGATAAATTTTGCGGTAGTCCCGCAAAGCCACGAATAGTAACGGAGTGATCTAAAAGTTATTTACCCTCATCCACTCGATCTTTTTGAATAATATAACATAGTCAAGGCATATGATTATTATTTATTAGCAGAATAGAAGGTACGTATACGCATGAGTGTTAATTAAATATTAAATCAAACATAGTCAGCCCAATTGTGAACAAAAAATGGTGATTTTTTAAATGTTTGTATGGGGAACCTCCCAAGGGTGTTCCAAGGGGTGTGCAACTGGCATGTGTGGGTCAGCTCTCCAAAGTCAGATGGGGTCGATCATACATTTGGACTCGATTGGGACACTCTAAATGGGTCAAAGTGAGACAGACAGACAGACAGGTCAAAAGTCGGGACATCAGAATTCGTTTTAGAAGCGTGGTTCCTCGGGCAAAGTTTCTTAGTTTGATCCCTAGATTATGATTTTCCTTGTCACTTGGGCAGTTTTTAAATCGACCCGCCCTACTGGTTAGGATATGATGAATTTGTGCTTATATAACCACCAAAAATATTCGATCTGTTTTAATATACCGATCGGCTCAAAATCAGTATCTGAGTCGATTTAGCGATGTCCGTGCGTCCGTCTGTCTAAACCTGATAATCAAAATACGGGTCGCAAATATGATTATGTTTTGATGAATTTAAGCACATAAGCTTCTGCCAGCCATAGGATGAATGCTATTAAAATTGGTTAAAATAGCTGTATGTTGAGACTTCCTCCCCATAAAATTACACCTATGAAATCGACTTAAATTGTCTTAAGATCCAAATTATCATATAGACCTCGGTCAAATTGGGTTTTGTGTGTGTTTATTACTGTCATTAATATGTAGTCCCAAAAAAACTCTGAAGCACAATTATTAGTTATAGACCCCATATGAAGTTTATTCCCGATACTCATATACAAAAACAGAAATACTGCACAAATTTTTCTCAAATTTGGTTTGTACATGTTTTTGAAAATAATATAAGTAACCTTAATAAATTTAGTCATGATCGGTCCATTTTTCGACTTAGTCTCCATATAAATATAGCATCCGATATGAACTTTTTCATATCCGAAGGCAAAAAAATTAATAGCTATGCCACATAAATTTGGTTTATGCTTATTTTCTATATATAAGTAGTTGGAAGTAGGAGATGAAGTCTCTAAGGGCATGGTATATAATACAACGCGATTCACCTGGAGAAACACAAAGCAAACAGTAAACCAAATTGTTTAAAAATTGTGCGTTTTATTGAAAACTGAAAATCGATCAACTTTGAACGGTCATATCATCTAAAGAAAAATCTGATTTTATTGAAGTTAGCAAATTTGTAGTCTTTAAAAAATTTTCTATAAGAGGATTTATTGAAAATATCTTAAGCGCACATGCAATTTTTATTTTTGTAACCTCGTTCGTTCTAGGGGCGCCACTCTTTCTATTCTATTGTGATTAAACGATGCACCCGTATTGCGGAAAGCTTTCTCATCTCCAAAAAATTGTCAATATGCGATCTATATCTAATTTGAAAATGCCTCGCATAACAGCTAACTCACACGCCATCAGCCGACGATCATCCATCGTATGACATCGTTTAAACTCTAGCGCCCACAAATTTTTAGTTGTAAATCAAGTAATAGATTTTACCAACATATAATCCAACTTTGATTTAATATTTGTTGTATTTAGATTTTTGAAGTGAAATGTTGATGGCTCAAAAAAAAAAAAAAAACGCGGCACGTAGAATCTGAAAACATATGTTATATAACGATGCCATTTTACACCAAAGTATATACGTCTAGTCGGGTTGTTTGGTGCCACATAGAATAAAAAGCAACTTAGAATAACAGTTCCAACAGATAAAGATGTATAATTTTATTTTATTTTATTTTATTTTTACCCTGTTTCCATAACACAATTCGTTACAGACGAACGAAAATTTGTGTGTATTTTGTTTTTGTTCTTCATACAAATTTTCGTTCGTCTGTGTCGAATTGTGTTGTGGAAGCATGGTATTTATTTTATTTTATTTTATTTTATATGCCCTCAAATGTTTACGTAAAAGATGCATTTTTAGTTTTCAAAAACTCCTTTGCTTTTTTCATATCCAGTGTGTCCATTTAATTTATTATCCATGTTTTAACCTGCAGAAACCTTCCCCGTAAGAGACATATTAAAAGAAGAGGTAAACAGAAAAGTAAGAAGCAATAACCAAATGAAAAATATAAAGATTCTTAAAAATACACTTGCATTTAACATAAAACATAAAATTACATATAAAAACAACAACAAAAAAATGGAGGAAAATCGGGAAAATAATAGAACAAAAACAAAACAAAAATTATTATAAATCATAAAAATAAACAATACGAGTGAGCACATACAATAACGTAATATAAAGACGATTAAAAAAAAAAAAAAAACTATTTTAATATTGTCTTGTAACAAGGTGTATGTACGATTCATAAGCTCTTATGTTTAAGGGGAGTATCGCAGAATATATTGTGATGCTTATTTTCTTTAGTACAACTACATATTTTTTAAGGTGATTATCAAGATAAAGAGATGGCAAATGGAAAGTTTCAGTTTATTTCTTCTTAGTTCAAAAAAGGTTGCTTTTCCACTTTGTTGAACAAAATTTAATTTGAAATGTCTTAATAATGCTTTTGCAAATAAGTGGTTGATGTCTTAAGTTTTGTGATAACAACTTAAAGATGTCGCTTCAACTTTGACAATGTCATTATAAAATATTTTAAGAAAATCATGGAGTCGCTCTAATATTTTGAAAATGAAAGAGAAATTACAAAACAGTTTTTTAATTTCAATTTGCAGATCCTGTGAAATGAGCAACATGCCAATCTACTTTCGAGTAGAGTCCGATAAAAATTGGGCGGGCACCTCCTATATAAAAAAATTTGAAGTACTACGAAAGCGACAGCGTTGAATCTTTCGACAAGTACATTAATTATCAATGTGTCGTGGCAAATATGGGCGGAATCGCCAAATTCAAAAATACCTAAAATTAAAAATCGCCAAACCAAAAACCCTAAAAGTGCAAATCGCCAAAATTAAAAATTGCCAAAAAAAAAAAAAATCTTCAAAATCAACAAGTTAGAAATTATAGTCGGTCTAGACCGATTATACGATACCCTATATCATGGTTTAGAGACCCTATCTCTTTGGTCCAACTAATTCGATATAGAAAATAAGCATAAGCAAATTTGAGTGGCATTTTTATTAATTTTTTTCGCTGCAGATATGAAAAAGTTCATATCGGATACTATATTTATATGGGGACTAGGTCGAAAAATGGACCGATCCTGACCATATTTGGTATAGTCACTTATACTTTGAGAAAATATATACAAACCAAATTTGAGAAAAATCTGTTCAATATTTTTGTTTTTTGATAGTTATAAGTGGAGATCGGGAAGCAGCTCTATATGTGCCTATGACTAAGAATTTTCCTATAGGGATTATATTTGGACTACTGATTAATGGATATAATAAACACATACAAACCCCATTTGACTAAGATCTGTATGATAATTTAGATCTTATCACAATTTATGTCGATTTCATAGGGGTAATTTGTATTGGGGCTAGGTCTGAACATTTACCGAATTTCACGAATTTCAACAGTGTTCATTCTGTTACCGGGAAAAGCTTGTATATCAAATTTCATTAAAATATATTCATATTTGCGACCTGAAGTTTGATTACAAGGTTTACATGGACATACAGACGGACGGACGGACATCTCTAAATCGGTTCAGAAAGTGATTCTGAGTCGATCAGTATAATAAAAGATAGTTCTAAGTTAAATATTTTTGGTAGTTACAAACAGCAGAACAAAGTCATTATACCCAAACCACATGTTGGTATAGGGTATAAAAATGGGCAAAACCAAATATCGCTAAAAAAAAAAATTAGTAATATTAAAAATTGTCAAATGATATTCTAAATGCAATGCCAATAGTTAAGTGTTTGCAGATTCTTGGCTCTAGAGTAGGAATGCCGAAAAATTCGATAATTGTTGCACCGAATGATAAAACATAAAAATATTGTATATCAGCAACCTTTGAAATAAGATTATTAAATAAATTAATTATTAAATAAATTAAAAATATTTTAGTTGCACAACTTTAACATCGAGGGAAAAATTAATTATGAAATCAAACATGTCAATAAGTCTCTGTAATTCGTAGCGAAGCGCGACAGGGTTTATGATAGTAGATGATAATTACGAACTCGTTCGTTCTTATATTTAGATTTATCACGAGTAGTTAGAAAAATTAACGAATTAACAATGCAATTTCTTAGCCGAAGCAGGTGATCTAGCATAATAAACTTTTCCGATACTGACCATTTAATTAATGAAGCGAAGAGATGGATGAGTAAAAAAAAAAGAAATATTTTGATGGTGATTATTCGTTAATGGCTGTTTTGGTTGATGTTGCAGGAGCTATTGAAGACCTTTGTTGTTTTTGTTTTTTTATGAAAAGGTGATCCTTAACCCATTAAAAATTAGACCGCTAGTACGATTTTGAGAAAACTTTCAGAATTTTACCTGGAGGCCCATAGAAGTTGCTTGGTGAAAAAAAAGATATTTACCTGCCCCCATTCCTGAGATAGGACATGGGTAGTTAAATACCCAACCGTCTTTAACGATATACTTTTTTAAATATTTTTGAACAACTTTTTTTTTTCTTATTTCAGTATAAATAAAAAGCTATTTATTTGTTTACAAAATTATTAACTTTTTTGACCACTCAAAGTTCCGTTACACCCCACTGTTCCATTTAAAATATACGGGGTTATTTAAAATTATGCCGTAAATAGTAAATCCAACTTTGAACTCTATACTTCTAGCTTAGGGGTTTGTTTTTACAAAGGGGATTCCCAGCTGGCTTCTCCTTTTTGAGACTTGTTTAACTTTTCAAATGTAGTTTATTTTAGTAAAACAAAGTGAACAGATGGAATCAAGTGAAGTTTTTTTACAATAAAACAAATGCAAAAAACATAAATTTATTCGAAAAAAAATTATAAATAACTGATATAAAAATGAATCGTCGTCAGAAAATTCGTACAACTGCCGAACTAGAAGAAGTTTTCGATAGCTGGTTCGATGGGGAAGAAGATTTTGAAAGAGAATCAGATAAAAATGATGTTGTTATGTTACCACCAGATGACGTCAACTAGATAAGTGATATGGAGGAGTTGCATGACAATTTACAAGTGTTGAACGACGACCAAAATCTGCCTCACAAGATTGCTGGGACTTACGTAATAGAACGTTGCTTCAGTAGATGGAAGGAAGGTATAGTATCTGCTGAAAACGATAATGATGATTTGCAAGCGACCTACAGTAAGAGTTGTAAGTAGAGACGTAAAATTGATAAGGGAATGAAACCAAAATGGTCCCGAAATCAGAAGGAGCCTGTGGATGATACGGAGACATCACACAAAGCTCTATATGAACAGATTGGTAAAATGAGTCTCCAACAACTTTGGGAATTGTTTATTGATAAGGAGGTTTTGGACCCTAGAGTGAATTCCACCAACAAGTATGCTGCAGCAAACAATTGTCAAGCATTTTAACAACACCTACGGAAATCAAAACGCTTTTGGGCGTCTTATATACAACAGGTTACCACACGTTACGACAAGTAAAGTCTTACTGGTCAAGATATAGATTCAAACGAATCAAGCAATTTTTTCATGTCTGCGATAATTCGGCACTAGATCCTAACAACAAATTTTCTCAAGTGTCGCCATTAAATAGCCTGACGAACAAGAATTTTCTCCATTTTGGAGTATTTTCCCATAATCTTTCTATGGATGAGCAAATCATAGCCTACAATGGCAGACATTCATGCAAAATGTTCATCAAAGAAAAGCCAATTTGGTGTTGTTACAGATATTGGTGTTTGGCTTCTGACGAAGGCTACTTGTATTAGTTTATGCCATACGCAGGCGCAACGAAACAGGATAACTCGCATCTTTCTCATCTTGATGTCACCGCGTAGCATACCGTAACGTTTTACAATTTTTTTACTAGCCATAAACTATTAACACGTTTATCGGGTTATGGATTTTTCGCCTCGGGAACTGTTCGTGAAAATCGGACTAATCATGCTCCACTGATGGACGTCAAGAAAATGCGTAAACAGCCTCGTGGGACTTCAGATTTTTGCTTTGATGTGGACAATTCTATAATTGCTGTACATTGGAACGATAATTCGGTACGTTATTCACCATTTTACGTAATTAATCAACTAATTTGCTTCCGTTAAAACAAATAATCGCAATTTTTCCAATCCTCAAACTAAAGGTAAAAATTAAAATTAAAAAAAAAAAAATTTTTTTTAATTTTTTTAATTTTTCCCACATTAATCAATTTCTAGTATTAAATAAAAAAGCAACTTGCAGTCATTATCTCTTATCAGGGCAACGCAGGAATTTTTTTACTACTTTAACTTTTTTGGGTATTTAAATACTCAGTCGACTAAAATGGGTTAATGCTTGCTGGTGTTGCTGTAAGCAAAATGGGCATTAAGACGGACATTAAAATTTAAAGTTATTCTTTTTTGATATATCTATATTTTGTGCTGCTAATTTTTGAATCCCAGGAAAACGGGTCGAAAATGAAGAAATTACGTCATTACTGTTTAGTTTTGCGATCGCTCTTATAACTACATATTTGACAGTAACTCAGTTTTCCCACTTTTTTATACCCTATACCACTATGTGGTTTGGGTATAATGACTTTGTGCTGCTGTTTGTAACAACCAAAAATATTTGACCTAGACCCATCTTTAATTATACCGATCGAATCAGAATCACTTTATGAGTTGATTTAACAATGTCCGTCCGTCCGTCTGTGTGACCATGTAAACCTTGTAATCAAACTGCAGGTCGCAAATATGAATATGTTTTGAAGAAATTTGGTATATAAGCTTTTATCGGCCACGGGATGAACGCTATTGAAATTGGTGAGAATCGGTCCATGTTCAGACCTAGCCCCCATACAAATAACCCCTATGAAATCGACATAAATTGTCATAAGATCCAAATTGTCATATAGATCTTACTGAAATTGGGTTTATATTGGTTCATTACATCCATTAATGAGTAGTCCAAAAATTAGCCCTGTGGCCCCATATAGAGCTGCTTCCCGATTTTCACTTAAATCTATTAAAAAACAAAAATATTGCACTGATTCTTCTCAAATTTTGTTTGTATATATTTTTGCAAAATACAAGAGACTTTACCAAACATATTCAGGATCGGTCCATTTTTGGACATAGGTCCCATATAGATATAGCATCCGATATGAACTTTTTCATATCTGCAGCCAAAAAAATTAATAAAAATCCCACTCAAATTTGGTTTTTGCTTATTTTCTATGTCCAGTTAGTTGGGCCTATAATTATAATTTTTTTTACTTGTTTATTTTTGGTAAATGTAAACGTTGCTAGAAAAGTTTTCTCAACTTAGCTTAAGATGTGAACTCAATACACTCAATTCATTATGTTTATTTATTTGGGCTTGAGTCAGGCTAAGTGCAAAATACTTTATAAACGGTTTACGTTTTTTTGTATTTCAGTGGATCATTCTCAGTACACAACAAAATTATGCGAGCATTTGTACTTGCCACATTCACAGTGAATATCTGACAACATTGTATATAGCACAAGGTTGATCTGTAGTATCAACACCTCCTTCAGTCTTATTATAGAATTTTATAATTACTGGTAGTGATTTTGGGTTATATCACCAGTAATATAGACAAACTCCATTTTTTTCAGATAATAGAATCGCCATCGTGTTCAGTTTTCGATTCATGATCAATTTCTATTTCGAGGTCAACTTCATTACTCCAGTTACTCCACTAATGAAAAGCTTATCTTCACTATCATTTATATCATCTATAAGCCCAGTTAATCTGATTTGTTCTCTTTCATAACACTAGCCAACAAGGTTTTGAACTGAATTTGTTGGACTGAATTCGAATTTGTAATTGGTTTTTCTCTATAAAGTCAGGTTTTCGAGATACGAAAAAAATGTTTTATTCGTTTTTTTACATAAAAAATCATTAGTTTATTTAAAAAGTGAATGGCGTTATTTGAACATCGTTTGTATTTTGTTGGTTCGGTTTCACGTACTAGAGTCCAGCAACAGTCTCCCAGCATGATTTTGTCCCAAAAGCCTTGATAATGTCTTTCACTTTTCATTAAATCTTGGTGAGCATGCTCCCCTTTTTCGTCGCTCACCGCACCCAGGTTTTGTAGAAAAAAATCTAAATGCGAATGAAGAAAATGCATTTTGAGTGACATTCGTGTACCTAATTCGTGATAGTTTTTTAATAATTCAGCAACAATTTGTCTGTAGTTTTCACTCTCATTTGGATCAGTTAATGGTTTATTTTAAATGTTTTTATACCCTATACCACTATGTGGTTTGGGTATAATGACTTTGTGCTGCTGTTTGTAACAACCAAAAATATTTGACCTAGACCCATCTTTAATTATACCGATCGAATCAGAATCACTTTTTGAGTTGATTTAACAATGTCCGTCCGTCCGTCCGTCCGTCCGTCCGTCCGTCCGTCCGTCCGTCCGTCCGTCCGTCTGTGTGTCCATGTAAAGCTTGTAATCAAACTGCAGGTCGCAAATATGAATATATTTTGATGAAATTTGGTACATAAGCTTTTATCGGCCATGGGATGAACGCTATTGAAATTGGTGAGAATCGGTCCATGTTCAGACCTAGCTCCCATACAAATTACCCATATGAAATCGACATAAATTGCCATAAGATCCAAATTGTCATATAGATCTTACTCAAATTGGGTTTGTGTGCGTTCATTACATCCACTTATGAGTAGTCCAAAAATGATCCCTTTGACCCCATATAGAGCTGCTTCCCGATCTTCACTTAAATCTATTAAAAAACAAAAATATTGCACTGATTCTTCTCAAATTTTGTTTGTACATATTTTTGCAAAATACAAGAGACTTTACCAAACATGATCAGGATCGGCCCATTTTTGGACCTAGTCCCTTTATAGATATAGCATCCGATATGAACTTTTTCATATCTGCAGCCAAAAAAATTAATAAAAATCCCACTCAAATTTGGTTTTTGCTTATTTTCAATGTCCAGTTAGTTGGGCCTAAGAGATAGGGTTTCTAAACGCATGGTATAGGGTATCGTATAGTCGGTCTAGACCGACTATAATTTTCTTGCTTGTTTATTCCTGGTTAATACCCAGTTCTTTTTGGCCACTCTGTTCTGATGTAATAATGACATGTAGCGCGACTATCCAATAGATAAAAGAAACAACTATATTTTGTGAAACCTCCTTGCATACCAGTCAACAAACCAATTACCTGAAACAGATTAATTTACAGTTATTAACAATGGTCTATATGTACAGATAAATTTAAATCACACACCTTAAGGGCACCACGGATCCTCAATTTGTGACCGTTCTATTTGAGTAATGTCAAAATTTCAGTCATTGATTCGAATTTTTTTTTTTGTACTAATGGCATGAGCAGTTGGTGTGGATGATTTTTCATTCCCATTATGCAAAGGAACAGCCTTTAGAATGTTCATTCAGTTTTGTCAAATGGTTGGTTCATTTTTTTTGAAATAAACCATTAACATCAGTAGAGTATAGAATAGAGTGTTTGTTTTAAAAATATGCCACCAATTCCAAGCTTCCGTATCTATTGATTGTTAATTTTGTCCCAACTGCAAGATATTTCCACTGTTGCTTGCCTCGTTAAACGTAAATCCCGAATTAGATCATTCAGCTCAGCTCGAGTCACTAAACGGCGTTCGTCATCAGCCTCGTACAAACTACCACTGCACTGGGAATGACTGGTAATGGATCATTTAGTGGACGCTAAACTGAATTTGAAACCGATGGGACATTCGCAAAAGTAATATTTTTTCGATTTCATATTGAATCCAGCAACATTTGTTGAACAGAAATAACAATCGGTTTGGTGGTTACTTGACTCTCTCCAAAGTACTGGAATAGAAAAATCGAAATAGATCTTCTTGCCATTTGACCGCTTGTATAAAAATTATCGGTGTCCACGGTTTGTCCAAATTTCTGACAGCAACACCAAAATAATGTAAATATGCATATTTTAATGATTCTGATATCGCATATCCTTTTTTTTTAACCAAATATTCACCACACGCAAAGCAAAAATAGCTCGAATCAGTAACAGGGTGCATGCAATAACGCCGAGTGCTATAACGCCGTGTGTTATTGCACTTTTTGTAAGCTTTATAGCACTTCTGAAACTGCAATAACGCCAGTCCGATTTTTTTTTTTTGCATTGATTAAAAATTGAAAAATGATGATGATTTTGATGGTTTCATTGAATAAAATTAGCAAAATATGAATTCTGAAATATCAGAAAAGAATTAAAAATGGAAAAAAAATTAACAGTCATATATAGTTCTGACGATATCATTAAAAAAAACAAAATATATGAAAAAATAGTAAATTACTGAAAAATTTTGCAGTCCCCATCAATTATTTGTCTGTAATATGGCAGAAAAAGCTTGAGGCGTAGTCTCAAAAAAGTAAACAATTTCGTGATTAATTAAATGAGAATGCACAAATGAAAAGAAAATAAAAACAAAGAGTGTTGAATAAAAAAATCGCACGATTTCCTATTCCAAATTTTTTTTTAATAAAGAAGAAAAAATGAGCGCCGTAGGCGAAAATTTGGAATAAAAATTCGCGCGATTGTTTTTTTTTTTTTCTCCAAATTTTCATTTAAATAAAGACGACAAAATGAGCGCCGCAGGAGAAAATTTGGAATGAAAAATTGCGCGATTCTAAGTTCCAAATTTTCGTTTAAATAAACACGAAAAAATGAGCACCGCAAAGGAAAATTTGGAATTAAGAATCGAACGGTGCTTTATCAAACTTCTCTTAGTGTAATAACGCCTGCGGGAGTTAATGCATTTTTCTCAGTGGCGTTGTCACACTTTTGGGAGTGCATTAACGCCCATGGGTGTTATGTCACTATGAGAATTGCTGCAATGCCAGCAGTCTTTATAGCACTGGGCGTTATTGCATGCATGCACCCTCAGTAACACACGATCTGACATGTTTAAACGCCACTAACTATTATGAAGATTTTGAATGCATGTGGGCTTCTATCAAATTAATAATTGTGAAAATGCAGTGTCAGTATTAGCTGTTTTACAGTGTTGCCAACGTGCGATAAAAAATGAACAAAACGTGATAGCCCAATTTTTAACATGATTCGTTTCTGCCGTCAATTTTTTTTTTTTTTTAATTTTTAGACCAGTGTAATTACACATCCTATAATGTATCTGTAATCCGGTGTATACAAGCCAGAAATATTTAACTTTTATTACAAATTATAATAATAATAGTAGCGCGAGTATCAATCATTCAGGCGCTTTTTATAAACTTGACACTTTTTGACAGTTCGCCTATAACTTGAATACTGAAAATAATTGAAAAATATTGAGAAACAGGCGTACGTACTAAAATTACATATTAATATAAAGTCAGTTGAATTTGTTTTACAGTTTGTTTTTAGTACATTTTCTACAATTGGGTAGATTAAATGCATAGGTTAATAACCAGGGTTAAAAATTTTATATGGATACACATGAAGTAGTTCTGACTTTAAGATTTAAATTATCGCATAGATATTGGTTAAATTTTCAGTTTATAAGTGTATGACTCCCATTAAGCAATAGTTCAAAAATTAACCCCACAGATCCATTCTTAGTCATGGTCACCATATAAACCTACTCCCTGATCTTCGCTTAAATCTGTCAAAAAACAAAAATATTGCATATATTTTTTTTATTTTAGTTTATTCATGTTTTAGCGCAAAATTATTACAATTTCTGACCTAGTCTCCGTGTGAAAGTAGCAGCCGATATGAAGTTTTTCGTATCTCCGGACAAAAACTTTATAACAATGATGCTTATTTTTTTTACCGTATTAGTTGAACCGAAGACACTTTTCCCAAAAACATGATAAAGGGCTTTGTATAATCTATTTGTATCGACTAAAATTTTCTTACTTGTTTTTTAAGAGCTCGTCTCGAACTTCCGCAATATTCTTAGTTGTTTTATATTCATTACGCAATTCATATACAACTGAGCTATGAAAGTAAATTAGTTTATTGAATTCATTAGGTAGCTATTACGTTCACGGAAGCCATAATTCAGCATATATTATTTCTAAGCCGCATGTTTTGGCATTTCAAATTCATTTTTTCTCATAGGCATACTAATTGCAGCCTCCACAAAAAAGCTAGACCTAAGTTGGTGTGTAATTTTTGCCGTTATCTTAAATAATCTTCATCGCCTTTATTATAAATTCAAATCTTTTGAGCCCTTGGGAAATTCATGGATATGAATACAATTTTATTTTTCCTTTTCATACAAAGAAAAGAAAACCAACAATTTCCAATGTATAGATTATAATTTTGGAAACATATAGTTCTTTTTTGTGTATGGCGTTTTCGATGAATGTCTGTATGCTTTAAATGCCAAAATCAATTTGTTCAGTTTAGTTGGCGCCGGTCTGTAGCATTCCATTGAATTTTCTCAATGCTGTCGCTTAGAAATCGTTTTTTTTTTCTTTTACTTTTTTGTGTAAATAATGAAATGAAAATGTTCAAATCAAAAATTAAGGACTGTTTTCACAATCTTCCTTTAAAAGTTTACTTAAGATAACTGCCAGTAGCTGCTATATGACATACTCGAAAATTCTCCTTTAAATTTGAATTATTTATGAAATTTGTTATTGTTCATTTTATGAATTTTTCTTTGCAGGGCTTTAGAAAAAGAAACCACAATGGAATTATATGTTCGTTTTAATATTATTTAGCAAAAAAAAATATATATATTATTTCAAGTTTTTAAAGAATTTAATTTTAATTTTGGGAATGTATTTCTGCTTTTGACATTAAAGCTTTAAGTACAAACAGGGACGTGTTTCTAAAATTAATAAATTGTCTTGATACAGGATTTAAATGGTGTATGAAAAAAATTTCTTGTTAAATTTTTGGTGAAATTTTGCTTACACCAAAATGTTAAGGGGTTTTTATAATAGCTTCATTTAGTAATGGGAAATAAAATAAGGGTATAAAAGGGCCAAAATACAAAACCAACACAAGCGTGCATCTCCAACCAGTCCGATGGAAGCTACTATCTAAAATTGTGTAATTGTAATTAAGGAAAAAAAATGGTTTAAATATATAAAATACACCTACCGTAACGAAACAAAAACTGTGGACACATTTTTTATTAAACTAATTTATTTATTTTTACCGATTTTTTAATTTTGTCGATTTTTATTTTTGTAATTTTATATTTTGGCGATTCTTGATTTTGATGTTTTTTACTTTGGCGATTATTGTTCTTTACGATTTTTGATCTTTAGGATTTTTGATTTTGACGATTTTTGTTTTTTGCGATTACCGATTTTGACGTTTTTTGATTTTGGCGATTTTTATTATTCGCGTTTTCCGGTCTTGGCGTTTTCTGATTTTGGCGTTTTTTGTTTTTTCCTATTTATATTATGCCCGATTTTCAGTTTTGGAAATTTTTGATTAGGCGATTTCGGATTTTAGCGATTTTTTGTTTTTGCGATTTCTGACTTGGCAATTTTTTTTTGTTTTGCTATTTTTGATTTTGGCCATTTTTGGTTTTTGTGATTTATGATTTTGGCGATTTTTATTCTAGCGATTTTTGATTTTGGTGATTTTTGGCTTTAGCGATTTTTGTTTTTTGAAATTTTTGATTAATAACTTATGAACTCAGACAAAGTCCCAACGCTTTTTCTATTAGAGTGCTCCAGTTAAATGATATCAAATATTTACTTTGTATGGGGGTAACACGCCCATTGGTACAATCCCTGTTTTATTCGAATATTCACATTAATAACTTATGAACTGACACAAAGTCTTCAAGGCTTTTGAAACTACAGTACTTAAGATATATGTCATTAAATACCTTGTTTGTACGGGGGTACCGCCCCGGTTACTCACATTAATAACCCATAAACACAGACGAAGTCCCAAGGCTTTCACTGTTACAGTACTCCGCATGACATTAAATATTTACCTTGTATGGGGGTGCCACACTCACTGATATCAACCTGCCCATTTCTTTGACTACTACTCGAATTAAGAACATATGAATTCACACAAGGTTCCTCGGATTTCTCTATTATAGTACTCCAGTTATACGATATTAAATAACTAATTTCTGTGGGGCATGCCACCCCCATTGATCTGATTCCGCCCCTTTATGATCCGACTACTCACATTATTAACTTATGAACTCACACAAAGTTTCAGTGCTGTCTCTATTACAGTACCACAGATATATAACATTAAATATTCACTTTGTATGGTGGCTGCCATGCCCACTGGGCCGATCTGGTCCATTTTTTCGCCACTCGTCAAATTAGTTTAATATGTATATGTACATTAGATTCAAACTCTCGGTATCACCCCCCTAGGAATATGCAAATACCAAAAAAAATTTGAAATACAAAGTTTTGTGTCAATCAAAAAAAATTTAGAGGTGCCTCAATGCGACTGAAAATTTCAGTTGGGTTTATATGGAGAAAATATGACTCTTGTTCGAAAATTTCGTTCTATAGTTCAATTTTTTTAAGTTGTTTCATGAGTCGATATCAGTGCTAAATTGTCTTTCCAAAAAGCTATAAACCTCCAAATCGAATAAAAGCTCGCCAAGAAATGAAAAATGCTCTAGACCACTTTTGTGCCAAAAAAGTCTTGGTCATGAAATGTGAAACATGAAATGCCATAACTTTCTTTGGTCTCTATACCCATAAGTTCTCAGAAATGAAGTATTGTTTTATTACCACGTTGTTAACCTATTGCGAAATGACACCAATGAAAATTTTTTTGATAAAATATTGAAAAGTCCTTTTTTAAGTTTTAAAAAATTTTCTTAAACAAAATTAAAAAACTGGATCTGGCAATTTAAGTTTTTATATGGTAGTCGCGCATAGTCAAGGAGTGATCTAAAAGTTATTTGCCCTCATCCGATCAATCTTTTTGAATAACACAACATAGTCAAGGCGTTTTTTTTTTTTTTTTCTTAATTGTTTATTTATTTATAATGAAAGATATAATTACAAACTCCAAATAAACAAAAAGTATAAATATAACTTATTTTATATACAAAGTCCCATTTTATCGAGCTCTCAAGTATAATATTTATTTAATAGTAATGTTATTTTTTTCTATCACTTATACATAAATACAAGGTAGCATGTAAATATAAGATTAAATGTAAGTAAAAAGGCTAACAAAAACTTACTTTTATATTGGCTAAAATAAAAAAATAAGGTCAAGGGTTAAAATTAAAAAGGATAATTATTGGGTGAGCCACCAATATTTTTTAAGGTTTATATTATGTTTAAGATTTTTATCATCTGAATAAATACTTGTGTCAAATCGACAAATTTCTGACGTTAGTTCATTACAATTTATTGTTTTGATATTGGCTCGTCTATAAATGTGGTAAATTATAGGAATGCCATCTTCATTTTGAGTAAAACCATTTCTATCAAGGAAAGAAAAGCTTCCGGTAGAACATGTCCATTTAGTAATGTTTTTGAAATGTACCCTTCGGAAACATAGTAGGGAGCCATGATCAAGTTATTTTCGGTGGTAAACATACTACTTAAAATGTGATCTCTTCTGACATGAATAATAAAATTATCAAATCTGGATATTTCAGCTTTTTCATAAAGAATTTTGTTTTATATACATTTTTCGTAGTTACTACTCTAAGATCTATATAAAGACGGGCAATGCCTGAGGCATTTCCTTTCGAATATGCGTATCTTCTCCATATATGAAGGAGATATGTTAAACCATATTTGGCAACCATATGATAGAACTAGTCTTATTAAAGATTGGTACATTATAATTTTAAACCTTGATTGTATATATTTAGAAAAAAATAATTTTTTATGCATGAAAAATGCATTTTTAGCTTTAGTTAGTTGTTGGTTTATATGATTCTGAAAGTACAGAAATTTATCTAGATGAATACCTAATAATTTAACAGTTTGCCTTACTGGAATATTTATATTATTAATTGATTTAATACCAAAAGATTTCCAGTTTCTTCTTATATTGCTGTTGCATTTCCCAACTGGTGGTCTGAAAAGAATACACTCGCATTTGTTTAAATTTATTTTCATATGCCAGTCTAAGGAATATCTTTCAATAATTAAAAACTTATTTTGCAAACTGTTATTAATTTTCTCTATTGTATTGCCGGCATGGTAGATAGTAATGTCGTCTGCGAAAGCAATAATGTTGTCTATTTTTTCTAGTAAATTGAATAAGTATAAATTATGTAGAATTGGAGAGTTGACGGTACCTTGCTATAATCCATTAACAATTTTAAATTTTTTGGTGCCAACTGTCTCTTTATTATAAACGGAAAATGTTTTATTATTCAACATATTATGTATGAGAATTACAAAATGTAGCGGAAATTTTGATTTTAATAATTTGTATATTAAGCCGGGTATCCAAATACTATCGAAAACTTTTTTGAAGTCAACTAAATAGGCACCAGTATATAACGATTTGTTTAGGTTCCACTGAATATCTGAAACGAGCAAGTGAATTGCATGTATCGTTGAGTGCTTGTATTTAAATCCGAATTGCTTTTCGCTAACTATATTCTTGGAGTCGCACAGCTTTACATTGTTAATATTTATACAGACTTCAAATACTTTGCTGATGTTTGGAAGCAAGCTAATTGCCCGTAAATTTTTCGGATTTCTCGTTTCTTTGTCTTTTTAGGTAAAATTATTACCGTGGCTTGCTTCCAAGCACGAGGAAAGTAAGCATTATTCAACATGTTATTGAAAAGTATTCCATATTTGGACATTAAATCATCCGGTATTTTACGTAAGATTACAGTAGGTATATTATCAACTCCAGATGACAGTTTTGGTCTCAATTTTTTAAAAATTGATAAAACTTTATCTTTAGATATAACAAGTAAGAAAATTGTAGTCGGTCGAGACCGACTATACGATACCCTATACCATGCGTTTAGAAACCCTATCTCTTAGGCCCAACTAACTGGATGTAGAAAATAAGCATAAACCAAATTTGAGTGGGATTTTTATTAATTTTTTCGGCTGCAAATATGAAAAAGTTCATATCGGATGCTCTATCTATATGGGGCCTAGACCCAAAAATGGACCGACCCTGACCATGTTTGGTTAAGTCTCTTGTATTTTGCAAAACTATATACAAACTAAATTTGAGAAGAATCAGTGCAATATTTTTGTTTTTTGATAGATTTAAGTGAAGATCGGGAAGCAGCTCTATATGGGGCCTATGACTAAGAGTTATCCAATAGGGATCATTTTTGGACTACTGATTAATGGATGTAATATAGACATACAAACCCAATTTGACTAAGATTTGTATGATAATTTGGATCTTATGGCAATATATGTTGATTTCATAGGGGTCATTTGTATGGGGGCTAGGTCTGAACATGGACCGATTCTCACCAATTTCAACGGCGTTCGTCCCATGGCCGATAAGAGATCAAATACCAAATTTCATGAAAATACATACATATTTGCGACCTGCAGTTTGATTACAAGCTTTACATGGACACACAGACGGACGGACATCGTTAAATCGAATCAGATAGTGATTTTGATTCGATCGGTATAACTAAAGATGGGTGTAGGTCAAATATTTTTGGTTGTTACAAACAGCAGCACAAAGTCATTATACCCAAACCACATAGTGGTATAGGGTATAAAAATGTTATCCAATTGAGATTCCTTTAAGTCAATTGCTCTTTTCGATGCTGTAAATGTCGTTACGGTGGAGCTATTGTATTCATACTGGTTCTTCATTTCTAAAAATTCAGTGAAAGAATGATTTACTTCTATATGGACGGTATTATCAGGAATAATCTCTTTAAAAGAGTGAACCGATTCCAGAAATGAGCCAACTGTATTTAACTTTTGAACTTCTTCGGTAATCAAGTAAATAGTATTGTCATTTTCTTTTTCTAAATCTAATGGGTCAATACCTGCATTCCTTATTAGACTTTCATCTTCTAAAGGAATTTTCAGGACATTCAAATCAAAAGGCTGTGCCATCTTGAACTTTTTTTTAACTTCATTAAACATATTCGAAGATTCTCTTGTACTAATTTGCATAAACTTGTCTTGAAAATGTTTGTTTCTGAAATCACAAAATTTTCGTTTAAATGTTTTCTAATCAGTTTTAATTTTGCTCTGAGTACGTTCAGCTCAGATTGTGTTAGGAAGGTTTCTAATCTATTAGAACGTTTTATCAAAGTAACAATTTTGCTCTTTTCACACTGCAGTTTTTTGAACTTTTTAATCGAATCATATGATTTATATTTTGGGATTGATATATCCATGGCCTTTATAATATAATCATTCAGTTCTCGCAAATGAAAATCTATTTCATTATTACTCAGATTTCTATCACTCGGGATTGTAATACTCTCATTCGTTTCTTTTATTAAAAAATTTTTTCCAATTTGTTTTCCTGAAACTTAATTTGGCTTAAGGAGATTCATTGAAGAAAGTGAGGGGGTGATCATTCTCAATACCTAATAATTTAATTTTTACCGCGTTGTGGTCGCTGTCATAGTCAAGTGTCTCAATGCAATTTATGGAATCACCAACTTTATAAATTGTCAATCTAGAATTGATTATACATATGTCTAAGTACGAGTTACACCGTAGATATGAGGGTGTACATGTCGCATATAGTTTACATCTATAGCTTATTTCGTAGTCTTCAATCCATTGTTTCAAATAATGCCCTTTAGTGTTAGATATTGAATTTTTCCAGTCAGTATGTTTGCAGTTTATGTCCCCAGCTAGAATATAATAACTTTCAGTATTTTCAAGATTCAATGATTGAAAAAGCTTAAAGAGTTCCGACTTAAAGAAACAACAATTATTTCCCGAAGGGTAATAGGCAGAAACAACAAAAAGAAACTTATTTGGAAACAATGGTATTTTTATAATAGATGTTTCTAAATGTCTACAGGAACTAATGTTTCTATTATTGTAATAATTATACTTTAAACCCTTTCTAACTAGAATAGCAGTCCCTTTGCCCATTTTTGCATCTTTTCTATCATTACGTATAAGAGAATAATTTTCAAAATTCAGTTTATGTTTCGAATTAAGTTTCGTTTCGTTGATTAAGACTAAGTCAGGATTATGATTATTTAAGAATATATTAAGATTGTATGGTCTACTTAACTTAATTAAGGAATTAATATTTATTTGTATAATATTAATTTATTTTTCAATTGTTTCAGCCATTAGTCAAGGCGTATGCTTATTATTGTGGAGTAGAAAATACGTATACGTATGAGTGTTAATTATACCCTATACCACTATGTGGTTTGGGTATAATGACTTTCTGCTGCTGTTTGTAACAACCAAAAATATTTGACCTAGACCCATCTTTAATTATACCGATCGAATCAGAATCACTTTCTGAGTTGATTTAACAATGTCCGTCCGTCCGTCCGTCCGTCCGTCCGTCTGTGTGTCCATGTAAAGCTTGTAATCAAACTGCAGGTCGCAAATATGAATATATTTTGACGAAATTTGGTATATAAGCTTTTATCGGCCATGGGATGAACGCTATTGAAATTGGTGAGAATCGGTCCATGTTCAGACCTAGCCCCCATACAAATTACCCATATGAAATCGACATAAATTGCCATAAGATCCAAATTGTCATATAGATCTTACTCAAATTGGGTTTATATGCGTTCATTACATCCACTAATGAGTAGTCCAAAAATGATCCCTTTGACCCCATATAGAGCTGCTTCCCGATCTTCACTTAAATCTATTAAAAAACAAAAATATTGCACTGATTCTTCTCAAATTTTGTTTGTACATATTTTTGCAAAATACAAGAGAATTTACCAAACATGATCAGGATCGGTCCATTTTTGGACCTAGTCCCTTTATAGATATAGCATCCGATATGAACTTTTTCATATCTGCAGCCAAAAAAATTAATAAAAATCCCACTCAAATTTGGTTTTTGCTTATTTTCAATATCCAGTTAGTTGGGCCTAAGAGATAGGGTTTCTAAACGCATGGTATAGGGTATCGTATAGTCGGTCTAGACCAACTATAATTTTCTTACTTGTTTTATTATTAAGTCAAACATAGTCAGCCAAATTCTAAACAAAAAATGGTGCTTTTTAAAATGTTTGTATGGGGAACCCCCCTGCGGCCACTGGCACATGCATGGGTGGTTCGGCCCTCCAAAGTTAGTCGGGGTCGATCATAGACTCGATTGGGACATTCTAAATGGGTCAAAGTAAGAAAGACATATAGATAGGTCAAAAGTCGGGACATCAGAATTCGTTTTAGAGGTATGGTTCCTTGGCCAAAGTTTCTTATTTTGATCCCTAGAATACAATTTTCCTTGTCACTTGGGCTATTTTTAAATTGACCCGCCCTAATGCATATATAAATTAAAGACAAAATTTTAGTGATTATATTCATTAATTAAAAATCTTCGATATTGTAAAGCAATTATAATATAATTGACTAAAATTTCCCAATTAAAAAGCACGCCATTTAAAATGCTGATAAAGTTTTCTTCCGATATTGTGGTTGATCTAAGCAGTTACAACCTGAAACTATTAAAAATAGGGCATATGCAAACAAAGTGTTGAATATTTTCGATTTCCTTACAGTTAGATAGGGAGCATATTCTCGAGTTACTTCTTTAAAACCGTGTGCTAACTATACGTTAGAGATTAACTGTGTGGATTTTTAAGTAAATTTCTCTGGCAGATTTTTTTTTCTACAAAGAACTTTTTTTTGCGGATTGCGAGAAAAATTAGTTTTTTCGAGAAATCTTCAGTAAATGTACTCTTTCTAAATACTTTGTGTCAATTTATAAAATGTTATATTTTATCTTAATAGCCAAGGGTTCCGGAAAAAATAATATGACCCTTTAACCCTTTTGGATTTGGGGTCACATATGACAATACAATTTATTAAAAAATTTCAATATTTTGTAAGTGTGGTTGAATTTTTGGATGTGATGTTTAAAAACCTGGAATAAATTCCAAACATTGAATTTTGGCATAATAAAAAAAACGAAGTACCTAAAAATAATTTGTTGTTCTAGTAAACTAAATAAAAACCTTACTTACCGTTTTGTTCTCCTATGGTTAAAATGATCCAAAATTCAGTAGTATTTGCAAAATAAATGAATTTTTAGACTTAATCGAGTTATGCAGCTTGGGGTCATTTGTTGCGCCAAGTCCAAATGGTGTAATGACGTCAAATTATAAAATCGTCGTAACCATAAAATCATAAAAATCGGTAAAATATAGCACAATTTTATTTCCGAACCCATAGTTTACTAGAACAATTAATTTATTTAAATATGCCAGAATTCATAGTTTGGGCTCGGCAAGGAACGAGTTAACGTTGTTCGATTTATTCCAAATTTTTAGCGTGAAAGACTTGCATATTTGGTTATTATATTTTAAGCGTCACTTCTTAAAATTCATCAGCACTTACAAATTATTTAATTCTTTTTTAATAAATTGTCTTTCATTAGCTTGGAGTCATATGCGACACCAAGTCCAAAAGGTTTAATGGGGTCATATAATTTTTTCCCAAACCGTAAGCTATTTATATAAAATATAACATTAAACAGTAGAAAACTGCTAAATTTTTGATACAAATCGTTTAGAAAGAGTACATTTACTGAATATTTTTCACAAAAAACTAATTTTTCTCGAAATGCGCAAAACAAATTTTTTGTAAAAAAAGTTCTTTGTAAAAAAAAAAATCTGGCAGAGTAATTTAATTAAAAATTCACATAGTAAATTTTTAACATATATCTAACAATAGCTAAAAGTGCCAGATCATTTTTTTTTTTAAATTTTGATTGAGAAAATTTTTTTTAAACCTAAAATAGGAGTTTTCAAAATTTTATCAAACAAATTTTCCATTTTTGGTCTCATTTCGCAAAAGGTTCATAAAGTGGTAAGAAAACAATACTTCATATCTGACTACCCATAAGTATAGAGACCAAAAAGAGGTTATGACTTTAATCAATTTTTTAAATTTGAAAAACTGTTCATCACATTTCATGACCTAGAGTTTTTTTTTGGCACAAAAGTGGTCTGGGGCATTTGTCATTTCTTGGCGAGTTTTTATTTAGTTTTAAAGTTATAAAGTTTTTGGGTAATACAATTTAGTACTAATGTCAATTGGTATAACATCGTGTCGGAAAAAATGAAACTGGAACGAAATTTTCGGAACAACTGTAAAAAAGTCATATTTTTCCCATATAAACATACTTAAAATTTTGATTGAGCCAAAACTTTGCCTTTCTCATTTTTTTCGTTATTCGCACATTTCTAGGGGATGAGATTTTAAATTCGAATACCTTTTTTCCCCTCTATATAATGAGAAACGACCCCAATGTACATAGTTTCAGAAAAATTGTTGGCATAGTACTCGAGATATTATGTGTTAAAATTAAATGTTAAAACTAAGGTTTCAACAAGTGAATTCTACAACAAAATCTGGGATTTGAGGCATCAAAAGTGCACCTAAAATTTCGCTGCTGATCATAGGACACTATTTGAAATCAAACAAGTAAAAAATTATAGTCTAGATCGACTATGCGATACCCTATACCATGCGTTTAGAGACCCTATCACTTAGGTCCAACTAATTAGATATCGAAAATAAGCACAAACGAAATAATTATTCCTTCGGACATGAAAAAGTTCATAGCGGATGCTATATTTATATGGGGATCAGTTCGAAAAATGGATCAAATAAAGAATTCCATTCACAGACGTGCACTCTTATTAGCTCACCATTTACTTCAATGTGTGGCGCTAAAATAAAACTCCCCACATGCAGTGTTGAACAGTGTAATCGACAACCTTTCGATGATTTTTTGAAGTTTTATAAAAAAAATCCTTTTATCCCTTAAAATTTATTTAAGCATTTAAAGATAAAAATTTAGTCCAAATTATATTCTAATAATATTCCTTTATGACATTTCCTTGAGTTCTATTTAATTTTTTAATAAAAACACTTGGTCACCTTAAATTTGAACCACTATTGGCTAGTGAAGATTTGTTCAGCTTATGTGTCTTATTATGAGCACATAAAATTTTGCTTCCAAGTAAAATGTTGTATAAGTTTAACAATGTTTCCAAAATCATAAATTTGCATATAACAAACCATATGCATATAAGTAGCATTATACGCTTCAATGAACAAAGAAAACATAATGTGCATGTATATTTTAAGCAAAGTAACTTTTATACGAAACTCTTGATTTTGTTATATCTAGGGATGGGATGAGCAGTTTAATATGCAGGTGTGGATAACACATAAGTTCCAAATTTTAAAAATAAATCTTCGACTGCTAAAACTATTGGATTAACTTAATAATATGCTTCAAGCTAATTTTCTATACTTTGCTTGATTTAATCGCCCGTATTATTGAAATCTGACCATTTCTGTAATAGAGTTCTCTAATAATGTGATGAATATTGCTATTTTGAATATGAAGTTTTTGGCTTACTTCCCATTTCTCCTTATTAGAAGTGTTTCAAATCTGGCCATCTTTGGACCCTTTTCAAAACTCATATTTTAGTTTATCGTTTAGTCGACCTATACCGATTATAACTTCCCTAGTTGTTGTTTATATTAGTCATACAATAGTTATCACAAAGAAAACTCTTTAAATTTGTTTGTTAGTTATTTCTTGTTAGTACAAAAAAAAAAAAAAAAGTTTTAAGAATTTTTGGAAAATAACAAAAAGTTCTAACGAATATGCATGCATTTAAAAACAATTTGATTAAAAATAGTTTTTTGTGAACTAAAAAATATTTTATATTAACATTGGATTATTGAAAAACAAAATTAAAAAAATAATCTAAAACTATTCAGTGATTGTGTTAAAAACTATTGGAATATAAGTATTTATTTTTTAAAGTTTTATGACAAGAATTTTTTATTTTTATTATTTTTTCTTTGGGTACTTTGACAGGTTTTTAAAGACCTATTCCTTTTATTCACTTCTTTAGATTTCCAGAATTCGACCTAAAAACTGAGTGCCATGATTAGCGTCTTAATAAACTCTTACAGGCCTTTGGAATTTATAAATTTTTATCAGAAATTGCAGTTACTCACTTAACATTTATATGTGGAAATTCTAATTAAGGCTGAAAGTATTGGTGGTTTCAGGTCAAACCTTTTTTATGTGATCGTTTAAATATTTTCGAAATCATGCTTATTTAAATTTTTTTTTTTATTTTAATTTATTTATATTTCAAGTACAATACATTTCAAAATTAAGTTGGTCTCAGCACCTTAAAGGCATTATTGAGGCGAGTTGGCAATATAGTCAAATGTACAATTTATAACTCATATTATTAATATATTCACATAATCAATACAAAAAAAATATAATAACTTTAACTTACAAAAGAAGCGTTTCTATGTTTTGAAATAAGATTTGTTTTAAAAAGTGAAATTCTATTCGTGGTTCTTAGACTCACTGGTATTTTATTATACTCATAACCACCCATATATTTAATACGTTGCTTAGTTGTTTCGAGTCTGCATCTTGCTGTTCTCAGATTTTGTTGATTTCTTGTGTTAAAAGTTGATTGATTCCGAACAAGGTTGATAGTATGATAACCAATATTTTGTAACGATTTAAATACATACATTAACAGTTGATATTCGTATAAACCATGGATCGGTAAAATTGATTTGCAAACATCCCTGTAAAGGGATACTGTTGAGAAGGTTACAGGTAAATTATATACTATTTTTAAAGCCTTGTTTTGCATAAATTGTAGTGTTTTTAAAACAGTTGTATGTATACTATCGCCATATAATTCAAATGGCTTTGTATTAGAGCTTGGTATAAAAGTAGCTTTGTCTTTTCATTAAGTTTGTATTTCATTTTATTTAATATTCCAATGACTGGAGAAATTTTCCTTTTGATTTCATATATATGGGAGTCCCAAGCGAGATTACTTTGCAAAGTTACTCCTAAATATTTAACCGAATTAGCTTTGTTCTTTCCGCATTAATTACTAGTTTGTTGAAGCGGGCAAATTCTATTATCAAGGAAACATCTCGTTCCATATAAGTTTTAAAACCAAATCGTATTTATACGGGTAGAAGAGACACATATCATCTGCAAACATATACAATTCGCCATTGAGGTTTAAATTACTTATGTCATTTAAATAAATTGAAAATAGTAAAGGTCCGAGTAAAGGTTGAGGCACACCACACTCAACGCTTAGCATATTACTTTTCGCATTGTTAACTTGCACATACTGCTTCCGTCCCTTTAAATAACTTTCAAACATGTTCAAATCTCTTTCAGTTATACCATAATATTTTAGTTTCTGTATCAATATTTCATGATCTACTAAATCAAAAGCTTTTGTGAAATCCAGGAAGAATCCTGCTACCCCTTTCGAACCCTGGTCCAGTCCATTACCTATATAGTTAATGACATTTGCAACCGCTTCATCGGTACCACAATCTTTTTTAAATCCAAACTGAAATTTGTAAATGTATTTATTATCATCGAAATACTTCTAGAGACTTTGGTAAATAAGTTTTTAAAAATTTTATCAATAATTGACAGAACAGCAACTGGACGAAAATTGTTCACTGTAGATGCATTAGAAATTTTGGAAATCGGAATAATTTTACTTATTTTTAAACAATCCGGAAAATTGGACGAAATTATAATTTTATTAAAAATATTCGTTAAAATAGCTGAAATTATCTGCTTACAAATAACTGCAGACTTTGGTGTAACATTATCATAACCAGTTGATTTTTTAACATTCAAATTATCTATGATATTATCCATATCTGCAATTGAAACAGGTAAAATAGAAAAACGGCTAGAATGTCGAGGTTATGTTCAAAACATATTGCAATTATCACCAGGAAACGTTTTAATTTGTTGCCTCAAATCGCCAACTGACTGTATAAAGTACTGGTTCAGGCTGTCAGCTATCGCCTGTTCATCATAAACTGATACACCTGTAGATGTTAAGAGATTAATGCTCGTTTTCTGCACTCTTCCAAGTAACTTGTTTAAAAAAATTAAAAAAATTTTTAAAAAATTTTTTGTATCCCCATCAATTTTATTCAAATTATCGAAAAAGTAATTATTCCTGGATGTTTTGCAAGCAATTTTTATAATTTTACCAATTTTTTTTTAACAAATTTTCATATAAAACAGATTTTGATTTTCTACGTTTTATTAAAAGTTTACGTTTAAACAATATTAAGTTTAGCAGGTTTTTGTTTATCCACGGAGTTAGCTCAAATCTTAGTTGAGTTTTGTATTTAGTGTTGCTTGTTGAATTAGTAATAGCATTACTTATACAATGTATGAGATTCTCTGTTAACTCTGATGAATTAGCATTTAAATTAACTTCAGCCAAACTACGTTGCAAAAAATCTCCAACCTTGTCGTAATCTCATCGAACTCTGTTAATCTCAATATCTCTGTGGGAAACCAAATTACTCTTCACCTTACAGCATAGCATATTGTGATTTGTTATAGAGCATTCCACAGAATCCACCAGTATTTTTCCAAAGACATTACTAAATACATGGTCAATACATGTAGCACTGCCTGGTCTTGTCACCAAAGAATGGCAGCTGTGGCAGTCATAGTTTAGCAACAAATTTGACAAATGTGAAAAACTAGGATCATGGAGCAAGTCAATATTTGTATCTCCAACTAAAATTTTAGGATTTTGAGTTTGGGATTCCATACATATTTCTAAAGTTTCTAGGAAAATGTTCACCAAACATTTTTGGGATCGATATATAGATACTATTTTCAAGTTTTTGCATTCTATCCTAAAATTATTTATAGAAATTGAAACAATATCTACAAAGCATTCACTTCTACAATACTCTACAGTATACTGCAGTTTATTGCTTAAACTCTATTGTTATTGTTATTGTTTTTAAACTCTATCTTTTAACTCATACTCTCTGTCTGTCTGTCTGTTTGTCTGTCTGCCATGGGTGGACCCCATTCCCCCTTATCCAATTGATTTGAAACTTGGCCCATAGTCTTGTCGTGACCACAGATTAATTTTGGGATAGTCACGCACAGTCACGGAGTGATCTAAATGTCATTTTCCTTATCCGATCGATCTCAAACTTGGTCCATACACTTGCTGTGAAAAAAAGATTAACTTTGACTTAGTCATGCGCAGTAACGCATAGTCACGGACAGTCACGGAGTGACTTCAAATACATTTTCCCTTGTCCGATCGATCTAAATCTTGGTCGATAGACTTGCTGTGAAAAAAGATTAATTTTGACATAGTCACGCGCAGTCACGGAGAGATTAAAACCCCACCTCCCCTCATCCGATAAGTCCGAAACTTTTCCATAGATGTTGTGGCCAAAGATTAGTTTTAAGATAGCCACACACAGTCACGGACAGTCACAGAGATATTCAAAATGCATATGCATAAGGAGAGAAAGAGTTTTAATACAAGTAAGAGTGTTAAATTCGGCTGGGCTGAATCTTTGATACCCTCCACCTTTTTCATTTTTAATTTTCATTTTTTTTTATCATTTTCCATTTTAAGTTTTCAATTTTCATCTTTCGTTTTTCATTTTTAGTTTTTCATTTTTAATTTCTCATTTTCCATATTTCATTTTCCGTTTTCCATTTTCACATTTTGTTTTCCATTTTCGATTTTACATTTTTCATTTTCCATTTTTCAATTTTCATTTTTCGTTTTCAATTTTCCATTTTCCATTTTTCATTTTTCATTTTCCGTTTTCCAATTTTCTTTCATTTTTCATTTTTCATTTTTATATTTTCATTTTTCATTTTCCATATTCCGCTTTTCATTTTTCATTTTTAATTTTTCATTTGCCATTTTTTAATTTAAAATTTTTCATTTTCCATTTTTCTTTTTGCATTTTTCATTTGCTATTTTCCACTTTCCATTTTCCATATTTCATTTTCCATTTTCCATTTATCATATTTCATTTTCCATTTTCCAATTTCAATTTTTCATTTTTAATTTTCCATTTTTAATTTTTCGTTTTCCGTTTTCCATTTTTCATTTTTCATTTTCCATTTTTCATTTTCCAATTTTTCAATTTTAATTTTTCATTTACCATTTTTCAATTTTCATTTTTAATTTTTCATGTTCCATTTTCCATTTTTAATTTTCCCAGTTTCCATTTTCATTTTTCATGTTCAATTTCCATTTTTAATTTTTAATTTTTCATTTTCCCATTTCCATTTTAATTTCTCATTTTTCATTTTCCACTTTTCATATTCCATTTTTTATTTTCATTTTTCATTTTTCATTTTCCATTTTCCATTTTCCTTTTTTCATTTTCATTTTTCATTTTCCATTTTCCATTTTTCACTTTCGATTTTTCATTTCTCACTTTCCAATTTCCATTTTCCATTTATCATTTATCATTTTTCATTTTCCAATTTTCATTTTTCATTCTTCATTTTTCATTTTCCACTTTTCATTTTCCATTTTTCATTTTCCATTTTCCAATTTTAATTTTTCATTTTTCATTTTTCATTTTTCATTTTCCATTTTTCAATTTCAATTTTTCATTTTCCATTTTTAATTTTTCATTTTCCACTTTTCATTTTTCATTTTCCATTTTTCATTTTTAATTTTTAATTTTTCATTTTTAATTTTTCATTTTTCATTTTTAATTTTTCATTTTTCATTTTCCCATTTCCATTTTAATTTTTCATTTTCCACTTTTAATTTTTCATTTTCATTTTTCATTTTTCATTTTTCATTTTTCATTTTTCATTTTTAATTTTTCATTTTCCATTTTCATTTTTTCATTTTCATTTTTCATTTTCCATTTTTCACTTTCCATTTTTCATATCCCATTTTCCAATTTCCATTTTCCATTTATCATTTATCATTTTTCATTTTCCATTTTCCAATTTTCATTATTCATTTTTCATTTTTCATTTTCCATTTTTCATTTTTCATTTTTCATTTTTCAATTTCCATTTTTCAATTTCAATTTTTCATTTTCCATTTTCCATTTTTAATTTTTCATTTTCCACTTTTCATTTTCCATTTTTCATTTTCCATTTTTCATTTTCCATTTTTCATTTTTAATTTTTCATTTTTCATTTTTAAATTTTCATTTTTCATTTTTCATTTTTCATTTTCCATTTTCCATTTTTCATTTTTAATTTTTCATTTTTCAGTTTCCAATTTTCAATTTTCAATTTTCAGTTTTCATTTTCCATTTTCCATTTTTCATTTTCCATTTTTTATTTTTATTAATTTTTAATATTTAATTTTAATGAAAAAAAAAATATGTGGTAAAACTTGCTTAGGCCAATGTGACACGTGCGGTATTAATATACGCACAACTGTAATGACTTCAACAATACGAAGAATTACAACATATACAACATTTCTTAAGAAAAACAACAAACACACTGAACAATTTTATTTTTTCAAGAGTTTTATCAAAGTTTCATTCATAGCTCATGAACATTTCGACCGATTTTGACGATTTTAAACAGCAACTCCGTGGGGATGTTAGTAAACGATGTTATACAAAAACGAATGGTCTAGCTTAGTTATTGACGGCGTGATCGTGATTTCCACAGACAGACGGACAGACGGTCATCGGTAAATCAACTTCCCTTGTTAAAGGGATCAAGAAAATATATTTTTTTGGGGTCTCAGGAATTTATTTCGATGTGTTAAAAACGGAATGACAAACCTATATATACCCTCTGCCACTGAGGTGTGGAGTGTATAAAAAACTTTGTTTTTATGGGTTAGATTATTAATTAATATCAGATGTTATTAGAATTAACAAATTCCCTGTTAGTTGTTTATAAAAACTAGCACCACTATAGAGTAGTGTATAGTGCCAAAAAAGAGTGATAAACGTTCGAAGTTTGAATTGCAGCGTTGCCCTTGTATTTGGGTACAGTAGTGTGTGTCAGAAATGCAACAGGCATAAAAAATTAGAAATTTCTATCTTTTCTATTATAGATTTTCTTTAACGTTGGGACTACTATTTGCCAGATTTTCTAATTGGCTGTTTTCGGAAAATCCGAAATTCTGTAAATTTTCATATAAAATTTCCAACATTTTCAATTTGTGCCCAGAAATGGGTTAAAGCAAAATTTTATTATGTAGGTAAAATAGTTTTATGCTTTAAAAACCAAAACAAAAAAGCAATGTTTGTACTTAAAACATCATGGCCTTTGTAACTTGAATATATAAGCCGTGTCCTTGAACATTTGCACGCAGATATACACAAACACACTTATCAGGGGGTTTATATTGAAAATGGAACATGTTAAATGGAATTTTTAACATGAACTTACATTCAATATAAACATAATAAATTAAGTTCTCATGGTATAGTTGTTTTGTTAGTACGAACGTGTGTAAGCTGAAGAAATATAACACATGTGTGAGTAAATGAAACAAAAAGGATGATTGAGATTCCAAACATACGTTAGCATAAATATATCGAACATACTCATACACAAAATATACAATATTTTATTAAACTTAAGCACGCAATTCAGAAGGACCAGCAAAAAAAAAACTATATATACTTTACAGTATGTTTTAGTACTGGAGTTAACAACCTTTAAGTAATATTATACACTTTACAGTTATTCGAACCAAAACATTGAATAAGTAAATAAAAAAGTTATTCGCTTTAGAAAATTGGCATAAAAATATGTAATATGAGTGAAATGTGGAAAGAAATACACAGTTCTGTCTATAAATTTATATCCCAAATTTATATATAGATGACCGATTAATGTTCACTTCTAGCCTTTTTCCACGATTTTTCAACGCTCTACTTTTCCCTAAAATCTATATTATCAGGGGATTGCACGTCTCATTTTTTTTTTATATTTTTTTAAAGGTTATTTTAACAAAATTTTTTTGCTATATATGCGGCATTTCATGTCAAGTGATCCAACTTTTAAAACCGATATCTTCCGATCGGGATGAAATTTTCAGCAAGGTTAATCTTACTGGATAGTAGCTTAGACACAATTTTTCAACAAGATCGGTCCAGAACTCTCTGAGTTAGATGAGGTCAAAATTTTACATTTTGACCAAACAGGTGTTTTTTCCTCATCCGTGTAACTTTTTACCTATTGCTCTTAGCAAAATTCGTCCCAAATAGTTTAGATAGCAATTTCTTCAGTCTTTCGGAAAAAATTTTTTGATTTTTTTTTTTTCAAAATCAAAATTATTTTGATTTTTTTCAAAAAAAGAAAATTTTTTCGGCTCAAAAGAAAGTTTAGGTTTTTTCTTTAAGAGCTTTTTGGTTGCTTACTGGGATGAGAGTGGGATATATATCAAAAAAAATGTTTTGTAACTCAAGACCACGGTTTTTCAATTTTTAGCATGTGCGTTAATTTGCATTTTTTTCCTATTAGTGTGTAAGTGTTTCCAAAACCTTGAAAATAAAGCATATATTGAGAAACTAAATAAATTAACCTTTCCGACGGTATGTAACATACCTAACTAAAATTTCATACTTTCGATACTGTAATACCCGCAATATGTTAACCTCAGGAAAAAAATCAATTTTTTTCTTTAGAAATGTTGAAAAATTATTTTTGTTTAATTATTTGTAATAATAATTTGTAATTATTATGTAATAATAATAATAAAAATAAAAAAAATAAATAATTTAATAAAATTTAATCTTAATCACATTAGATCCATACATAACAATTTTTTTACTTAATTTATTGTTGTAGCTGAAGTAAAGGGTCCGCCAAATAACATATTTTTTTGAAAATGCTATAAAAAAGAAACTACTAAATATTATCTTAAATTTCTTTTTTTATTTGAAAGTGCAATCCTTCCGGTTAATAATGGAAAATCATTTCATTCAAATTGCTGCCTCGGCTGGCCATGCAGTAGCCTACACGTTCGGTCCAATTTTTAAACACGTTATCGATCGTGTGCAGTTGTATTTCACCAATGGCTTCACGAATATTGTCCTTTAAAGCGTCAATTGTCTCTGGCTTGTTGGCGTAACACTTGTATTTGAGGGCACCCCACAAATAATAGTCCAACGGTGTCAAATCGCAGCTCCGAGGTGGCCAAACGATATCAGCTCTGCGGCTGATAATGCGATCTTCAAAAACAGGGCGCCAAACATCGAGTGTAGCTTCGGCTGTGTGGCAAGTAGCGCCGTCCTGTTGAAACCAAATGTTGCCAATATCCTGCTCTTCAATTTTTGTGAACAAAAGTTCGTTCAACATGGCCCGATAACGATCGCCATTGACTGTAACGGCCACTCCTTGCTCATTTTCGAAGAAAAATGGCCCAATTATGCCTCTGGACCAAAATCCGCACCAAACAGTGACTCGTTTTGGGTGTATCGGCTTTTCAATGTATGCGTGCGGGTTTTCTGTGCCCCAAATGCGACAATCTAGCTTGTTTACATACCCGCCAAGATCAAATGAGCTTCAACTGAAAAGATAATTTATTTTGGCAAAATCTTCTGTAAGCCGATCGCAGGCTTAGCGAAGCGAAAACGCATTGGATGGTCAGTTGGCTTCAACTCCTGAACCAATTGGACTTTGTATGGCATCATACCAACGTCTTTATGCAAAATTCGTCTCAATGATGCCTCCGAAATGTTCAATTTTAAGAACGACGGTGAATTGACGTTGATGGCGCTTCACGCACACTTTCTGCCACATCAGCAATATTCTCGGGTATACGCACTGTTTTTGGCTTTTCACGCTTTGGTTTATCGATGAGGATGCCAGTTTCTTTCACTTTTTTCACAAGATAACGAACATACGGAGCTGATGGTGCTTCTCTTCTTCCAAAATCCGTACGCAATTTTCGCACACATTCTGCAACATTACCAAGATTTTCAAAGTAATGTCGCAATATTTCCCAGCGTTGCTCAATTATCTGTCAAATCAGACATGAGCTAAGTGTTACCATTCGCGAAATAAGGACTAGTTGAAAAAAAAAAAACGTTAGATGGCGAACACTTAATTTAAGTTTTGTACATTTTTAAGTACCCAGTCTTTCGTTTAGCTTATATATCGCCTTTATTTGCTGCTTTTTTGCCAATCTTTTCTTGGCGTTAGTAGGTTCAGCTGTTACTTAAACTGAAGTTGAAGGAAATCAACTTAAAGTGCTTAACAGATGACTCGCCAGAAGATTTACACGAATATCACGATTGCCTTAAATTGACTATGTGGCCTAATGCAATAACTTCTTGCCACTTAAGTGAAGTTCAAATTGCCCGGAAACCACATTCGTCAAAGAGAATTTAATCAGCTCTTTTGATCGCGTATATATTAAGTAGGTGAAATTTGAATCTTGGATTTAAACTGACAGACGCACATTGAAAACAATAAATGTAGATGATTTTTGGAAGAAATGTGTACGGGATTACTAAACTTGAGAACCCATGACTTTTTAGTCAAAGAGCAATGGTCATTCTTCAATGATTTGAAGATACATTTGAAGTCTGGTGATTTCGGTATTTCGCATGATTTCGCAGAAATCTATAAATATATTCTTCAGGATGCCATACAAACTTTCTACTTCAGTAACGACTAAGCAACTATATTCACAGTAGTGAAAAAGAGGAACACAAAAGTGTAGCGATCATATCCCACGATTTAAAACATGATACCATTGCAGTTTATGAGTACCAGAAGATAATTCTGAAATAACTAAAATCTAAATTTACAGTAGAGAAGGCATACTAAGTTTCGGATGTAACTCGTCAAGTATAGCCTCCACTACTCTCATCAAGATCGCATCTTAGATGAATCATTGTAAAGAAACTAAAATAATTTTTGGTAGCAAAGAGGATCATGAGAAAATATTGAAAACACTGAATAACCATAACAATCGATGGCACCGCTCAGTACCATGCTTTTATACCGCTTGTCGATGGAAGACCAAAGTTTTCTGTCTCCACTCAATGCGAGTTCTTTCTAAAGCCAAAAAAAGAAACCAGCAGCGAAATCAACAGCTGAACCTAGTAATGCCAGGAAAAGATTGAAAAAAAAGCAGCAAATAAAGGCGATTAATAAGCTGGATGAAAGACTGGGTATTTAAAAATTTGCAAAACTTAAATACTTCATCAGCTACAATAAGTTAATTAAAACAAGTAAGAAAATTATAGTCGGTCTAGCCCGACTACACGATACCCTATATCATGGTTAAGAGACCCTATCTCTTCGGTCCAACTAATTGAATATAGCAAACAGGCATAAACCAAATTTGAGTGTCATTTTTATTAATTTTTTTCGATGCAGATATGAAAAAGTTCATATCGGATACTATATTTATATGGGGACTAGGTCGAAAAATGGACCGATCCTGACCATATTTGGTATAATCACTTATACTTTGAGAAAATATATACAAACCTAATTTCGAGAAAATTCTGAGCAATACTTTTGTTTTTTGATAGATTTAAGTGAAGATCGGGAAGCAGTTCTATATGGGGCCTATGACTAAGAATTTTCCTATAGGGGGTAATTTTGAATTACTGATTATTGGATGTAATAAATACATACAAACCCAATTTGACTGAGATCTATATGATAATTTGGAACTTATGGAAATATATGTCCATTTCATAGGGGTCATATTTCCGACCCGTAGTTTGATTACAAGATTTACATGGACACTCAGACGGACGGACGGTAGGACGGACGGACGGACATGGCTATTTCGACTTAGAAAGTGATTCTGAGTCGATCGGTATAATTAAAGATGAGTCTACGATGAATATTTTTGGTTGTTACAAACAGCAGCACAAAGTCATTATACCCAAACCAGATAGTGGTATAGGGTATAAAAATAGTAATGTTATAAATGGACCTAATGTCATTACGATAAAATTTTATTAAATTCTTTATTTTTTAATTTTATTATTATTATTATATATTAATTTAATTATTATTACAAATAAACCACGCACCATTTAAATAAAATAAAAATTGTTTTACAACATTTCTATAGAAAAAAAGTGATTTTTTTTCCTGAGGTTAACATATTGCTGGTATTACTGTATTGAAGGTATGAAATTTTAGTTAGGTATGTTACATACCATCGGAAAGGTTGACTTATATAGTTTCGCAGTGTATGCCTTATTTTTAAGGTTTTGGAAACATTTGCACACTAATAGGAAAAATTCAAATTAGTGCACTTGCTAAAAATTGAAAAACCGTTGTCTTGAGTTACAAAATTTTTTTTTGATAGATATCCCACTAAACGACCAAAAAGCTCTTAAAGGAAAAACCTAAGCTTTCTGTTGAGCCCAAAAAAAAAATTTCTTTTTAGTAAAAAAGACCAAAAAATTTTTGATTTTGAAAAAAAAGTCAAAAAAAATTTTTTGCAATTTTTTTTTCCGAAAGACTGAAGAAATTTTGTTAAGAACAATAGGTAAAAAGTTACTTGAATGAGAAAAAACACCTGTTTGGTCAAAATGTCAAATTTTGAACCCCTCTAACTCAGAGAGTTCTGAACCCATCTTGTTGAAAAACCTTGGTGAAAATTTCATTCCGATCGGAGGACATCGGTTTTATAAGTTGGATCACTTGACATGAAACGCCCATATACATATGTATATATACTAGCAGTATTCCCGCTACGTTATTAGCGTAATTAATATATTAATTATTTAAAGTATAAGGATAATTAAAAACAATAATAAATATAGTGTGAGTGATAAAATGATGGAAACTTTTAACAAAATATATTTTTGACGGCTTGGATGGAAACTACCAAAAAAATTTATCATATAATTAAAAACTTTTATAAATTTAAACATTTGTATGTTTTATTTAACAAAGAAAATATATTAATATAACCTCAGAAAAAAATAACAAACCTTTAAGATATTCATTTGTATGTTGGAAAACAAAGCACTGTGGAAAAAATGATGATCATGACAGTGGATGATTCTTTTAACGAACGATTGTATTAGGTTATTACAGTAAAACCCTCAACGCGTTTGCTCCGTTTAAATATCTAATTTTTTCGCCAATACTATTTACCAACAGTATTCTAATTCGAGTATTCTTTAGCAAGATTAATGCTAGCCAGACGAGTTTTCTCTGATATCACAGAACGATAACTTCCAAGATCAGCCTCAAGTGCTTGTCAGGAAACAATTCGACCACATAGTTTTACTTTTAAATTGTTGATGACTTACTTAAGTAGCATTTTTGGGCATTTTTAAAATATTATTCTTACAACTGTTATTTTGCTTATGACCTGCACTAAAATCGTCTATTATTTTTGTTTTATTCTTAACACTTCACAAAACTTCATTTTTGCCATTGTTTCGTAATAATTGAAGAAAAACATCAGAATATATAAATATTTAAATAACGGTTAAGATTTTTCACATTTTCTTTCAAGCCATCTTTTATTTTTATTGTCTTGATCAACTCCGGTGAAGAAGTTTAAAAGATTTGACTGCTTTGGCATCACTAAATACTATATGAAATTTGATTTTGAAAAGAACCGCAGATATAAATATCTAAAAATTTATGTGATTTTTTTTTTATAATTTGTAATGGCGCTTGCATTAACTTTCGAAAATTTTTCTTATCAAAATGTTTTCAAATATATTGACTAATAAATTGCTTGGTGAATACAACGCCATCTCTGAACTTATTAATACCTTGTTTACGTAGTGTGCTCTTGACGCTTACGTTTTTTTTTATTTTCTCCCCTTTATACTTTACTATTATTCTGGAAATACAATGTTATTTGATCAAATATGCTAAATATACTTTACTTTAATTCTGGAAATACAATGTTATTTGATCAAATACGCTAAATCATGCTTAGGAATACGAGTTTACATGCAACGAAAAGACAAAAATCTCTGCCAATTTTAATTCATACAACCTGCGGTGAAAGAGCTAGTAAGCCAGTGTAAAAAAAAAACATAAGTTTTCATAAATCCAATATAAACGCTAAATAAAGTTATATAAGAAAAAAAAGGGAAGCAAAAACTATATTTGCCTTCAAGTTTGTGTAATAATTCTTATATTATATTTAATTCAATAACCCATAGTAATTTGGGACGAAATATACACCAAAATTCGTATTAACAACAATTAAATGTGAGTATTCTACGTCTTCCTCTACATTACAAATAAGGTGGTTTCATTCTCCTAACAAAAGAACCTTGCATTTTTTTTTCTGTTATCCATAACAGCATTGGCCAGATTATTTATTCTACTGCTGTGGAATGCCTTTTTGTCAGGGTACATTTTGGTAACTTCAGCACCAACCAACATTTAATTTTACAGAAGAACTACCAGGTATGGTTAACTGACTAAATCCGAGGTTTCATTCAAATCAATAGACAAATGCTCAATTTATAGATTGTAGAACAGAGATCACTTTGCTTTGGACATTTAACTACTCTCCAGTTGTTTCCACATTCATCCCTCTGATGCCATCTCTAATGGTAACATTAAATAAAAATAACAATTTATTTAGAACAAATTTTTTTTCTCATACAACTTTTAATTTGTATAGATTTGGCATCTTGTGTTCAGTAACAACAAAAAAAAAAAAATATAGCTAAGGTTATAATACTATAATACATCATAAACGAGCCTAGAAGAACAGCAAAAACTAAAAAAAGGAAAAAACAGTCGCTTGTGTTATTTTGGAAGTTTATCGCAAGTGTTAAAAGTCATACGGCAGCAGTTCACACAAGGCTTAAAACAGATCCGTGCATCGAGTCACTACTCCTAAACCAATTTTTTTTTTTACGAAAAACACATTAATATAAGCTACGGGGAAGAAAACATTGTCGTAAGGGAAAAAAACCAAAAAAAAAATCTTTTTGAAAATAAACCAGAAAAGAATAATAACAAACACTAGTGTCAGTAAGGTGTGAAAAGAATGTATTTGCAAAAAAAAAAAAAAAAAAAAAAAAAAAACAGAAAAAAGAATATCATAAACCCAAAGCACTTAATAATTAGTGATTCCTAAATTTTTACTTTTTCATGATTATAACTATTTTCATTTCAATTTGCGGTATCGTGATTTAAATTTTTTTTTATTTAGTTTTTTTTTTGTAACCAAAGCAAAGTTCATACAACATACATTGTTTCATATATATTGATCAATGAACGTTCGCTTATGACAATAACTGTCCTGTTGCTATGAATTAAACTAACAGCGATCTTGTGTGAGGCATGTATGAGCTATGTATTGGTTAACAATTCGCTGTAGAAATTGCATTTAATAATACATTACAATGAGAGAGGAAAAGAAAAGGAGTCTAAACTATTTAAAACAATTGAAAATACCAAGTACATTCTCTTAAGTCAATGTTTCAGAAATTAATTGGTTATACGTTACGACTATGTTGCTAAACATTCACTAGCAACATTTCTTAATAAAGAGAACCTACAAAATAAAATATTTTTCAACAGCCCAAAAAGAAATACCTGCATCGAAAGATCTTTCGACGAGGGGGCAACGTAAATACCCGTTAATGTAAGTGTATTATAATCTCATTTATTATTTTATATATTTTTTTGTGGTGCGCGAGAGAACGCGTAACAATTATATACATTTTTTTATTCGTTCTTTTTCATCTGTTCTCTTGGATGGATATTCGAACTTATTTAATTTATAAAGTATGAATATTTGTTTTTGGGTGACCAGATAAAGTTCTCTTTTTAATAAAGCTTTTTTTTGAACTATTTCTACCATGCTATAAATTATGCATGAGATTGTTATAAATATTTGAACTCCAATTTGATCTCTTTTTGTTATAATTTTGAAATATGATTAATACAAAGGAAATAAAAACATTAAAATTATAAGCATAATTGAGACACAACCAGTAAAATTTTTATTTTAATATTATTTTTTTTCTTTCTATCTTTAATTTCGTTCATTATTATTTAAACATATATCATAAATCATTTAGACTTAAACATATACTTTTCCCTTACTTTTACTCACCTACCTAACTTTGGTTTGTTTCAAAATTTATTAATATACTAAATGAAACTTATCTCCATATGTCCAGCTAAGATAGATATTGAGAATAGTGTTAAAACTTGAATTAAACTTTAGTAACACAATTAAATGAATTTGTTAATGTTTCAATAAAATCACTATGAGTTCGGTCTAAACAATAAAATATTCTGTTTGATTTTAAGCTAAGGTGAACCAAGCGGTTATAGAACTCGAAATTGGGATCATTATTTATATATTTGTTTTGGAATGTAGTGTTTTATTTTGATCATGGCTGGAAGGGCTATATACGATAATAGTAACACCTTGTATCGTTATTCAAACTTATTTTTGTGTTGGTATTTTTTTTTCCTTACTTACTTTTCCTCAATCCTTCTATTACCTATCGATTTCCTCTTCGTTACCAATTGCACGCTCTTCAAAATATTTATAAGTAGTATGGTGGTCCTGGGTGTATTGGAGCAATGAACCTCCCCCATTTCGACGAGCAATAAGGCCGGTGGTCGTAGCGTGCCCTGCTTCGGATAATCCCTAACAACAACTTCCACATAACAACAATTTTTACATTATTAGTGATATGGTACAAATTTATTATGATACAAAAAATATATTTTTTTTAGGGTCTCATATTGTAGCTTCTGCATTTGCACTTCGTCTTGGTATAGAAAAATTTTAATGTTAGTTTTTATGTATTGTCGATCTTGTGTTGTAATAATAATTAGTTATTTAAAATTAAAATTAAAAATTTTAATTTAAGAAATTCATTTCAAGTCATGATAAAGCTTGAAAGTTTTATAACAATAAAATGGCATTTGCAGACCAGAACTAATATTTTTATGTTTATATCATAAGCAATAATAAAGATTTAAACAGTTAAATATGTCTATAATATAACTGAAATCATGCATATTTGATGTCATATAAATAAGTTAAGGTAAAAAGTTCATACGGTTCATAGAAATATAAAAATTTATTTTCGCATATATCTCGACGTCTTCATTTGGAAAGGATGCAACTTAAATTTGCGTTTCTTTACACGAGAAGGAAAAAATTTATTAAATTTATACCAACTATTCCTGACCACTTAGTGGTATACGGTATAATGACTTTGAGCAGATAGTTACCAAACGTATTCGAGCTAGAACCATATATTATTAAACCGACCAACTCAGAATCACTTCCTGAGTAGATTAAGCGTCTTCGTAAACCTGGTAATCAAACTACAGAACGCAAATATACATATATTTTGATGAAATTTGGTATATGATTTTCTATCAGCCATAGGACGAAATTGTTGAAAAGTGGTGCATGTTTTGACCCAGTCCCATTAAAATGACCCCCATGAGATCGACTTAAATTGCCATCGGAACCAAACTATCATATAGATCTCAATCAAATTGGGTTTTTGTGTGTTTATTACATCAGTAGTCAAAAAGTAACCCTATAGGACAGTTCTTGGTCATAGCCCCCACCTAAAGCATCTTCCCGATCTTCATTTAAACTTATAAAAAAAAGGAAAAGTTGCAGAGATTTTCCTAAATTCGGTTTGTATATGTTATTGCAAAAAATGTGTTACTTTATCAAATATGGCCAGGATCTGTCCAGTTTTCGACCTAGTCCCCAAATAAATATAGCATCTGATATGAACTTTTTCAGATCTGTAAGCAAAAAAATTAATAAAAATTCCACACAGATATGTTTTCTGCTTTCCAACTAATTGGGTAGTTGGACCTAAGACTATTTTTCTAAAGCATAGCATAGGCTATCAGTCTATAACGACTATATTTTTCATAATTGCTTTTTTCAGAAAATCTATTTTCAAGTTAAAATTTACCAGCTGAAAAGTACCAGTTTTCCAACTTTTTGCCGTTTCTACCCCTAAAGGCTCAAATTAAAACAAATTTTATTCTTATCCGATGTTTGTGTTTTTGGTGTAATCAATTTAATATTACCAAATTCCTTTTTAAGATAAAAACGACCGTTTTTACCCCCCGTATCATCCGAATTTCCAAAAGTTTTCCTCTCATCTGATGTTTATATCTCTAATGGAATCCACATACTATATTTAATATTCTCAAATTCATTTCTATCTCTAGTGGAATCCGAAAACTATAGTTTATACTTCTTCATTTAGAAGATACAAAATGTACACTTTTTGGCCTTTTTGTTGGCGTTTTTCGTCCCCTAGACGTAAGAATTACCAAAAGATTCATACTTTACTAATGCCCACGTATTCGGTGGAGACTGTATAACAAAGTTCATATATATAGCTTAATATGTGCAGAAGTTGCAGAAAGGTACAATTTTTACACACTCTGGCCGTTTTAATTAGTTCTGAGCCCAAATTTGTTTCTCGGATGGAGTGTACACAACAAATATCATATTCCTAGATTAATTTGTTACTATTTTCCCAATTTTTTTCCGTTTTTACCCCGTTAATGTAAGAATTTTTAGAAATCCGTTCTTAGTGGACCTTTACGCAGAGAGGGGAATATACGGTCCAAATTTCAAACTTCTGGATCGAAGTGTTTGGGCTGGGCGATGATGATCATCCTCGCAGCTCTTACAGATAGATTAAAAAACATTTAAAGAAAAAATTTTATGAAAAATAAAATTTTATGAAAAATAAAATTTTTATAAGTTATTTCCTTATGCATTTAAGTTTTGAATAGCTCCATGACTGTGCATGACTGTGTGTGACTATCTTAAAATTAATCTTTGGACACAACAAGTCTATGGACAAAGTTTCAGATCCATCGGATGTGGGGAGGTGGGGTTTTAATCTCTACATGACTGTTAGTCTTTTTTTACAGCAAGTCTATCGACCAAGTTTTAGATAGATCGTGTAATGGAAAATGGGTTTTAAATCACTCCGTGACTGCGCGTGACTATGTCGATGTTGATCATTCTTTACAGCGCAAGTATGTCGACCAAGTTTCAGATCGGTCAGATGAGGGTAAATTACATTTAGATCACTCCGTGACTATGCGTGACAATGCGTGACTGTGCGTAACTAAGTCAAAGGTAATCTTTTTTTCACAGCAAGTGTATGGGCCAAGTTTGAGATCGGTCGGATAAGGGGAAATGACACTAAGATCACTCCGTGACTGTGAGTGCTCACGCGTGACTGTGCGTGACTACCCCAAAATTAATCTGTAGTCACGATAAGACTATGGGCCAAGTTTCAGATCAAATAGATGGGGTCCACCCATGGCAGACAGACAGACAGACAGACAGACAGACAGACAGACAGAGAGTATGAGTTAAAAGAAAGAGCTTAAAAATGTACGAGATGGTGCATATTTGTACATATGGTGAACATCTGCAATGAAATGCCTTTTAAATGGCATATATTTTGTCAAAATCGGATGGTAATTGAAGGTTTAGAATATGTCATACGTAATTGTCTTGCCTATTAATATTGTAGATAAGTAAAAATTTCATAGAGGTATATGGCTAATGGTTAAACCACTAGCAATATGATCCAAAAAGAAATGTTTTATCTTTTTAAGTACATATCGTAAATTAATAAAGACTTTAATAAATGTTAAAATTTGCCTAATTTGCCATACATAAATTCAATCAACATATTTATAGTGCGAACATTTTTTCCATATCATATATTACACCCTATACCACTATGTTATCAGGTAATAATAACTTTGTGCTAATGTTTGTAACAACCAAAAATATTTGACTTAGATCCATCTTTTATTATACCGGTCGACTCAGAATAACTTTCTGAGTTAAACTAACGATGTCGTCATTCCGTTTGTCTGTAAGTCCGTACATATATGTGTCCATATAAACCTTGTAATCAAACTGGCGGTCGCATATGTGAATATATTTCGATGAAATTTAGTATATAAACTTCCATCGCTATTGAAATTGGTGAAAATGGATTTAGGTTCAGACCTAGTCCTTATACAAATGACCCCTAAAAGATCGACTTAAATTGCCATAATATCCAAGTTGTCACATAGATCTTGGTCAAATTTGGTTTGTGTATGTTTATTACCTCCATTAATCCGTAGCCCAAAAATCAAACTTATGGGACTATTCTTAGTCATAGCTCCCATATGAAGCTGATTTCCGATTTCCACTTAAGTCTATAAAAAAAAATTGGAAACTTGGTATGTATATTTTTTCTGCTAAAAATAAGTGACCTTACCAAGTAAGGTCAGGATCGGTCTATTTTTTTGACCTAGTTCCCATAGAAATATAAAAGCCGATATGAAGTTTTTTATATCCGAAGGCAACACAATTAATAATAATACCTCTCAAATTTGGTTTACGTTTATTTTCTATATTTAACTAGTTGGACCTAAGATATAGGGTCTCTAAGCACTTGGTATAGGCTATCATATAGTCGTATATATCTTACTTATTTTTCTTATTGAATTCTGAAAAAATATGACATTAGCAATATTTTTTTTTCGTTTATTGTAGTTTATGTATGTGAAAACAAAACCATTAACATTATTTGACATATTGTTTGCTTGTAAACATCATGTGTTTGGCAAATGCTCAATGAATAAATGCAGACCCCAGAAAATAATATTAATAAATTAATTTAATGACCATTAGAAAGACGAAATAAAAATGTTTATTATATTCTAAAAATTTTATTACGAAGTTTATAAATAATTTATTAGCTCTTTACAATGTATGTGCATAACAATATAAGGAATTTAAATTATTAATGGTAAAATTATAAAAACAAACATGTATATGAATTATAATATGTATGTAACAAATTTTTATGTTCGACAGCAATGTATTTTTAAACCAAAATCTAAATTTATATATTCTAGAATATATGAATAAAACAAAATAATAACCAATTTTGAGTTAGAAAGTTTAGCTTATCAGGAACTAGTTATAGAAGGAGTTTCGAATTGGAGGAAGTTCTGTTATGTGTTAGTTTTGGTTGTAAATCTTTTGTTTTGTGCGTTTTTCATATTCTCGAAGTTCCCCTTATGATGTTTAAGGAAAAAATTTGACATATATAAAGTGCAATTTATGGCACAGATCTGGAGAAAGCCATGTTATTGATTGTCGGTTTGTGGGCGGCTTGGCTCAACATTTTATTTTTTTTAAGTATGTTCACCTAATTTTTTATTTTTGGTTAGGGTGGCTTATTTTCTCACAACTTTCTCAGGGGTCCATTGTTGGGCCACTAATATTTTCATTGAAATCAAATGACCTCCCATCTCAGGTATTTTAACAATTTGTAATGTAAGGATGTACGCGGATGACGTTCAACTTTATACCAGTTGTAGTAGTGCCCTAATCGACCAGTGTATTATCTCTATTAAGCAGCAACTCCATCGTATTTATACACGGCCAATGGCAAATGGTTTAGAGATAAATCCGAAAAAATCTAAATGCATTGTAATTCAAAAGCGACTTGCCAAACTAAATATTGTATCTAATATATTTATAAATAATCAGAAAATTGAAATAGTAAAATCTGCTAAAAATCTACGTATATTTTTTAATGACACATACATTACCTATGATTGTGGTCGTACTTTCTCTAAGACCAGAACACTTTGGCAAATCCAGCATTGTACACCTATGAAAATAAGAATCATATTTGCCAAAATCTCTCTGATGCCCGTTTTACTGTATGGTTGTCAGCTATTTGCTAAATGTGATACAATTAGTAAAAAGAAATTGAACTTTGTATTTAACAACATAATCCGATACGTGTATGAACTTAATAGGCGTTCTAGCGTATTTTTGTTTGCATCGCAGCTATATGGGCTTTCTTTAAATATTGTTTTAAATATAAGAGTTTTAGTTTTTTTTACATAAAATAGTATGTACCCACAAACCAGATCATCTGTACGGCAAATTTTATATTTCAGATGTAAGCAGAGGAAAAAGAATTAGATCATTTAGATATAAAAGTTTAATATCGGAGTGGCATTTCTAAATATTCGCAATATCTCTCAGGAATTCTTTACCCCATAGCTCTCAAATTTTAAATAACACACGAAAATTTAAAGAAAATATTTTTAAACTGTTTTCGGTATAGCTATTTGAAACATTACATATTCAGCCCAATTACGAATATTCTCAAGGTATTTCTTTCTCACGGAAAATACTTTTTCACGAGAAAAAAATCCTCCAATTATAAATTCCGCGTGAACAAAAAAAATAATAAGTTGCATCATTGACAATTAATTTTCTATTTTTTTTGTGTGTGCAAACAAAAATAAAGTTATTTTAAAAATGAATAGCATAGCTATGATGCGAGCACTCATGTAGGAAATTGGTGTTTTAGAACAACAACAACGAAATAGCTAAAGGATTGCTAGAAGTCAATTGCGGGCTGAATCTATGGAAAACACAATCAATACCTGAATTGGCGCTCATTAAAGTTAACAAAAGTTGAAGTTTGGCTTTATTTGTGGTCTTCAGCCTACACGATTAGTAGTAGTAGTAGTAGTAGTAGTAATTCTTTATTGCAAAATGTTTTTGTTTTGTTTTTTCTAAATAACATTACAAAAAATAAATATCTTAAAGAATATATGGCTGGGACTATGTCGTTAGCCGGTAAAAAGAGATTTTTTTACATATATTATAAAATTTATTATTGTATTCAAATATTAGCGTTTTACGATAATATAGAGCATTGATTATGTATTGAAGTACACACCGCCTGTTGTTTTCACCATTTAAAATTCTAATTTATTCTTCCTCTGATATTGTTGTTTTTCGAAACCAATACTGTCGAAAGTTGTTTAAAACGGGACATTTACCAATGAAGTGTTGTATATTTTCAATTTCTTTCGTATTACACAGTGAGCAGCGTTTTTCGATTCTTCTTGAATAGCGAGATCCATTAAGTTCGATTACGTCACAGCGTGCCTTGTATATCCACATGATATTAGTCTGATTGTTGTTTTGATGGAAATATAGATATAGATGCCTACAAGATTAATAAAATATTAATTTTTTTAATTAAATTTTGTTTTATGAAATTAATTCGTACATTTTTATATAAACTCCAGTCTGTTTTGCAAAGGAAATTTCTTGAGGGAAAAAACCAAATTCAATTTGAAAATAACCACTTTTTTCCCATCGAATTTTTTTCGAAGGAATTTCTATTCATAATAGGAGAAAAGGGAGAAGTGAGAAATTTCATGCGGAATTTTTGTTTAGAGTTGGGCTGATTATGTGATATTATAATACATTTGATTAAATTAAACTTCAAATATTTCAATTCTATTTTTATCGTTAATCTTAATTGTCTTTTTGTATATTATATAAAGAAAATTTATAATTAGTTATTAAGTTATTAATTTTTTATTGATTTTATTATTTTCGATATAATCCGTTCCTACTGCAAACTAATGCCGTTTTCTTTTCTGACAAAAAATGTAGCACTTTTTTTTGCCATCTTTTCGAAAAGTGTATTTATTTATATATTCTGAATTAAGAGCAACCTTATCTTATTCATCAATCGAAAGGTCTCAAAGTCGAGCCCTTGTTAATCACAAAAAATTCCAGCCATTGGCTTCTTTCAGGTCATAGTGTGTGAATATTTCCACATTGTTCCCAGCACTTTGAGACCTTTCGATTGATATATAATATAAGGTTGCCCTTAATGCAGAATATATAAAGAATACACTTTTCCAAAAAAGGGGAAAAAAGGGCGACATTTTTTGTCAGAAAACAAAACGGCATAAGTCTTGTGTATGGAGCAATTCTAATAAATAAATAAATAAATCTATACTAATATTATAAAGAGGTAATTTGTGTTTGTTTGTTTGTTTGTTTGTAGGAGGATCTCCGTAACTAGCCATGTGATCTTCCTGAAATTTTCACAGAGTCTTACTGCGGATATGGGAAGTGATATTGGCTATAATTTTTTTAATATTTTTAGTGGGCGTTGCACCTCCCACACAAAGTAATTTTTTTATATCATATACATATATTGAGTACTATGGCAGGGAGAGCTTTGCAAATATGTGTGAGGTCGCCTATTGTTAGTATTAGCAGCCACGCCGGAAATGGGCCGGATCGGAGAAGTGGGCGTGGTACCTTCCATACAAGTAATAATTCAATGTTATATATCTCGAGTACTATGATAGAGAGAGCTTTTCCAATTTGTCTGATGGCACCTATTATTAATGAGAGCAGTCGGACAAAAAATGGGCAGTATCGAACCAATAGGCATGGCAATTGCCACAGAAATAAAATATAAAATGCCATATATCTGGAGTTCTGTTATAGTGAAAGTCTTGGGACTTTGTGTGAACCCATAAGTTATTCATTTGATTAGTTAGACAAAAAATGGGCGTGATCGGAACAGTGGGCGTGGCACCGCCCGTAAAAAGTAAATATATGATATCAGATAACTGGTAAAGGCTCGACATTTTGCACGAGTCCGTCAGATATTAATGTGAGTAGTCCAATTAAAATTGGGCGGGATGGGATAAGTGGGCGTGGCACCTCCTATATCAAAAATATGATGTACTATGAAAGCAACAGTCTTTTGACAAGTACATTAGTTATCAATGTGATTTGTCGTGGAAAATATATCGTCAAAATCAAAAATCGCCAACACCAAAAATCGCTAAAAATAAAAATTGCCAAGTGATATTTTAAGCTCAAAGCCAATAGTTGAGTGGTGCCAGATCTAAAATTGAAAATCCATGTTCTTCTCATGGGCAGCTACAAGTACCTCCAGGGCAGGAACGCCGAAAAATCTGATAATTGTTGTACCGAATTAAAAAAACAAAAAATATTTTATATCAGCAAGTATCAAAATAAAGGAATCTATATTAATGATCTATACTTAGCATAATAAAGAGGTAATGTGTTTGTTTGTTTGTAGGAGGTAATCTCTGTAACGACTTATCTGATCGTCCTGAAATTTTCACTGATTCTTACTGCTGATATCGGAAGTGCTACAGGCTGTATTATTTTTTAATATTTTTAGTGGGCGTGGCATCTCCCATACAAAGTAAAGTTTTAATATCATATATATTAAGTACTATGGTCATCTATTATTAACGTGAGTAGTCAGAAAAAAAAAATTGGGCGGGATTGGACAAATGCGCATGGCACCCCTATACATATATGATACATATATGATATATATGATACATCTGAATTACTATGTTATTGAGAGCCTTGAGACTTTGCGTGAACCTTTTCATAACAATTCGAAAGTTAGGGGGAGGGGGAGGGTGTAGCGAAGCATACCGGGTTACATCTAGTAAATAAATAAAATTAAATAAATAAATAAAATTAAATATATAATTTCTCAGAAATATTTTCTATTGAAAATGTCTCTATATTTTTTCTATATAAAATATCTCATGTACAATTTTGTATAGAAAATTTCTTCGATATTTTCTTTAGAATTTTTTTTTTTAATTTTTTCATGGAAAATTTCTTTTAAAATAATATCTACAGAAACTTTTTCAGAAAATTGTACATAATTTTCTGAAAAATATAGAAAATTTCTCAGATATTATTTTTATACAGAAATTTACTCAGATTGTATTTACTATAGAAAATTTCCCAAACAATGTTTTCTATAGAAAATTTCTCAGAAAATATTTTCTACAGAAAATTTCTCAGATAATATTTTTTATAAAGAAAATTTCCCAGATAATATTTTCTATAGAAAATAATATCTTCTATAGCATATTTCTCAAAAAATATTTTCTACAGAAAATTTCTCCGAAAATATTTTTTATATAGAAAATATCTCAGACATTGTTTTCTATAGAAAGTATCTCATATTCAATGCCGATCCACACAGTATTCAAAATAATCTAACCTATATAAACAAAGTTTATATTAAAACTCTTTCTTTCCTTATGCATAATGAGTTTTGAATATCTCCATGACTGTGTGTGACTACCTTAAAATTATTCTTTGGCCACAACAAGTCTATGGACAAAGTTTCAAAGTTAATCTTTTTTCTCAGCAAGTCCAAGCAAGACAAAGTTTCAGATCGATCGGATAAGGAAAAATGGCTTCTAAATCACTCCGTGACTGTGAGTGATCATGCTTGACTGTGCGAGACTAAGTCAAAGTTAATCTTTTTTCCACAGCAAGTGTATGGACTAAGTTTCAGATCAACCGGATGAGGGGAAATGACATTTAGATCACTCCGTGACTGTGCGTGACCACGCGTTACTTTGCGTGACTAAGTCAAAATTAATCTGTAGTCACGACAAGACTATGGGTCAAGTTTTAAATCAATTAGATAAGGGGGAATGGGGTCCACCCATGGCAGACAGACAGAGAGTATGAGCTAAAAGAAACCGTTTAATAAATACTAGCAGATTCCGGCCCTCGTTATTCGAGTGCAAATGTTAGGAGATTTTATTTTTTTATTAAATATTGTATGCTAATCAATTATAGCCAATTCACAAATCAACACAAAAAAAAATAATTATTATTACAAACTCATTTACAAATTTAATAAACACAGACATAGCATTGTATAATTTTATGTATGGACTTTAAATGCAATTTACTCAAAATAAAGGAAAAAATTGAAAAATCTGTATATTTGCAAAACGGCTAAAAATAAATACCTTTCAAATAACATACGTTTGGTCAAAATCGGGGTAAAATGGTAGAACAAAATATTAGTCACAAGGAATAGCCTAGCCTATTAATATTATATAACACAAGCAGTTGCTTCTCTTTGATTGGATCCAGTTATCTCTATCATCTCTCTAATGAATATTGCTAACGATTCCGTATACTTTACATTTCCAAAAAAAAAAAACAATCATACGTCACGTACATATTTCATTGATTTCGTTCAAATACTTCCAATTTTCTATCAAATGCTGTTTAACTTCTTAAAAAAAAAAAAAAAAAAAAAAAAAAAAAAAAAAAAAAATTGAAAGAAAAGCAAAAAAGAACCAAAAAATGTTCACTCTATACTGCCAAAACATTATTTTGCTTAATTAAAAGGCAACACCTTTCTGCATTATTTGCCACAATGTTTTACCTCAACAGCTTTATTTAAAAAAAAAAAAAACTGTATAGCAGAGACATGAATATAAAAAAGAACACATAAAAAGAAAGAAAGAAATTTAAAAAAGTATTTACTAACCCCATGATTGTCCTAAAAAAAGAGACACTTAAACGAGCATTAACTTTTCGTTTTATTATCCTATTTTTTTTTTTCTTTATCATATTTGTTTGCTTATTTTTTTTTTTAATTTTTCGGTTTACCACCATGTTCGTAACAAACTGCAACCAACTATCGTTGAAAGCTACAAGACAAAACAAAGGAAACAGTTTCGGAAATGGTTAAAGAAATTAATTGTTATGCATGGAATAATAACAAAGTTTTATATAACAAAAGAAGAAGAAAAAAAAAATATACTTACATTATCTCTAAACGATCAATAACCTGTCTACATAATTTGTGTAGTCTTGTGGAAATTGTTTTTAAACAAGAGAAGTATTCTTGATAACAAACATTGTTTCCGTAGAAATGGAAAGAAAATAAACACAAAGGTTTTTATATTTAAAATAGGAAAAATCCTACGATTTTTATTTATGTAAAATATTACCTTATACACGATTGTAAAGATTTTTGATTTTGCTTGTAAAGCAAACGATGGTTGATCAACGAGTAATATTAATAATTGGTAAAACTAAAAAAGGACCGGGCGACAAACAACGTTTAGAATACCGTTATCGGTTTACTAGTTAGAATCTATGTAAATACTCCATACAATGTTGTATTTAAAGGGGAGCAAAATTGATTCTAACTAGTATTAACCCAAAGAGGGTCGTTGGTACCTAAACATTGCCGGCCAGCTTGCAACACAAAGGGGTGTTGCAACAAAAGGTAAATCCTAGGTTCAAATAAGTATAAATAAATATATATATATAATTTTTATTATTTTTATTTTTTTCTTTTTTTTTTTTTTCTTTTCAAAAAACACTTATAACTATTAGGCCAGTAAGGACCCCTTGATATGTAACAATGGTAACGTAAATTGGGCCAAAAAAAGGACCCCGTAGATATGCAAATGACGGAAGTCAAATTATAAAGTTGGCCAAAAAGGACCACGTAGATATGCAGTATAGTTAGTATGGCGACGAGCCAGATATCACCCAACCAAATATGGTGTATTGTGCCATAGGAAGTCCCGGGTTTGAATAGATTCGCCCTTTAAGAATCTGCGGATTAACTTCCGGACCCAAAACTAACGCTACCCGTCCGGATAGATAAAAAGTAGGGTCTGCTAGCTGGAACCCTTCAAAATGCTCCTTTATAGCATCCGAAATTGACTCCGAAGGAGTCTTCACCCCCCTCATCTCCCTTACCCGAGCGGTCACCGTGATTTCCCGTGCCCGATCGAACCGAGATCCGATTCTGAGGCGGCAAAACATTTTGTCGTCAATCCTCGAAACGGACAGACGCAAGTTCCGCGCCAGAGACTCGCACATGTAGCTGCCACTACAGCAGGAGTCTAAAACCGCTCTTACCGATATGGTTTTCCCAGGAACTATCAGATTGACCTGGAGAGTAGGAGAAACAGTCACCATATGCCTTATAGGCAGTGACGGACCGGCTGACTGTTTTGGACGACGTTCACTTTGATGAACAATCTTTTTCTTTTGAGAGGCGGACGGACGAGAATGGACTGAATGCAGCAGGGAGTTGTGATCTCCCTGACAGAAACGACACTTCGAAGTGCTAGGACACGACTTTGCCATATGAGTTCCGGCCAAACATTTTGAGCAATAGCGATGGAGTATCACCATGCGCAGACGCCGATCCGAACTCATACCCCGAAAGATATTACAGAAGCGTAATGGGTGATGACGTTGACAAACACGACAGACACGTGCCTGCCGATCCTGAACCGCGTTAGACGAGGAATTTTTATTCAAACCCGAGGCTTCCACAACACTCAAATTAGGTTCAAACGTGGACGGTTGTGACGATATAACGTTCGAAGAAGGTGTAGCAGCTGGAGCAGGTGCAACAGGTATTTCCTCAACAGCCGGAGCAACCGCAGGAACGGGAAGTAGAGCTGGTAATGAAATTTCTGAAGGTACAGACTCAGTAACAGGGTCAGCGACCTCCATTGCCTCTTCAAAATCGAGGAGCTCATCTTCAGATAAGTTTGGTACGGCGTCCATATTGCTAGGAAATAATATACGTTAAGAAAATGCGAAAAATTATAAAATTAATGGTAATAGGTCGTTTTACAACCCCGTTAGCCGTGCGCACATCCGCGACCCTAACATGTCCATCCCTGCCGACATAAACTTTAACAACTATGCCCAACCGCCATGCAGTCGATGGTAGTTGTTCATGTCTAACCACGACTAAATCATCTACCTGTATATCGCGTTCCGGAAACTTCCATTTGTACCGTTTATGCAAACTACCCAAATACTCTTCCTTCCATCGGCGGCAAAAATGCTGAGTTAGGGCTTTCATCTTCCGAAACCGATTAATTATACTGATTGGTGAATCAGTAATCGCGGGCTCCGAAGGAGCAAGTATTGGCGAACCTATCAAAAAATGACCAGGTGTCAGCGCGACAGGCTCCGTGGGATTTTCTGTCATCGGATAAAGAGGACGCGAATTCAAACAAGCCTCTATTCTGGCGAGAACTGTAGAAAGTTCTTCAAACGTAAATTTCAAACCTTGGGCTTCCTTTCGAAAGTGAAGCTTGAAACTTTTCACCCCAGCTTCCCACAGACCACCCATATGAGGGGCGCCAGCAGGGATGAATTGCCAAGAAAGAGATTGAAACCCCTAATTTGAAATAATCGCTGAGTGACATTCCAACAGAAAAATTTTAAAATCTCGTTCCAATTCACGAGATGCGCCTACGAAGTTTGTGCCGTTATCAGAGAATATTGTGCTAGGGCAACCACGTCGTGAAACAAATCGTTGAAAGGCGGCTAAAAAGGTAGCCGTAGACAAATCCGAAGTTGCCTCTAAATGAACTGCTTTGGTAGCAAAGCATACAAAAATACAAACATATCCCTTAGTTATTCGACACGCTCTGCCAGTAAAGCTTTTAACCTCAAAGGGACCTGTAAAGTCCACACCAGTGGTTGTAAAAGGCCTGTCAAGAGTTGTTCTCTCAGAAGGAAGAGCTGCCATAATTTGGTTACAAGATCGCTTTCGATCCAGAATGCAACGCTTGCATCGGCTAATAACACCTCGAATTTTAGATTTTAAACGAGGGACCCAATATTCTATGCGAAGTATCCGCAACATCAATTGATTTCCACCATGAATAGAAATCCAATGTACAAACTCGGTCAAAAGCAATGTAAATCGACTCGAGTATGGCAGAATAATGGGATGGCTTTCCGAGTAAGTCAGAGAAGGTGACTTTACCAAACGACCATTGAGTCTCATAACACCACTCTTATCAAGAAATGGATTTAAAGGGACAAGAGAACTCTTTGAACTTAAAGGTTTCGTTTCCGAAAGACACTTATATTCATCGTAAAAATGGTATTTTTGAGCCACAATGGTCAAATGAGTTTTCGCCCTGGTGATCTCCCAATTAGAGAGAGTCTTAGTACGACACAATTGTCTTCCAGACTTATGAGTTTTATGAGAATTATAAAAAAATCTCAAAATATACGAAATGACGCGAAGTGCCCTATCAAAACGCGAAAATCTGTCAAGAATATCAAAATATGTATCTTTCCCTTTATTGTCCGTAAAGAACGAAGCATGAGTCTTAATGACACGAACTTCATAATCGGTTTCCAGACTAGAAAGATCAGTAATATTCCAATGCGTTTTGTCCTGAAGCAGCCAGTGTGGGCCATGCCACCAAAGCGAATGATTGTCCAACTCTGAAGGTGACATACCGCGACTACCCAAATCGGCTGGATTCTCTTCAGACCGAACGTGGTACCAATTATGGTTGCCAACATTTTGTTGAACTTGACACACCCTATTTCTAACAAAAGTGGTCCATGTGCAAGGGTCCTTTTTTAACCAGGACAGAACGATTGTGGAATCAGTCCAACAATAAACTCGTTCGAGCTTAATATCAATTTCACTCAAAACCGTCTGTAAGAGTTCAGAGGCCAAAACCGCACCACAAAGTTCAAGACGCGGTAGTGAAATTGACTTAATAGGAGCCACTTTCGTTTTTGACGAAAGTAAATGGGTTCGAATATCCCCGCATGGAGTAACTATACGAATATAAATCACCCCCGCGTATGCCTTTTCCGAGGCATCCGAAAAAACGTGTAACTCTACAGAGCAATCAGGTGTATAGTTCACCCATCTAGGAATCTGAATGGAATTAACTTCATGATATGAAGCTACAAATTTTTTCCACTCATTTTCCGTAGCAATTGGAAGCAAATCGTCCCAATCGATATGATCTAGCCAAATCTTCTGCATGATCATTTTAGCGACAATAATCACTGGACCCAGCCAACCAACAGGGTCAAATAGTTTCGCGATAATAGACAAAACTTCTCTTTTTGTGTACCCGGTTCTATGTGGAATGGTATTTACTTTAAAATAAAATGCATCCAATTGAGCATTCCACTGGATACCCAACATCTTAGAACTACTTGACTCTACAAAAGTGAGTAGCTTGGCGTCTACTAAATGTTCCGGGGGAATTCCATTCAAAATTTCCCGTTCATTCGATGTCCATTTTCTTAGTTCAAAACAAGCTAAAGATAATGCAGCTGCCAGTTGATCGCGAGCGATCAAAGCAGAAGACACATCGTGAGTTCCCGTTAAAACGTCGTCAACGTACATACACTTCCTAAGAATGTGTGATGCTAACGGGTACTCAGCTTCGCAATCTTCTGCCAATTGCAACAATGTCCGAATGGCAAGATATGGGGCACAATTAACGCCAAAAGTCACTGTCAGTAACTCAAAGTCCGTTACGTTCTCCGTCGGAGAATTTCTAAACAAAACTCGCTGATATGGAGTATGAGCAGGATCGACCCATATTTGCCTGTACATCTGAGTAATGTCACAATTGAAAACGAACCTAAAAAGACGCCATCGAAGAATTAACAAAACCAAATCCGCTTGTAAAGTCGGACCAACATAAAGACAGTCATTTAGACTGTTTCCGTTAGAAGTTTTGTTAGACGCGTTGAAAACCACACGCAATTTGGTAGTTTTCCTTTCCGGTTTAATAACTGGATGATGTGGAAGGTAACAAGAAGAGGAAGACAAAACATTCTCTGAAACTAATTTCATATGACCTAAGTCTAAATACTCCCTAACGACGTCGTCGTACAATTCCTTGACTTCGGGTTTGCGCCGAAGAGAGGATTCAGTCCTAAGATATTGTCCCATAACACTCGATCTAGAAGTTCCCAAAGATAATATCCTCGGAAATTCCGGTTTAAAAGGAAGAGTCACTATATAGCGACCATCAGGACCGCGACGTGTAGTCGATTTATAATTATCCTCACAGAATTTGTCATACGGAGACAGAATGTTCTTCCGAGGAGGTTCCTCGATTTCCCAAAATCTAAGAAGATTTTTGTTAAGATTATCGTCTTCAGAAAAGTCTACCTTAGTCGAATAGACTTGAATTTGTGGTTGAACAACTGGACCAGTAATTATCCATCCGAAAATAGTATTTTGAGCCAATAATGAGCCCAAAATATTTTGGCGGATTTCACCCAGAAGGATTCTAGGATATAAGTCCGCGCCAAGCAAAATATCAACAGGACCACTATCATAAAAGTTGATATCTGCCAAACGTAGATCTGGCAAACTCCTCATTATATGAGCTGGTACCGTGAACGATGGCAAATTACCCGAAATATTCGGTAACACCAAAGCCATAGTTTCCAAAACAATTGATGGGTATAACGATGAACCAATTGTCAGAGAACAAAGTTTTCTCGTTGTAGCTGAGACTGACTGATTTACTCCTGATATCTGTGCATTCGTCGAATGCGTCGGCAGATCTAAACGATTCCGCAAACGCTCAGAAATAAAGGAAGCCTCAGAAGCTGGGTCAATAAGAGCCCGGGCAGGGTACGTAGTACCCAGGTGAGAAATACTCACCATTGCCGTTCCCAAGAGCACAGTCCGCTTCTCTGAGGTATGAAATACCTGACGGTTAGAAGGGGCTGTAGGATTCAATCCACTAGAAGTAGATTTAACGTTAGGATCGGATACCGAAGTATAAACTTGCGGGTCGCAACCGAGATTGCCGCATAGCTCGCATTATTATTCCCAACCGAAGCTGGTAATTCTCGGTGAAGCAATGAATGGTGGCGTTGCTTACACTTGAAACAAGTATAAGTACTGGAACAATTTCTAGCCTCATGTGCCTTTGACAGGCAATTCACACAAAATTTAAATTTTTTCACCGTTGCAAATCGCTCTGCAACGGATAATTTTTTAAAACGCGGACAAGAGCGCAAAAAATGAAATTGGTTCTTACAAAGAACACAAGCAGGCTCTTTTGACGATGACGTTTTTGTCACGTGAGATTTCACTTTCACTTCGGGGGATGATTTCTTCAAAAGGTGAGAACCTTTCAAATCACGCGCACACTCTAAAGTGTCAATTCTTTCCGTCAGAAAGCTATCCAAATCACTCCATTTCGACATTATCTTTTTGTCTTTCACCGTTGATTCCCACTTATCAACGGTAATAGAAGGTAAACGTTGCAGACAAATATAAACGATAATGTGAGATACAAGAGGATCAGTCGTAGCAATATCCAAAACAGACAACCCCGAAAAGAAAGAATCAATACCGCGCTGTAAAGATTTCAGCCCATCGATAGTCTCCTTATCATGGACCGAAAGGTTGAAAAGTGCCCTTAGGTGATGATTCACCGTCAAACGCAGATTCTCATATTTGTCGTTTAGACTTTTCCAAGCTATATCAAACCCACTATTGGTAAGAGGAGCTTTTGAAACAATCTCCTTAGCCTCTCCACTTGTCCTCTCGACCAAATGGCATAACCGTTCAATTTGGCTAAGACGCGAATTCTTTATAACCACAGCTGTGAATAGATCCCTAAAAGTAGGCCATGAAAGAACACTACTATCAAAAACTGGGATATTACACGGTGGAAGAGCCAAACGGTGAAAATCCGGACCATCGTTAACAGAAACCGAGGGATATATTTCAATCTCCTTAGAACTTGCCTTCTCCAAATTGCGCAATTTTTCATTAATTGTCGCCAAACAGTTAACATAAACGTTAAAAGTGGACTCGTACTTGGAATCCACAGACACGTATTCAGTATCACCTGTTCTCACGTCGGCTTTTAATTTAGAAGGTTTCGACGCTTCCGACGTAGCCAAATAATCTAAGACAGCCCGGTAGGAAGACTTAACTTGATCCCACATTGAACCTAGTTCCTTTCCTCGTATTTCGAGACTAAAAACCGAGTGACCGTCTTCGCTAATTCCTTTAAACTTTTCATCAAATCTAACAATTGCATCCGAGTCTCTAATAAAAATATCTAGAGCTGACATATTGTATTAGTATTGAGTTCCAAAAATAACGAATTGCTAAAAACTCAAGCAAAAAATATCAAAGTCGCAAAAATTCTGATAAAAAATATCGAAATTTTCAAAAAAAATTCAAGAATAAAAAAAATTCAGAAAATTCAAGGTACGACAAGATTTTTCCGAATAAAACCGAAGATTTCCGAAGAAATACGACTCCGTTAAAAAGTTTCCAAAAATTTCAACACAAACTGTAATAACTTTCGAAAAAGTCAAAAAAAAATTTAACAAATCGCAAAAATCACCAAGTTTTTCAAAGAAACGCGAAGTTTACCGAAGAGAACCGAACAAGTGTGAAGATAATTCGTGGTTCGGTCCGAAGTTTCAAAAAAAAATCAACAATTTCGATTTCCAAAAATAAAATTTCAAAAATTTAAATTTTGTGAAGAAAAAAAAACACGAAAATACACGAAGTTTTACGAAGAAATCCGAAGTTACTTCGTGTCCAAGTATAAATTACAAGAAAAACGAAAATATTTTCAAAAAAAAAATAAAATTTTATTAAAGTTTACAAACGATGTGAGTAACTGATATGATGGACTGTATGGGTGTAGGGTGCCCTGCTGTAAATTTATAAAACAACAACAACACTATGTGCTTATAGAAAAAAAATGTTTTAACACAGTAAATATATTTGTGACGTATTTATTAAAAAAAAAAATCGAATTTAATACGGACAAAGCACAAAAGAAAATAGAAAACACCAATCTTGTATATTATATTTTGTAATGCAAAAAATATAAGTATGTATGTTCGTATGGATGTTTATTCACAAAAATTTATGTTATAAAAAAAATAAACTTTTTTGTATGAAATAAAAAGGGAATTAAATTGTTAATCACTTCACTTAATTTTTCATTTAATATTTAAACGGAATTCCTTTGTACTTTTTATTAAAATTTAAAGTTTAATAAAATAAAAAAATTTTATAGAAAAAAAATTAATGTCCGTCCAAGTAGCCAAAACACTTCGTTGGATATTAAGGTATTAACGAATTTTAAAATAAAGAAAACGTCACAAACGCACGGTTGAATAAATAAAATCACAACAAGGTTGTAAAACGATCTTTTGTAAAAAAAGTATTAAAAATTTTTTTTTAATGAAATGCCGTCGGCAAAACGACATATAATATTTTATAAAATATTTTTACTTTTTCTATTATTTTATTTTCGAATTTTTGTATCGCACTTTCACTTTAAATAAATATAAAAAACAAAGTACGCACCTTATTTCCTTAGAAAAAATAATTCTCCTCAAAAAATATAAAAGTTGTTGCTGCAGCTGCACCAAGATGGCTTTAATTGAAGAAAAATAAATTAAATTAATTTTCTTCCTCCAAATTTCCCAAAATTCTCGTCGAGATCCGGGACGAATGGACCAAATGTTTCCGTAGAAATGGAAAGAAAATAAACACAAAGGTTTTTATATTTAAAATAGGAAAAATCCTACGATTTTTATTTATGTAAAATATTACCTTATACACGATTGTAAAGATTTTTGATTTTGCTTGTAAAGCAAACGATGGTTGATCAACGAGTAATATTAATAATTGGTAAAACTAAAAAAGGACCGGGCGACAAACAACGTTTAGAATACCGTTATCGGTTTACTAGTTAGAATCTATGTAAATACTCCATACAATGTTGTATTTAAAGGGGAGCAAAATTGATTCTAACTAGTATTAACCCAAAGAGGGTCGTTGGTACCTAAACAAACATAATTTAAGTTTCAAGGTTTAGGAGTGGCAAAATTACTTCATTAGAAACAAGAAAAAGCAGAGGATTTTTTCATTATCTACCATAAAATAATAGTTCTCCGACAATTTTTGTATCTTCAATAGAAAATTAAGTTAAGGAAGAAGCCCGTCTGTTTAGCGGTTCAGAAGAGCAGTCTATCGTGATATTACTGCCTGCAAAGAGTTTGCTCAGACATGCGTTCCGCCCACGGTGGTCTTGGCCAGTTATACGATATCCTATACCATGGTTTAGAGACCCTATCTCTTCGGTCCAACTAATTCGATACAGATAATAAGCATAAAACAAATTTGAGTGTCATTGTTATTAATTTTTTGCTGCATATATGAAAAAGTTCATGTCGGATGCTGTATTTATATGGGGACTAGGTCGAAAAATTGACAGATCCTGACAATATTTTGAAAAAATATACACAAACCAAATTTGAGAAAAATCTGTGCATCAATTTTGTTTTTTTTTAATAGATTTAAGTGCAGATGGGGAAGCAGCTCTATATGGGGTCTATGACTAAGAACTGTCATACAGAGATTATTTTTGGACTACTAGTTAATGAAACCAACAAAGGATGAAGGCTTATGTACCAAATATGTTCAAGATATAATCATACTTGCGACCTATAGTTTGATTAAAAGGTTTACATCGACACACAGACGGACAGACGGACGGACATCGACTCAGAAAGTGATTCTGAGTCTACTGGTAAAGATGGGTCTCAATCAAATACTTTCGGCAGTTATAAATAGCAGCACAAAGTTATTATACCCAAACCACATAGTGGTATAGGGTATAATGATTTTAAATCATCTTGAAAAAAAATTTGTAACCATTGCGCGAATTGGTTATGGCCAGTGAAATGCAAGAAGCTGAAGTCGGACCTAGCACCAATTTCGTGGTGAAATCTGTCGGTTATCTGGTTATAAGAAGGCTTTGTGTAACGCTTTAGACATTCCGAAAAATTTGGTATATCAAAAATTAAAGATTGCCGTGATGTTGCCCAAGCCATGAGAGACTTACTTGTCACCATTATATCCAAACAATGTCGCCAACGAGATTCCCTTAGGGATATGGCTGCTCAAGCCTCTGCTTAAACAGAAAATATTATTTGAGCGTTTTGCTTTATCTGCATGTAGCTATTCGAAAAAAGGTTTTAGATATATGGTTAGACAACTACAAATTTTGTCACCACCATATTGCACCATAAGACACCGCATATGCTGATAGAGACGATTTTCCACCAAATACGACTGACACCAATCCATAATCACTGTGCTCGCCTGATGTTGCACCACACAAATTCTGGACTACTGTGCAGACACCATTTTGCATTGATTGAATAGATAAAAGCCGAATCATTCAGCCTTTCGAAGACCATTGCGGAAATCCACTTTAACATTTTTTCGAGGATCTGGAAAAAAGATGGCATAAGTAAATTATATCGGAGAGAGAGTACTTCCAAATCAGTGGAATGGATTTGGAAGATCAAATAAAGGCTTTTTCCTTTTATAGCGAAAATAAACTTTTGAAACACAAATATAATTATCGGGTCATTCTAACATATAATGGAATTACAGCATCTATATTTGAAATCATCTATAAGTGCAGTGTCTTCTACTATAGATGTGGAAGATAAAACATATATATATATATATACATATATGTTCCTTTTGCTTCTCGAAAAAGCATAGGGATATAACAAGGTGGATCCAATACCCTCGATCTTCGGCTCGTTGCTTGACATCGTTTCACTTCATATGCAATCTCGAAATTTCTGTTGTCAGTTGCCGCTTCCCCGCGGGCTCCAATCAAGGCATTTCTGTGCAATATCACCGTTAAGTTTACGAAAGGTGTGACGTGTTGAACTCCATTTCTATTTACTTATTTTCCTACTAAGTGGCAGCTGGTTTGCCTCCATTCATAGTTGGTTGTTGGATATTGTTACAGGCCAGAAAATTCGTAAGATTTTGTGGAGGCGTTTGTTGAGTAAAACCCGAAGGCATTGTATGTGATGAGGTGCTATCTTCTAGGTTTTGCATCTATATAACGGAGTGTATTTTATGTTTGAGTCAAATAATTTGATTTGGGTTTGTTGCGAAATATTAGAAGATTTCCAAACCGGGTTTAACTTGGCAAATGCACTCCGCTCCTAATTTATGCGACTGGATATATCTGTTGCTGAGCCACTAATTGTGTCAGTTGTGCTACCCAGGTAGTAGAAGGACTTAACATCTTCAATATCGTGATTACATACGAAAAATTGCTATATGTGTTACTATTGATGCGGAGCGATTTTGTTTTGTGTATATTTATTTTCGGCCCAACCAATTTTGCGCTGATGGTGGAAATTTTTGACTGCGAATGTGTGGCTAAGTAGACGTATGTCACCGTCATCCTTGTAAGACTCACATAATACCTCCATTATGATTGTTTGTTACCTTCTGCATCACAGAATCGATAATGCAGTAAAAAATTAGAGGTGATAAGACACAATTTTGTCTAACTCCAAATTTAGTTTTTCGGGGACACCCTTGTATACCAGCGAGTTCCATATAGCGTCATTATTGAGTGTATCAGAGGCCTTTTCAAAGTCTATAAAAAGAGGTATAAAGGTGATATCCATTCCATTGATGGCCCAACGATAATCCTTAGACTATTTACTTGGTCTAAATGTGAGGATACGTCGGACTAGAACATACAAAAAAAGAAAAAATCCATTTGCTGTCTACGATGACGAAACGTTCCAAAAGCGATATAGATTCACGAAAGAAAACGCATTGAAGCTAGTTTCATTGGTAAAAGAAAGGGGGGGGGGATTCCTGCTCATATACAAGTTTTAGCTGACTTAAGATGTTGGGGAAAAAATCAGGTGCAAGATGATTGTGGTGAAATGCATGGGTTCATTCAAACTTCTATGAGCAGAGTTTGCCAAAATACTGCTAGAGCTTTTGCCAAATTAGCAAAACAAATAATTAAACTGCCAACGACCGCTGAGGAGCAAATTAAAAGCATGCATAATTTCGAGAAAATAGCTGGATATAAAAAGATAATTGGAGCAATTGATAGGACATACTTGCGTGTGATGATGCGCAACTATATGTAAATAGAAAAGGAAATACTTTTGGATAATATGCGTGTTTCTCGAAAAAATGCAAAAACACTGATTGTGGCATTAGCTTTTCTCCATAATTTATCAATTATGTTTAAGTAAGAAGATTTTGGTAAGATAAAAATATCATGAAATTTCTAACTCTATCATATAATACATTTCTTAGATGCTGGTGATGACAGATTTGAAGATATGGATCTACAAACTACATCAGCGAATATTAAACCAACTCAATTGGAAACTGAAACACGTGCAGTTCACATTAAAAGATATTTTTAGAAATAATACAAACAAATCAAGTTCATATGACCTTTAATTTAAATGCATATGGCATTACAACAAAAAAAAAAAAAAAACGTAAATTAATTAAAATACTTAAAAGACGTATAACATTAAACATCAAAACAGTTAAAATAATAATTATAAAATTAATTAAAAAATCCACTTTCCTTCATGTTTTCAAGTTCAATCTTTAATTTTTAAATTTTTAAGGAATGTTCTTCATTTATCTACTTAATTTCCAGTTCCAACTTCATCTTTTTTTGTTGATAAAAACTGTTTTTGGTCTCGAATAGAGCTTGACTGTATGCTATTTCTTTTTCCTTTTGGGTGGTACTTATTTCCAGCAGTTTTATTCTCATTGCGTTTTCATCGACCTTAAGAGGTCTCTTTTTGTAGAAGATGGCTTTTGCGTCTCATCATCGCGTCAGATCATCTTTTGAGTCCTTTCTTTTTTGGTCGCAGGCTTCAGGTTGATGTATTGAATTACTGTCATACACATTATGATCATGCTCAAAATGTTTTGGCAGGCTATCAATTATTTCTTCTTCCACCATATTTAAGGGTTAATGGGTGGACCATCTCTAGTCTGTCTCCTTTGTTTAAGAAACAAAAAATTTTTGGTTTTGGCCATGGATTTAATTTTTCGCCATTGGAATTGTACTTGGTCCAATGTCCTTTCCAATTTTGCAGTTGAATTAAAAATAGTGTGGATTGAATTCCAAGCTTCCTTTTTCATTTTGTTTGAATTGGTAACAATTTATGCATTTTCAATGATTTCCAATTTTTCCAAAACTAATTGTGATAAAATATATTGTAAAAAAATACATCTTGTTAATCTTAAATCATCTGAAATAAAAATCACCCATATACTTCTTACCTTCTCATTTTGTTCCCAGTTTGATGATCTTTTTTGCTTATTTTTATAAATTTTCTCCATTTTTTTTTCCAAATTTTCGCTTTAAACTTTTTCTAACTCTTAAAATAATACACAAATGTCAAAATCAATTCTCATTTTAAAGAAAATCAGTGTTGAATTTAACTAAAACAGAGACGTTACAATTTTTCTTAATCGGGTGACTAAAAAGTGTTTTGAATAAACTCATGACTAAATTGTGACTAAGCTCAGTTAACATTTTAGTTGCTCACTCGATGATCAGAGAATCGTCGGAGTACACAAATTTTTGTTTTGAATACGACTGTTGTTATTAAATTTTTTTTATGTAGGCATCCAAAAATAGCATTTATTTACGGGATGATAACATCTAAATTATAACTAACACTTTGCAGTAATTCTTGTTCAGATCAAAAGATTATTTGTTTTATTTATAGATTAATTTCATTCCATTTATAATGTATAGGAATACCTCCCTCTTAAAGTCTTCCAGCAAATCCCATTTTTATTGACATTGCCATTAAAGCACATATTGGTGTTATTTGGAAACCAAAACAAAAAAAAGGTAAGAAAACATTACATTTAACTTCACATCCCCAGCCATAAGCTACATGGTGTGTCTATCTATGTAGCAAACATTATCATCCACACCAGCATCTTCTGCTTAACTATTCGTACCACTGAACTCCTGCAGTTTCTGTAACATTTCATTTAATGTTAAGTGCAGGTTCTATTTGTACGTTTTTATACTAATTGAAAATTGTATCTTAATGTTATAATTTGTTGTTTTGCTGAAAGGTATTTCTTTCATATCTCTTCTTCCCTACCTAAATTTCTATTTATTCCTACTTTTGTACCTACAAAATTTTCAAAAGTGTTTCTTTCGTTAGTTAACATATTCTTTATTTGTAAATGCTATTGATGGTTGATGGTTTGTTATTTCAACTAGGGGGGTGATTGCGATTCTTATATTACACCATTGCCATTTATATTAGTTTCGTGCAGGTTTCATGAGGTTTTATTTTAAGAAAAATGCCTCCGAAACCAGAACTCTTTAAGAGAAATTGAAAACGTAGTTAGAACATGCTCACCAAATGTTCGAAAAGTAAAAAAAATATACATCCCAACAAAAAACAAGTAAGAAAATTATAGTCGGTCTAGACCGACTATACGATACCCTATACCATGCTTTTAGAAACTCTATCTCTTAGGCCCAACTAACTGGACATAGAAAATAAGCAAAAACCAAATTTGAGTGGGATTTTTATTAATTTTTCGGCTACAGATATGAAAAAGTTCATATCGGATGCTATATCTATATGGGGACTAGGTCCAAAAATGGACCTATCCTGATCATGTTTGGTAAAGTCTCTTTTATTTTGCAAAACTATATATACAAACAAAATATGAGAAGAATCAGTGCAATATTTTTGTTTTTTAATAGATTTAAGTGAAGATCGGGAAGCAGCTCTATATGGGGCCAAAGGGATCATTTTTGGACTACTCATTAATGGATGTAATGAACGCATACAAACCCAATTTGAATAAGATCTATATGAAAATTTGGATCTTATGGCAATTTATGTCGATTTCATAGGGGTAATTTGTATGGGGGCTAGGTCTGAACATGGACCGAATCTCACCAATTTCAACAGCGTTCATCCCATGGCCGATTTGCGACCTGCAGTTTGATTACAAAGTTTACATGGACACACAGACGGACGGACGGACGGACATTGTTAAATCAACTCAGAAAGTGATTCTGATTCGATCGGTATAATTAAAGATGGGTCTAGGTCAAATATTTTTGGTTGTTACAAATAGTAGCACAAAGTCATTATACCCAAACCACATAGTGGTATAGGGTATAACAAGTAAAAAAATAATAGTCGATCTTGGCCGACTATACGATACCCCATACCCTATCTCTCAGGCCCAACTAACTGGATATAGACAATATGCATAAACCAAATTTGAGTGGGATTTTTATCAATTTTTTTGGCTGCAGATATGAAAAAGATCATATCGGATGCTATATCTATATGGGGACAAGCCCCCAACATTGACCAATCCTGACCATGTTTGGTAAAGTCTCTTGTATTTTGCAAAAATATATACAAACAAACTTTGAGAAGAATCAGTGCAATATTTTTGTTTTTAATAGATTTAAGAGAAACAAACCATTATATTAGATTAAAAGCTAAAGAGACCATGTACGCGAAACGGGCTACATTTGTACAAATTACTTCTGCATCCCATTAATAAAATCTAATTTACTTCTGTGTATTAATGAACATCTAATAGCGCCAAGATAAGCATATCATATCTTTCTTTAAAACTATTTTTCGCTGCAATATCATAAAAACAAGTAATAGTGTGATAAAAACAAGTAATAGTGTTAAATTCGGCTGTGCCGAATCTTTGATACCATCCACCTCGGTTTGAGTATTAATAATATATGTAAACAAAATATTTGAAAAAGTGATCAATTTGTTAAACTTAGTACCAAATTATTTCACCAAATTCTTTGGTTTGATCTGAATTTTTGTTTATTCCAAGAGCTATCTCACACTAGTAATTCGGAAAGATCGTTTTCGTCTTTTCTATTATTTCGGATAAAAGAAAACTCATATCGGTGTTTGCTTTTTTGTCGTCGTTAGGTTATATACCTATATATGTGCATGCGATTCCGGTATATGATACAATTATTTAATTAATTTAGTTTAAGTTTTTGCAAATTAAATAGCTCGCCCTAGCCTACATTGCGAAGGTAATGGTTGTGCAGGGTGGCTACACGCATTAAATCGTGCTAATTGGAGATGGCTGTATAGTTTCTTTAAACTGGCCAAATAATTCTTCATTGCGCCGTATAGGTCTGATCGACTAACAAAATAATAACCAAAGAAAAGCTCTCTCAAGTTTTTTTTTTGTTAAAATATTGCCATATTTGGAAAATAAAATTTTTTTACATACTAAAAAATTTATATTTTAAAAATACAATTGGTGTCTTCTAAATTTCAGGTTGTTATTTCCCACCTTTTAATATGATTTTCTAAAATTCAATTGATATTTTCTAATTTATAATTTGAAATCTGCATTTCAATTTTTAAAATTGATATTTTCTTAAATTTGAAAATTATATGTAATTGCAATCAGATATTTTGTAGGCAACGCAGAATAATAATTTTATACAAATAAGTAGAACTGTTTTGAAAGCAAAAAAAAAAAAAAAATCATTGATGAACTCGGTGATTCTATTTTATAAACGCAATAAAAAGTTAATATGCCAAACTTATGGTCATATTTGTAAAAGAATAATGGAAAAACGTATGAAATAAAAGACTAGCCCTCTGTATACTCTTAACATTGTTGTATTTGATATCTGATATGAAATTGTTGACATTTATGTTAAAATAGAAATAACGATTGCAAAGCTAATTGAACAAAAATTGTGGCGCCATCTACTGTGGCATAGCACACAACAAAATGAAGTGACACTAATCGTTAATATAAAGGAAATGTATTTTTTTCCTAAAACTAAGTACATATTAGAGAATTTTATATAAATAAAATAACATACCGATTTATTTTTAACATGCGGTTATTATGAATATACATACATGTATGGAATATATGTATATAATTTTGTTATTTAATATATGTATGCATGTACATATGTATATGTAAATATTACACATAAAAAATACAATATCAAAAGTTATTTTCGTGTTTTTCTTTAAATACATTAATACATAAAATTTTGTTTGCTAAATTTACATTGTTTTTTTTTTTTATTTACAACAACGTAGGTAGTTTAACATTATCTACTTTAGATGTTGGTGAATTTTTACCTCCTTTATATTAACGCGTATTGTCTGCTCTTCGAAAAAAATTTGGATTGATTTTTAACTCCTTTCCCGTGACCCAATCGATTTGAAACTTTGCAGGCAGGCTCCTGGCGATGACAAAAATGATGCAACTAATTTTTTTAGTGATGCCAAAACAACGGAAACTTTAAAAATTTTCTACCAGCGTACAAAAGGCTAGTTTTTGTGATATTATTACCGCAAAGACAACAAAAACAACAAGTCCAGCTATGACAACAAAAACAATATAGAAACATCATATTTTTAATTTTTTTTTAATTTTTCAGAGATTTCAATGGACCTGTTTCACCGATGTTAATGATTTTTAAAACGTAAAACTTTCGATGATCTTGGTGAATTATTCTCACTCAAAATTGTCACCCTAGCTATTGTCACGTATCCTATTGAGGCCGCGATCGTGACAAGAACACCATAGAAAATCATATTTTTTTCAAGACATTTTTTAGTTCTTCATTCAGATCTCGGCCCCTATTTCACCGATTTGGACGATTTTAAACAGCCAACTTTTCAGAAAGTAAGAGAATCATCTTTTATACAAACGAGCACCCTAGCTACCCGATTGAAGTTGTCATCGTGTTTTCGACAGACGGACAGGCGGACAGACGGACATCGCTATATCATATCCGCTTCTTATAAGGATCACAAATATATATATTTTATGAGGGCCAGAATTTTTTTTCTAATTATTACAAACGGAATGATGAACTTATATATACCCTCTGCAAACTGGGGTGGAGGATATAACAATTTCAAACAAAAATTTGAACACTTTCTTTATGGGTAATTTAAATATATTCCTAATATTATTAACTTACAAAAAATAACAAAATTAAATTAACATAAAGGACAATACTTCGCCCGACTAAACTAACTGAACAAATATTTCACTCTAATATTTTGTGGGAAATCCTTTGTTTTTGATAACTTCAAGGGATATCGAATTAATAAGATTCCGTATTATTTGCATTGGTACTGCTGACCATGCTTCCTGGATTGCACCAAAGAGTCTCTCTAGGTTTCTGCCGAACTCTTCCCGATTGATTTTTTGATTTATTACTTCCCATAGGTTTTGTATAGGGTTTAGATTGGGGGAAATTGCGGGCCACTCTATTCTTGCTGCTGCAGGCACTATTTTACCACCGTTAACGGGTCGTAGTCATGCTGGAATATCCAAGGAGTCTGCAATTTTTCTCGGGCATGTGGCAACATAAATTCATGCAGAATATCTTGATACATGTTTCTGTTCATTACTCCGTCGATTTTATGCAAAGGTCCTAAGCTTTGTCCCGAAAGCAATACCACACCTTTACATGCCCCCAACATGCTTAACAATATCCTGACAGTATCGAGGTTGCATCCATAGGTTGGGTGGCCGATGAACTCTTCTGATTCCATCCGCATTTACCATATTGACCTTGGGTTCGTCTGATAACAAAACTCGGTTATATTAATCTCGAGTCCGTGGAGATGCTCACGAGCAAATTTTAGTCGAGCTTCTTTGTTTTTCTTTGATATAAGTGGTTTTTTAGCAGCTCTATAGGATTCTAATCCAGCTGCAACTTCTCTTCTTTGAATTGTGCATATGCTTGCCTTAACATTCAATGATTTAAGAAAACTTGGAGCAGACTTAGTAGGATCCTTTTTACATTCTCTTACTATTCGGGAATCATCCTTGGTAGTGGTGCATCTTAGTCGGCCTCCAGAGGGAATTGCTTCTACAGTTCCTGATGTTTTAAACTTATTTATAATGTAATTTACTGAAGACTTTGCCATTTTATACTTTCTACAAAGATCTTTATGGGTCATTCCAGTTTGGAAATCGCTAATGAGGTTATATTTAACTTCGTCACTGTTTTTTGTACAAGCCATGTTGTTTTTCGTTGCTGAAAATACTTCAAATCAGCAAAAATTCTTTTAATTTATTTATGAAAAGTTTCCATTTATTTATAACTCTATATTAAATAGAAAATATCTGCTTTAGCATGTAATTTAAACAGTCAGTATCAAATTTTTAATTGAATATGTTTACAAACTTAATATACCGGTTATTTTACTATTTGTTTTAACTAAAAACTGATTTGTTCAGTTTGTTCTGTCGTACGACCTTAGGACTTTCTATATTACTTAATATTTTTTAATACTATAAGAGTTGCTATATGTTACTAAGATGAAGTTTTTATTGAGGGCGGAAAACAAGCATTGTATCGGAGTACAATATTGGTAAATATCATTACTATTTTCTTGGCTAGGAAAAGTGGTTTAAAATATAGGATTTGTCAGTTAGATTTGGCCGACACTGTATATATTTCACACTGAAGTTTCTTATTTTTTTTTACTATTAAATAAAAAAATAATAATTAATACTTAAAATTTATCGGGCATTTATTTTGCTGTGTCTATAGAAACTATAAAAAGTATTAACTCAAAGTTTAAAATAATTTTTCAATTAGTCACCTGTACCATATACTTTTTTCCTTACCTTTATATTAAGTTTCAAGAAAATCTAACCAATGATTTATTTAATTTTTGTCATTCAGGTGCAGGGGTCGCTACCGTATCTTGGAATTTAGTATTTTTTATTTTTATTTTTTTTTGAAAGCTTTTACCAGTTGGGTCTAAAAATATTGAAAAAGAAACAAGTACGAAAGTTCTTGTCGGTCTTGACCGACTATACGATAACCTGTAATTTTCGATTAGTGAGGCGATCTCAGGGCCAACTAATTTGATGTAGAAATTTAGCATGAACCAAATTTGAGTGGTACTACTATTATTTATTTTTGCCCGCAGATATGAAAAATTTAATATTGGCTGCCATATTTATGTGAGGACTAGGTCTATATATGGACCAATACTGACCATATTGGTTGCAGGTTTTTATTTTTTTATAAGAGAATAAAAAAAAAAAACAGAAATCTGTGAAATGTTTTTATTTTCTTATATATTTAATTAAGGAATGGTAAACAGTTTTATATTGGGCTATCACTAAGAATTGTCCTATAGGGTTTATTTAGACTACTTGTTATGGGTGTAATAGACATATATAAATAAATTTTAGTCAATCTCAAAGGAGACATGCACCGACTTTTACCAGTTTAAACAGCGTTCATCCTATGGCCGATAGAACCTTCTGTACCAAATTTAATCGAAATGTATTAATACTTGCTACCTTTAGCTTGATTACAAGGCTTATATGGACTCACAGATAGATGGATAGACCGACAGATGAACGTACATCACTAAATCGGGATAGAAAGTTATCCTGAGTCGATATAATAAAATATAAAACTTTAATATATGTAAAAACTTTTAAACAGTCCTTATACCTAAACACTTGGTAGTATGGGGTATAAAAATTTTGCTATACGCCGCATTATTATACCCTACTGCTTTCTGGTGAGTATATAATGAGTATGTGCTGTTGTTTCTAACTACCGTCCCTCTGTCCGTCTATCTGTCCATCTGTGAGTAAATCTAAACTTTTTATTCAAACCACAGGGCGCAAAAGTGGATATATTTTGGTGAAATTTAGCATGTAAGGTTTTACCGACCATATCACGACCGTTATTTAAATTTGTTCAAATCGTTGGTTGTTTAGTAGTTCAAAAATAAACCTTATACCCCATCTTCAGTCATTGTCCCACATAAAGCTGGATCCTATTCTTGCCTTAAATCTATTAAAAAAACACTAATATTACATAGATTTTTTCAAAATTAGTTAATATATGATTTTGAGAAAAGTAAGTGACTTTACAAAATATGGTCGTGAGTGGCCCACTTTTGACCGAAAAACGACCAGACATCAATTTTTTGCCTCTGCATTCTTCAGATTTATAAAAAATAAGTAAGAAAATTATAGTCGGTCTAGACCGACTATAGGATACCCTATACCATGTGTTTAGAGACCTTACCCCATAGGCCCAACTAACTGGACATAGAAAATAAGCATAAACCAAATTTGAGTGGGATTTTTATAAATTTTTTTGTCTGCAGATATGAAAAAGTTCATATCGGATGCTATATCTATATGGGGACTAGGCCCAAAAATGGACTGATCCTGACCATGTTTGGGAAGGTCTCTTGTATTTTGCAAAAATATATACAAACAAAATTTGAGAAGAATCAGTGCAATATTTTTGTTTTTTGATAGATTTAAGTGAAGATCGGGATGCAGCTCTATATGAGGCCTATGACTAAGAGTTGTCCCATAGAGATCATTTTTGGACTACTGATTAATGGATGTAATAAACACATACAAACCCAATTTGACAAAGATTTTATGATAATTTGGATCTTATGGCAATTCAAGTCGATTTCAAAGGGGTAATTTGTATGGGGATAGGTCTGAACATGGACCGATTCTCACCAATTTCAATAGCGTGCATCCCATGGCCGATAAAAGTTTATATATCAAATTTCATCAAAATATACTCATATTTGCGACCTGCAGTTTGATTACAAACTTAACATGGACACACAGACGGACGGACGGACGGACGGACGGACGGACGGACGGACATCGTTAAATCGAATCAGATAGTGATTCTGATTCGATCGGTATAATTAAAGATGGGTCTAGGTCAAATATTTTTGGTAGTTACAAACAGCAGCACAAAGTCATTATACCCAAACCACATAGTGGTATAGGGTATAAAAATAGCATTTTAATTTGGTACATTTATTTTCTATATCCAGCTTTTGCCTCAAGAAAGTTGCATCCAAGACCATCTCTTGAAATGCATGGTATAGTTGCTTATGACCATTATTTCAATCGGTGTACACGGACTAATCTTGAAGTTAATTGAATACCTAGAAGTAACAAGGTTCCAAATCAGGCAAACTTCGTGGTTGTGGAAAAGTCTGACTTAACTTTTTGTAATGTAGGGGTGCAAAAACCGTTACACGTTATATCATGTAGACTTTGCAAAAAAAGTCATTACATCTGGCAACCTTTGCTACATGTTATGTTAGTTAGTAACACATTCCATTCATTTAATAATATCTTTTGAATCCGATTTGATCAATTAAGTTTTATTTTTTATTTTAGAAAATAAAGCCGAGAAGTAACAATAAAATTGATATATCAATTATTTGTATAACTTTTTCAATATTGCGTTTTGAAAATAATTGAAAACACGATTTGTTCCAATGTTTACATATTGACGTAAGCCTTTATATGTTCAACAACAAATTTTTCAGATAGTTACGAAAAATATTATATATGTTCATTTAAATGCTTAAAATCGTTTATGTGCCCGAAAATACAATACATTAATCTCAGCACGTGTAGAGGTGTCATTATGTTTTAAAAATCTTTTTTCTTTTCCTAACTTTAAGTAAATATAGAATGATTAATTTTTTCGAGGAAAGCTGTTTCGTGGCAATAAAGTTCAATTATGAAAGCTTGGGAAATTTAGATTCCACATAATCCAGAGCTTCTACCAAATACTAACTAATGCTAGATGATTTTAAAATATACAGAATTTTTTGTTTTTTAAATAATGGAAATGCTGCTCTTAGCTGTATAAGATATTGAGCCATTATTGATGAAATTGTCTAAGTTTTTTTAATGCATATCTGCACATAGCTCATCTAGCCAATGATTTTCTCAGCCTTCATCTAGCCAATGAGCCAATCGTATTTTTATTCTATATTGCAATTCTTTCTTTGTTTATTTGCAATTCTTTCTTTGTTTATTTGTTTGATTCTGTACATCAACATTTAGAGCATGGATCTTTCAAATACCACATCAAACGTTTTCGGTTATTGTGGTTTTTTGTTGTTATTTCTTTTTAGCCTGTTCATGTTTTTCCGTATGTCTCCATGTTGTCATTGGCTTTTAATAGTTTTGATTTTTATTTTTTCTTTCTCTTGGCTTTGTTGAATGGTTTCATTTCTGTCTTTTTTTTTTTTGTGTCTCAATAAATAGCATTACTTCGGTTTTATAATTGAATTTCTTAACTTTTTTTTTTTTTTGTCAATTAAATTTGTTTTTTTCCAAAGGAAAATATAGTTCTCTTAGATGTTGTTGCAGTTGTGATTTCCTTCCTTGTGGATTACAAATAAATGTATGTATTTTAGTGTTCAATAAAGTTTGTTAATGCACAAGCATAAATTATACTCTTTATGAAATTACTTAAGAAAAATTTATAGAACTTAAATTCTTTCCCCATTATGATCATAAAAGATAATCACTTGATTTCAAAGAAGAAGAAAATGATTATTAAGTAATTTAAAGTCACAATGCAAAAATTGTTTGGCATCAGTGTGTTTTAATTATTTTTTTAAGGAATTCATGTGGAAACTATATGTAGATTTCTATATCGATGGAAATCTTTCTTAATGTGACAAAACCTGACTTTAAAATAAACATATTCTATTAACAAAAAGACATTAGTAACGAAGTCTGATTTTTTGAAAGTTTTTGGAGTGAATTTTACTTTAATTTTATTCGCAGCAGTGTTGCCATCAAAATATGTTTCTTGGAAAAAATCTGGGCTCTTAATATATGTGGATTTGAGAAGAAAACTACAACACATAAAAGCAAGTAAAAAAGTTAATGTTAACCATATAGGCCGATTATACGATACCATATACCATTCCTTTTAGGAAATAGTCTCGGGACCAACCGCACTAGTTAATTTTATTAGTAGATATTATAGATAAACAAATGTTCCATGAAACTGTCATGTATTCTATCATGCGTGAGGAGTAGGTCCATAAATGGTCCGAAAAAGACCACATTTATTGAGCTCACTGAGGTGTTCCACAAATGTATTAGTGAAACAACTATGATTATATAAGTCATACTTGTTAATCCTTGGCGAGATTTAATAAAGCTGTTTATGGGAACTATGACTCAAATTGGTCCCTCATTCTTTTTTTTTTTTGTGGTATTAGAATTTATTGGTACAGTAAAGATATACAATCCAGTTTTGAACATGACAAACGCAATAATTTGGAACTGAGTGCAATGACAGTCGATCTCAAAGCTTGTCTCGTCGGAAAGACTTTCGAAGTAAAGCATCCAAAATATGGTTAAAAAAAAATAGCTGAATGCAGGAAAAAGAAACAAAAATCTTGTTTCTTTTTTGAAAATTTCGGACTCAAACGTTTTACAATGTAAGCGTATTACGGTAAAACCAATTTATATAATTTTTTATGAGCCAAATTTGGTGCACTACAGCATCCGCTACTGTTGAACAAGTAAACTTTTCAAATATATTTTTAATTTTTATAGAAAATCGAAAAACTTAAATAATGATTTTTTAACCCTCCACACCAGTGAAAAAAAAATCTTTATCCCATAATATTAAAGAGCGATGTCCGTCTGTCTGTCTGTGGAAATAACGATCACGCTCTTAATCGTTTAGCTGGGTTGATCATTTTAATACCCTACACCACTAAGTGGTTTGGGTATAATGACTTTGTGCTGCTGTTTGTAACTACCAAAAATATTTGACATAGACTCATCTTTTATTATAATGATCGGCTCAGAATCACTTTCTGAGTCGATTTAGCGATGGTCGTCTGTCCGTCCATTCGTCCGTCCGTCTGTGTGTCCATGTAAACTTTTTAATCAAACTACAGGTCGCAAATATGAATATATTTTAATGAAATTTAGTGTGTGAAATCTTATCGGCCGTAGAATGAACGCTGTTGAAATTGGTGAAATTCGGTCCATGTTCAGACCTAGTCTCCATACAAATGACCCCTATAAAATCGACTTAAATTGCCTTAAGATCCAAATTATCATATAGATCTCCCTCAAATTGGGTTTGTGTGTGTTTATTACATCCACTAATCAATTGTCCAAAAAAAACCCCATGTCCCAATTCTTTGTCAAAGCCTTCATACAATGCCGCTTCCCAATCTTCACTTAAATCTATCAAAAAACAAAAATATTGCACAGATTTTTCTCAAATTTGGTTTGTATATATTTTTTCAAAATATAAGTGACTTAACCAAACATAGTTAGGATCCGTCCATTTTTGGGACTAGTCCCCATATAAATATAGCATCCGATATGAACTTTTTCATATCTGCAGCCAAAAAAATTAATAACAATGCCACATACATTTGGTTTATGCTTTTTTTCTATATCCACTTAGTTGGACCGAAGAGGTAGGGTTTCTAAACCATGGTCTAGGGTATCATATAGTCAGCCTAGACCGACTATAATATTCTTACTTTTTAATAAATAAGATTCGCTGATATCCTGAGAAGCATGCTGTTTCAAATCCTCTGAATCGGTTCAAGAGTTGCCTAGATTTCATTGATATTGAAAAAACTATGATTGTTCCACTTTGCTCCTGTTATTGTTGTTATTACTAATTTTAAAATTTGTGTATTATGGTCGTTTTATTTGCACCAGTTGCTTTATGACTGTGTGTGCAGAGTTACACTCAGCATGTCATATTAACTTAGGCCGGTATTACCACACTTTTTTTTAACGTCATCCCGAAGTAAATACAGAAAATTTCCAATAAGAACTAAAAACAGTAATAAATAATCTAACCCATAAGAACAACGTTTTAAAGCTTTTTTTTTCCTTAAGCATATGAGTTTTGAATCATGCCGTGACTCTTCGTGACTTTTCGTGACTTATTTTATAATTAATCTTTGATCACAACAAGTCTATGGACCAAGTTTCAGATTAATTGAATGAGGAGAAATGAGGTTTAAATCACTCTGTGTCTGTGCGTGATTGTGCGAGACTATCTTAAAATTAATCTTTGGCAACAACAAGTCTATGGACAAAGTTTCAGATCGATCGGATAAGGGGAAATCCGTTTTAGATCTCTCCGCGTTTGTGCGTGACCGTGCGTGACTGTGAGTGACTACGTCAAAGTTAATCTTTTTTACAGCAAGTGTGTGGACAAAGTTCACAGATCGATCGGATGAGGGGAAATGACATTTAGATCACTCCGTGACTGTGCGTGACCACTCGTGACTACCCCAAAATTCATCTGTAGTCACGAAAAGACTATGGGCCAAGTTACTGCAGGTCGCAAATATGATTGTGATTGTGATTGACTATCCGAAAATTAATCTGTAGTCACAACAAGACTATGGGCCAATTTTTGGATCAATTGGATTATGGGGGAATGGGGTTGCCCCACGACAGATAGACAGAAAGTATGAGTTAAAAGAAAGAGTTTAAAAAGTACCAAGTTTTATTAAATAAATAAAGTTACTCAGGCTATCATATTTCCGTTTAATAGATCTCCAAAACGTCTACCCAATCGTCAAGTCATCTTTGGTAATGATAGAGTAGAGATACAGAAAAATGTCAAATACCTCGGTGTAATTCTTGACAGCAAACTTAATTTTGGGAAACATATAGACAATGTTTGCAAAAAAATCCTTAAAAACAATCAGAGCTTTATGGCTTATGATTCATAGGCACTCATATCTTAATTTTAAAAATAAAAATCTAATATTTAAACATATAACAAGACCAAATCTAACATACGGATGCCCTTTATGGTATAATGCTGCACGTACCCATTTGAACAAAATACAAATAATTCAAAATAAATGTCTTAAATTTATTAATTACAAACACTGAAGATTCTCAACATCTCTTCTGCATAGCGAAACAGGTTATGATAAAATCATAGACCACATTGCCAAATTAAATAATAGATAAGGTTTTGATAAGGTTTTGTAGCGCATCCACTTAAATTATAATCCTTGTGTACCAGAAAAAGTAACAAATTGAAAAATGTACGCTAAGGTTAGATTTTATTATTTTAAAATCTTAACTTATACGTATGTATTTTCTAATAATATTTGATATTCAAAAAAAGTTCTATCTTTACTTTTCCTTTACAAACCATAAGTACTCCCTAACATAAATATTAATATCCATTGATTCCAAATATTAATTGTAGTAATATATTTTTATAAAATCTCATAACAAATCCTGTAATATGTTAAAATAAATATAACAATAAATAAAGATGTATATATGAAATGAATGAAATGAAATAAAATTACTATTTGTTAATTTTATGTTAAGTCCAGATAATGCAGCAATGGCGGACATGCAATAATGTCCATGCACTAATGGCCAGCGGTTTGTTGATCGTTTGCGAGAATATGTGTCAAGCATCTGATCCATTGTATCCATGCCACATTTATTAGCACTGTAATCCAGAATAAGCATGAGCTTCCTTTTTTCTTTTGTGTCTGCATAACAAGTACAGTGCATTGTAGAAGGTGCATTTTTCGACACATATGATCCACTCATTATATAGAGAGAAATAGTGTTCAAACTCTCGCCCGCACACACAGATATATGCGAATAGCAAACAAAAAAATGAGATATACAAAGTTTTGGGCCAATCAAGAGACATTTAGAGGTGGCTCAACGCGATTGAAAATTGCAAGTGTGTTTTATATGGGGAAATGTGACTTTCTTTTATATTTTATGAAAATTTATAGCTTAACTCTTCCGACAAATTGTAATGTACTTCTGGATCAGTATTAAATTGTCTTTGCAAAAAGCTATAAAACTTCAAAATCGAATAAAAACTCGCCAAGAAGTAGCAAATGCCCCAGACCACTTTTGTGCAAAAAAAAAAAAAAATAAAAATGAAATTTAACGTCATGTTTTCAACTTTCAGAAATTAATTAAAGCAAATATTCTGTTTTAGTCTGTATATCCGTACGTACTCAGATATGAAGTATTGTTTTATTTCCACCTTGTTAATCTATTAAGTATTGAGACCGAAAATGGAAATTTTTTTGATAAAATTTTAAAACTCCTTTTTCAAGTTTTGAAAAATATTCTTTAACAAAATTTAAAAATATTGATCTAGCTCTTTAAGGTCTTGTTAAGTGCATGCTAGAGACTAACTGTGTGAAATTTTAGGTAAACTAATTCTATTTATTTTGGTGTATTTAAGGACGATTATTGTGCGATTCAAATTGTTTTCTGTAATCACTTATGACTTGCAATAAGTATTGCTTTTCTTTAATTTTATATTATTATTTTAATTTTATATTTCATATTCTTTTGAAAAAAAAAATGTCTTTTATTATCTTTGGGTCATTTGTGGGTCTTCTTATTTTATTTAGAAAAGTATAGATAGTTTTTATACATAAAATAATCATATAACAAAATTGGTTAAAAGTTGATTTAATATATATTCGCGAGCAATAAGCAGATAATTGCACCAAAGATATATCAGAATGGATTATTTTGATCCCATGAGCAGTGAAGGGTTAAATAAATAAAAACCAACCGAATTCTTTTTCTTAAAGTTTAATAGAAAAACTCGTTTTCGTTAATTTTTATTTAAAAATATCGTAAAATCCAAAGCTGGCCTTGGCAAATAATGGGTTAGCGTTCTCGGACTTACCTCAGATTTTAAGAACGGAAGTTCTACGCATTTAGCTATGATATTTTAAGCGCCGCATCTAAAAATTCAATAGCACTTACAAAATATTTTAATTTTTTAATAAATTGTCCTTTATTATCTTGGGGTCATATGTGATGCCAATTCCAAAAGGATTAATGGGGTCGTAATACTTTTTTCTGAAACCCTAAGCTATTAGAATATAATATAATATTTAAAAGTAGGAAAGTGACGAATTTTTGATACAAAGTATTTAGAAGTAGTACATTTACAGAATATTTTACAAAAATCCAATTTCTCTCGAAATCCGCAAAAATAAAATCCTTGTCAAAAAAATTCTGGGACAGGGATTTACTTCAACATTCACACAGTTAATCTCTAGTGTACACCTAACAAGACGTTAAGGAGCTAGTTCAATTTTTTTAAACCTTGTTTAACAAAATTTTTCAAAACTTTAAAAAGGAGTTTTCAAAATTTTAATAAAACTATATTCCATTTTCGGTCTCAATGCTTAATAGGTTTACAAGGTGATAATAAAACAATACTTCATATCTGAGTACTTACAGGTATAGAGACTAAAACAAAATATTGGTTTTAATAAATTTCTTAAAGTTGAAAAAAATGCCATTAAATTTCATGACCTAGTTTTTTTTTGACACAAAAGTGGTCTGCGGCATTTGCTATTTCTTGGCTAGTTTTGCTTCGATTTTGAAGTTTTATAGCTTTTTGGAAAGATAATTTAATACTGATGCCGTATTTTATAACAATTTGTCGGAAAAATCAAACCATAGAACGAAATTTTCATAAAATCTGAAAGAAAGTCATAATTTCCCATATAAACACACCTCTAAAGGTTTTTTGATTGGCTCAAAGCTTTGTATTTCTCACTTCTTTTGCTATTTGAATATTTCTAGGGGGTGCGACAGAGAGTTTGAACCCATTTTTTTTATTAAGGGCCACCGTAATGAGCACAGTGATATATCTCCTTCGTAGAAGCCAAATAATGAGCTGTAAACTGGATGCGCAGGACTTTGCAGAAACTCACGTGGTACAAATGTGTTATTTGAACTTAGTGTTCTAACAAATGCAGATTTCTGCCTCATCAATGTACACGCCACATCAACGTAGAGAAAAAATTGTCAGCATAAGTTTTGCCTCCTATATTCCCAAACCTTTCCAGTAATCGGCATACAACAATCTGTGTTTGATCGGGCAAATTCCCTGAGTAAATCATTCCTTTTAGGGGACAAAACGATTTCAAATAGCACCATACCTTTATTCCTTACTTGGCTGGCTTAGACGGATTGTATTGTGTAAACCATGTGAGGCCTCTTTATGAGAATAATTCCCCAACCACGGTCAGCGAATCGTGTGAGATATAAGCGGACGCCAAATTGGCCTGAAACATTTGCCAAACATCGAACACGTCGCGTATTTACGTTATCAAAGCGAAAAAAAATTGTATGAGCCTAAATCGATCGTATGGAATTTGTATGTTGAAGCATTGGTTTGATGCCACAGTTTTTGAGCTTATCAGTCGATGTAGGGAGCCCGTCATACAAGACGAAATCCAAAACTGCAACGAAATCTTTTTCAATTGATTGATTTCCTTCGTAGAATTTTCCGAATTCCATTAAATTGATACTTCCCTGGCTTTTCGATTGGTTTCCTGTATGACAACATACGCCATATCTGCGGTGATGAGCGTGGATCATATGTGTCTTTCACAGATCCTAGTTTTCTACCTATTAAGTCGAACATGTTATGAGCATGAATTATCCATTTCTTGCCCTTTTTTATGTAAAATAACTTTCAGAAGTTTCGGTAGTGGCAGGAGCGGTCTCTAATTCACCTTCGTCGTCTTTGTCTAGCTCCTCATTGCTGTAAAAAGTCTTGTTTTGACATACAAACCGCTGATGCAAGCATTCAATTGAAAAAAGAAATACAGGGCGCTAATCTCCGCATTAGATGTTTAGTAAAATCAATCGAAATTCCATATTACCGATTTCTTCTAATAACTGTACAAGGGCCTTTTCACTAATCCAGTCATTAAACCTCAATGAAGTTTAAACTATTACCCGTTTCATTTCAAAACCAGCGATTCAGTACACTTTTTGCTTGGAATACCTGTATGGTTCGGGTATTTAGCTCATAAAACTTTAAGGAGCTGTGAAGGTTTGAAAATCAAAACGGTACCCACGGAACCTTCTTACCAACAGAAAAGTTAAAATCGACATATATTTCATTTCTTTGGATGTTTTATTCAAGGTGGCATTAAAAAGATCTTAGATAATGAGCACCCAGTTTGAAATCGCTGTCATTTTTATATCAACTATTCTGTACTTTTTATTGGAAATACTGAAAAGAACTTTTTAACTTTTAGGTTTCTATGGCTTGATATTTCTAGAAGTGGAAGAAATTATTCTAATTTACGAACCGTTGTTTAAGCAGAGTAAAGTGTAATTAGATGTGATGCCTCCCTCTCAGAGCTGTGCCCCTTTAAAATTGTTGTAATATGAATTGGTAAAATTTTCTTTAAAATATGGTTTGAAAAAAGAATTATATGGAACTAAAATAAAATTCTCGATTTGTTTCATTTATGTTGAAGACAGCTTTACTAATTTTCCAACAAAAGCCAAATCATATAAATCAATTAAAAAATAGTTCTGTTCTCGTGCCCAAAGTAAAGTTGGTGCTTGTCGAAAATGTTTTAAAATTTCGTTATGAAATTATGGCTTGTCGTTTCTATGGCCCGTACTTTAATATCAAAGTGTTCTTCGATCGGTGGGTTTAAATCAAGGTTCAGAAAATACACACATAAAACACACAATGTTCTGTTCAAAAGCAGCCAACACATATCTTTATTTTCATATCAATTATGTGCGTTTCTAAATTTTCTACGGTGCCCAACACAACCATGACTGTGTTCGTTTTAATATTTCGTTATTTACACGAACATTTTTGTATCACGTACTTTTTATTTCAGTCACACATAAACCACACATTTTTGAGTGTTGCTTTATTTGAAGTTAATGTTCTGGTACGTGTACTGAAACAGGTTCGAGTTCAGTTATATTTTAAGTCGTGTTTCAAATATAACTGAACTCGAACCTGTTTATTGTACAATGTATTGTATTGTATTGTACAATGTCTCCTGTAAAAATTTTTAGAATTATTATCTGCTTTCCGTTTCAAATAATAAGACTTTAAAATTATTTTGTATCCAACTTTTTTTTAGAATCAGCTGAAGGTTACATACTTAATAAAAAAAAAAAATACTTGCTTTTAAACAAGAAACATTAACAACCAGTACGCAGTTTTCCATTCATCGTCATTGTCAAAACATTTGATTTTATTATTTTGCATCTATATTAAAAAGATGTCTATATGAGGTCCCATACAGACTTGTATGCCCTTAAGACTCAATACAGCATAACCTTTTAAAGCTTTACACCCTAATTTAGTAGGTAAAAGTCTACAGATAGCACACTGCTGCTTACAGTGTCTGTAGCACTCATTTTTTTGTTTTGTTTTCTTTACTTTTTTTTTCTTAATATTTCTCAAACATATGTAACACTTTAGACTTCAAAACGTGTCTAATGGACCTCAAACTGACTTACGTATTCACGTTTGTATGCAGGCATTTTTAGACGTTAACATAAACTCTATTGAAAGAATATAGAATTTTTGCTTACACTTTCACGTTGCTCTAAAGGTTTTTTTTTTATACATTCAAATATTGAAGCACATTTGCATTTCTTGTACTACACGCAATAAGTATATATGTATATATCAATATACAAATATGTATATAGACTAGTAGCTTTATGAATGAAATGAAAATGTGACTATGTTGCAAAATTGAACAGTTATATGGAAAAAAAAAAATAGCTCAGCATCAACGAATAGGGAGCACCGATACGGAGCAATGCTTTAGAAAACATATTTACGCTTATCACTGACTTTATGGTTCCAGAACACTTTATATGGGTGTTTAATTTTTGATTCTTTCGCATCGCATAAATTGTTTTTAAACTTTAAAAATAAAATAAATGTTTATGAGCTTGATAAAACTATGTAAGCATATACGACAAAAAAATTCACCAACCGAATTGTTCTAAATTTTAATAACTGCAATTTCGAATGTTTTACCATAAATTCTATAGCGACTAGCTGTATTGTATTGTGATAATATAATAACTGTAAAGGTAATAGAAATTTAATTGCGATCAACCCAAAATTTGATTATTAACTTCATCGCAATTCGGTTGGCCATAAATTTTGTAGCAAAAATAAATCTGTATTTCAAAATATTATCATGTATAGCACTTTGGGCGACCTACTCACTTTCAACTGGAATTTATATATTAATACGTGAAGGTAAATTTTTAGTTCGCTTTTTAAGCAATATGCGGGCACGGAGGAGTATGAAAATTAGCATAGTTATAGCGCATACGGAGGAGAAACTGAGAATGATACAATTTGTGTTTAATCTCTCTTAAAAATATATCAAATAAAATAAAATAAAATATTTATAAATTTCAGTTTTTTGTCGACCTTTTTTATTGTACTTTTTTGATATATTTAGAAATTCTTCTAATGGACTTTTAAGGTCATAATCAATGTAAATAAAAGATTATTTATTTAATTATTTCATCCTACGTTTCGTTGGGATTTTTTCCAACTGCTTCAGGGATATTATAATTTATTAGATCTGGTAACGACATAAATACACAAAGGGATAATATACACTCTTGGAAAACATATAACTTACATATAATCTTTTTGTCAATTTTTCACATTTAATATTAAAACATTTATCCTAATAATAATAATTTGATTCACCCTATTAATGTGAATTATTTTAACTATATATCAGACGCTCTGTTTTGAATTGCGAATAACTAAAATTGATTAGGATCATTTAAATATTCATAAATTATATATATATATATATAGATTAAAAAACATTTGAAAAAAAAAAAAAAATTTAATGAAGAAATTATACTTCCTAGAATCTGCACTCGAATTTCGAGTGCTGGGCTATACTAGTATAATATTAATCCCTGAATGCATTTTTGCAGAATTACTAGCTGCACCCCTATGAGCTTTGGTGCAGAAAAACAATTAATTTATACTAGCAGATTCCAGCCCTCGAAATTCGAGCGCAAATTCTAGGAAATTTTATTTTTTCATTAAATAAAGATCCTAAAATTATGCTAATCAATTATAGCCAATTCACAAATCAACACAAAAGACAAACTCATTTTTAATACAAACACATTAACAAATTTAATAAACACACACATAGCATTGTATAACTTTATGTATGTATGTGTTAGTAGCAACTTTAAATGCAATTTACTCAAAATAAAGGAAAAAAATTTTAAAATCTGTAAATCTGCAAAACGGCTAAAAAGAAATACATTTCCAATAATATACGATTGGTCAAAATCAGGATAAAACGGTAGAACAAAACATCAGTCACAAAAAATCGCCTAGCCTATTATTATTATAGATTTGGCGATTTTAGATTTTGTCGATTTTTGTTTTTACTATTTGAGATTTTGGCGATTATTACTTTGTGGATTATAATTATCGATTTTTGATATTTTCGTTTTTTGCGATTTTTTATTTTGACGTTTTTTGATTTTGGAGATTTTCTTTTTTGACGTTTTTGATTTTGGCGTTTATTGTTTCCTTTTTTATTTTTGTTATTCGCAATTTTCGGTTTTGGCCATTTCTGAGCCAAACGATTTCAGATTTTGTCGATTTTTTTAATCGCGATTTTCTGTTTTGGCGATTTTTGTGTTATTTTTTTTTGTTGTTTTTGCTTTTTGCAATTTTTGATCTTGGTCATTTTTGATTTTAGCGATTTTTGCTTTTGTCGAATTTTGTAATTTGGATTTTTGTTATTGGCTATTCTCAGTTCTTACAATTTTAGTTTTTGACGACTTTTGTTTTTGGTGATCTTTATTTTTCCCGACTTTTGGTTTTGCTGATTTTTGACTTTCACGATTTTAAATTTTTTGTAATCTTTAATTTTGGAGACTTTTGTTTTTTGCGATTGCCGATTTTGGCGATTTTTTGATATTGGCAATTATTTTACTCTCGATTTTCAGGTTTGGCGATTTTATGATTTTGGCGATTTTTGATTTTGACGATTTATATTATATATTTTATAACTCATGAACTCAGACAAATTCCCAAGGGTTTTCTATTATAGTACTCCAGTTATATGATATTAAATATTTTCTTTGCGTAGGGGTGACACGCCCATTTGTCGGATCCCACCCATTTTTTGTTTGACAATTCACATTAATAACTTATGAACTCAAACAAAGTCCCAATTCTTTCATAATTACAGTACTATACATGTATGATATTAAATATTTACTTTGTGCGGTGGGTATCACGCCCGTTGGTCCGATCCCGCCCATTTTTCTGCAACTCTTCACATTAGTTTAGTATGTCCATGTACATAGTTTCAGAACTCGTGCTGTCGTAGGACTGCAGATATTATATGTTAAATTTAGATTTTAAAAAATTCATTTTATATGGGTGGTGACACGCCCACTTTAAAATTCCAAAAAAATACAGCTTATTTTTCCTTGCGGATAGGCAGCTAACTAGTGTAAGATTTTCGAAACGTAGTCTCCTATAAACCATACCAAACTTCATTTTTGTATATAAGATAGTCTGCCTGTTAGGTGAGAAATCTCCAGCTTTATCACCATTAAGAGCTAAATATTTTTAGATTTTTTAAATTATGTTTAACACGGAGAGGGTAAATAATTTAGTATATATTTACATAATTTCCCGTAGTTCCTACAAGGAGCATAAGGCCAAAAAAAAATTATGGTTTCTGTAATCCTCATATTTAAGATGAGTAGCTGATTGGACTAAAGCATCCGATTCTGGTGCTGGGGCTGCCAGTAACACCATCAGGCAGGCAGAGGACTTAGTCACTGCATCCGCGATGCAGTCATACTTCAGTAAATATGTTAATTTATCTAATTGCCTGAGACGTTAGGGTGTACTGTAACCATTCAGGATACATGGCTGAGCGCCTTCTCACTTTAGCTAGCTATCAGAGGACTCTGGGAAGCCATTGCCCGGGAAATACTTGGTCTAAGACCGGAAGTAGTGAGCTGCTTGGACTGTCAGACAAAGAAATCGCTTCTGGTCACTCCCAAGTGAATGACAGTCAGAAAACTTTCCGCACTAAGTGCACCTTTGTAGATAATATTATGATTGTATATTTTCTTCTCTCGATTAACGTGAAAACATTTGTTGAGTCAGATTTCTCTACCCTGTACCAATCTGTGGATAGAGTACAATGAGGTTGAGCTACCCAAAATATTTGAACTAGCCAATTCACAATTCAAAACTATATAATAGTTCAACTCAATTATTATTGCGAATGAAGAAACCAAACCCACAAATACATTAACAAATTTAATAAGCACACATATTGCATTGTACAATTATATGTATGTGTTAGCAACTTAAAATTAATTTTACTCCATAAAAGTGTAAAAAATTTTAAAATCTAGAAAAAATATATTTCAAAGAAGAATCGTTTGGTCAAAATCGGGAGAAAAGTGCGGAATAAATCATCGGTCACAAGAAATCGCCTTAAATATTAATATCATTGATATTATGTTTCCTAGATCCAGAAGTTTTGACTCAATGACTGAAATAACAAGTAAGAAAATTATATTCGGTTTCGACCGACTATACGATACACTATACCATGCGTTTGGAGACCCTATCTCTTAGGCCAAACTAACTGGACATAGAAAATAAGCATAAACCAAATTTCAGTGGCGTTGTTATTAACTTTTTTTGACTGCAGATATGAAAAACTTCATATCGGGTGCTATATTTATATGGGGACTAGGTCGACAAATGGACCGCTCCTGACCACATTTGGTAAAGTCACTTTTATTTTGAAAAAATATATACAAACCAAATTTGAGGAAAATCTGTGCAATATTTTTATTTTTTGATAGATTTAAGCGAGGATCGGGAAGCAGCTCTATATGGGACCTATGACTAAGAATTGTCCTGTAGGTTTTATTTTCTGACTGCTGATTAATGAATATAATACACATACAAACCCAATTTGACTGAGATCTATGTGATGGCAATTTAAGTCGATTTCATAAGGGTCATTTGTATGTGGTCTAGGTCTGAACAATGACCGAATTTCACCAATTTCAACAGCGTTTATACTATGATCGAAAGGAGCTTACGTGCTAAATTTGATCAAAATTTATTCATATTAGTGACCTGTTGCTTCATTACAAAGTTTACATGGACACACAGACGGACAGATGGACGGACGGAAGGACAGACATCGCTAAATCAACTCAGAAAGTGATTCTAAGTCGATCGGTATAATAAAAGATGGGTCTAGGTCAAATATTTTTGGTAGTTACAAACAGCAGAGCAAAGCCATTATTGGTACCCAAAAATTGCTTTTACCATCCGTTTCCTCAATGAGCTGCAGTGAGCTTCTTTACATATAAGAGTTGGCACTAACTTCAGAGTCTAATAACGTTTAGGGTATCAAATGGTCGAAGCTGATTAACCATAACTTATTCTTTTATATATTTATATACATATCAAATAGCAAATACTTTTTTTTTTGTCAAATGTTAAAAGTTCAGTGTACTCTTGCCTCTTATTTCTATTCATTTCAAAAAACCAGTGACTGTCACAGCAGCAGCATCCTTGATAAAAGTAAATGTAGAAACACAAATACAAGTATAATGTTTATAAATAGAATTTATTCAAAATGTCCTTCATAAAATGTATGTATATTTATGTATATTTCTGGTGAGTTTTTTTTTATTTAAAAATTATATTAACCCGTTTTGAGGCACTAATAAAAATAATAAATTAATATTAATTAGGTCTGCAGTTTTAAGCCATTAAGGAACGTTTGATGTAAATATGTGAACTTAGTGACCGAATTTAATAACACAAAATAAATATACGAGGGCGGATCAATAAGTCCGTGACTTTTCGAACTTCCCTCGAAATTATATGAGATGCAACACTGCTCCCATCAAGTACCACCTGTTAGTAGGCTACTGTTAAATTTTGAGCAAGTTCCGTCATTTACTTTGCGTTTAACAGCTGTTCAAAGCATACAACCTCGTGTTTTTTTTTTTTGATGGTAAAAAGTGAATTTCGAGTGATCATTAAACATTAATATTTGCGAAAAAAAAAACCGTCAATCAAACCAAGGAAAAGCTTGATAAATACTACGGGGACTCTGCATCATCGATTCCAATAGTAAAATAGTGGTTTACTGACTTTCGTTGTGGTCGCACAAATACAAATGACGCTGAACATTCTGGACGGCGAATTGAGGTCAATACACCCGAAAATGTCGAAAACATCCACGATATGGTGATGGCCGATGGAAGAGTAAAAGTGGATGAGATTGCTGATGCCATAGGCATTCCATATGGCAGTGTGGTTTCGATTTTAATTGATCAGTTTCGTTTAAGAAAGCTGTCTGCAAAATGGGTTTCGCGTTTGCTCTCAATTGACCATAAACGTACCCGTGTGACAACTTCAAAGGATTTGCAAAATTCTATAAATAGTGCTACGAATTGGTAGCTCATCTCCCATATTCTCCGGATTTAGCCCTCAGTGACTATTTCCTATTTTCAAACCTAAAGAAATGGCTCTATGAAATGTGATTTACCTTCAACGATGAAATTAGTGATCAATCAAATGCCTATTTAATGGACCTCGAAAAATTCTATTTTTTTGGAAGGGATACAAAAATTGGAGTGTATTGAAGTAAAAGGAGATTATGTTGAAAAATTATTATTTTTTTTTTTGTAACAAAAACTGTTTTCCATTCTAAAAGTCACGGAGTTATTGTTCCGCCCTCGTATATAGAAATATTTTAAATATCCAGCATATTATTTTAGAATCAACCCCGAAAATTATCTGTGCTATAACTAGCTGTTCTGCTGGACATGTTCTAGAACTTTTTCCTTGGAATATGAGTGTTAAATTGAACCAGTTATTTTGTAGTCCCAATACTGGTCCTTCTAGATACAGTTTCGGTACTCATTGCTAATATATAGTAATTCACTCCGTTGTCAGAATATAATAAGTTTGTTAATTTTTCTGACTCGATCCGATGATGTCAGTTCCTCCTGCAACGTTGTACACAAACTACGGATCGCAACTTTATTTTAGTAAAATTTGGTATGGAAGATCGCTATCGAGTTTGATGAGAATCTGTGCAACGTCGACCTGGCTCCCACACAAATTTTCCTTATGATTCGTAATTAAATTTTTATACCTTATACCGCTATGAGGCCAGGGTGTAATTCTTTTTGTTGATATTTGTAACTACCAAAAACATTTGACCTAGACCCAACTTTTATTATATCGATAGACTCACATCACTTTCTGAGTCAATTTAGCGATGCCAGTGCTTCCGTCCTTCCATCCGTACGTCTGCGTGTTTTTGTAAACTTTGTAATCAAACTAAAGGTCACAAATATGAATATATTCAGTAAATAAGTTTTTATCGGCCATAGGATGAACGCTGTTGAAATTGGTGAAAATCGGTTTATGTTCGGATCTTTTCCCCAAACGAACGACCCTATGAGGTCCAGTTAAATTGCCATAATATCTAAACTATCATATAGATCTCTGTCAAATTAGGTTTGTGTATGTTCATTACATCCATCTATCAATAGTCAAAAAATAAAACGTATAGGACAATTCTTAGTAATGGCCCCCATATGAGCCTAATTCCCGATTTTCTCCTAAATCTATCAAAACGCAGAAATATTACACAGATTTTTCTCAATTTTGGTTTATATGTGTTTTTGCAAAATATAACTGATCTTATAAAATATGATCAGGAGCAGTCAATTCTAATTCCCATATAAATATAGCATCCAATATGAATTTTTCTTATCTGAAGTCAAAAAATTAGTAACAATGCCATATAGTCGGTCTAGACCTACTATAATTTTCTTATTGGTTTCATGTTAATTTTTTCCATAAAACGCCATTACAAAACGAAAGATGTACCAATAATTTTAGTCATAGTCCCTATATAAACCGATATACCATTAAATATAGCTAAAGAAAGACCTGCAATTTTAAATATTTTATTCAAATTTGGTTTCTATATGTTTTTGGAATTAATAAGTGACCTTAATAAATATGATCATTGTCGGACCATATTGAGCCTATTATTTCGCATCAGATATTCGCGGACAAAAAATTTATAGCAATCTAATTTGAATTTAGTTTATGTTAATCCCTTTAATTGCCTTACTGACCTCACCTTATAGATTTGAATCTGAGGCTCTTCTTCGATATGGTCAGTCTACACATACTACTAATTTCTGATTTGTTTTTATTGCTTTGTTGATATTTTACTCATACAAAGTTTTTTTCAGTAAAATATTTATTAGTCTTTAGTTAACATACTGACTATTAACTGAATGCACTAAGAGGGTTTGGTCTTTAAGAAATTTTTGTTGAAAGATAATAAAATAATTAGAAGAAGAGATTTAGAATTGAAATTTTAATGGTTCGAATATGAAATGTTGCGAAAATTCAAATTTATTTGTTAAGTTTTAATCTGAGACTCTTTTTCGACATAGTCGGTCTGCACGGACTATTTACCTCCGATTTGTTTTTTGTTGCATCATACCTTTATTGGTGTTTTACTCATACATACATAAGTATTTCTGTATTATTTAATATTATTACTAAGTAGGTATTCGTAGTATTTTGCGCAGTAAAATATTTATTGAATTTGTTATTTTTTTTTCAATAAACTGGCTATTAATTGAATTGACTAAGAAGCTTTGGTCTTTATGAAATTTCTGTTGAAAGACAATAAAATAAATATTTATAACAACTAATTCTATTTCGAATAAGAGGCTTATAATTGAAATTTTTTTGGCTCGATTAGGAAATTTTTCGAAAATATTAATTTGTTTGTTAATTTTTCTAAGAGTCTTTTAAATAAGGAATATGTTATATTATACGATATGAACGAATAGACTGAACGTTATGATAACTCTTTATTAATGATAAAATTAATCAAATATCACAAAAGAATTTTTTGTAGATTAATTAGGAACAGGCAATTCGGAAAAATTTCAGGATTTGCTTTAATATTCCACAACACTCTATATATTCTTAAGAATCATTGAGACCAAGACCCTAATTTGAATGTACTAATCAGCTTAAAATCCAGTTCTCAGTCGATATAACACTATTAGTCTGCCTCTTTATCCATTTCGGATTGATTTCGAGCAAGGAATAAGATAACAGTACACCAGTATTGGAAAAATTAAAAAAAAAATTTGTTACTCTAAACGACATAATTCAAATCATCTGAAAACATTTCCCGCTCAACATTCTACGAGTGCGGTCCGCAACAACCTGTCCTTATAAAGAAAACATACCACATTTGTGAAAAATTTTCATTATTTCTCAACACAATCTCCTTTTACCTCAATCTTTTTGAATAACATAACATAGGCAAGGCGTATGATTATTATTTATTACCAGAGTAGTAGATACGTATACGTATGAGTGTTAATTTTTAATATTAAATCAAACATAGTCAGCCCAATCCTAAAAAAAATGGTGGTTTTTTGAAATGTTTGTATGGGGAACCCCCAGTGGGGTTTCAGGGTGTACCACTGGCATGGGTGGGTCGGCCCTCCAAAGTTAGTGGGGGTCGATCATACATTTGGACTCGATTGGGGCACTCTAAATGGGTCAAAGTGAGACAGACAGACAGACTAAGAGGTCAAAAGTCGGGACATCAGAATTCGTTTTAGAGATATGGTCACTTGGGCAATGTTTCTTATTTTGATCCCTAGAATACGATTTTCTTTGTCACTTCAACGATTTTTAAATCAATCCGCCCTAATATATAATCTAATGATAAAAAGTAAGGATCTTTTTTAAGAAAAATTCACTGTGATGTAAAAAAAGAAAAAAATTACCTCAATAATATGGGAATACAGAAAAGATCTAGGAAGGCTTATCCGCCTGTTTCTGGAGTTCAAGAAGTTATCGATTTAAGAATTCAGTGAAACGAATGGCAGGGACAGATACTTTTTCGAAGGGAAAAATATAATGATGATAATGTAAAGTAATTGTAGGATAAACAGTTTCCTAAATATTTATTACTATGGCTTGCAATGCAGGCGGCACGGAATGGGAAAAGCAATGGTTTTTGAATTTAGTTTGGTTCTAAATTCTGAACGATATTGTGCACTGTTTGCCAAAAGTGAAGGATGTCATAGAAAAGATGTATTAGGGTCTGATTTAGGAAAAACCATAAAATGTACCTTAACTATGGCCAAGCAAAGATTTTTGAGTTGATCTAATGCGAAGAGTTTATGTTAATTAAAATGTAACTGCGCAATATGCCAATTTCGATATTTTCCCAAACTGCCGCATCGCAAGTCGGATGGGACCTTTTTTTTCATTAAATTAATAAAATGTTTAATCCGCTTAAATAGTGAAACAAAATTTACTTGATTTAAAAAAAAAAATAAACCATATTTAGTTTTGTTTCAATTTTATTCCGCATACTTTGTTTTCATAAGAGGAATTATTTAGAAAAAGGTAAGTTTTGTACAAAAGGTTCTTTTTTGAGAAAAACTGTTTTAAATTTATGTGACATTTGTTACAATATTAATATTGAATCGCTTGAATGATTAATATATAAAATCGAATGTTCTTCATACGACGTTCTAGAGTCAGTGAGTCAGTAATGAGCTTAATAATGACATTTCATATTTATATACTATTTGATAAATGTATTATTGTTAAAATCATAATAAAGAACTACAAACTACATCCAACCAGTCAGGTTGGGAAAACGCACCTTCTCTATAACCAGCTAAAATAATACTCTTTCATTCATTGAATATGCGGGTACGCATACGACTCAATGTCATGGCAAATTTCATTAATTTTACAATATATTGCTTACTCATTCACCGCATTAAGCTTAGTTATCACCATGTTACTATTTGCTGTTATCAAACTTGTATACATGGCTTGGCATAAGGAAAATAACAACAAAACAATATAATGTGATTTTCTATTTTTTTTTTGTAACAGCTTTACCAAAAAGTATTAACTTCTATACAGCGCAACATAACATTATAACACCTTTAAGTAGATACCATAAGCATTTTAAATACTTGCATTTATTTATTAAGAAACAACTCAAATATATAAAACTAAAGGTTTTCAGTGAAGGATTCATGAAGTTATGTTTTTTTACCTGATTTTTATATACCACTCAATTGCACAAAAACAATTTAAAAAAAATTATAACCTAAAAATTCACCGTACATAGCACCAATGAATATATTTTACCTTCTCTTATTTTAAATTGTATGGCAAACTTGCCCTTACAAACTGACCGTTAGTTTCTGTGATGCTTTAATAAATACTATTAAAACATTGGCCTCTGAGGATCTAACTTGTAGTGGTGCGGCAAAGCCGTTTAGCAATCAAAAATGTAAATTTATCTTTTATAACTTGCGATTAAGTGTTCGTTGTATGTGTTGTTGTTTTTTTTTTGTCCTCTCCCACAACTAGTATTGAAGAAGATAAAGAACTTTTTATATGCAAACAACACACAATTAAATCGAATTTTACGTAAAATAAATCTTTAGCAAACAACATGGTAAAGGTGGGTTTTTTCTGAATGTGTCTTTATTTTATCTTGATACGATGTCAGAGTTTTTGTCACACTGTCATGTTGGAATGATTCAGTGGAATGAATGTAAATATAAAACAGTTTTACATAATTGTCCCAATACAGGGTAGCTTTTGTTATATTGTGTACTGTATGAGAGTTTTTATACGATGGCCGATCGATATATAATCATTAAAAATTACTTTGTGTCATGCCTTGTGAAGCAATATTTTTGATCGAGAAGAACTACAACCCAGTTTGTAGTAAAATATAACTTTACTATTTAAGTGAATGCCGGGAGAGATAATTTTTTTAATACTCTGTTATGAGCATTATCAATTCACTGACTTTTTAACAATATATGATTAATATTTAACTAAGATAATAAATAGCAATTCCAAAAACTTCTTTCCTAAAAAGGCACATTAGGGATATAACTTTTTTTTAATAAAATTCCCAGGCACTACGCTGTGGAGATTATTGTATGAATAATTTTAGTTCTGCTTGAAACAGAAGCCTTCCACACCGAATGCGATTGCTAAAACCTTCAAAGATGTTTGTATAACCAAAACCAACTATAAATTAATTTTAAGTTTAAAATTCGCGTTGATTTGAATAGCGGAAACAAATTTCGCACTATTTTCACAGCTCGTTCTGTACATATCTTGCACCCAGTGTCATAAAAAACATTTCTGACCCTTCTTAAATGGTGTAAGAGATTTTTTTATTGATGAAAAGTTTTTTGTACGGAAACAGTGATCCGAAAAACATACATCATATCATGGACCACATATAAACACTAGGGTGGCCCTTAATTATATGGAGAAAACAAGTGTTCAAACTCTCGGTCGCACCCCCTAGGAATATGCGACTAGCAAAAAAACTGAGAAATACAAAGTTTTGGGCCAAACACAAAACATTTAGAGGTGACTCAACTCGATTGAAAATTTCAAGTGTGTTTTATATGGGGAAAATGCGACTTTCTTTCACGAAAATTTCGTCATTTTTTTCCGACAAATTGTTATACAATGCTGGATCACTACTAAATTACCTTTCCAAAATGCTATAAAACTTCGAAATCGAATGAAAACTTCGCCAAGTAGCAAATGTCCCAGACCACTTTTGTGCCAAAACAAAACTAGATCATGAAATTTGATGGAATTTTTTTAAACTTTAAGAAATTAGTTAAAGCCAATACTATGTTTTAGTCTCTATACCTGTTTATCCTCAGATATGAAGTATTGTTGTATTACCACGTTGCTCAAAATAGCAATTTAATTTATGTAACTTATTATTTTATAATGTAGCAAATTTAGCAAGCTCAATAAATTTTGGAGATTTTATATCATATTTAAATAAATTTGATGTATTTTTCCTATATGAAACCCACTGTAGGGTCTTTCTTAATATGTGAATTAAACCTTTGTATTTTTATTTGTTTTATACTTTGTTATTTTCTACTTTAATATTCTTAATTTTTATAAAATCATATTAGTTTTAAAATTATGGAATTTGAGTTTCAAAATATTTTATTTAAAAAATGATTTTTCTCAATTGTAATATTAAACAAAAAACATCTTTAATTGTGATATTGAAAAATAAATATCTTAAATCTTTCTTTTAAAAATATAACAATATTTCAACTAAAATTGGCGATCCTGCCAGCCTTAGTCAATACTAAAATATCGTTCAATTCTTATAATATAATCCTGCTTTTAAAAAAAAATACAATATAAATGGAATAATTTTTTTTTTTTTTTTTTGGTCTACAATTTGGAATATTCATTATCTTTATGAGCAAATAAGCTTGGACTACAATCATCAATATCCTAAAGAATTTAATTTTGCTGCTTTAATTGGACACAGAAAGCTGCAGCGTGAAATATAAATTTAAATCATTGAAAAATTTTGGAATTTGGAACTCAAATTTTTCTATTAAACATTTTATTTTACAATCGCCAACGATTTTATGTAGAAGCCATCAAATCTATTGAACACTGAAAATTCTACATTCTATATTCTGGCGAGAATTGCCGAAAATATTTATGGTTGGATCAATAACCTTTATTAAGTTTCAAGAAATTGTCAACAAAAATGTACATAATTAACTTTCTTCTTTGAAAATGATACATTCACCACCCCCACATACAACTAACAATTCACGGGAACAGAATGACTTACTAGGTTCGTTAAATAAAGGTAACAATTCGGATAATTTAAATCAATCCAATCTTTCGTGATTGATTCTGATGGTGCTGCAAATTCGGGTAACCAACAAAGTATGGAGATTTCTGCTACTTCAGTTAAGCTTCCTCAGTTTTGGACAAGTTTTCCTGAAGCATGGTTTATCCATGCCGAAATGCAATTTGCCACAAAAGGAATTATT